>JAQJVK010000001.1:63767387-64507387 GCA_035578135.1 Flexamia atlantica | reverse complement strand
TTTAGCGAATTTCCCCCTATAGGAAAGTATTTAGCGAATTTCCCCCTATAGCGAAGTAGCTATTACCGTCGGCGGCATGGTGAGACTTAAGCGCGGGACCACCGTAACTTTTCATTTTGAGGTCCCTAGACCCAAAAAACACCGTTCGTTCATTTTCATATATATATATAGTACGGGTGTGCGAGTTCTCGATTATCGAGCTTTTTTTCGAGCCGAGTCTACACTACTCGACTCGACTCAAAGTTTAGAAAAATACTCGGAAGTTCGAGTCGAGTAGTTACCTCCGCCGTTAACCCGGAATTGGTACAGTATGTGCGATCACGATGTACGGCCGTTTTCCATAGAGTCGACACCAGTCATGAACAGCCGCCATAAAATTTTAGTTATTTTACTTGAATTAAAGTGGTTTTTGAGTTATTAATATCAATAAATTTAGTTTTGTTTTTTCCTCTCTATAATTTGATATATTTTCTTTCTTGTGCTTAATAAAAGACTGGGACGGTGGCGTGTCCTGTAATCCAGCTACTTGGAGGTCACGAATTGTGGATAGTTATGAACGATGGCTTGTGGACGCGGTGTTCCCTAGTGGGGATTAACGTCCGCACTATTGAGTACTCGTTCATGGGACCATCCTCATAATTAGACCAGTTCGTAAATTGTTAACCGAGGCGAAATCGTGGTTCGGATCCCACGTTAAAATGTAGGTCCCTTAGTTGCCATTGGCTGTTGGGCTATTAATTAACAGTCCTGTCTAGGGAATATGTCGGCCTTAGTCAGTAACAAGACTACAAGATCGCGCCACAATCATCCTTCACTCATCTGTCATTCATACTTGGCTTAAAATACCTACCTGGATAGGTCGCCATTTCAGATAATGTATCTAATGTATGTATAAGACTGATTTAACTTTTAATTTTCAAACCTATAAAAATATGTTATAAAACTCTTTTTTAAGGCAAACTAGTAGATTTAGATTGTTTTTTACGTCCTAGGCTGAAAGTTTAATAAAATATTGAATAATGACTTAAAGTTAAGTCAAGGATGGCCTGAATCAGGCCATCATCATTTGAAAACAGGTTTGCTTCTAACACATAGGAAAACTTCCCAGTTTAATAACTAAAACATATTACATTTTATGTGATTAATAATAAGTATAACTATCAACTTTTACTATTCAAAATACTCGACTCGTAAAAATCGAAACTCGCGGGTATTTTTAAGACCTCGCTCGACTCGACTCGACCTCAAAAATTGCTACTCGCACACTCCTAATATATAGGTATATATATCAGTCCTTAGGCGCGATAACTTTTGTAAAATACCCCCGTTGCAGCAGACCTGCATACTCAGCGAATTTCAAATGCAAAACAACATATTTCGAGCCAACATAGCGAGATTTGACATGTTTTTGTAAGCCCCTTAAGAATAACATGGGGAATGAGTATGCAGGTTTGCTGCTAAGGGTATATTAAAACTGGGTGGTTTTAATTCAATTTTAATAGATCTGACCTAGAAGAAGCCATTTACCAAGTTTTACCAAGTTATGTTGAGAAATAAGCGAGATATAGATTTTTTCTTATTTTCCCATAAGGTTAACATTGGGACAACGTACTGTGTTTACCACTTTCAATATCTCGGTAACCAATGGACATAGAGCAGTGATTCGAAATATTAAATTGTTTGTTTTTTTGAGCTGAATTCAATGGTCCTAACGAAAATTTGATAATTTTTTATTTTTATATGTAAAAAACTCAAAAAACCCATTTTTGGTGGGGTTTACCCCCCTTTACCCCCCATCCGGTAGTCCGATCGGGCTGGTTGACGAACTCGTCCGAATAATTACTACTTTACACGTCCATGCCAAATTTCATTAAGATCGGACCATTTTTACGCGAGTTATCGTGCTTAAAGACACACACTCACACACACACACACACACACATATATATATATATATATATATATATATATATATATATATATTTATGAAAATGAACGAATAGTGTTTTTGCTTCTGGGGACCTCAAAAAGAAAAGTTATGATGGTCTCGGGCTTAGGTCTTAGCATGAGACCTACGGTAACAGCTTTTTCCCTATATAGGGGAAATTCGCTAAAAAGGTCCGATCTTGATGAAATTTGGAACAAACGTGTAAAGTGTCATTCATGACTTTGAGTTCGAAAAGCAGCAAGATTGGTTTACACTAAGAAGGTTTTTTTGACGAAATAAAACTTATTTTCAGGATTTTACACCTTTTTACTAATTATTTTTAAATTTAATTATGAAAATTGAATTCAGCTTTAAAAAAACAAACAATTTAGCATTTTGAATTATTATTCTAAGTCAATCCGTTGCTTATATATTGGATAATATTTGATGTGCTAAACACAGTAAGTTGTCCAATATAACTTTTAATTTTCCCCTCCAAAAGGTATAGTCACCCTGATTTAAGATATTTTTAAAAATACAACTCTGAACATATGACTAAATTTTCAGGTGATGAATATTTTATTTGTGTTTATTTTGAATAGTTAGAGTTCATTGATCAAGATTTTGCAGAAAATATATACTATATCAAGAAATACAAATTATTTTTAAATTTAATAAAGAAAGTATGAGCAATTGGAGGGGGGATGTCTTGGTCTAAACTGCCTGAAAATGTAGCATAATATTTGGTATGTTTACAATGATGAGGATTGATAATATTTTTTGAAATTGAGTGTTTTATTGAAATTGGCGGGAGATGTAGGTCTGTTGCAACGGGGATGTTTTAATTACTGTAAAACTGACCATATGATTGGATTTAATTTTTTCATGAGATTGTCTTTTGTTTGTTTTGAGTGTTTTGAATTCATTGATTATATGTTTGTTGACATTTATATACTATAACAAGATTACAGTTATTAAAAATTAAAAGACTAAGAATTATATAAAATACAAGTGTATGTATTACTAATGAAAACCAATGAGGTCTCTTTGTTAATTTTCCTCATGTTTAAAGCTCACGAATGATTACATATACGTTTTTAGTATATTATTTACTTAATGTATTCAAACAATACTTTCCTTCAAATAAGTTGAATGCTTCACATATACCAAATAAATCCTATGGGAATTCGCTGAGTACGCAGGTCTGCTGCGATGGGGGTATTTTTATAAAATCCTCTCTTAGGGAACAAATAAAGAGAACAGGGCTGAACAGCTGATACGTTTGGTTTTTTATTCAGAATTATTTGTTTACCTAACAGCTGATGAGCAGCTTGTGTCTACTAGTTCAAAATAAAGTAATTAAAAATAAATGTTTATCAAAACTGAAAAATATCAGAAAGAGTTTATTTTAAAGTCGAAGATTTATTTCATTTTTTAAAGTGATCGATTTAAAAACGACTCGTTTCATATCCTAACGTTTTCATTTCGCTGCAACGTTGGCGTGGAACTCTAAAGAGCTTATATAAGGGATTCATTTTTAAATTGACGCAGGGGTTGTTTTTCATTTATCCACAGGTTTATGTCAGTCCTTCGTTTCGGTGGATTACAATTTGACAAATGTGAACGTTACGTTTCAGAATCTAATCATTTTGCGGTTTCAGTGGTTCCACGTGTCAAGATAGCTCTCTGTTAATGTTATTTTAACTATATGTAAATTAACAATCAGCTTTGAACATGCCAAAAGATATTTTTATTTATGTGTCTGTATATATATAAACGTGAACGTTTTTAGTTTAACGTTTGTCCGCTTGAAGCGCTAGTGTGGCAGCTGTATATAATAAATTCGTATATACTTCAGAAAATATGTGTATTACGGCTGCCGAGATTTGGCAACATTGCAAGATGAGTCATATTTCCTATCGTTGTGAATTGTGGCTGCCAAATACCGTGCCACAATCAAATGGCATAATAATCTCCTTTATTTCTCCGCATGTCATATCTAGATATAACTTTGGAGTCATTTTATAAAATTATGATCAAGCGCATTTAAACGTAAGATTTGCAGCCAAGCGTTGGAGAAAACATTTTTTTTTCAAAAAGTTTAACTTAAGGCTAAACACCCCGGAAGTAGTTCCAAATACTGCCGCCACGTAGCGCTTTAAAATTATGCAAATTACTCTTACTGATTACTCGCTTACCTTTGGAATAAAAATTGTTTTGAAAACTGATTTGTACTTCTAATATGTATCTTTAAGTCGCTATGCTAAAGATTTTTTTATTTTGTATTTAATAAAAAAAATTACTTTGTAACTCTTAAAAGGAATTTTTTTAAAGAAAAACAGGTAGTCATTTTGAAGAATTTACGGAGAAATAAATTAATAATTTTTCAGACTGAAAATCGAACCAGTGGTTCCGTCGGAATCGAGTTTTCAAGGTTTATCTCCAGGATTTTTTCGCGCTCTTCCCCCCTCCCCCCAAAACCCGCGCGGCCATCAAACACAATCATCACAACACGTGCTCGCCTTTGGTGCTCGCTCAAGCCCACCATCCACTAGCGGACTTTGTCCGGAGAAAGCACTGATTTTGTCCGTGCGGACAATGTTTGTCAGAAGTACGCTAGTGGATGGGTTCGACAAGTACTGATTTTGTCCGTGACCGGACAAATTGTCAGTGGTCTCGGCTAAAAACCGAGGGCGGATTTTGTCCGTGGAACACAATGTTCGCTAGTGAATGGCCAATCCCAATTTTGTTGTCTCGTCGTCAAGTTTTCTCCCTTTAAAACCCCTTTAAAATATATTATACAACACCATCAAGCGGGTTCTTACATACATAAATAAATAATAAATGAAGGGGTCCCCCGTAAAACGTTCTAAGCGACAAAATTTCAAAATCGGAGATATTCAGTGAAAAAGGTTCTCCAGGACATGAGCTACACTGTGGTATATTTCGTTTTGAAGATATTTGAGTTGGTAGCCCTGATTTCGTCTGTCAAAGTTTGCGTGCTTGGCGAGACTGCACGGACTTTCTGGGTAATAACGTTCTATTCGCCGAAAGATGGAATCCCCGCCGGTCATTGCGCTGTCACCCAAGGACCAAAATCGCGTAAATAAAAATAAAAGACGTGAAGTAAATATTGGAAAGTGTAAGGATAAGACCAGGATTGAATATAGAAAGGTTGGATTACCCTACATTTCAAAAAATAAGAAGCCAAGGCCTGGAAATTGCCCCTAAAAGAGGTGGGTAGAATAACGTTTTGAGCACCACATGTGGATACCTTTTAGCAAAATGACGTATCACGTTTTATTAACAACATTACGTTTTCGTACTTTACATCAAAAAAATTGTTTTATATTAAGTTTTATTTTTGTTTCTGTTGGTATTCCTACTCTCCCTCATGTTTTCTTCCAAAGTAGAAGAGCAGTCCGTCAGAAAACGTTTCAAGCGCCAGTCATTTAGAACGTTATAACCCCTAAAAACACGTAAAATGTTTTAAAATGCTTGATGGCAGGTACAAATTCAATATAATGCTAGATTATGATGTTATAAATAGGGTGTTAAAAGATTATACATGATTATAAGTTCTAACCTTAAAAAAACCGTGAATTTTAGAATTCAACTTTCAACCCTTGATTACTCAAAACTAGGTTTTTGTCGTTTAGAACGTTTTACGGGGGACCCCTTCAAATAACAGTAAAGTACTAATGTAAAATACGTGCGAATAGTTTAATTCCTTGCAATAATTTTATTATTTTATTTAACGTTAATTACAGTTTAATTACTGTACTGTGTTACGTAGTTTACAATTAATTACTTTACATTATTATTATTTCAAATTGGAACAGTGTATTTGTTTCGTGGAAAATTGAAACTTCTTGCGATACGTCGCTTCGTGCCGTGCGCCATTTCTGGTCCCACGGTATCCTGATCAGTGGCTGAAGTCATTTTGTAGTAGTTTATTGGTGGAATTTTCGTCCGATGTTAATTTGAAAAACTGATTTGTAAACAGAATAAGATTATAATTCACACTACTAAGGCATAATTTTTATTAAGTTGCTGGTTAAAAAAAAATAATAAGATATCCATGTTACAAAAATAAATATGGCGAAACATCAATGGGCAAATAGCCTAAGCCACGTAACATATAACCTTGTTAACAATCGCAGGTAGTCATTTTGTAGACAATAATTTTTAATTAATTTTACATATTTAATATTTAAAATTGGTCTGTTGGTTCAATCGGATTTCTTTGTATACAATACGAGTTAATAATTTATTTTAATTAGTTTTATGGAGGCTACAGTGATTTAATGTTTACTGTATTAACATATGACGAGGTGATAGTTGTACTTTTACTAAGAACTTCACAGTATCCTAAACTACAGAAACAAAGTAATTGTTATTAATTATGAATTATATAAGTTGGGTAATTCAGTGCTCAGTAAAATATTATCACGAAAATACTATTACATAGAAAAGTTATAACCTTTTATGTTCAGGTGTTAGATAAAATGGAAACTGCCGACAAATGTAAAATATTATGACATTACTATTTCATATTTTTACCTTTTCTGTTTTTACGTGCAAGGCCAACTGCACATTGCTAACAAAATAAATTGCTACTTTGTTGTCTGGACAAAAAAGGACATACACATAGAAGCTATTGAGCGAGATGACAAGTTTTGGAAAGATAAAATGGAGAAGGCGTTATGCTACTTTTACAACTGCGCTCTTTTACCAGAACTTGTAGATCCTAGAACCTGTCGCGGAATTCACCTTCAATGGCGGAACATCAAGGGGCAAATAGCCTGTAAACATGTTTCCTGTATGTTTCCATACTGTGCATTTTGTGCATTAAGTAAATGAAGGTCTTTTGCACTAATTATTGTTTATTTATTTATCATTTTCATGAACTCAAAGGTAACTTTTATTTTAAACAAATGACTTAGCTAATTAATCATTTCATTTAACATGGTGTTATACATCAATTAAAGTAATGATAATTTTGTTTGTGGTAATGTTAATATTGAACAATGAACCCGTAGATAATTTCATAAATCCTTTCCCTGTAATCAGAGGACTAATTACAAGGTGTTATTAGTAATTAGTAGTCTGGTCTAGTGTGCCCGGCCAGAGTGCGAGTGCGACTTACTGAGTTGATGAACGATACTAAGTAGCAGCGCCGCGCGTCAAGAGCGGACGGGCAGTATGGCGGTGCACGGGGGGGGGGGGGGCGCGGGCGTGAGAGAAATAATATCTTTAAAAACCGATCCCGATGCGACCATTTGACCGATTTCATATTTGAAAACGCCAAAATTATTTTAAAAATTTTGTTTACAAAATGACTACCTGCGATTTAAAAAAATTATGATAATAATCGTATTCTTCTCTACAATTTTTGTATTAAAAAACCATAACATTACTTACTGAATTGCAGTAAAATGCAGCCTACGGTGTCAGTTCAATTTTTTTTTTCTTTTTCTCGTGAAACCGGTTTCAAGTCAATGACGACTCATCTTCAGCCACTAAAACTTGGTATTTCACACTTCTGTGGTCGTCAAAATTTCAAACATAAAGCACATTTTACACTGAACAGTCAGAAACAACACATACATTAAAATTAACATAAAAAACATCGATACTAAAAACGTGTGTACACCTCTCGCGCGATCCGCACCCATTGAAATTTGTAGATCTACTCAAAAAAAAATTGAACTGACACCGTAGGCTGCATTTTACTGCAATTCAGTAAGTAATTATATACAAGGTGTCTAGGCTTAAAAAGAAAACCATAACATTGTTTACCCCAATAGCGTATATTTCTTGTTCATGTTATATACAACAAAACTTACAAAACAAAAATCGGTCAATAACTATGCGAATTATCATTCCGTAAAAACTATTATTATGTATGGCAAACTTTGTCGTTCTCCCCACAACAATACCCAGGGTGTACTCACTGACTGCACGCCTTGGGCTGTGTGTTGTTTTGGAGCTGGGAGCTGCGAGCCGCGAGGAATTGTATGTGCCTGTGAGGGTTGAGAGAGCGAGAGAGAGAGAGAGACAGAGGAAGCGTGTGAGAGAGAGAGAGAAGGCGCTACGTCGGTGCGTGCGTGTGTCAGTCAGCCGTTCAACTAAACGGTACACAACGTTGGAACTAAAAACGCGTTTCTTACAAAACCGCTCAAACCGATTTTTTTTAAATAAACGTTAAAATTATTCAAAAAATTTTCCCCTCCAAATGACTACCTGTTTTAGTCAAATTTTAATTTATTGTAAAAGTTATCAATTGTAAAAATTTATTTAGTATTTTTTTCGAAAATTGGGAAGCATAGCGCCTTTGACAACTTTAGTTGTCTTACATAGATGAAACAAAAACATTCCCCACTAAATCCAGTGGTGTCATGGTAAATTATCCAGTGCCGGAACGGTGTGTCTGGGGATTTCAAGAACTAATTTCTAAAGATTCTACGTTAAAATTTTCCAAAAATTAAGTAAAGTAGTCTGTGTTAGAAGATTTTTTTTAAATCTTTACGAATTAAAACGTTTTAAAATATAAAGTTAACAACAGTAATGGTTTAATTAATTTTATTTTAAACCTTAATTGTGTACAGACTCCCTCTAACAGTATCTTTCAATGTCAGTCAATATACAGCATATAATAAGCATTTTTACTTTCTCCCCCCTATACATAGTATATGGAGAAAGTAGTTCACCAGCTGTCTTAAAACCATTCCGACTTGCAGACCGTAGTTGGGGCTGGAGATATCAGTCTTTAAATAATTATGACATTTTTGGAAATTTCATTTTTATATTGGTTGGAAGTCCATACCTCACCTCAATCTCAAACGATTAGGCTTATTTTATGGGATCATTTATCTTATATCTCCAGTTCTAAATAAGATATGCTGCAAGTTTTGATCTTAAAATACACAGTGCGGCTTTCATGTTAGCTATTGATCATTAAAAATCGGACAAGTGTTGAACGAGCTATAAGGCTTAAAGCAGCTTGAAAATTATTTTTTCAAATTTAGTTTTTTGTTAAAGATTTATAGCGCAGGTTCTAAATGGGTCACAACGTTCGCTCTGGTCTCAAATTTTTCTGGTCTCAAATGGTCTCAAATGTTTGTTAAAAAAAGTTTTTTTAACAAACATTCTGAAGTCTAGAAATCTTTACATGGAATTCCACCACACAAAATTCATAGTAGCACTGAGTTGAATTTGCGTTTACCGATTTATTAACCGATAATAACAGGCACTGTACTAGCTTCGTGTACTGTGCTTGTTTGTTATGACGAGTGACGAAGGGCTCCGGATTGAGTAAAGAAACAAGACGCCACCTAACGTTTTTCCTTAGAAATCAGGCAAGCAGTGCAATGCGGATTTAAATTACATCAAATGTGTAATTTGTTTTATTACCTGTTTTCCGAAAGTCTATATGTTATTTGTACAGTTCAATCAACATACATGCTACTGACAGTAATAATTTTGTTTCGAAACTACCTTTGGCGTAACAACTTAAAATCCTGCTTTAATTCATACTTATGATCTCCTATTGTTTTCATAGTAAAAACTAACTATTAATTTATATTTTATTCCTATTTACCAGACAGTGCGAACCATTTCTCTGCATCGCAACAACCTCCCACACTGTTTACGCAAAAAGCTTGGCAGAGTTTTAAGATTTTTGTAAAAAACATCAGCAGTATTACTCATTTTTTAATTGTATAATTTTTATAAGTCGTTTATTATTAAAGGTACGACCTTGGACCTAAGGAACTTTTTCACTTCAATAAATTGTTGTGATTAAAATGACGTTTTTCCTACTATTCTACCTCATTCCGTTATCGAGATACAGTTGTTTTCTGAATAGCGCTTTCCGCCATGTTTGCCCCCCTCTCCTTATGTCGTCGACCACCTGGAAGGGTGACGACATGCGTTAACGGTATCACAACACTCCATACAGCAACAGTATGTGACAATATTTAGTCATTCTAGTATACAAAACTCACAAACTTAACCTAATTTCGTGAAAGAAATCGACCGTAATGTCTATAATTTCATGATTTATTTAATATCTCTTTTATCAATCGAGATACGACCTTTGACCTAATAACCTTTCTTAAAGTCCATAATTTTCCAAACAAAATGACGTTTTAACTTACGTTCTATCTTTAACCGTTTTCGAGATATCAGCGTTTTAACCTACAGCGCCCCCCGCCATTTTTGCCCCCCTCCCCCCAAGTTATCGACCACCTGGGAAAGTGACGACATGCGTTTCCGGCATCACCTAGGTCCATATTACAATCATCTGCAAAAACATTGCGTCATACTTTTATGCATGCTCACTCTCCTTAGTAGCTCCTGGACTAGAGGGCGGGCCGGGTATAAGCGCCGGGGCGAAGTGCCGAACAACCTCCTTTTCCGCCTTTTTCCCGGTTTTTTCACGGCAAAAACACACTTTTCCGCACATAATTCGACCCGGTTTCGACACGATTTTCGATTTAATTTAAAAATAAACAAATCGAAAATCGTGTCGAAACCGGGTCGAATTATGTGCGGAAAAGTGTGTTTTTGCCGTGAAAAAACCGGGAAAAAGGCGGAAAAGGAGGTTGTTCGGCACTTCGCCCCGGCGCTTATACCCGGCCCGCCCTCTAGTCCAGGAGCTACTAAGGAGAGTGAGCATGCATAAAAGTATGACGCAATGTTTTTGCAGATGATTCTCTTCCTTACCTCTGATACCCATGCTGCACATTTTGATAAGCAACAGTTCGTGATCTACAAGGTCGAATGCCTTGCTGAGGTCAAAAAATAAACCAGATGAATATTGCCCCTGGTCAAGAGCATTGACAATATTTTGAACAACGGAGAACATTGCATTGGTTGTACTTTTTCCCTTGATAAATCCAAATTGTTGTGAGAATAGTAAACTGTTATTATTTAAAAAGGTCAAGAGCCTATTCCTTAATATCACCAGTAGTAGCATGGCCATCTCTTGACTAAATCGATCCCAAGGAACAACATAAATATATTTTTAAGCTTTTTAAAATACAAGGTGTTCCAAAAACCGGGGGTCATGGGTTAGAATCTCAGAATTTTTAAATGTAAACATGTGTCAGTAGATAGACAAGCAAGCTGGCACGTGGAGGGCGGAGGGCGAGTAGTCCAGGAGCTACTAAGGAGAGAGAGCATGCATAAAAGTATGACGCAATGTTTTTGCAGATGATTGTAATAAAAAAAAAAACATGTAAAAATTCGAGTCTTTTCCGAGATTCGAACGCGGAACCGCCGGCTCTATTGCCGTGTACGCTCCCGTCTGAGCTGCGGACCTTGGTGTTTAAGTGCCTTCAATATCTAACATACGATTGGTGATATGGCGTGCCGACCAGACACGGACAGACATTCCTCGTCTTCCCAACCATCCCTCTTAGTCAAGGCGAGATGAAAATAAAGGCGTGTCGTATTAACGGGTTACCTCGGGCGAAAAAAAACCATCGAATATGCTAATAAGCCCGGTCTTGGTCGAGAAAAGTCTTTTAATTCCGTTTCTCGCATAAAATCAGACTAATTTACAGTAAATTTCTTTTTCTGAATTTTTATTTGTATTTATAATTTCTACATAATATCAAGTTTTTACCTGGTAGATCATAACAGCACAAACCGCGCCGCAAACGATTAATCCAATCAGAAGTTACAGCTCATCAAAGATTTTAATATTGACCATTAAACTTTAGGCTAAAATCAAGAGAAAAAGTCTAATTACTAATAAAGCACTGGGAACTATGTACTTTAGTTTTAGATACATGTATTTATCATTTTTAGGGATAATCTGACGTATTAAAAACTCTAAAATTAAGTTACATTGTTTCGATTGTTTTATTAGTAATTTAGCCTAGAGTTTAAGCTTTGTTTATCAATCCAACTAATTACACCCGTAATTAGTTGGATTGATAAACACTATCGCTCGAACGTCTCTTCATCATATCTAAATATACATTTTTAATTTTTATTTTTTAATTTGTTTAACAGACTTAAATTTATTTTTTAATAAATATAACTAGAAAACTTGAAATAAAAGTTTGTTCCAGGACCACAATATTGATAACCTCCTGGTAAATGTAGTTCTACAGGTAATAAATCGATAGCTTTGTTAACTATAGCTCCAACCGGCTTAGTAATAAGAGAAAGTGCTGTTGATGCTATTCCTCTTCCTCTCTTTATAACGTGTCGATTATGACTGATGCGTTGAACTTTCAACATGGTTTTTTATAGTGAAAGGAAATGCCAATACTTGTTTATTTTATAAATTCTTTATAATGAATGATGCACTTATCCTTTGACATTGTTTATTTATAATAAACATGTATTTTGTTTATGGGTAATAAACTTTTACCCAGTCTTTTGGTAGGATTGTATCCTTTTTATCAACATCAACTTGAGCAAATCTTAAATTTCCAGTTTTCATATTTAAAAAATATTTTTCCATAACATTTTTCTTAACCCAATGTAGTTTTTGATCAGCTTTTATGGGCTTTATCGTGTTATAAACATCATATAACACTACACTTAAGAGTCTTATAATGTAATTTACATTAACAGCATCAACAATATCAATAGGGTCATCTAAGCTAGTCAATCGCAAGTTTTGACAATAAAAAAACTTTTTGTGTTTTTCTGTTCTTAAGCATCTTTCACGCCATTCTTTTACTCTAACTGCATCACTGTCATTTACTCCCATTCCAACATTAAATAGTGGTCTTTCTTTACAATCAAAGCCTTGTTGACCAAATCTTGATGAAATTTCTTTTAATGCAGGAACTTGTCCAATTGTTGCTACATCAACATCATTCAACCCTTCTTTAACATTAGTAATTATTTTTGCATCCGCATCCCATTTGTTATTGTTTAATTTCATTATTTGACTTATTGTAGCTGCATCTGATTTTGCAGTTCCCTCCTAAACGTTAGTTAACACTTTATTTTTGCAATCAATTGACTTAATATCATGTGTAATACAATGATCTGTAACATATTGAAGGTTTACCGCATCTTTCATATCTTTAGGGTCTCCAATATCGTGTATTACAAAGTTGTAAAAGGAAAATTTATCTGTTTTTTCAGGGATGACTGAATGTAAATACTTTTTTGTAACTGAATCTTGATCATTAATAGGATCTGCTATATTGGCTATTCTAAGATCTTTTGCATCATATACTTTATTATTACTCCTAGGATCATATCGTAAGGTTTGGTTTATGTACCACATTAAATATTCTTTATTTACCGAATCATTCTTATCTATTGGTTTTGGAAGATTTACAATTCTATAAAAATTAGCGTTATACACTTCATTTTGAAGCTTTAAGCTAGGTTATGTTTCACTTCTTAAAGTTTTAAAATTTACCGCATCATTATCATCTTTTGGATCATTTACAAACTTTAAACGTTTGTTATTTATATCATAATCTCCATCGGATGTTAGTGGTAAACCACCTCTTTTTCCATAAGATCCTGATTTGCTTCCAGTTTCGGAATACCGTCCAAACTTATCCACACTCATGGTTATACTGAATATTTAATCAGTTATACTTGTATTATATATACTCATATTTTTTTATGCAATTACTCCTCGATTTCGCAGTTCGCCGACCAAAGCTACCCATTCATTTTCTAAACCACTATGTCCGGCTTGTTTAGCTTCATATATCAACTTCATTCTGTCAACCAATTTGTTTATATCGTTGTAGTATATTATATTAGTATCATACAAGTTTTTTAATAATCCTTTTCCTGATAAACTTGATTGATTTGTTTTTCTTCTTTTATGTAAAATATTTATTTCAGCAGAAGATAATGATTTTCTTTTTATGGGTTCCCTTCTTTTTGGTGGGAAAAGTTTAGCAATAATAGTTTTATATTTTTCTGATGCATTTCTATGAACATTAAAATTTTTAGAATAATTTTTCTTATGCGCATTTGTATCCTCCAATATTTGTTTTAAAATGTTTAAATCCTTTTTAGTATATTTATTAGGTTTCAGCTTAAAAATAAGTTCAAACAATCCTTTTGTACCCTTGTATTGTTTATTATTTATAATAATATTGTCATGTTCGTCTACATCAAGTTTGCTATCTCCAATCATTAGCCCATTTTCTTCTATTCTAGCACCAAAAGTATGATATTTTCGAGTTGGTTGTGCAGAATGTAACATTTTTAATACAAATTGTCTTGCAAGCGGCCCTTTATACGCAATATCCGAGCCCAATTTGCTCAAGTTGGATGGATTAATAGGCTCTTCTTCTTCTTGTTGTTCTTCGCTTGTAGAAAGACCTTCTTTTTCTGTTAAAACATCCGTTTCTTCACCTAGTTCGCTTTCTTCTTCAGTTGTTTCTCCTTGTTGTGTAAAACTTGTATCACTTTCATATTCTTCTTTTTGTTCAAATTTTGAAATGGGTAAAATAGCATCTCCGGAAAAATTAAATGTTGAATGTTTAACATTTTGTCCTAATTGTTTTAATGGCTCAGTAATAGGTTTAAATGTTGATTCCAGAAATTTCTCTCTTTCACTTATTCCTAATCTTAACGCTCTGTTTTTATGTCTAATAGAATCACTAAGTGATTTTATTTCTTTTAATCGCTTTTCCTGATTAACCATGTTTACACCATGAAGACTTGTACGATAATGTTGTTAATTAATGTATTAAAACAAATTTATCAAAACCTATGCGGTAACGACCATCTGTTATAGCTTTATCTTTCATAATTACCAAAAATCCATATTTTTCCGCCCAAGCTTTTCCACAAAGCTCTTTGAATTTATCAAATGACATATCAGCATTTACATGATCGTTGTATATATGTTTTAGGTTTGTATCGTCTTGTTTGAATAAAACTAAAATATTTTTTTATTCATTATTCTTTTGCCTCCTGAACTGTTCTTTAGAATTAAATCTAGGTTACATACCTTCCGTCCAAACAGTTCTGTTGTATATATATATTGTAATTATACAATATGCATATTTCGAGATATAATTATCTCATCATCAGGTATATACAAAAAACGTTAATTATTCATTGCTTGTCAATCTAAAATTTTTAAAAAACAATTTCAACACTTATAATACACGTATTGACACATATGACACACATTTAAAACTTAATAATTTAAAACAATCCTGTGCTGGCCAGCGATAGACTCCGACTAGAGTCGGAGTCTATCACTGACCAGCACAGGATTGTTTTAAATTATTAAGTTTTAAATGTGTGTCATATGTGTCAATACGTGTATTATAAGTGTTGAAATTGTTTTTTAAAAATTTTAGATTGACAAGCAATGAATAATTAACGTTTTTTGTATATACCTGATGATGAGATAATTATATCTCGAAATATGCATATTGTATAATTACAATATATATATACAACAGAACTGTTTGGACGGAAGGTATGTAACCTAGATTTAATTCTAAAATATTTGCATTGTCTCTAATTAGTTGTTTTGGAATTTTGCTATATGTTTGTCCGATATATATGCTATCAATATTATTATGTCTTCCCATGGCAAAATAGTTTCTAATAGTATCATGATTTTCACTAGATACATCATCAAATACAAATACAGAATACGGCTTAGCCTGGTCTGGTTGCATAACACTGTCACTAGCATTAAATTTGTAATAGTTAACATCGGGCATATCAGTCAGGATCTTTTCCAACAATTGATACTTTGGTTGATGTAAGGACTTTGAAAAAATATATAGGTTATTAAATCGCAATCCTTTTGTGTTTGTAATTAAGTTAAACACAACGTTAGTTTTGCCACAGTTTGAAGGACCGCTGACTATACATCGTACAGTGTTTGGAAATAAACTGCCGTGTTTACCATTGTTGATTTTAACGTTATCTACGGTTAAATCATCAATGTTATTAGTATTAAATTTATCTTTATGTTGAACAATCTCCATCTTATTCAAAGGCAGAAGAGTAAATAAGTTGATTTAAAACTAAATCAAATCTTTTATAGGTATCCACGAATCTTCAGTTTTATCAAACCCCAACCAACGTACTTTAACTTGGTCTTTTTTCCTTTGCAACACCTTTTCAACAAGATAAACATCGCCTACTGTTGACTTTAACAATTCATGTCCGTAAAAACGGCCTTGTAACAAATTTCCTTTGTTATCTTTTAAAATATAAGTTTCCGGTACAGTAGATTGTACTTTATACACTGTAAAAACTTCGTTTGTCCAATTGGGCAGGTATTTTTTAGTAAACACTCCTTTGTATTTACTAATTCGAACTTTATCATTTACATTAAATTTTCTTGGTTTTCTTTGTTCCGCTTTTGGCTGTGTATTCTTTTTAATTCGTTGTAAAACTAGTTTAGCGTTTTTCTTATTCACTTTGTTAGGTGCCATACCGATAGTTCTATGAAACTTGTTGTTGTAATCGCTTATTAATTTTGGTAAGATATCAACCCATACGTAAGAACCTCTTTTCGAAAACATTTTATACATTGCACCTTTTAAGGTTCTATTAAATCTTTCAATTATAGCTGCCTTTTTCTCAGAATTTGTGGAATAATGATTTATGTTATATTTTTTCATTAACAAGGCAAAAGGTTTATTAAAAAATTCTTTCCCATCATCAGTTTGTAAATGTTTAATTTTATTTTTATCTCTTTTTATAGCTACTTCCATAGCTTTTGTTATGCTGTTACCAGTTTTGTCTTTTAATGGCAAAGCATCTGCAACTTTAGTAAAACAATTAGTAATCGTAAGTATGTATTTAAATCCTTTATTTATTTTACTATGCGGTTGCATTTCAATTAAATCTGCTTGATATAAATCATTTATTCCTTTTACAACAGTATTTCGTCGTGGAAACTTTATTCTTGCAGGTTTATGAAGTTCATTAACAATCTCTTCCTTTAAGTCTGTCATGATGATTTTACTAACAAAGTCAAGTTAGTATTGAGTGTTTCTTTTTCTGCATCCGCTTTTATAGTTCAAGGTCATTTCAACATATTTTAAAAAAAGGGGAAATCACAGCGAGCATGCTGTGATTTCCCTTTTTTTTCTTTTTTTCTTTTTTTCTTTTTTTCTTTTTTTTCTTTTTTTCTTTTTGTTTTTACTCATTGATAGTATTGAGAGAGTAGTGGCCGAATGGTAGAGTGTGAATTTTGTCTGGAAGAATGTGTCGTTTGTCATCATTGGAGCAGAGTGCTTTTTTCACTTCTGTTACGCTGTACAGTTGATGGTTGAAACTTCTGATGGTGTTGAATTTTGCAGTTATAGTCGTTTCTTCAAATAAGCATTGCTTGTAGTGTTCAAAATTTACATTCTTCTTAAGATACAAACTTTTTACTCCCTTAGCTTTTTTAATAATATTGTTTTCTTCTTTATGCAATTGTAGTGAATACAATTTTGACATTAGTGCAATAAGTTCTTTCAGTAAAATTCCATTTGCTTCGTCTTTAAATTTTCCAAGTTTCTTTTTGTTCCGATCATTGTCATAATTTAAATGATCTTTTGGATAGTCACTAAAATCAAATTCATTTTTGTGAACAAATGTTCGAAGATCCAAATACATATCTTCAGTAAGAATCCAGTAGATGAAAGCGTCCGTGTCCATGTAGGCGATTCCGATGTTATCTCTACCGTAGAAGGCGACCATTTTGTTGTAGTGGAAATCATACATGTGGGTTTTGGAAATATCCAAGATTGACATTCCAACGTACAACGGACGATCCATTTTCACGCTTGTCTTCTTCATAGATACTGCCACAAGGTTTTCATTGATGATAACGGATGTTCCAAAGTTTGGTTTTTGTACAAGTTTTTCTAGTTTTATAGGATCTGTAATTAATTTAACATTTTTGTGTTTTCTTTTGTTTTCCAATGTTTTTCCAAATATCGCATTATTCATTAATTTAAAAAAGTCCTTTTGAAATGTTGATGTTGCAGCTGCTCTTCTTCTGGTGTTTGAATCAATGTACGGTTTTAACCAGCAAGATTGGGAAAATTTTAAAACTCTATGAATTTTGGTTATACGTAAACCCAATTGGAGTGCTTGTTGAACAACCCAAAAGTGAGCTACGTATCTTTGTTTATTTTCAAGAGTCATCATTAATTTTGGATGTTTGCCAATTGGTGAAACTTCTGTTTTTGCAAGGAGCGGAAGATCGTAATGAAGATCATGCAAGTGTTCTGGATATTCAAAGTCACAGTCCAATATGTATCCGGTGTCTCCGTCTTTTGAAATTTGCGAAATATCACCAAGAGAGTCTGGATTAACCCATTCAAAGTTTCCAAAAGGAAGTGGATTAGACATGGCCCATCCGTATAAATTGTTGGCATCGAAATATCCTAAGAACACTGATGGTTTATCTTTATCGTAGTTTGGAAGATATTTGTTGTTAGCTTTAACATGTCTAGTAACACTTTGGGTCAATCCACCTCTAACGCCCGATTCGATCATCAACACCATGTCAATATCTGTTAATAATTGAAGGTTGCACTTTGTTTCTTTTAGCATAGCTTGCCAAGCTAGTCCTGGAGAAGTATAAGAATGAAGAGGGTCTAATCCGTAAGCTTCAAAGCAGGTGTTTCTAAATTCTTCCATCACATCGCAGAGAAGGGTCACATCAAGTTTTACATAAAAGTCAGAATAATCTCCCAGAGTGTTCATTTCCAATTCGTCCCAAACTCTGCATGCGTGTTGATAGTCTTCAGGTGAAATGTCCAAATCGGTAAGTTTACTTTTGAAAGCTTCTGGTGGAGGAAGTGACGTTTCTTGAAATTTATGTAGTCCATCGATGTAATCATACGGGAAAACTTCTTTCCGAAGAACCAAATCCATTTTTTCTGCAGGTACAATTTTGCTTGTTTCTATTAAATTTTGTCTTCTTAAATTTTCAGAAAGTTTCATAAGACTGGAAGGCATAAATCGAAAAGAATCAACAAATCTAAGTTTAATTTTGCCCACCTTTTTTGAAAAGCTTATAAATTTTTCCATAGTTTGTGCTATAACGTCTATTTCACCGTTGTCTCTTGCTAATTCGGGAATGATAAAATGTCCATCGTATCCGCTAAGATTGTGAAAAACCACGGGAATAAAAGATGGTAGTTTGTAGTTGATGTTATATCCGTTGCAAGCTGCACCTCTGTAGGCTCCTGTCAGATGGTCATGGTCGCGAACTTTAACTTTAGTTTCTGTAAATTGATTGTTACACAAATAGCATGTTGTTGTCGAATCATAAAGATAAATTTCTTCCGGTGTCATAGGTGACATAGGAACCACATTGCTATACATTGCTTCCACTTTCCCAGCGATGTCGTATAAATCATCAACAAAGTATCGAGCTGCTTCTTCTCCACGATAAATCTTTGGTGTAGATGTCAAACCATATTCTTGAAGATGTTCTTCAGGCAGAGTGGATTTTACTATTAAACAGTAGCTGTTTGGTTTGTAAAGTTGATACTTTGTTCTGCTTGTAATTTCCTCTCCTTCTTCTTGTTCAAGTGGAAGCAATGAAGATTCAAAATCTGCATACACTACAACGGGAATTCTGTATTGTTGGATAACTTTATCAAATTTTACTTGTGATCTGCTAGGGTGTGGTAATTTAATTCTTACTTCATAGTTTCCATTGCATAATCTTTTATGTTCTGTTAACCATTCTGAACCTCCTCTTCTTAAAGGTTTGTTTACAAAACAGAAACATCTTTTACAAGTTGTTTTTGGTTGTTCACGTTTTGATAACTGTTTGCAAACTAGAGCTTCAAAATCTTTAATATATACATAATGTGAGATATCACCTTTAGTTATAAATAATAAATCAGTATAATCTCTGCGTTCGGTGGGTGTTATACGTAAGGGATGGACATTGTTGGATGAATCTAAGCCAAAGATGTTTACAGATGCAAAAGGATTTTTCTTTTCAAATTTTGATATGTCTTGAATTGAAACAGGATAAGTCATGCCTTGAAAGTTATACATATAGGAAACCTCATCGTATGCTCTACTCGGTCGTTCCACATGATCTTCTACATATTTTGCAAGCATTGCATACTTGAAACATTCAGCATTTTCATTTTGTACATTAACACAAGATTTGGTTACTCGGATCTTCCTTGGCAGAGCAATATAACTACTACCTCTCATTCCATATCCATGTTTATGAACTCTCACATCTAAGCTTGTTATACTTAACAAACTCCATCCAGAACCTCTTCCTTCATGTTCTTGTAATTTTGTTAAAAGTTCTTCAAAACAATCATCCACAATTGAGCTTATATCCGATGCAAACATGATGGTTTTGTTTTTAGTTAAAAATCCTCTTGGTGATGTTTCATTCTGAATATTTGTAAATACAGTATCTAATAATATTCCAAACTTTATAAAATTTAATCTTCTTAGTTCATTCTTCAATGTTTCTGTTACTAATGTTTTTGCTTTCAATATAAATTGTGCTAGTTGCAATTGAGCATTGTCAATCTTAAAATGAGTTACTACACTGCCTGGTAAAGCTCGGGCGAATAATTCCACATCCAAAGATGGTCCGGGTGCGTATTGAATAACACTTGGTCTTGAATTTAGTTGTTGTTGATGGGTAGCCAGCATTTGATCTAATTCTTCCAAATCTTCTTCTTCTGCATTGTTTCTTGTTTCGTTGTTATGGTACACTTCTTTGTGTATTTGTAGTAAGTTTTCATTTTCAAAAGATTCTTCACAACTGATGCAGTAATACATGACGTAGGTGTGCTCTCCACAAAAGTTGCAGTAATAATAAAAACCACTCTTAAACTACCCCTATTTATAGACTACCCCCACCACTTTTTCTGTATTAAACACAAAAAGTGTTAATAACAGTTAAATTTCTTATATTTCAAAACTCCTAAGTGTCAAGGTCAAATAATGCAAGTTTAAAAAACATCTAAGTGTCAAATAATGCAGGTATTAAAAAAAATCTAAGTGTCAAGGTCAAATAATGGAAGTTTTAGAAAAAATCTAAGTCTCAAGGTCAAATAATGGAAGTTTTAAAAAAATTCTAAGTCTCAAGGTCAAATAATGGAAGTTTTAAAAAAATCTAAGTGCCAAGGTCAAATAATTTAAGTTCAAAATAATACATATTATGCGTCGTAAGTGTGATCATCATTGCTGTTGTTTAAATATGTTATTTCCAAATCGTTATCGCTTTCATCTTCCTCCATGTCCGATGCCGGAAACAAACGTCGCCGAACAAGAGCATGTATATATTGTACTGGATCATAGTTAATTGTTACAACATGTGTTAACGGTGTTTCTTCGCCTATTGCTACTGGTACTTCCAAAATATTTTCTTCATCACTTGTAGCATCAGACGTAGCATCGGATGTAGCATCGGATGTAGCATCAGATGTATCTTCTACTGGAATCAAACTATTTTCAAAAATACTTTCGTCATCCGTTAAATCTTCTGGTTCAACCATTTTATATATTTTTTCACAAATTGTACATCCAAAAGGAAAATTGTTGTCTGTTGGAGGCATTATAAAAGAAACTTGATATTGTAAAATAAATGTTGAAGCAAATGTTTGAAAATTTTTCTAAGTCCGAAAGTATTAATTATTAGGAAGTTTTACAAGTCCAATGTAAAGTAAAATAAAAAAAGAAGTGTTGTTGCCTGTTTAAACAATTGCAAAAGAATGATAGGTTTGAAAATTTTTCAAAGTCCTAAAATATTAAATATTGAGAAGTTTTAACACTTAAAATTTTTACAAATCCAATGTAAAGTAAAGAAAGAAATGTTGTTGCCTGTTGGAACAATGGCAAAAGAATGATGGAAACCAAACCCGCAGTAAGGGTCCTGTGGTTTGGGAGGGGGTAAGCGAGGAGGGGGGATGACCTCAAGCCGAGTTGGGGTCCGGGATCTGCGCGTGTGGTTCGGCATCAGTTGCTCGCTAGACAGTGAGGTGGTAACATGTTCAGAAGGCGCCTTGAACATTTTATCATTTTTGCTGTTTGGTGAAAATATCTTGGTGTTATTTGTATAATAACATCTTGACGTAGGACTGATTAATTTTAAGGCATGGTAGTTGTTTGTGCTTGTAGATACCCTAGGGTTTGTAGTTTGTTTTTAATTTGCTGGTTTGGTAGTTAGTATTATTTTAAAATCTTTCTTTTACTTACAATATATTTCTGCCTGGACTGTTTTAATTTAAAGTAATATTTTTGTTTTTAGGAATGTTATATGATATGTTTTTAATACCTTTCTATTCCAATTTCCTTTTTCCAACAAGCTTGTTGAGGGCATTCCCTCTCTTGTCTTGTACTCCTTTTTAGTTAGGGACACCTTTCAATTCCAATTTCCTTTCCTTTTTTCCTTCCATCTTTTGCATGGTAAAACCAATAATGGTAAAACCGGCTACCGCTTTTGTAGTGATTACGCTCACCAAAGCGGGTCACTTACAACCTCTATACGTGCTGGATGGGTAGTTCGCCTACCTCCGGAGTTTCGCTGGACCTCAGTTGTTCTGCGTCGCTAATGGCGAGACACTGGCTCCTTTAGTGTTAGGAAATAAAAAACATATTTGTATAACATTTTTCCTATATTTAATTAAGCAACTTGCTATTTCAAAATAACATTTTTGTTTTAGCTTAGCGTTGTGCGCTTATGGTGAGGTGTGTGAGTTCGCTTACGTGATGATCACACTGTAATCATGATGTGCAGCGCTGGGCTGTCTAGCTATTTTTTTAAAACTAAATTTTATTTCTTTATTTTTTTATTTTTATTAATTCTTAAACTCTAGGCTGATTGTATTGTAAATTAGCTTTTCTTCTTTTAGGTTTCCGGGGGTGTACGGTTCTGTAAAACCGTACACCCCCATTTTCTTTTTAGTTATCGAATGACCTTGACCTACTTATTTTCAAGGTCAACAAAAAGACTTAGCGAAAATTTCTAAGTCTCAAGGTCATTTATATATAGGTAGATTTAGCTTTTCTTCTGTTAGGTTTCTGAGGTGTACGGTTCTGTAAAACCGTACACCTCCATTTTCTTTTTAATTATTGAATGACCTTGACCTATTTATTTTCAAGGTCAATAGCAGTTAGCGAAAATTTATAAGTGTAAAAAGTAGGTCAAGGTCACCAAAAAATACCCTATGAACGGGGGAATAGACCGCTAAGTAATTCTTTTAGAATTACAAAGTGGTCTATTCCCCCGCTCCTATTTTTTTATTTCATTTTTACACTAACCTCTCAGTTTTAACAAAAGGAGGTATTTGTTGTGCGCACTGCATAATGTTTGATTTACCCTTTTTTAATAATATACGAACATTGTTCTTTTTTAGGACTAGATTCTAAAAAGTAAAAAGTCATTTTGTTATCCCGCTTTTATAAGAAATTAACCCTCCATTGTAAATTTTGAAAATAGGTCAAGGTCATTCAAAAATACCCTATGAGCGGGGGAATAGACCGCTAAGTAATTCTCTTGGAATTACAAAGTGGTCTATTCCCCCGCTCCATTTTTTTTTGTCTTGTGTTTAATTTGACCATTTAACTTTATCAGATGGAGATTTTCTTACTAAATAATAATGAACATTACTGATATTTGGAATTTGAAGATTTACTGGTAATTTGAGCAAGTAGAGTTCATCACAACATCTAAGAACAACATCCCTGTTACTGATCTTTTTTACAAAAACATATTTGTGGTTTAATTTCAATCTGTTGATTTTAATTCTTTTATAGTTTTCAATTTTTTCTGGCAATTCACTTTTGGAAGGTTCAATTTTGACTTTTTTAGAAGGTTGAATTTTGACTTTTTCGGAAGGTTCACGTTTGTTATGCAAATTACACAATTTTTCACCTACACTACACAACTTCACACACCTTTCACCTTTGTTCGCTCCTTTTTTTAAAATATGAGCACATTGTTCTTTCTTAAAACAGGATTTTCTTAATTTTTGAAGTTTTTGAAGTTTTTCAGAAATTTTGTTAGGAGATTTTTTTGGTGAAGATTTTTTTGGAGAAGGAGATTTTTTCGGTGAAGATTTTTTTGGAGAAGGAGATTTTTGTTTCACAATAGAAACAATAGATGATGATGATGATGATGTTCTTGATGACGAGGAAGAAGACCTGGACGAAGACGAAGTGCCTGCCATAGCGCTGGATCCTAAGAAAGTAAAGATTACTCTGTTTACCCTGCCTTTATAACAGCTTCCCACCCATTTACCCCCTCTACTTTTCGACGTCAAAAAAATATTCATCCAAGCTTTCTAACACTGGCAAGGAAACAGTTTCAAAAGGTTGATACAAAATTTCATAAATGTCTTGGTTTAAATTTTGCGAAGTTTGAAGATATTCTTCTATTTCCTGTACAAATTTCTGTTCGAATTGTTGGAATTCTTCTATATCCTGTAAAAATGTCTGTTCGGATTGTTCAAATTCTTGTTGTTCTAAGTTAAATGTTGGTGATTTCAAGTCTTCTTCCAATTTTTTAATGTAATCTATTGCATTTTGAACTATAGATTGTCTGTTAATTTTTTTTTGTTTTTGACTTTCCGGTACAACTAATTTTAATTTTTCAAAAGCTTTTTTTAATCTGTGTTGTCTTCTTTGTTCCCTTCGGTTTCTACTTAATCTTTGATCAATCAGGTATTTTTGGAAAGATTCCATAACGTTTTGTTGATTCAAAATGTAGCAAACTATTAATTCTATAAAGCTTCTATCCGCTCAATATATAGTGGAAACCCGGAGGAGGGGGAATCACCTTCGCCATCAAGGTGATTGGTACGTATTTAAAGCTTTGAGGTTTGCATAGCCAGACCATAACTATGAGCTCCTTGTACGAGTTGTGTTTGCAGCGTATCTGCTCAGACAACCCTATGCTTCGGCAAATTAGGGAGGTGTCAGAGCCGCTGCCGCAAATCTTGCAAGGCGAGCTCATTTATGAGCACAAAAAACGGTGTGTTTCTAAAACTAAAATTTGGTGGGAAATGCCAAATGCTGGCAAAAAAATATGCGGCCTATGTCACATGGTACGTTTTCATTAACTGCATTGTTTTTTCTATTTACAATATATTATTTTATTAATTTTCTTTAAATTAATATTTTTTTTAGCGGCTTCCTGGTGCGAATCCGGATCAAGAACTGTACAGATACCTAAAACATGAATCTGAAAATGTAGGATACAAATTGAAGACGCCGATAACGCAAGAATATTGTCATCTTTGTGGTTGGTTTCCTCTGGAGCAATATGATATTAAATGTATGTGTTTATAAACACATATCAATAGAAGAAATTAAATAGGAGCGGGGAACAGAGCAGCTTGTGGTTTAACCACTTACTGCTCTGTTCCCCGTTCATAGGGTATGTTCAGATGACCTTGACCTAGTTATTTTGAAGGTTTATTGTAACTTAACAAAAATTTTCTAAGTCCATAACGAGGTCAAGGTCATTTAAATCTTAGCGGAAGAATGAAAAGAATAGCTACCAACATGCATTGTTGGTATCTATTCTTTTCTTTCCTCCTAGAAAACCCCCTTAGTCCGTGTCAACTTTGATGTAAAGTTTTGTACAAAATTGTACATAATAAAGGACCCATGATTCAAGTCCTTCGTAATCCATAGAATCCGAAGTGCAACAGATTTTTGTACCGTCTGCTTTAACAGCTTCAAGTACTCCACTGATGCACTTCAGATTGCTATGATACGTTTTTATGTACCATAGTACTCTTTTGGCTTCAACAAAGTTGTGCACAGCACCAAAGATCATGAGGGATTCCATGGCAAATATAACCACAAGACTGCAGCACACCTTATATATACTGTCGGTCCAAGGCGGTGGCCTCCTATGGCGACCTAGTTAACCCAATGGAGGGCGTTGTCCTTTGCCATCAAGGTGATTGGTACGTATTTAAGGCTGTGAGGTGAGCATAGTCAGCCCATAACAATGAGCTCCTTGTACGAGTTATGTTTGCAGCGGATCTGCTCAGACAACCCTATGCTTCGGCAAATTAGGGAGGTGTCAGAGCCGCTGCCGCAAATCTTGCAAAGCGAGCTCATTACTGAGCACAAGAAACGTTGTATATTTAAAACCAAAATTTGGTTTCAATTGGCAGATGGCGAGAAAATATGTGCCCTATGTGACTGGGTACGTTTTCATTAACAGTATTGTTCTTTTCTATTTACAATATATTATTTTATTAAATATCTTTAAACTATTTTTTTTAGGCTCTTCCTTCAGCCGAAGAGGGAGAACCGTTGCATAGGCAAATGATATACCGATTTGGAATCATAGGATACAAACTGGAAACACCAAGACCGCAAGAATTGTGCCAGCTGTGTGGATTCTTCCCATTTGCCAAATATCAACTTAAATGTATGTGTTTATAAACATATATTATATGTTTATAAAGACATATCAATAAAAGAAATTAAATAGGGACGGGGAACAGAGCAGTTTGTGGCTTAACCACTTACTGCTCTGTTCCCCGTTCATAGGGTATCTTCAGATGACCTTGACCCACTTTTTAAAAACTCTATGGTGGGGGGAAATGCATATATATAAACCGTGGATTAAGTAAAAGACAACATTTCCCTCATCAGCATGGAAACTTTCCGGATGTCTTACAATGTTCATTGCACTCCTGTACAACATGTTCATTTTATGTTAAATTTAATCCATTTTCTTCAAAATGTAAATTTTTTTGCAATTTCTGTTACTGGAGAAAGATGGGTAAATTTAACATTAGAAACTGTCATGGTTACAATCAACCCTTTAATAGATCCTAATTGGTTTTCAACAGTGGAATCATATATTGATACTATGGCTTTCGAACAAGGATATCATTATCTTTGGGTTGATGTTAGTTACATCAACTTTCAAAACGAAACAGATGATGATGATGGATATGATTCTGCCACATAAAAAATAGACATTAACGGAACTTCTTTCCCTGCCTTTTAGGAAAAAAGAGAGGAACAGTGTTAATTAATAACACTGTTCCTCTCTTTTTTCCGCTTAAAGTTAAATGACCTTGACCTAATTTTTATAGTTAAGAAATATACGAAGTAAAAAATAATAGAAAATGTACATTTTTTAAGTTTTTGCGTTATAACTTTTACACCGTTGGTTATATCGAAAAATGTTACTGGACCTTTTTTGTTTGTCTTTTAATTCCGCTTAATTTGACTACCCGCACGATGGATTTGGAGCATTTTTGTTATATCCACTGCCATCGTGTACGGCGACGCAGTTCTAAAGTTGAACGGCGACGAAATCAAGTAACCGGTTTTGCCGGGGGGATGCGGGGGGATGCGGGGGGGGGTTTTCCGGGGGGATGCGGGGGGGGGGGGTTTCCGGGGGGATGCGGGGGGGGGGTTTCCGGGGGGATGCGGGGGGGGGGGGTTTCCGGGGGGATGCGGGGGGGGGGTTAAAAAAACCGACCACCCAACCCCTTTGGAAGGGGTTGGGGGGTCGGTTAGGTTAGGTTAGATAGTGACCAAGGGTTGAGGCTTTAACAAATACCTAAATATTAACAACCAACGCGAAAACTAAACTCACCATCAACAGAAATTAAAACATTTACAAAAACCCAAATGTTAAAAATAATAATTATTTAATAAAAGATACAACACAAAACTAAAATCTTAGGTTATTTAAAACTTTAACAAAATATTTAAGTCTCAAAAGTAGAGTTTTAAAATCAATCAATATATAAGTCAAACAAGTAAGTCTTTTGAAATTAAAATATCTAAGTCTAAAAAATAGGTCATTTAAAATAATTCTAAGTCCGAAAGTAGAACAATCAAAACTAGGTCAAGGTCATTTAAAAATTATAAAAAAAAGGGGGGTGGGGAAGCGTGGGGTCCCTACCTTATTCTACTACTTTATTTCTATACTACTTTATTATAACTTATGCTACCCCTTAAATGCTATCATGCATGCGGTTACGGTGTGATCATCACGTAAGCGAACTCACACACCTCACCGCCCTATCATATCTTAACCCCTACCTAACGTTCCCCCTATTCTATCTTATACTATGTAATATTACAGTTACGGTGTGATCATCACGTAAGCGAACTCACACACCTCACCGCCCTATCATATCTTAACCCCTACCTAACGTTCCCCCTATTCTATCTTATACTATGTAATATTACAGTTACGGTGTGATCATCACGTAAGCGAACTCACACACCTCCCTATAATATTACACCTAACTTAATATTACAGTTACGGTGTGATCATCACGTAAGCGAACTCACACACCTCACCGTAATATTAACCCTGACAATTAAACCACGCAGGAAATGGAAAGGTAGGTGGATTGCCATTGCGACCGACTATTATAGGAGGGCGCCTCTCCCACAATAGCCGAACGCAGTGTGTGCTTGACATAAGCCATCCCACACACCATGGCGAACATTACGTTACAGCATAACCCTCCACGTAAGCGGACCAGTTACACCTTCACCGTAATGCCAAAGAGAAACGTTGCGCGCTTGCTTATATCAGCGAGCTCGAGACTCGACCTCGCTAGCGAGCCTTGACTAGTAGGTCAACGTGTCGCTCTGCCGGGGCCGGTAGCCTTGGCCGGGTCGCTAGCCACCGCTCTCACAACTTCGTCTGGCCTACTTGGACCTGGTCGCTAGCCTCAGCTTTCACTACCTTGACTACAAGGTTGTTGTGTCTGCTGCCTATAAGAACCCCATTCGCCCGCCTTGTGTTATTCTGCCACTCGCCACCATCGCTGTTACTATCCATTCCCACGTTTTTAACCATTTTTCCTATTATATTATCCATTTTATTATTCTTTTTATATCAACATGGACTCCTCTGCATCTTCTTCATCTACCCCCATTCTCCTGAGTCTGCTGCAGAAACCTCTGCAGCAGAAACCAACTACAATTCCGGTATCTATTGACCTTTCTTCTATTTCGACTGATTTTCTTCTAAAAAAACCAACTTCTCCCGTCCTCTCCTCCTCCATTAACGACATAATAGCTGATGCTGTTAATGAAGATCAACCCCAATTATTTCAGAATCCCACACCAGTTACAGAAACATCAACGCCGCAAATTGAAGAGATTCCCATCGCTCCAATTTGTGACGACATTTTAACTGAAGACTGGATGGAGTTGTGCGGACTGCACCCTTCTTCTACCCCCCAACAAATTCAACCCGCACCAATCAAAGAAACCCCCACCCCCCAAACAATTCATCCCGCGCCAGTAAAAAACATTAGACTGAAACAATTCAAGAAAAACCAAAAATATACAATCTACAAAATTGAAGAAAACAAAATTTATGTTTACAATGAGGAGAGGACGAAAATTTATGTACTTACTACACCAAAAACAAAAAGAATAAACATCCCATCAAATCCAAAATTCCTGATTGTAACAGCGCAGGGTGAACGATTAAAAATAAACATCACAAATTAAACCCTTTTCTTCCTTCCCCTCCTCATACAAAGTCCACCCTGGTGGCAAAATCGGCCCTTCTAAGGGCCACCCTAAGACTTTCAAATTTAGGCTTAAGTTTAAGCCTCAACCCTTGGTGACTACAAGCGGTTCATATACCTCTAAGTCCCAAAGGTTGAGTCAATAGCGGGGGGCTTTCGCTAACGCCTCAACCCTTGGTGACTAACAAGTGGTCTGTGTACCACTAAGTCACAAAGGGTTGAACGCTAAAGCCTCAACCCTTGGTGACTAACAAGCGGTTCACATACCTCTAAGTCCCAAAGGTTGAGTCAATAGCGGGGAGCTTTCGCTAAAGCCTCAACCCTTGGTGACTAACAAGTGGTCTGTGTACCACTAAGTCACAAAGGGTTGGACGCTAAAGCCTCAACCCTTGGTGACTAACAAGCGGTTCACATACCTCTAAGTCCTAAAGGTTGAGTCAATAGCGGGGAGCTTTCGCTAAAGCCTTAACCTTTGGTGACTAACAAGAGGTCCGTGTACCTCTAAGTCCCATAGGGGCTTTCGCAAACCACCCCTTGTTAGTCACCAAGGGTTGAGGCTTTAGCGAAAGCCTAAATTTGAAAGTCTTAGGTCGGCCCTTAGAAGGGCCTTTTTTGCCACCAGGGTGGACTTTGGAGGTGGGAAAAGGTTTTACTCGGTAAAATTTATGTTTAACTTGGCACCTTTTTTATTTATTATCAAGTGTCGAGGGTTAAGGGGAATAGGAATTTTTTGGGAATGTCAATGACATAAATTTTGGTTTTTTTTCAGAATTAAAAATGAAAATAGAAGAAGATAAATGTCTTAAGATTTCATATTTTCGGTTAAGTTTCAGTTTTTTTAGATGAAATTTTTGCTGGGGTACGTTTGAAGATACAGGTCATAGAGGTGGTTCGGTGCGAATTTTGGTGCCGGTAAGAATGTTTTTCCAAACTTGCTGAAAAGGTTTTCGAGCAATAGTGGTTGTAACATCATACCAATCACGATTGTTGTTCGATTGAATAATTCGTACCCCAAGCAGTTGAAGATAGGAAAACCAGTTATACCAAATCTCGGTATACTCGGAGCGGTTCATTGTGAAATTGAAGTAGGTGTTGTTAGGACGGTGGCAAAGGAAAGAATTGTCGAGTGTAGAGTGTAGAGTGTGTTAAGCAATCAAGGACAGGTGTGCCGGGTGATGCAACAAGGACGACGACCTGTATTCGCCGGCCGGCCGCAAGCGAAAGTGCGGCGCAAGGTCAACCAGTTGTATTGCTAACTGGTCGGCAACAAGCGAAAGCATGCGAGGTCAAACCCGGCCCACTCGGTCTCGTTTATCTTTTAAAACTCGCATGATAGGGTTTGCAAACATATTAATTCAAATATGTTGTAAAAATTTTCTTACGATATTTTGTTACAAATATTTTTAAGGCAAATGTTAAGAAACCATGTTTCTATTTTAATCGCAACTACAGTTTCGATTTCTTTAACTAAATATTATAACTAAGTATTAAGGTAATATAATAAAGTAGCATCTTTAAAAATATTGTAACTTGTACAAAGTTAAATAAGTATTTTAAGCCAAATGTTAAAAACAATTGTTTAGTACTGAGATGTTCACCCTACAACACCTACGTTAGAACTAACACTACAAATCCAAAAATTGCGAGGAGTCTCTCATGGTGGTGGGGGGAGGGCAGATGTTCCGAGCTGCACATGTCAAGGGAGGTTGCAGCGCCACTACTGACACATCAGTTTGCTAGTAGAACTGGCAGAGTAAACATCTAAATAAACATGAGTTCTGTTTTATATGTTTCTTTTATTAAAGATGGACTTTGCATTGAAACGCAAAGTTTTCCTATTGATGCAGATCCTATACAACAAATTTTAGTACATCCTCCAGAAAGTTATGATTCCATCTACATTTCAGTGCAAGAAACAAACGACCCCCCACCACCAACAACTCCTGATGCACAGTAGGACACGGCTACCACACGTCATTAAAGCTTCAGCTCTTTACCCGAGCACACATGGACTCTGAGATAATACTGTTCAAGATAATACTGTTTCTTCTACATCTACACCAACTTCCGAACAATTACCTACTACAAATGAAACTACTACAAGTCTACAAGTAAATGAAATTTCATCAACTGTTAGTTCTGATGCGCAAGCAATAATGTTATCATTAATTGGTTTCGACTAAAAATTCAACAATGGAAGAAGAAAGAAATTCGCTACTTTACAACTTGGTTTTTGTGAACCCGTCGAAATTTATTATTTGCCTACTTTCTTTTTTATGTGGTTACAATTTTGGTTACCTTGTTCAGGAAATGCTGACAGATAAAAAGGAAGAACATTCGCTATATTTTAAAGTTTATGTTTATGTAATTGCATCTTTATTTGGATACTTTGTAGCAGGATATTTTCTTGTTAATTTGTCAATTCCATTTTTTACATGGTATTTTAACAGACGTGAAAATCAACAAAACAACAGTTTGTAAAAAGAAACAAAAATTATCTTGCATTTTCGGATTTTCCGAAAATGCAAGATCTTTTTTAAAAACATCCCCAAAAGACCTTGACACACTTCCGGCCATTTAAAGTTTAAATACCCAGCACAGCAGGGCATTTAAACTTTAAATACCCACCAACAACACGTCACAGCTACGTCACAGCTGATGACGTCACTTCCGGTCACGTGACCGGAAGTAGCTGTCAAAAAATTGACTGGCTGTCAAAGTTTGATTGGGCCAGAAACGCCACCTCGCCACTACTCGCCACTGTCGAAGGTCGGACACCACTCCGCCTCCAATGCAATGCTCAAACCAAAAGAGATACCAGGCCCGCAAATGTTCACCTTCTTAACCAAAAACTTCAAACTGAAAAATGGGACTGTCTTACTGAAATACACTGTGCAGATACATTTTTTGATTCTTTGAACAGCTGCCTAAATTTCCATCTTGATTCCTTTTGCCCCAAAAAGACATCAAAATTAAACCACCGGTTCAAACAAAACACCTGGATCACTAAAGGCATTTTGGTGTCCACGGAAAATTTGAAAATTTATTGGAGACAGTTACAATCAACAAACAACCCTGAGTTTAAAGCTTTCTACAATTTATACAAACAAACTTACAGAAAAGTCATAAAAGCTGCAAAAAGCTATGAAGTAAACAAAACATTAAAAAATGCAGACAATTTTTCGAAGCGAGCCTGGGGTATTATTAATAAATCAAAGGTGTCTACCCAAAAGTCGCAAGCTATTGAGTTGGAGGTGAGGGGAAAGATTGCCCGGGAGCCGGTGGATGTGGCTGGTGTTTTCAATACTTTTTTTGCGAATACCGGTGACACTGGCCTCACGCTGGCACCCCTGGCGGTTCCTGGGCAGTTAATTCCGGCCGACTCGATGTTCCTAAGTGACGTCACTGAGCAGGAGGTCTCTAAGGCGATTTGCGATCTGAGGGCGAAGAAGTCGTTGGATATTAACGGTATGTCAACATGGCTTCTGAAAAATGCCACATTGGCATCGTGGCCCCCTTAACACAATCAATCAATCTTTCATTTAAATCAGGTCACTTTCCAAATTCTCTTAAGGTTGCAAAAGTGATTCCTATTTTTTAAAAAGGAGATTCACAACAACCAAACAATTATAGGCCAATCTCAATCCTGCCGGTGCTAAGTAAAGTTTTTGAAAAACTTTTCATGCGCAGGATGCTAAATTTTTTTGACAAACACAAAATTCTGTCCAAAGATCAGTTTGGTTTCCAAAAAGGAAAATCAACTGTTGATGCAATCATCCACTTAGTGGAAATGATTGTGAGTAACTTGGATAACCACAACTTGACTCTAAGTGTCTTTCTAGATTTGTCCAAGGCTTTCGACTGTGTTGAACACAATATCCTCCTTGACAGACTGTGGAATTGCGGAGTTCGTGGCTTACCACACAAATGGTTGAGGTCATACCTCTCCGGAAGGTCACAACAAGTTCAGGTCAATGGAGCTACTTCACATACAACCAACTTGAGATACGGTGTCCCCCAGGGATCAATTCTCGGCCCACTCTTATTCCTTGTGTATGTGAATGATTTGAATTCTCTCATTGGAATCGGACAAATTGTTCAGTACGCGGATGACACGACTCTCTGTTTCAATTCAGACAAAATTGAGAAAATTGAAATTTCCTCATTTGAGGGAATAAACTCATGCATTCAATACTTTGAAAGCAAAAATCTCAAAGTCAATCCCTCAAAATCAAACCGCATGGTATTTGGAGGCAGCACCGCTCTAAATTCATGCCGTCCGACTGCAATGATAGACGATACTACCATTGAAGAAGTCGGTTTCACTAAATTCCTCGGAATGTTCGTTGATGACGAGCTGACGTGGACTGTTCATGTTGACAGTGTTTGCAAAAAGGTCTCATCAGGAATATTCCTGCCTCGCAGACTTTCCGAGCACTGTCCCAAAGAGTTATTGCTTATGGCTTACTACGGTCTGATTCAATGTCATCTGCAGTATAGCATTGCTTTGTGGGGCAGCTGCTCACAGGCTAATTTCAACCGTATCTTTGTCCTTGAAAAGAAAGCCATACGAATTATAGCAAAACTCAAATTTAGAGAGTCGTGCCGCAACGCCTTTCGGGAACTAGGATTGCTAACACTGGCACAGCTGTACATTCTGGAAACTGCGCTTTTCTGCAAATTTAAAAGCCACCCGATACAGGGAAGGGATGTACATGGATACAACACCAGATCCAGAAATGTTTACAGAACAGCACAGCATAGGTTGGCAACTATGGTACGACTACCCTCCCAGATGGGTGTCTCCATACTGAATAAAGTTCCCGAAGGCATCCGTTTTGAAAATTGTGAAACAAAATTTAAATCAAAATTAAGACGCTTTTTAGTGTCGAACGTGTTTTACTCGGTGGACGAGTTCATGGACTACACCCCGGGGGAAGAAATATCGGCTTGAAATTAAATTATTTTTCTGCTCAGCTCAAAAATAAATCATTTTGGCTGGTTACTGTGTATTTTAATATATAATTGTGTGTTTTTTATTATCTACTTTACATTTTGTTTGTTTAGGAGCTGATCTTTGTATTTTTTGTTACATGGAAATTTATTATTATATGTAATTATTAAGAAATTAACGCATGCTATGCAATACATGTATTGTCCACAGCAGTAAAGAAGTTTATTATTAGCCTTCAATCGAGAACAGACAATCGATTTTTCAGACATTGGTGTGGTATCATTATAGATAGATAAATCATTATAAATCATTACAGATGAGATTAAATCATCTACAGACAGATAAGTCCCTTTAAGGATTATTTTTATACCTCTTCATTACTAAAATAAGTTATATGAAATAAGTTTTAAAAATATTTTTAATGCACATAATTTTATAACAGCAATATACTGAATGAATAGGTTCAAGAAATCAAGTAAAGGAATGTCATAACAACTTTCTTAAAAGGACTAATCTGTTCCTTAACAAACCAAAACAATCTAGAAACTGTCTTAGAAACACTTTCTGTTGAATGCTTCACCCTTCGCCTGTACCTTTTGTCCTTACTTTACATTAACACTGATTATTGATTAGGAATTGGAAAGTATTAGATTAATAATTGCACCCTGCCATCAGTTTTTCATCAAATGTTTATTTTATTTAAGTAATTTTATTTAAATGTTTACATTATATAACTTTTCAATCATGTAACGAAATTCAATCTACCGTATGAATATATTATATGATATTTATTATATACCGTAAAAACATTCTATTATCCTTCGTGTTCCGAGTGGAAACACGCGTAATTATCCGGGAATTGAAAGGTGAAAAATGACAACTACATTTTCGAATTAAAATACCGACCGGCGGAGCGCGGACGTTCGGTAAGGAATCTTGAGCTGGATTGCTGGGGTTTGCATGAGGATACGTATCTGGAGATCGCTCCGCCAATCAGAATCCTGTCAGGCCATCGGCACATCACCTGACTTTTACCGCTGCCAACATAATAAATATAAATTATGATATAACATGGTATCGTACTTTAAACTCAATACATTACACTTCCTTCCCCTTAAAAATTAAACATAGTTGAAAAGATTAAATAACAATAAATATGAAAAAATATACCCATTTTATGTAAACAATTTTTTTACGAAATGTAAGTATAAGTATTTAAGCATAAAACAATTAATTTAAATCATAAACATGCATAAATCAGAGGGGGAGATACACCGTGATGGCATTAAAAATAAGTAAACAAACAATATAGAAAACCAAATATTTACAAGTTGAGTTTAACAACAGGTTTCCGTTCCCTATACTCAATTCCACATTCACCTTTCAGTACAGGCCTTATGGGACAATGCAAATCTATTATCCATGTTGGGTATATTTGTTTACTAATATTCATAACATAATATTATAAAATTATCAGCTGATTATAACGACATTTGACTAGTACAACTTAAACTGACATTTGAAATACATGGCTTATGGAAATTCCATACTGAAAGGTGAACGTGGAACCGAGTACAGTCGAATACCTCCTCGCCGATTATTGTGGTGAGGAGTGAACAGCTGATGGTGACGTCATGGATGACGCGGCGCGTTGGAGTACTAGATATTTTTTGGTTGAAGCGGGAAGCGCTTGGAGAAGGAGAATAGGACATTCTCGGTCTGCCGGAAGGGCTGTTTTGTGTAAGGTTGGGAGAATCAGCTTTTTGACCTACCTCACGTACTGGTTTTGTTTGAGGCAACAATAAATCTTGAGGAGTTATTCGTTCGTTAGTGTTACTTGTCAAACAAGATTGAATGCTAATTAATTGATCTCTGTGGCGTTTCCTCACAATACCTCTCTCTAATTTAACCAAATATGAAACTGGACTCATCCCCGACGATCTTCCCGACCACGACCTCCTGAGTCCCATCACCTTCCAGGAGGTGGATCGGAAACGACGCCACCTCCGCAACACCGCCCCCGGCCCCGATGGAATCTCCAACCTCCTCATCAAACAATCTCCACCAATTCTCATCCGTCTTCTGACAACACTCTTCACCTCAATCCTCCTTCTCGGCTACTCTCCCCCCTCCTGGAAACACGCCCATGTCATCCTCTTCGCCAAGCCCCACAAGGATCCCCGAAACCCAAGCAACTATCGCCCAATCAGTCTCACCTCCACCCTTTCAAAACTCTTCGAAAAAGTCCTAACCTCAAGGCTCCACACCCACCTCAACTCTCTCAATCTCCTTCCACTCACCCAAGCCGGCTTTCGTCCCGGAGTCAACATGTACGACCAGCTTCTGCGGGTCGTCACATGCCTCCAAACAAACAACTCCCTCCACCGCCCAACAATCCTAGCCCTCATGGATGTCCAGAAGGCCTTCGACACCGTTTGGCACAATGGCCTCCGGTCCAAACTCCTCCACCTCCAACTGCCCCTCCCCGTCATCCGATGGATCTCCCACTTCCTCGACGGACGGACCGCTCAGGTTCGTTTCCGTGGCTCCCTATCCTCCCCCTTTACCCTGGAAGCCGGCGTCCCCCAAGGCTCCGCCATCTCTCCTCTTCTCTACCTCATCTACGTCCGTGACCTGCCCGCCCCCGTTCCACGCACCCCCACAGACACCTCGTGCGGTCTCGCTCAGTTCGCTGACGATACCGCATTCTGGGTGTCAGACAGACGACAGGACAACCTCATCCGCAAAATGACACAAACACTGACTGACTACCTCTCCTACTGCAACCTCTGGCGCATTTCCCTCAACACTTCCAAAACCCAACTCTGTTTTTTCAATTTCCATGCGCGTCGCTTCGCCCGCATCAACTCCGATCCCATCCTCCTCAACCGAGTCCGCCTTCCTCTGAAAAAATCCTGCACCTACCTCGGGGTCACACTCGACTCCAAACTCTCCTTTCTCCCCCACCTCCGCCAAACCAAAAAACGAGCCACAGCCCGCCTCAAAGCCATGAGAATCCTGAACAACCGCCACCGTCCCTGCTCCCAAACGACCCTCTCCCGGATTTACACCTCCGTCGTCCGTCCCGTGCTCACCTTCGCCCATCCTCTCCTGCTCTCCGCCCCAGATCACTTCATTTCCAGCTTTGAAGCCACCGAAAGGCGTGCCCTTCGGCTGGCAGCCCATCTCCCTCCCTGGACCCGAAACCAAACTGCCTACGACGCCCACACTGTTCCTCCCCTCCGAGACTTCCTCACCCACCTCAACTCCAAATACCTCGACCAAGCCCGCTCCTCAGACATCCTGCAGCCTTTCTTTCAACCCTACTTCACAAACCGACCTAGCCTGACCCTTCACCACCTCGTAGCCCTCGACAACCCACCCCCACCCCAACCACCCCAACTGCCCCAACCCCCACCATAACCCTCCAGACCAAAACCACCGGAGTACGGTACAGGCCGTAGGCCTGCGACCGTACCAAAATTTTTTGGAAGCGACCCTACCCTGACCCTACCCTGACCAACCCACCCACCATCACCCACCTTGAAAGACGCCACTCCCCGACTAACACCACATCACTGCACCTCACGCAAGAACCACACAAAACTTCTGAAACACATCACCAGCGTAGCAGCAGGCATTCGTATGTAACTTAATCTCGTATTAAACTGCAAAGTCCTGCTGCAACGCCCCATCCACACTCTCAACGAACCACCCGTCATCACCAGACAAAACACCTCACAGTGAAACTCGACCACAAATCACCACTGCCCAACCCACACTAACCCCACCGAAATCCACACCCAACCATCACCAACCAACCACCAGCACAGCTGCAGGCATTCGTATTGAACTACTCTCGTATTGAACTAAAAAGTCCTGCAGCTGTGCGCAACCCTAACCCACCTGTCCAAGGCTGAAGAGGGAAAAATCCCTATAACAGCCTCAGTGTGCCGACCCGGCCACTGGAACCTCACGATCACGTCACGAACTGGACTCAAAACTTGCATTACAACTCCCTCAATCCATTTATTCTTACTTCGATAGTCCCTGATAAGAACTGGCTGTCCTACAGTTAACTGCCTTATCTTACTACCTTGATAGTTACGGGCTTCTTTCTCTTCATTTCTGCTTACAGTATGAGACAATGAGAGTCTAATTAGATCTAGTTTAGATCTTAAATTTCTGTTAAACATAAGTTTAGCAGGCGTCTCATTGGTAGTAGATTGTACTGAATTTCTATACGCTAACAGAAACCTATTCAAAGCTAATTCCACATTTTCCTTATTTACAATAGCACATCGTATACGCTTTTTAACAGTTTTTACTGAGTTTTCAGCTTGGCCATTACTAGCAGGGTGGAAGGGTGGTGTGAGAGTATGACTAATACCATTCAATTTTAAAAATTGGTTAAACTCATATGAGGTGAATGGTGGTCCGTTGTCTGACACAATTTGCTCAAGGAGCCCAAATCGAGCAAAAAGAGGTCTCAATTTACTAATTGTTTGTTTTGCGGAAGTAGAGCTTACTTACTCGACCTCCAGCCATTTACTGTGCGCATCTATGACAAGATACAGTTTAGAATTAATAGGTCCTAAGAAATCCAAATGAATCCTTTGCCATGGATTTTTTGAATACTCCCAAACATGTAACATATATTTTGCCGGGTTTTGCCGTTCCATGAGACACAGTGAAAAACTGTTGGCTACCAATTCGACATCTCTATCGATTGATGGCGGCCACCAAATGTTAGACCGTGCGAGTGATTTCATTTTCACTACTCCCAGATGTCCTGAATAGAGGAATGGATTTCCTATAAAATAAATTTACGTAAAACTTTAGGTACAATGACTCTATGTCCCCACATTAATATTCCCTGCTCAACAGTTATTTCACTTTGTCTCTGAAAATAGGCATTACGTTCACTATCACAGTTGTTTGGCCATCCAGTCATAACATAAGTTAGTACTTTACTAAGCTTAGCATCTTTCAAAGTTTCATCACGTTTAACATCCGTAAAACTTAAAGGGATTTCATTTTCCTGCAAACATTGCAAATAAGAACCAATACAATTAGTATTACCCTCATCGTAGTCCCTTATTGCTTCACTGACTGAGACAGGTAACTTAGAAATACAATCTGCTCTGTTAGATTGAGAGTTTATATACTGGATGTCAAAGTCATAACCTGATAAGAATAATGCGTACCTCTGTAGTCTGCTAGCAGCGTAGGCAGGCAAGCCTTTCTTTGGTCCAAAAATAGACAAGAGCAGTTTATGGTCGGTCAGCAAGGTAAATTTCCTCCCAAATAAGTACTGATTAAATTTACGCACTCCAAAAACTATAGCCAATGCTTCTTTGTCGATTACAGAATAATTTTGCTACGCTTTTGAAAGCGTTCTAGATCCAAAACAAATAGGTTTTCACAGCCAGTGCCGGCCTTAGGGGGGGGGCAACAGGGGCGGCCGCCCAGGGCCTCGCGCTTACTAGTAGAGGCTTTTTTAAGACGTTAAGTTACGGTAAGGAATTTGTAAACTGGTGCACGCGCTAGTGAATGATGGGCGAGAGGCGGGAGCATTGTCTACGGCCCTGTCAGAGGCGAGGGCTGTCAACGTAATCATTATAAATACATCATTGTTGTGTTTACGTAAGTTATCAACACAGTATTTTCCTTTATAAGATCAGTAATCTCAATGTGTTGGAGCGGACAAGTGGTGTACCCAGCATGACACTGATGGTACTGATAGTAGTGATCGCGATTACTGATCGTTTTTAATAAGTGAAAGTGATGAATTTTATAGTTAAATTTTATTAAACTGTTATTTATAAGTAAAACATCAACTAAACTTTTAATCTTTGTGGTTTGAGAGGTTTGTTTATTAATGTAATCGTTGATGTTATAATCGCATTCTAAATAAGGTTAATCATGTCACGAGAGCGTGAAAAATGTAGAAATTCGAATCCGGCTACGAAAAAAGAAAGAAATAAATGGTATCAGCAAACTGACACATACTTTCTCCATTAAAGCAAGAAAATCTACAGTAAAATAAATTTACAACTATTCCACAAATCCATATCAAATTTTATCAAAATCGGTTAGCAATTTACGGAGATATCGGTTTTTGAATAGTTGCCATGAGAATAACGTTAGACAACGTACTATGTTTACCGCCAAACTAAAATATCAATTATCTCCGCAACTGGCTACTTTATTTTTTCAAGTAAAATGTAATGGCTGCAAGTAAATTTTCTTCATATGGTACAGATTTTGTGAAATTTGAAAAATATGAATTTTTTACACTTAAATCTAGAACCTGAATTTTTACAGACATGCGGGTGATGTAATTTTGTTTGTCATCTTAAGAGCCGGCCGGAGTCAACCAAAATATCACTGTTTCACAGCGCCTTCAAATACAATAACGCGGTAGCGCCACCATCGCCGCGGCCACTAGAAGGACTAGAAACCCTCTAGCTAATAGTAGAACATCATCCACCATCGGGAGTCGGTAACCAATACTGTAGTACGGTACAGCCATGTACAGCACAACCCATTCTTATGTTTTACTGTGTCCTGCTGTCCCGTACTCGCGTGTCAAACATTAACCACGTGGTGTATACGGAGGCCTAAAAAATTCTCAAATCACTATTTAAAAGAATCGTTTAAGTCATACTGATTGGCATTCATAGATTGAAATAAAAACTATTCTTAGAATATTATATTATACATAGAAACATATTCTGTAAATATAAATATACAATAATATAATGTTAATTTCTAATTACGTAGCTTTTAGAGTAGAAATAGCGACCTTCAAAATTTGGGAGGACGGTAGTAAATTTTAACAACTCACTATTAGAATTCAATTAATCACCGTCGTAACTCTTACAAGACCAGAGATTAGGTACACCAGAAGTCATATTAGTCCGTACGAGAAAAATGGGGAAATTTGTAAGAATTCATCAAACATCAATTAGTAAGATTTGAAATTGTTAGTTATTTCAATCATTTATATAAATGTAAACTTTTCCAAGCTTGTTTGAAATTTTTTTTAATTATATATTAGGCAAATATCACACAGCGCCTTCAAGCTTGTTTGAAATTTATTTTAATTATATATTAGGCAAATATATTATTTTGAGGGTTAGATTTTCAACATAGTTTATCAATAAAAATCATCAAACAGCCTACGACACCAGGCATTGTGATATTGTATCATTGAGAGCCAATAGCCGGCTGAATTCTAATTGTATAACGGGATTAGGAGTCATAAAGAAAAAAATATAGAAGGAAATTAACAAACAGATTTATAAATGTCTAAATGTCTAAACAAAAGTGTTTTTTTATTTACTTGTGTAAAAATAAAAGGCAAAAGCCAGAAGCAGACGAAGTAGACCTACACATAGATAATAAAAAAGTAAAAAAGTAAATAATAATTGACAATATAACAAAAGTATAACCATAGCATGGATATTGAAATGGCAATTATGGTAAACAATTTCAAAATATACATAAAAAATAAAATAAAAATTGAGATTGATATTATTTTGAAAAAACACGCAGATCTAAAACTATGCACGGTTCAAAATTCAATAACGGTATGACATTAATAAAACAAATACTAATAAAAATCCAGTAAAATTGCATAAAGTAATTTTACCTGTTTATTTTTAGGCCTTGGAGAAAAGCCTAAAAATAAACAAAATTATAACAGAAAATTTAAGACAAAATTCAGACTATTTACAAAAATATCGAAGTAAATAATAAATGACAATATAACAAAAGTATAACAATAGCATGAATATTGAAATGACAATTATGGTAAACAATTTCAAAATAGATATTAAAACAAAAAAAGTAAAACTGACATTGATTTAAGTTTGGAAAAAAACATGCATATAAAAAAAAACATATTATATTTATATACTCTAATAAATCAAGCAAAGTTTGTACGGGCAAAATTTTTTTCGTCCTAGGATTTTTTGTTTAATTAGGGGTTTTAGGCCACCAGAAATCGATTGGAACTATTTCAAGTCTGGGAAAAATCCGGTTTTCGTCCTACAGCCTTTCAAAGTGCCCATTCAAGTGCCCATCCTCATGGGCATTTTTTGTTGTTTATTTTAACAAAACAGCTGATTCAGGTTGTTTTTATTTATATGCAGGTTAGAAAAATCATTTGATTAGTAAATAACTAATTTTAAATTGTTTAAAGGTCATTTATTATGAATTAATCATTTGAAAGAATATTTATTCTATATAGTTTGGTTTGATTTTGTACGGTTTAGTGTTAAAATGTTTTCAAGGGTAATTTTTAAGAATGAAAGACCAGCAATCGCAAGACCGCTGCACTCCAACGAAGCGTCAGAGAATATAGGCATTGACTATGAATGTAGAAGTCTTATATATTCAAAGTCAATGATATAGGCTAACGACCAACTTCAACGGACACTTCCCTTATGTGGCCGTTTATTACAACAGTACGTCGTCGATATGAACAGTGTTGAAGGAGACCGAATCATTTCCTTTTTGCTAGAATAGAAAAAGCTGAAAGCACGGCTGTATAAAGGCGTTGATACCATGCTCAAACAGTGTTATAATTATAACCGTCAGCTGTCCATGTAAACACTACCACCTTCTAGGTAAATATGCTAAAACTGGTTGTCGAGGGTTGGTGATGTCGGCTGCCGGTGCAGGTTTTGCGGATGAGTCATACGAGTGGCTTGCAGCTAGGGCAATCACCTTTAGTCTCACGAAGGCTAAAAGGTACGCTTCTAGGTGGTTTCAAAAATATCAAGTATAATAATTTCAATTTGCAGACATACCTCTAAGTGAGTAATTGCTTCAAATAACTATTATTAAATTTACGTTTTCATCACTCTGTATACGAAAATTGCCCGTTACCGTACAGCTGAGATCTACGAAAACCCTCAATTTCCTTACATCAAAACAAATAATGATCAGCGGATTTTTCGGTACCCAAACATTGCATTTTCGTACTCAAACAAACTTTTTCGGTACCCAAACAAAATATTGCCGTACCCAAAACAAACGAAGTTCCTATTTTGACAGTTCAACCAGCTAACTCTAACTAAAATAAACGGCTGTAATTTCGTTTTTCAGCCGTATTGTATTTGCTAAATGTTGGATGATTTTTTATAAGTTTGGTTACTTATTTGCATTGTGATGAAAAGTATTGTTCATTCGTCACTAAAGTCTTCCATGACTAGTAGTGAAATATACTGTTTCATATAATAGTTTTAATCCATTTGCATTTTTATAGCCAATCAATATATGAATTCAATGATCCTATTCTTGAATATGTTACCCGCGACTTCTATTCAAGGGTTGTGAGTAAAAAATGCACAAACATTTAAAATTTGATACAAATGAGAATGATACCGGTATGGTATGACGTTTGCAATCTTCCTTGCCGGTGAGCGACACTAGTGAAACCTGGCGTGGCATCGATGAACCACCACGGCCGCCGATCCACATACTCTACAAACTCTAATTGCAGAGGTATTTTTAAACGACAAAATAAAATACTTATAGTGAATATAACTGAAAAATTAGACCGTAATTTTAACGTCATAATAATTCAGTTGATGTAGGTTTAAGTTAAAAACATACTTATGTCATGATCGAATTTTTACTACCGAATTAGTTTTGCTAGAAAACCATTGTAGTCTTATGGAAAAAAATATCTTGAATTCATTAAAATAAAAATAGAAAACAATTTTTTTCGTAAATAACTTTAAACTGGCTGATACGTATGCTAGTAACAAATGTTTTGACCGTTACGATTTTGTACTGATCGTGCTGGTTCTCGGTGAGGAAAACATAAACTATAACCGCCCCATGTTAAACTGGAAATCAGAGCCGTGAGCGGTTGGGCTGACTCCGGCCCCCTCTTAAGCACTAAAAACCACGAAATGTTTATCAAAATCGTTAGAGCCGTTTTTGAGACATTTGGATTTTTGTCTTTTTTTGTTTTTATAAGGTAAATACCCTAAAAAATCAAAAATTCAAAAAAATTAAAAAAACGCCTGGACATATCATGGTTTTATACCTACATGCCAAATTTCATGAAAATCGGACCACTTGTGTCGTCTCTAGCTTTGTTTACACACACACTCACGGACGGACGGACAGACACCACTCCGAAAACCACTTTTTTGGATTCAGGGAGCATTAAAATGAATATACCCACTAAAAACTAAAATTCGAAAATTTTGACGAAAACAACACGTTCTCCATATACTATGTATAGGGGGGAGAAAGTAAAAAGAAAAGCGTGTTCAGTGTCTCGAATCTCAGCCTTTGAGAAGTTTTCGAGGCAAGTTTTTTTTTAATAAGAGTCTAGGATATAAAAACATAATTTTAGATGACATCAACGATATTAGTTTACGAAAATATTGTCTTATTAGGTAATCCAACATGTAGGCATATTGCTTGTGTAATAATAAAAATTTGTTTCAATTTCAGTTCACTATTTTCCTGTTGCAATGTTTACAGTTCAGAGGGAACACTGGTCGCATGATGGATCACTTATTTTTTGACCCGGCGATGTAGGCAGTATTGCTGTTGGAGGAGGAGGGGTGGGGAAAAAGGGTGTGAAATCGGTGGGCGACAAAGTGATTGGGAGGGGGGTAGTCACTGAAAAGGGAGGGCCTCGCGACAGGGCTGGATTTACATATGGGCTTAAAGGGCTATAGCCCAGGGCGGCAGAATTTGGAGGGCGGCAAATTTTAGAGGAAAGAAAAAATTAATAAAGTGCAAACAAAAAAATTTATTTTGCACTGACATTAGAACTTTTAAAATATTTTCTTTGTCACAAGTACTCCCGAAAACAGATCGCGGGATTCCGAGACGCGATCGAGTTTGCCCGCAAATTGTCAGCCGTCAGCTCTGGGGTAGTGGCGTTCAAAGCGGATGGCGGTATCGTTTGAAGTTGCTGCAACCGCCGGGGGGGGGGGGGGCGGCGCCGTCAGGTGAGCTAGCTGGGTTGCTACCCCTTCCCGACCAACCACGCGCCGGTCCTGTTCAGTTGAGTTCAGTCTAGTTTTAGTGCAATTTGACAAGCTTGACGTGAACGCCTCGTGTACCTTGCGGCGCTGCTAGGTACGATACTAGAAAGATTAAAAGAGACAGTGCAGTAAAGGCCCGATTACAACAGGTGGGTTGCTCGCGCGGGTGATCACGTGTTTAGTAGAGGCTTGCAGTAGCGCTGCAGAAACAAGAAACAACAATGTGTTAGTGTCTGTATCAGCGACGAATTTAGTGTTCGCACTAAGCGATTGGTCGCGGCTTCCTCGCAACACCTGATCGCCCGAGCGAGCAACCCGCCTAACAGGCTAACGGTACGTCCTGAGTGCACACCGGTTCCGATTCCGATTCAGTTTCAGATTATCGGCGCCTGTTTAGGCTGAATCAGATTTTTTGTAGATGGCCATAGTGGAGGCTTGAAAGGCTTCGCTGACTCGGCGAGCAGGCACTAGAGTTGCCAATGTTGTGTACATTATTTCACCATTGATTGTAAAGCTAATGTAATAAATAATTAGTTTAATAAATGTCATTAATAACTTTACACGGCATATTGGTAATTAAGGAAGCCTCAGAGGAAAAGATCGGGGAGTGGTAAAAAAAAAACAGTAATCAATTAATTGTTTTATAATGGTAAACGGCAGTAAAGCAAGCTTAACAACAAATATAATTTATGTTCGCAACTTCGACTTAGTCAGGATTTAATTTGTGTACTTTATCTTAAGAATTTCTAGTCCGTGGAAATCGACAAAAAGTATATTGAGATAGTGCGACGAGCAGATAAGGAAACAACAATGGATTTACAAAAAATTGGAGGCGCGTATTAGGAATATTTTAACTCTCGTGTTAGCTGACTGATATAATAACCTATCATTTCAAATTTGACCTTTAGTTCCTGTGACTTAAATCAGACCATTATACTTTCTAATAAGTTTCAATAAGCTGTTTTATTTGTAAGAAAATTCTTATTTCGTCTTATCCACTAGGCCTACAGTCATTGAACATAAAAGAAGTATTGTATGAATGATCTTGCACAAATAGGTTGTTTCACTAACCTTCAACGCCGAGCTCCAATGAAATTTCTTTCCAACATTTATCTACTGTATCTCTGTTTGAATGTTTGAATATTCTATGAGTATTTAATCCTAGATTGGTGGGTTTCTTAAAATATGAGAGATTATAGCTGGTAAATCCATTAAACTGCTGAATTAGTTAGATTTCAAAATTAAATGTTGCTACACATTAAAAATGGCGGCTGGAGCAATCGGAAACTGGAATCCGCAACCGGAATGAATAATACATTCCGGTGAGCAGGCACCTGCGCGCAAGCTCTGCTTCCGGCTGCCACAATGGCCACTTCCGTTAAAATACAAGTGTCATTCCTGTCGCCGAAAATCTGAATCTGAGTCGGAATCGGAACCAGCGTGCACTCAGGACGTACCGTTATGATGAAAATTAGTCGGCGCGGAGCAATACATTCTGCTTGGCGACTACTTCACGTATGTGTCCATTGATTGCTGTTTCAGCATCATTGACTAAAGATATTAGTTGAAATCAGTGTGTTTAAGACATTTTCATTGGATTTAATATTTTTGAAAAGTTTCAACAATATTATTACGCACAATTACTGAAATCAAAATTATGATAAGCCTACTTCAAATACATTAATGATTGCTGTACCATAAAGGAAATCAGACAGTTCTATGTTACTGCCTTCGTAAAAAATTGGTCAGTTCAACCATCAGTTGTATGTTCTATAGATTTACAGTAAAAAAGATGGAAAACAATTTATTGCTCAAACTGCATTTTTCTTTGTCGTCAATTTTGACATGTACCGATTTTTCCTCTAATTCCACTAAGTTATTTTTTAGTATTTTAAGTGTATCAGTTTATTTTTAAGGTGGAACGGATTTTAAAATCCTTATCTTGGCAGAAAAGTACCTGATGCAGCTGACCTTAACTAATTCATTAATTTAAAACCCTTGAATATATATATATCCACAAAGTTTCACATACAAAATACCATCGAATACAAAATGACAAAAACAAGAGAAGGCGCAGCACGCTGATGTTAAGGACATAAGTCTTGAACTTATGTTACATGCTTTATGTTATATCTTTGTTCTCAAAACATGAAATTAATGGCATGCAATCCCAAAGTTTAAAACATTAGGGGTACTGGTACTACAATGTTTGAGTTTAAATGTGCTGGTCATGCCAGTAGGCCTCCATATTCTCCGATTACCATATTACCATAGTGTAACAGTCGAAAAATTTGTTACGCTTAGTCCTGTGGACGAGCTTGTTGGGATTGAGCTGCTTGGCTTATGGAACGTCCAACTATAAAAGAAAGGTAGGTATAGACTAGACAACGTCGAACTTTTTAGTTAGATTGTTGGCTGGCATTTTGAGAAGGAGTTCGTACAGGTACGAACAGTTGGCAAGCCACCCGTATTGGTTGAGTATTTCGAGCCGAGTGCATGCCCAACTCAACAAATCCGCCAGAATGTTGGGAAGAAGGGCATACATGATAGAACATTTCGGCAAGCACCAACTCTTCGTCCGTAGACGCTGGCCAGGGCCGGACTGGCCATAAGGGCATCCGGGCAAATGCCCGGTGGGCCGCCACCTCAAGGGGCCGCAGGGCCGCTTGGGGGCCGGCCGCAGAGCCAACTCCCCCCCTTTTTTAGCCAAAAACAATGACTAAAGAGACAATAAAGAGGCCGAAAACCACACGTGCGAGCAAAAAAAAAAAAAGGTCACCACTTTTACCGACCCGGAAATTCTGTCGCCGGTCCTCTCCAAAGCCCCCAGGGTGGGCCGGTGTAGAAATACTGTGGGCCGGCCCGCCATATAAATGCCCGGCCCAAAATTTCTTCCCAGTCCGGCCCTGAGTCGCTGGCCTTTAGAATCCAGACGAAATCATGGTAGTACTGGTGTGGCTTCTTCCCATGTTGTGAAGATTATGATATTTATACCAAAAATAAATAAAGGCTTACAGCTCATTCAGTATAACCTAAAAATACCATAAACTATATTGTGAGAGAATGTGCCAAAAAACGTTCTGTTCTGTATGTTTTAAGTCTTGTCTGTTAGGAATATTTACATTAGGAGATGGTACGATCTTAGAATAATAGAATAGAATCAATTCATTAATTAAAATAGAAATTTAAATAATAATAAAAAATCGGTTCTACAAAGTATCCTTGCAAACATTCTCGCCAAATTGTTCAACGATCAGACGTTGCTTTTTTGGACGTACAGTTCGTTTTGAGGCACTCGAGTATCAGGTTCCTGCTCTTTTACGCCGTGCTCGCCGACACACTCGGCAAAATGTTTAAGCGTATAACTGAGAACGTAGCTTATGTTTTCCACTGTAATGTTTATGATTAATTTAATTTCAGCCTTAATTCGTGCTCGTGGTTTAGTTTGTTTCGTAAATATACCTGAGCATTTAATGTAGAATGCCTCATACCAGCACATAAATATGGCTAAATTAAAAATTAGTCTGTAATTCGAATATTATTATTTCCCATATTTCGTTTTTAAATGAAATAATCTTTAGCTGAAATTAAGCTTAAAGGTTTCAATGTAAGTATACGGTACATAAGTTTCAAGTATGATAATTATTCTAGTTGACATTACCACGGCAATATTACGCACGAGATCTGATGTTTTTGGCGGTCACTCATCCAAGTTCTGCCTCAAATTACGATGCTTGACAATTGCGAGAATATCGGATGACGTCACGTTTGTCCCAGCTTTTAAGCTGCATTCAAATAACGGCAAACGGTACTATTTCGTGCATTGTATACGGCGGAGCAATATAGTTTCAAGCTTCGCCGCATCATTCTATTAGCAGCACCCGTCTATCCAACCCCCTCTTAAGCATGTAAGAACGTGAGTCCATAAACTCAGAAACTTGATAAAAAGTATTATTTATCAAAAACTGTTTCAACTCTTTTTTATATTTTTTAAAATTCATTTCATTATTGAAATAATTTGGTAATTTCAGAGGTAATTTATTCATTAATGTTACACCTGCACATGCTGGAAGTTTAGAAAATAGTTTCAATATATGTTGTTGTGGCCGAAAGTTATCACAGTTTCTAGAGTTCCGGCCAAATTATTAGGCGGGTGAGTGAGTGCGCTGCTGGCGTTCAAAATATGTTTTTGGCAAATCATTTACCCATCTGAAGTTATAGACAGTTAGTTATGCTCTTTGTTTATGTTCTCCAAATCAGCTGAGTAAGTTCTCCAAAGATAGCCAAGTAAATGTGCTTCTATCTGTTGGAAATATGTTCAACTACTTAACTGTGTAGAGGAGCGGAGATGTCTTTAACATCAAGTCATTTATAAGGCAGTGTTCTAGGGCCTATCTTATATACTTTATTCACAGCTGACATATACCAACATCTGATGACGTCACCCTAGCTACCTTCGCCGACGATACAGCTATTATGGCGTGTCATGATGATCCAAGAACTGCTTCTGAACTCCTACAATCGGACGATTTGTCTGAGTGGCTTGGAACTTGGAGAATCAAGGTCAATGAGGGAAAATCTGCTCATGTGACATTTACAATGAGAACCAACGACTGTCCGCCTGTTTTGCTGAATAACGTCCCACTTCCACAGACTAATGAAGTCAAGTACTTGGGTCTGTATCTTGACCGAAGATTGACGTGGCGCTCACATGTCTGGCATAAAAGACTTTCCCTCAATTTGAAATATAGAAATTTTTCCTGGCTCTTAAACAAAAATTCAAAATTATCAGTAAAAAATAAATTACTAGTTTATAAAGTCATCTTGAAACCGATTTGGACATATGGAATTCAACTGTGGTGAACCACTAGTGACTCCAATATCAAAATTTTACAAAGATTTCAATCAAAAGTTCTTCGTTCAATTCTTCAAGCTCCATGATACGTTAACAACACAACTATTCACAATGACACAAAAATTCCATTCGTCAGAGAAGAAATTCAAAATTACAGTGAAAAATATCTGACAAAATTGGACACTCAACCAAGTTATTTGGTACTGAATCTGCTGGACAACAGTGAGCATATTTATCGACTCAAACGATATAACATTCTGGACCTACCAAATCGTATCTAAATTTTAGTACAATTTTTTCAATGTTAAGTGACATATTAGTGTTTTATTCGTATCAGTTTTGTTAATGAACAAATTCTGATTCAAGTTGTTCAAATTTATCAAATTTACTTATTGTTTCTACCATACTGAAACAGATTGTAAATAAAGCTACTGTTAAATACCCCCGTCGCAGCAGATCTGCGTACTCAGCGAATTTCCATAGGATTTATTTTGTATATGTAAACATTCAACTTATTTGAAGGAAAGGATTGTATGAATACATTAAGTAAATAACATACTAAAAACGTATATTTAATCATTCATGAGCTTTAAACATGAGGAAAATTAACAAGGAGACCACATTTGTTTTCATCAGTAATACATACACTTGTATTTTATATATTTCTTAGTCTTTTAACTTTTAATAACTGTAATTTGTTATAGTACATAAATGTGAACAAACATATAATCAATTAATTCAAACACTCAAAACAAACAAATAACTCAATCTCATGAAAAAATTAAATTCAATCATATGGTCAGTTTTATAATTAAAACATCCCTGTTGCAGCAGACCTACATCTCCAACCAATTTCAATCAAACATATTATCAATCCTCATCATTGTAAACATACCATATATTATGCTACACTTTCAGGCAGTTTAGACCAAGACACCCCCCCCCAAATGCTCATACTTTCTTTATTAAATTAAAAAATAATTTGTATTTTTTTCACACAGTAAATATTTTCTGCAAAATCTTGATCAATGAACTCTAACTATTCCAAATAAACACAAATAAAATATTCACCACCTGAAAATTTAATCATATGTTCAGAATTGTATTTTTTTTAATATCTTAAATCAGGGTGACTATACTTTTTGGAGGGAAAATTTAAAAATAATATTGGACAACGTACTGTGTTTAGCACATCCAATAATATCCAATATCTAAGCAAGGGATTGACATAGAATAATAATTCAAAATGCCAAATTGTTTGTTTTTTGAAGCTGAATTCAATTTTGACAGTTAAATTTTAAAATAATTAATAAAAAAGTGTTAAATTTTGAAAATAAATTTTATTTCGTCAAAAAACCTTCTTAGAGTAAACCAATCTGGCTGGTTTTCGAACTCGAAGTCATAAATGACGCTTTACACGTTTGTTCCAAATTTCATCAAGATCCGACCTTTTTTACAAAAGTTATCGCGCCTACGGGCAGGTATATATATATATATATATATATATATATATATATATATACATATATATGAAAATGAACGAACGGTGTTTTGGGGTCTAGGGACCTCAAAATGAAAAAATAACATGGTCCCGGGCTTAAGTCTCACCGTGCCGCCTACGGTAATAGCTACTTCCCTATAGGGGAAATTCGCTAAAAGAAAAAAAAATCATTTATACAGCTGGAGTTTCCATTTTTCGCCACCCGCCTAATGATTTGGCCGGAACTTTAGTGTTATGATTGTGAATATCTTTTCCTTTAATTTGTTCACATTTGAATTTGGAATGTAATATTGTATGAAATATGTACAGACAAGGCAGGGTTAAAATACCAAAATCCCTGAATGCAGTTTTACAAGATTCCCCAATTTTTAACTTGCCAATAATTCTAATAGATTTTTTCTGGAGAATAAAAAACGTTTAAATTCTTTATCAGTGCAGCTACCCCAAAGACTAATGCCATATGTTAAATGTGGGTATATTAAATCATAATATACCTTTAGTAATACATTTGTAGGGCAGTATGATGCCAGTTCTCTTAAAAGATAAATATTTGATGAAACTTTAGAGCATAAGTAGTTTATATGTTCTGTCCAATTTAAGTCTTCATCGATGTAAAGTCCGAGAAATTTGGTGAAGTTAACTTGTTCCAAAATGTTATCGTCAATCATAATGACAGTACTACTTTTGTCATTAAGACATAATTTGATTTTGTATCATTGATTTTAAATTTATTTCATCAAAAAATTAAATGCACGAATTTTAATCTTTATAAGCATTAAGTTCTAATACAGAGATAGTTTCTTCTTTCAAACACAGAGTTGTGTCGTCTGCATACTGAATAATGTTTGAAAACTTTAACGAATGATTACAATCATCCACATATATTAAGAAGAGTAATGGTCCAAGTATAGAGCCTTGAGGTGCTCCAAAGTCTAATTTTACTTTTTCGGATAATTTACCAGATATTTCAACTTGTTGCTGTCTATTTTCCAAGTATGAACTTAGCCATTTGTGTGGAAGGCCACGAATACCACATTGATGTAATTTTATTAATAGTGTTTGGCAGGGCCGGATTTAAGCATAGGCGCCATAGGCCCGCGCCTATAGGGGCCCGCACCACAAGAGGGCCCACGCCACAAAAAATATATACAAATTTTTAAATCCAGGAATTCTCGTCAATAAACCTCGACCAAGAATAAAAAATAATTAATAATTATGATCCTAATTGAACGAGAAACATGAACAACGTAATTTAAGTACTTAAATACGAGTAGCAGACAGCTCAAAAGATATAACATCAAGTCCACTGTAGGTAAGCTGTTGCTGACGGCGCTGCTTTGTAGGCCGCAAAATTCTCGAAGTGGGGTGGGGGGCAAGGTCTGTAGTGGTGAAGAGAAGAAAATAATAAAAGTGTTCAGGCTATCTCAGTCGAAAATGTAAACAAATTGTGATGTCCTTTCAGGACTGGAAACATAACCTGCAGCTAGGACAAAAATTAATGTCAGCAAATGAGAGGAAGAATATTCCTGACACCTCATTTAAGCTATATTTTACCCTATAGGCTAATAGAGCTTGAAGAACCGGATATGAGTCTACGATAAGATTGTAGTCACAAGTTTTGGTGTCATACGGGAGTTAGGCAACATGACAGGATAATAATATTCATGGGAGTAAATTCAGCAATTTTTACTGGGGGTGGGCACGATTTTCAGACCTCTTCTCTACAGCTCAATTTTAACCCCCTTCCCCATTAAAATGTGTTAGACGCTGTTTTGTTGAAAAATATTTGCCAAATATAATATGACGGCCGTGAAAGGTCTGAGAGGTTTACCGACAGCCATACGACCGATGTTCGCAGGTTACGATATAGCCTAGCCTAGCCAAAAGCTGTTTGTTATTGCCATAATGTGACCAAGAAATCTGTTTAGCCGCTGTAAACTTAAAGCAGGATGTCCACTAGATTTCGCATATTAAATTTCCAACTTTTTTGTTACTTTTCCAGACCATTAAAAACACCCACCAGCAAAATCAGTAATGTAGCTTTTAAATCGAACACTTGAGCTCTATCTTTGACGTAAAATACAGACGGCCGCAATGCGACTGACAGATTTACTGGCTGCGATATGTCTAAAGGTTTACCGACTGCAATGTGACCGAGAAATTTGCTGGCCACGAAAAGACTGGACGAATTTCCGACCGCAGAATGACCGAGAGATTTGCCAGCCGCGGTGCTATGACCGAGGACCGCGATTTGACAGCCGCGATTCGACCGACAGATTTTCCAGGTGCGGTATAAACGACCAGGTATAGATTTCCCGGCCACAGTGTGGTCAGTAGATAGGACAAATAAAGAGCGAGAGACTTTTCGGTCGCGAAACGACCGAGAAATATTCCCGTTAGCTGCTGTATAAACGACATACTTTCTGGTCACGATAAGGCCAAAAGATGTGACGGCTACGAAAAGAAGAGGCTTGATTTTGTCGGCCGCAATGCGACCGACAAGTCAGGAAGGACTGAGGACAGTGATTAAAAAGGAGAACATGCCCTCCTAAACACGGACGGTTGGGCACTTTAGTCCTGGGGGCCCGCAGCACTGAGTGAGCCTTGGAGCCCAAAAGAGTTAAATCCGGCCCTGGTGTTTGGTGATTCACACAATCAAAAGCTTTAGGTAATCAAGCAAAATTCCTATTGTAGATCTGTGTTCTTCAAGGCCTTTGACGATTCAATTTACAAATTTTGTTATTGCATTTATTGTAGATTTACGTTGTCTGAATCCAAATTGTTCATTACTTAATATTTTGTATTTTTCAATAAATTCAACCAAGCGATTATAAAAAAGTTTTTCAAAAATAATTTACTAAATACTGGTAAAATTGAAATTGGGCAATAATTATTTGCCAAATGTCTATCAACTTTCTTAAAAATTGGTAAAATCTTTGCTGCTTTTAGAGATTCTGGAAATATACCTTTTTGAAAAGAATTATTAATAATGTTTAGTAAAGGTCCTAAAATTGATTCTGAGCATGTTTTAAGGAGCCACGTTGGTAACCCATCAATATCTGGAGTTTTCTTTATTTGTAAGCTTTTAAATACATCTTTTAGTTCATATTCTGTTACTAGAGTCAACGCATGAAGATGTTAAATATTTTCCTTGAATCCCTTTGTTACAATCTATGTTTGTTGCATTATCTTTAGAAGTTGCAACATTAGAAAAAAATATGTTAAGTATACTAGCAACTATAGTTTTCATATAAGTAGCTGCAACCATTCATGCACCAGCGACCAGCTGATTGTACATTCTTATTAGCAACATTCACAACATTCTTACACGCATAATTCGTAGACATTCTTACAGCTGATTGTTGTCAAGGTTATTCTTATGTGATCATCCCTACCACAAAATCAGCTGTTAGCCCCTGCAATCTGTTGAAACTCAACATATTTGGATGTCTGCATACAAATATGAAGACGCTTGACTTTTGAATTTTTTGATTTCAATGTTATTCTTATGGGTTTACTTTATCTCCCGCCATGAGACAAAGCTGTCACTTTACTCCCGCTTGGAGACAAACTATTATTTTAATCACTCATTACAAGGAGTAAAATACCCTCGTTGCAGCATACCTGCATACTCAGCGAATTTAAAATGCGAAAGAATACAGTTCAAGCCAACATAGCGAGATTTGACATGTTTTTTTAAGCTCCATAAGAATAACGTGCATGGGGAATGAGTTCATAGTGAAAACTTAAAAACCCCATTTTTGGGGGGTTTATTCCCCTTTACCCCCCTTCCGGTGGTCCGATTGGGCTGGTTCACGAACTCGTCCGAGTGATTACCACTTTACACGTCTGTACCAAATTTCATTAAGATCAGACCATATTTACGGCCGCTATCGTGTTAACAGACATATATATATATATATATATATATATATATATATAAATTCGAACGAATGGTGTTTTTTGCTTCTGGGGTCCCCAAAATGAAAAGTTAACATAGTCTCGGTCTTAGGTCTTACCATGAGTACTACCGTAATAGCTTATTCCTTTAATGAAATTCGCTAATATACAGTGTGGTTGAAAAGTCCCGGAACGGCTAAATATTTTTTTAGCTAGATTAGTTTAAGAAATAATACCCCCGTTGCAGCAGACCTGCATACTCAGCGAATTTCAAGTGCAAAACCACATATGTCAATCCAACATAGCGAGATTTGACATGTTTTTGTAAGGTCCATAAGAATAACATGGGGAATGAGTATGCAGGTTTGCTGCTACAGGTATGTTTAAACTGGTTGGTTTTAATTCAATATTTAGTAGATCTGAACTAGAAGAAGCCATTAACCAAGTTTTATCAAGATATGTTGAGAAATAAGCGAAATATAGAATTTTACTTATTTCCCATAAGGTTAACATTGAGACAACGTACTGTGTTTACCACTTTCAATATCTCGGTAACCAATGGACATAGAGCAGTAATTCAAAATACTTATTGTTTATTTTTTTTAGCTGAATTCAATGGTGCCAACAAAAATTTGATACATTTTATTATCTATGTGAAAAACTCAAAAAACCCATTTTTGGGGGGGTTTATCCCCCTTTACCCCCCCTTCCGGTGGTCCGATTGGGCTGGTTCACGAACTCGTCCGAGTGATTACCACTTTACACGTCTGTACCAAATGTCATTAAGATCGGACCATATTTACGGCCGCTATCGTGTTAACAGACATATATATATATATATATATATATATATATATATATATATATATATATATATAAATTCGAACGAATGGTGTTTTTTGCTTCTGGGGACCCCAAAATGAAAAGTTAACATGTTCTCGGACTTAGGTCTTACCATGAGTACTACCGTAATAGCTTATTCCTTTAAGGAAATTCGCTAAAACTTTGCACATTCACTCCTATGTAAAAAAACTATTTTCTGAGGTAATTATTGACTCTTGGCCCCCAGTGGGGGACAGCCCACAAGGATTCAGTACAAAATCTTAAATGTAAGCATTTGTTGATATGCACATCATTTTAAAGGGCTAATCAAATAGAGTTTAATGCCGCAAACCGCACTTCAAAAGGTACATTCGTTACGAAATGGCGGCTGATCAAAAATCTACAGGAAAGTACATGGCGTTCGCCAAAATATCGTTTAAAATTTGTTCGCAGATTATGTCTGAAGAATCAAAACTCTGGAATTGAATGTCAGACCTAAAACCCTATTTTTTAGGGTGCCGAAGAGGATATTACCTCCAATGGGGGACGGCCCACAAGGAGTCGGTACATAATCTTAATCGTAAGCATAGGTCGATATTCACATCATTTTAAAGGGCTAATTAGGTAGAGTTCAATGCCACAAACCGCGGCACTTCAAAAGGTTGATTCGTTATAAAATGACGGCTGGTCAAAGATCTGAAGAAAAGTACATTAGTGTTAGTCTGAATCTTGAATCACCCGCCATTTTGTAACCAATAATCCTTTTGAAATGCGGTTTGCGGCATTGAACTCTACTTCATTAGCCCTTTAAAATGATTGCACATCAACCTATGCTTACATTCAAGATTTTGTACCGACTCCTTGTGGGCCGTCCCCCATTGGAGGTAATATCCTCTTCGGCACCCTAAAAAATAGGGTTTTAGGTCTGATATTGAGTTTTGATTCTTCAGAAATAGTGTGCGAACAATATTTAAACGAAATTTAAGCGAACGCCATGTACTTTCCTTTAGATTTTTGATCAGCCGCCATTTTGTAGCAAATGAACCTTTTGAAGTGCGGTTTGCGGCATTAAACTCTCTACTTGATTAGCCCTTTAAAATGATGTGCATATCAACCTATGCTTAAGATTTTGTACTGACTCCTTGTGGGCCGTCCCCCACTGGGGACCAAGACTCAATAATTACCTCAAAAAACAGTTTTTTACATAGGAGTGAATGTGCAAAGTTTGATTCCTCAAACTAATCCGGTTAAAAAAAATATTTAGCCGTTCCGGGACTTTTCAACCACATTGTGTAGATATGTATATATTCGAACGAACGGTGTTTTTTGCTTCTGGGGCCCCAAAACGAAAAGTTATCATGGTCTGGGTCATGGTCTTACCATGAGTACTACGGTAATAGCTTCTTCCCTATAGAGAAAATTCGCTACAATGTCTGAACATAGCAGGTGTAGTCCAGCAGCTGACAGCACTTCTGTGTGCAAACTTGGTAGGCTGAATTTTATTGCTGGACCTGTTTGTTTATTACATGGAAAGGTTAAAAAACTTGGGTGGACATCTCCTACCGCCCACGTTTTCCCTGGATGGCGTTTTCAAAATGGCCGCCAATTATCTGTTTTTTACCACTAAATTTATAAAAATCATGACCATCGCCCAATCTGTGGATTTAACATCACAAGAATCGGTGAAAATTACCACTTATTAGGATATATCTAAGATTAAAATCTCGTTTTCAAAAGTTGCATCACTACATGTCCGCCATTTTGGAAATAATCCGTCATTTTGAATTTATGTAAGCTTTTAATTGATCAATCATTGTGAAGCTAAAAACCAACGTAGGATCGTGATTTTCATTTTATTTAAACCCAATTAAATTTCCTACATGAAAATTTCAGGTGGAATACAGCCAATTAGTGGAAACAATGTGTAATTTTAATGTAAAACAAGTCCCTAAAAAAATGACGATGTAATTTTCGTGTTTTACGAATTATTTTGCTAACAACGAACCATACGCCTCCATTTTGGAAATAAAGGAACTAGAATGTACGAAACTAACCTCAAGGCATATGATAAACTATCTAAGACAAGATTTCATAATACATTCACCGCTTGTCGGTCTTTTTGGGAAATAATTCACTATTTTGAATTTATATTAGTTTTCGATTGCCAAAGCGTTTTCAGGCTAATAGTTGTCGTAAACACTTATATTTTCATTTTGTTTTACTCTTTGATAAAGGTCATACGAGAAAATGTAAGGTGGAATGCATCAAATAAACATAAACAATACGAAATAGCAATGTAAAAGTAGTATTTTAATGATTTTCTAATAGTAGGGTAAAAAGCAAGCCATAAGATGTCTTCTTCGTGATTACGTAGGCTATGTTTTGCGACTGGTGGCAACCATGTCTTTTGTTCCTTTTGACCTATTGAATGCAAAGTATGAGTTTGCCACCTTCAAATTTGGTGCGGGGACCAGGAATCCAAGATGGCGGTCAAAATCAAATCAAATCAGAAATTGCTTTATTCCTTGAGACAGAGTACAAATACCCCCGTTGCAGCAGACCTGCATACTCAGCGAATTTCAAATGCAAAAGAATATATTTTAATCTAACATAGCGAGATTTGACATGTTTTTGTAAGCTCCATAAGATTAACATGGGGAATGAGTATGCAGGTTTGCTGCTACAGGTATGATTAAACTGGTTGGTTTTAATTCAATATTTGGTAGATCTGAACTAGAAGAAGCCATTTACCAAGTTTTGTCAAGATATGTTGAGAAATAAGTGAGACATAGAATTTTACTTATTTCCCATAAGGTTAACATTGGGACAACGTACTGTGTTTACCACTTTCAATATCTCAGTAACGAATGGACATAGAGCAGTGATTCAAAATACTAAATTATTTGTTTTTTTGAGCTGAATTCAATGGTGCCCACAAAAATTGGATAAATTTTTTTTTCTATGTAAAAAACTCAAAAAACCATTTTTGGGGGGGTTTATCCCCCTTTACCCCCCCTTCCGGAGGTCCGATCGGGCTGGTTCACGAACTCGTCCAATCGATTACCACTTTACATGTCTGTACCAAATTTCATCAAGAACGGACCATTTTTACGGCCGCTATCGTGCTAACAGACACATATATATATATATATATAGATATATAGATATATATATATATATATCTAAAAATTCGAATGAATGGTGTTTTTTGCTTCTGGGGGTTGCAAAACGAAAAGTTATCATGGTCTGGGGCTTAGGTCTTACCATGAGACCTACGGTAATAGCTTCTTCCCTATAGGGGAAATTCGCTAATACAAATATACAATAATTGATAAACATCTAGGAATGTTCCTCACATAGGAAATTCCTGTGCGTGAGGAACGAGCTCAAAATCAGCAGGCCAATACAAGGGATACATGTAGAAAATGAAAAAAAAAACAGAAACAACAGCGATTTAAATATAATATTATGAGAAAATTGTGGCGAAAAAACAATGAGGAGCCCAACAAAAAAAACGACTTTGACAAACTGAATGTAAAAAGTTCAAAGAACTTAGCTGAAACCGTCTTTAACTTACATACATACTTACATCCACACACGCACGCACACACACACACACACACACACACACACACACACACACAAGCACCATTCATACTCACACGTACACCAGGCCGTTCACACAATACATTCACCTGTACACAAAAACACTCACGCACACATTCCATCCCCCCTCCAATCGCGCGGCTGAATCTTGTTCGGATTGTTACGAATAAACAGACAAGAGATAAGCGTCAACTTGACCTCGGCCGATCTCCAATAGCCATTTATTTACTAATTTTTTGTACTTAGAAATTGTACAGGGCCCGGGGTGTTTTAGGTGAAGCGGTAATTTAGAATAAACTACATAGGCGATGTAATGAGATGACGTTTTATTTATCGTTTTATAAACTTTTGGGAAATTAATACCTGTGTTTGTGGCAGTTCTAGTCGGATAGTGGTGTGAAGATTGAATGAAAATATTGTTTTTGTTTTTGAAGATGTAACAAATCAAAGTTCTTAGATATAATTGAGATAAATTGAAAACTTTAAATTCATCAAACAGCAAGTCAGTTGAATATCGAGGATGTTTTTGAAGTGCAATTTTAATAATTTTTTTTGCATGATTTCAATAAGATTAAGAACGCTCTTATATCCGCCACCCCATGCCAAGATCCTGTGACGACTGCCACATTCTAATCAATTGTGACTAGTTTAACCAATCAAACAAACCCCTCACTCTGCATAATCATGTTGTAATATTAATCACTAATTGATTTACTAATGGGTTTCGGCCAGTAAATTAATTCAGTAAGTAACTGAATTAACAGTCAATCATTTCCTCACAAGCTCCTCACAACGAAATATTCCAGTGACACCAAGTGACCCGAAATACCAAGAATTCTAGCCTGACCCCAAATTAACTGCCAGAATCAGCAACACGTGCCGGGCAGACGACGGTCGCTGGCAGTGTTTCAGCTTTAATTATGCACTAAGATATCGTCGGGGCGCAGCACCGTACAGAGGGTGTAGCCTCTAAGCGGGCGCTCCATAGCCTCGGCCGCAGCCTTTCCTACGGGCACTCAGCACGCCGAAGCGGGCAGTCCCCGTCGAGACGCAGCCGAAGTAGTCATGCGTGCGCGGCGCCGCCGCCGCCGCGCCGGTCTCTCTGCCGCGGTCAATGGCCCTCAGCCATGCTACGCGAGTTAAATTACTAATTAATTTGGCCCTCTTTTTCTATTGATCTTTCTATTGTGATTTAGATCCGAAGTTGAATTGTAAAATAATTTGATCTGTAAAATATTGATTCGGTAATTTTAAACTATAAATACAATTAATTCGAACCCACGTGACTAATTGCGTTTCATTGCTCCCACGAAGTTGAAGTTCGGCGCAGCCAGGAGGTCAACGGTTACAATCCCATGCTGCAAAACTGATTGTACATACGCGTAGTAAGAGATCCGGTCATTGCATCGAATAATGCGGGGTCCGGATAATCCGAGGTGTACTGTATAACTGTCGGAGCAGTGCCTTTCGATCTAGTGACTGTCGATCCAGTGCCGTTCGATCTACTGCCTGTCGGAGCAGTGCCTTTCGATCTAGTGACTGTCGATGCAGTGCCTTTCGATCTACTGCCTGTCGGTCCAGTGCCGTTCGACGATAAAACTTTCAAAAGACGAAAATTTGATTACAATAATTTTAAAATAATCGCGACTTCCCAAACTTAATACGGATGTATCTTTGAAAGGCACTGCATCGACAGTCACTAGATCGAAAGGCACTGCTCCGACAGGCAGTAGATCGAACGGCACTGGACCGACAAAAGTGTCGATCCAGTGCCATTCGATCTTATGACTTTCGATCTAATGCCGGCGCCCGAGTTTATATTAACCTTGTTTTATATTCATCAATAAACTTGTAGACTATCATAGGTGAAACAAAACCTCTCGAATAAGAGTCCTTTGTATTTTTATAAATTGATTCCAGAGTAAAATTCATCCAACAAATCATAGCAAACGTAAATCTGAATTATTTTGTCAGGCAGATCCGTCTGTAAACCTGGGCCTTATTTTGAAATGGGATCACTAGTACAAGTTATAAATCACTAACAGGGGTCTAAAGTAATTCTATGGAAAATATTTGTGATCGCCAATTTGACTAACTATAAAGTCAGTATAAACAGGTTCTTAGCCCCCGTTTCCAAGATTACTAGTAGATTAAAAATAATGTTGACTTTGATCTTTTTAAAAGGGGCAGTCAGCAATTTTCACTATATAGTGTTTACTAGTTGCTGTTTAATGACTTGTTACTAGGTTTTCTTGTGAAGCCCGTTTTGAAACGGGGGCTTGATCTAACGTAAAGGCTTACAGTTGCTATTGTAAATGATCACAACCTCTATGCCAAAAGCACTAAATGAATAGGCCTACTATATTTAAAAAAATCTCAATTTCTATCAAGAGGACGTTATCCTACATATTTAGCAAAACTCAATACTATCATGATTCAAGATTCAAAAATTCTTTATTCACTCTATACAAGTCATGTACATGAATAGTGTCAAATGAAATAAATACTTATTATCTAAACAATAAGTAACATCGTAAATACTAAGTAAATTTGAAATTGAGGAACTCCTCAATACTGTAAGGAGCAAGATCAAGAAGGAATGTCTTCAATTTCTTCATAAATTTAGATTTATTTTTTTCATTTTTCCAAAAGTTTGAAAGTTTTCTAAAAAAATAATTTCCAATGTATGAAGTTTTCTTTTTAAAGAGTTCCAGCCTAGGTTGATCTTTAACTAGGTAATTTTTATTTCTTGTGTTATGGTTATGTACCGGTAGGACTTGGTTATCAAAAGTTTCAAAGGTATATTTAATTGTTTTGAAAATATAGAAGGCATGGACTGTAAAAAGACCCATCTCTTTAAAATAAGATTTAACAGACTGATTATATTTTAAATTTTGTATTATTCTGATTGCCTTCTTTTGTAGTGTTAAAATCCTTTTTAAATTTGTCTGTGTTGTTCCACCATATAGACTATTTCCATAGGTAATATGTGATTCAATATGAGCATGATATATTACTTTTAGAACTGATTTATCACAAAGATATGACATTGTCCTTAAAACAAAAAGACCTGAATTAATTTTTTTTGTTAAATATTCAATATGGCTGTCCCAGCTTAAATGTTCATCAGTTAGTCCCAACAGTTTTGAGGTTTTAACTTGATTAATAGATTTGTTATCTAAAGTTAGTTTTATAATTTTATCTTTATTGTCTTTTTTAGTTTGAAAAAGAATAAAATTAGTTTTAGAAGCATTAAATGTCAAATTGTGATTTGTTAAAAACTGATTAAGACTTAATAATTCTAATTTAGCAGAAGTTTCTAAGTCGGTAAGTGATTTCCCGGTAGTTTTAAGGTTGATATCATCTGCATAAATGCTTAATTTACTACTTGGTTCATTAAGAAAATTCGGAAGATTTTTAAGGTAACATATAAGGACCAAGAATAGATCCTTGTGGGACACCAGAAGAAATCTTTAATAAATTAGATCTTGTTTTTTGGATGAAGTTATTTTTTGATAAAGTTGAAATTTCCACAAACTGATAGCGTTCCTTCAAATACGACTTAAACCAATTGAGAGTTATTCCCTTAATACCCAAATGATCAAGTTTGGTTATTAGTTGGTCATGTTCTACGTTATCAAATGCCTGGGACATGTCTGTGAAGATGCCAGCTGAATTCAAGCCAGTATCCAGTGAATTTATCACAGCTTCAACAAAACTAACTGCTGCTGAAACAGTTGACCTGCCGGCACGGAAACCATGTTGTTCATCGTCAATTAGTTCATACCTGTTTCAGAAGCTATTCAACCTGTTATAAACTGCCTTCTCATATACCTTGGATATTGCTGGGAGAATTGAAACTGGCCTGTAATTAAAAATATCTTTCCGGGAATTTTTCTTATAAACTGGTACAACTCTAGCAATTTTAAGCTCATTCGGAAAAATACCTGTTACAAATGCGTGCTTATGTACTAAAATGACATTTTTTTTGTCCATTTAGGTACTTATCCACGACATATTTTATGGAGTTTCAGTTATAGCTTATTGCGAATAGAAACAACCCATTTTTAATAGTCATTTGATTAAATGTTTACGCTTCTTTCCCGTGGATTTTTTGTGCATTATAACGCGTCAGCGATATTTTTCTCTTATACAACTGCGGGACCCTCAGCCACGGCGCCCCCTTAGCCGCGGCGCCCAGGGCGATCGCCCCGGTCGCCCCGCCCTTGGGGCGGCCCTGAACAAATGTTCACAACAAATCAAAGAACGCAAGTTTTTGTTATCAACATTTCGATGTTGGCGACAGTTTTCCCGTGTTTGCGACAGAAATTTTGTTTTCCACAAAATGTCGGTAAAGGTCAAAGGATGTCGTAAACAAGTGCTCACACATTTGTTGTAGTCAGTGTTGCCAAAAACCGGGTGTTTACCCGGTTTTCGGATATTTCGAATATCACGCATGGATTTGGCGGGGATAAGGAAAAAAGGGGGGGTTTTAGATTTGGGCTGCGGGGTTTTACCCGACAACCTGAATATAAAAGAAAATGGTAAAACCTGATATTTGGGAAGAGCTACCAAGATTTTTTAAATTATAGATAATTTTTTAATTGATAATATGTATTCAGTATGGTTTTAAAGATTTAAATGTTGCTAAAAATTGGGTGTTTGCCCGGTTTTCGGGTATTTTGAAGGCCGTTCAGGGATTTTGAGAGGATTGAGAAAAATCGGGGAAAACCAGGGATTTTAGACTTAAGCTGCGGGGATTCACCAGCATTCTAAATACATTAAAAAAACTGATAAAGCCGGGGATTTTTGAATCAAGATTCGTTTTTTAAATATCGAGTGTTCATGTAAGATGAGAAAAATAATTTCTTTTCATGGTTTTGAGAACAATACTCGAAGTAAATAGACATATTTTGTATATAGCGAGCAGTTTATTGTTGTAAGATTTCCCTCCTTACCCAGTAAGTTTAGGAAACAACCAAGTTTTGAGTGTTTTGAAAGTTATAAGGTGGTTTTTCGGGCAATTACCCGGTTTTTGGTACTTGCAGGGATTTAGCTGGGATTATTGCCAACAAACCGGGTAAAAGCGGAGATTTTTAATGGAGTTGGCGGGTAAAATGCCAAATCCTATCTGGTAACACTGGTTGCAGTACCCTTTGTTCACAATATTTTGTCACCAACACGTCCCCGCTACCCCTCGCGTCGCCACCACCACTCACCACCACCATGATTTAAAGAAAATAGAAATGTGCAGTCAGCAGGTGTGACGTAGCCAGGCTCACGCAACTAGCGCTTAACGACGACTACAACTCAATAAAAATAGTGTACGGTCTTAGTTTTGCTGTCATTCCACTAGGTCCGCTAGTTGCATGAGCCAAACTACGTCACACCAACTTACTATGTAAACAAATGTACCACCACCACATTTTCCTTTTGTTGATTTAACGCTGATTTAACGGGTTCTGTATGCATTGCTTAACTTGCGCTGTGTTTTGAAGTTATTGTTTAGTGCGATGGAAAACCTTCTGAGTGAAATGGAGTGGGGTGAGGACGAAATATTTAAAATGATTTTGTACCAAGAACAACTTGGTGGAGTTAGACAATTCCAGACTTAAGGGCAAGATTGTAAAAGACTATGCCTGAATTGCTACCTCACGAGAGATGAATCTCAGTAAGACCGAAGTACAATCAAAAAAACCAATAAATACCAAATTTGACTTTGTCGCAAACTTTAGTCACTAACATCTGCAGTCAACAAATGTTCAAGACAAAAGTTGTGAACATTTTGTTGTCAACTCCGGTGTAAACGCTACTTTTGATTTGTCGCCAACATTTATCGACAACAAGTGTTGTGAACTCCGGTGTAAACGCGGCTTTAGAAGGAGTAAGAAGAGGAAAGCCTAAAACTTCATTAGCCAATCAAATTACAAGGATAATGTGATGAAATATAGCAAGTTACGTGTCAAAAGCTGATCACAGGAGGCTCAACCTTCTGTCAATATGTCAATAAAGCATGTTGTAATAAAAAATGTACTTACCTGTAAAAGTTAAATTTATGCACCGTGGTTTATAACCTTTTGGCTATGAATTAGAAATGTTATGAGTTGCATCATGCATATTAAATAATTCATTTGCTTAAAAAACTTTTAAAATGGAGCTTTCTTTAATAAGTAGTTTCAGACCTGAATTATTAGTAAACACTATAGCCTCTTTTTCCAAAGAAGTAATTTATTTCAAAAAAATATGTTTGTTCTAAAATGTTACCATTAATAATTACCAATAGTAATTCAATTTTTTAAGTTAGCAAATATAAAGGGTGCTGATAAAAGAATGCAGAGCTTTTGAACGAGTGCTATTGGATCCAGAAGACAATAAAACAATTAAAATCTACACCTTTAAATCAAAAAAAAACTGAAATATGTAGGGTCAAAATTAGGGATCTCAATCCAGGACCTAAATTCCAATCCCGGGATTTCGGAATTTACAAAAGATGATCCCGGGATCCCAGGATCAGTCCCGGGATTCCTGTTTTCTATATATCTAGAATATATTGATGTGTTATGACTACACAAAAAGAATTTTGATTAAAATTCTAAACTAACTATGATTGTATCTTACAAACTCTTCAAATCTGGGCTTGCTGAGGCTGATTACCTTTTGTCTATATTTTTGAATGTCTTTTATGCTGTGTGTGCTTGAAAAATGAGTTGCTGTCCCTTCGTAGAGCCGCTTCAAGTTTTTAAACCAAATTTAATAATCTTTTGTTGCGCCGTTTTTCCACCCTTTTATGAAAAAAAAGTAATGCCAAACAGATGAAGAGTCACAATATTTCTCATGGCCACAAAAACATGCTGGTCACCCATACTAGTTCCCATTTACAAATACTTCAGGGATTACCGATGATGATACTAAAATAACTAACTTACGGAGCTCACTACTCGCTACAAAAAACGTTCCTGATTCGCACAGATGTTTGCTACATGAAAGCCCGATATTAACTGAAAATATTGGTGATCAAACCTAAATTCAGTAAGATAAAAATATCAAAATAGTCACCTGTGTAGGATACCTCGATTCATAAGAATCAACACAACAAAAGTTCGGAGCAATAAGGAAACTAAAGAGTGCTGTGCCGTTATATCCCAGAAATGAGTTGTCATTGTTGAATTTAATTAGTAAACTTTTGGAAAGGCAAATAATAGTCTAAAGGGATATAAATTAAAAAAATAAACAACTTTACTATTAATTATTTATTATTAATATTGAAATATTGATTCCCTAAAACATTGTTTTATTTATACGTTTGTAGTAAAGACAACTTTAGCAGTAGTTTAACATTCAAATCACGCAAAGATTGAGAAAAATTATTCTTTTCCAATCCTGTCAATTCCGTATTGAGAGGCTCTAATCCCGGGATTGAGAACCCTAGTCAAAATTCTTCAACAATCTTCCTGTAGAAATTTGTGCAGAAGTATCTCAAAATAAAATCAGATTGAAGCTTAAACTATTTCTCTTCACCAAGGCAATATATTCTTTTGATGAATTTGCGGTATAAATATAGTTTTTAATATAGCTGATAAAGCAAAACTTGTTCTACATATTCTCGTTGGCAGTTTTATAACTCCACACTGTTAAATCACAGTGTTGTTTATTTTGTGACGCTATTTCTTGTACATCATTTAATGTGCTAATTGACAAAAAATGTACTGAATTAAATTGAATTAAAAAGTAAGACCTATAGGGTTCAGATGCACATTGATAGAGGATAGAGGGCAGTAGTATAAAATAACAATAAAAACCTGTAGGTATACTTTATTAAATAAATTTACAAAGTAGCTTAAAAAACTTGTATATATTAATGTTCACATCACACATAATTTTTGTTAAGGGGGTTAAAATCAGCTAATGGAAAACCAATTTCCATATCTACAACTAAGAAAAATTGTCATGATTAACATTATAATTTCATCTTTGCGTTTAATCTTTATAAGGCATGCTTTGGAACTAGATACAACACTAAATATCACTGAATGCTCATATTATTCATTACAGGCGGACAGTGTTAGTGTAAATGACCACCAGTTGACTTAACTTTAATTTGCTAAGAATTTTCAAGCTACGGCAAAATAGCCAGACTAGTTAATTTCAAGTTGTGAAGATGCTATTGTCAATTGAAAATTTAATTAAAGTATACCTATATGAAACGTTTGCTAGGACATCACTTTACTTAAGTATGATTCTTATTATGTTATTCCTAAATTTAATTTCTGTAATTTTTTCAGCTAACATAATTAAATTAAAGAGTATGTGGTCTTCATTTAAAGATTTTTCGTATTCTGAGCTTCTCAAAAACCAGAACACCTTGAGCAAATAACAAGGTCCACCTGTAGCTCGTTTCACATATTTTGTTTAAATACAAACAAGTGTTAGGAAATATGAGTAAATTGTAAATACATTAATAAGTGTCTGTAAACATGAAAACACTGCTGAAAAACTTAACATTTTATTCCAATTTGATAAATAATGGATATATTGACACTACAGTAATGTTTTATGATTCAAAAGAATACACTTAATATTGGGAAAAAATAACTAAGTAGAGTAGGCCCTCCAAATATCACTTTTCCTCCACCTGCTATGTTTAGTTGCAATTTACTACTTGAAATGAGTGAGTAAAATCTCCTGGCGGGAGAAAAAGTACACCCATAAGAATAACATTAAAAACAATAAAAATTCAAACAACGAGTGCCTTCAAATTTCCCCGCACACATGCTGATATGTTGAAGCTCGACAGATTTTTTTTAAAGAGGGTGGCGGCCTCTTTTTACCAATGCAAGCTCTTTACTTGGTGTGGAAGTTATCAAGCAAAGCAAGGAGTGAGCCGGTACAGTACAAGGGTGAACAGTACTGCTAAAGTATGTGACATTGTCGAGACTCGAATTAGCGACGTCGCTGCTACAGGTCTGAGGCCGAGTGCTCTACCATCTGCACCTCCGTCTGTCACTAATCACAGGTGCTAACAGCTACAGGGATTACAGGCACTAAAAGATGTTTAGTGACTGGATTGGAAACTATGGCAGAAAGGAGCAGCTGATGCTTTGCAAAAATTAAGGTTTTAAGGTTATTTAATCCAATCAACTTCTGTATGTTACAGTTGTGATTTTCATGTCAATACAAAAATTATTTTTGAATTATGTGTTTATTTATCTGTGCAGGTGAGAGAAAAACGTTTTATGTATTTTGGGAATAAATACATAAATGTACATCATATATTGGGAATAAATACATATATTTTTCCTTGTGAATATTGTTGCTCTCGCCAAGTCATGGACACTAATACTTTCGCTTGTGAGACAATGTTGTACTTTACTCCATCGACACACAATTAAGTATTCATAAGCTTTAATAGACATGTTCGAGAAACATTAGTGTCAGATAACATGAACTTGTGTGTGTATCATAATGGTGATTTAACCAAGAAATCATTTGGCACAAAATAACTACAACAAAAGCATAACAAAAACAGCCTTGTACTTAAATTTAAAATTCCAGATTTTGGTTAGAACTGCAGTATCATGTTCTGTTATTTAATAATTACAAAAGGTTTGTATAAATAAGTCAGAGTAAAATAAAGAAAAAACCCTAAAAAAACTAATGACTAACTATGAGTACTCGGTAGTTTGATCAATGGTTGAAGTTTCTGAAACATAAAAAAAAATTTCAGTTAGTGATTGAAATTAAGTCTATTAAATCATGTGTAATTCAGTGAAATACTGATGTAACATAAGTAAATAGAGCTTATGTGTATTTAACTTAAACAAAAGTGGATAGGTTTACACATGTATTTTTCCTTTTTTCTTTCCTTATATGCAGTAAAAATCAGAATCTGAATCATAAAAAAAGAATAGTTCCCTTCAAATATGAACTTGTGCTGGTACATTCTATTCAAAGACCTAGAATTTTAATCAGAGCCCAATCATAAACAAAACTAATTCCAATAACACAGTAAAGGTTCAGCACCCAGCCCCAGCTATTCCTAGTAGAGTAGAGTTCTGATAACCCGTAACTCGATAACCCAAAATTCTGCTTCATCCAAAATGCTATTGGTATGGGAAAGTTTTCTCGATCCTGGGTAAAAAGATGGGAGAAACTACTCTAAAGTCGTCAATTTCCTCGAATTCGTCTGCGCGTAAACAGTGGTTGTAATTTTGCAAACAACGATCACATTGTTTACCTTACTGACAGGTGCTAATACCGACAGATTACCAATGCAAGTTCACCATTGGTGGGCCCTTTGGTTCCATTTGGTGGGTGGAATGAATCGTATAGAACGTAGGTATCAATAAAAATAACTTTGCAAAACATTTAAATGAACATGAAATTTTATTATGTGTATTTATGGATTGCAGGAAGGACAAAGTAAAATAAGCAAATGACCGTTTGATTTGATCGCGCCTATTGTTTTCCTAGTTTGTGGTTATTCAGCGCAGCAGCGGTGCAAATAGGTTTGCAAAGACAATTGTAGGTCTTTACCAACCGCAAGACAACAAAAGTAATTCTGTGAATATCTTTGCAAATTAAACAAATAGGCATAAAATTTAACTGCGCACGTTTCCCGATAGTGGCTAACTGCAGGAATTAATAAGTATAATTATTTTTATTTTAGTGATTATTCTGGTTAATCCAAAATATTCACTAATCCGAAAGAGGTCCAGTCACAATTATTTTGGTTTATCCAGAAGACACCACTGAAAAAAACCATTTTCTTCTTACCAAGTTAGGAATTATTATACCTACTTCTTCATTAATTGAATCGGCACATGCTAAAAGGGCCTCAGTCCAAACATGGTAGTTTTGAGAAAAACAAAAAAACTTTCTAATCCAAATATGACACAATATTTCTTTTTGTAAAAAATGTCAAACTTTAGTACTAAATAGTTTTGTTTGTAACCATGGAATCAGGTTTTTTTTAAAAATTTTGTTACCATAAAAAAAGGTAAAAGTGCTTGACTGAGGCCGTTTTAGCATGTCATAGGAATTTCAGTGAAACACAGTTTGTTTTAACTGCTAGTACCGGGGATCGAGCTTTGCTCGGATTAAACAAAAACAACCAGCTGATTCAGCTGTTTTGGTTAAAATTTTCCATAACTATCATGAACATTTATAACTATAACACTGTTTGAGCATTGTACCAACGCCTTTACACAGCCGTGCCTTCAGCTTTTCCTGTTCTGATAAAAAGGAGTTGATTCGGCTCGTTCAACACTAATAAACATATTGACGACGTACTGTTGTAATAAATGGCCACAGAAGGGAAGTGCCATTGAAGTTGGTCGTTATATTTTCTGTCGCTTCGTTGGGGTGCAGCGGTCTTGTGATTGCTGGTCGGAACGCTAAGTGACTCTTCATGAATTCAAGTTTTGATATCTTAGAGTGACGGTTAGAAGCAGTTGGCACTATGTTGGTCGGTAACCCCAATTTTTGTTTGTGGGGAAAAGAGAGAATACAAGAATGGCTCGATGCGGTTGTCTGTACTGCTCATGGTGAACAGTTGTTTTCCTAGTTCTTTCATGACACGGTTGAAATCCGGGTACGTCTGGTCGGCGTTGAGCGTGATAACGGCTGATATTTTATTGGACATTGTAACGTAGCGGTTTGGGTCGAGGCCGGTGGTGCGAGAACCAAATTGACTTTCGGTGGCTGAATTCCTGTAGCGTCACCCGGTGGCTCGAGATTTTTCTTCTTATATTACTTCGCGCACCATCATGAGCGCTTGGGCAGATTGGTTACTCTCCCGCAGGATTCCCTCGAGTAACTATATCAATTCTAGGTTCATGTCGATGTTCACAGACGGACGGCATCGTTGGGGCCGAAAAAATCATCTGCCCGTTGCACGATCGTTCGTACTCTCCTTGTGCATCTTGCGTCGGCTGAGCGGTGATTTTCAGTGTTGTTGGCGGGTGAACAGCAGCGCAAGTTCTTTTGGGAAACTTGATGGCTTTTATTCGTATTTCTCGTGTAGACACCAATAATTTTCTTTCTTAAAAATCACCCTTGAAAACATTTAACACTATTTAATCCGTACAAAATCAAACCAAACTATATAATATAGAATAAATATTCATTCAATGAATTCATTCAAAATAACCTTTAAAATTTTTAAAATTAGTTATTTACAACAAATCAAATGATTTTTCTGACTTGCATATAAATCAAAACACCTGAATCAGCTGTTTTGGTTAAAATCAACAACAAAAAATGCCCATGACGATGGGCACTTGAATGGGCACTTACAAAGCCTGTAGGACGCAAACCGGATTTTTCCCAGACTTGAGACCAGTTCCAATCGATTTCTGGTGGCCTAAAACCCCAAATTAACAAACAAAATCAAAAACCCTAGGACGAAATAAAAATGTTGCCCTTACAAACATTGCTTGTTTTAGAGTATAAGATAAGATAACACACTTTATTATACATATATTTAAAATAATTAAAGTTCGACATTTTTTACAAAAAGAAATGCGTCATATTTGGGTTAGAAAGTTTTTTTTGTTTTTCTCAAAACTAGCCTGTTTGGACTGAGGCCCTTTTAGCATATGCCGATTCAGCCAACCCATGTGCTAGTTGGGCTTCAGTCACTGACTGAGGCCCTCCTAGCACGTTCCCAATCATTCAGTGGCCAGTATCTATGCCAACAGTGCATGTGACTGAGGTCCTTTTAGCACACAGCGAAGGAGCTATCTTTCTAGATTCGATTTTCACCAATAACTCAATTTGTTTTTTTTGTTTTTTTGACTTAGGCCCTGTTAATGAATTAATAAAATAAAATAAAAATAAAAATTAATAAAATAAAATAAAATAAAATACCAGTTACAATAAAATAAAATATCAGTGAATTAATAAAATAAAATATCAATGTAAATCATAATTTCAATTTCTTTTATTTAGATAAAAGCATACACAAAAACTATAACAATAATCAGCTGATTGTCAGAATTAGAATCATTAGACTGAACATTAGTATATCCAATATTTATAAAAAGAATACTATAAGAAAACTATGTAACATTTCTCCGGGGCCACAAAATACTTATTAAGTTTTACAAGTTTAGCTGTCGGTCTACTGAATATCCCAGCACTTGTTCGAACATCTACAACTCGAACTTTGCCGTCTTTAACTGGATAAGTGGCTTCTATAATCCCTTTTGACCACATTCCTCTTGGTTCTTTGTCGTCAGCAATCAATACCAAGTTTCTCACATCTAAATTCTTTTGATTGCAATGCCATTTAACACGCTTATTGAGTAATGGAACGTATTTATATTTCCACCTTTTCCAAAACATATCATTCAAGCTAAGGCCATGCGCTCTTGAAGCGGCATCAAAAACAAACCGAAATTTGTTTGGTTTTCTGGGGTTATGGACTGAGAAATGGGGGAAATACCACATCTTTTCACTTTTACTTTTTATCTCATCAATAATTGATTTCCGTGCATATCCCTTCTGGACATAGTTGTTTATTTGTTCGCAATATTGCTTTTTCATCAAATCATTTTCCTCCATTTTCTTTTCCACAAAGTTCATATGATGCCACGTCACAGAGCGACTCTCTGGTAAATGAGGGCTATCTTCATTCCACAGTAAACCAATCTCCCAATGTCCATCCTGTGTTTGGAAGCATGCGTTTTCCATTATGGTTTCTGCTTTTATTTTGTCCGCATTTTTCATATCGGCGCCTACATTGCTTGGGCAGTCGATAAAATCTCTTTCAAAGTTTTTCTTAACCATTGAGTTAAAATCTTCCATTTCACTCTTAAACATAATAATTCCTGGTCAACTCGTTCCCGATATTGCTCCTTTCTGGTAGGACCATCTATTGTCCAGCCAAGCTTTGATTTAAGTGCTATGGGAGCATTTCCCGGTCCTATCACAACTTTAGGGGGAACAGTGAAGTGGATGTGTTCATGACCAATCAAGAGGCGAGGGTGCCCTCGACTGAAAGCCTTTTCAGGCAATTCCTGTAGATGAGGCCATTCTGTCTTCATTTTATTTATGCTCATCGACTGGCTTGGTAAGTGTAGTTCTTTTAAGGTTTTCACATTGTCAAGAACAAGCTGCTCTCCTTCATCATTTACAACTGTAATTGAAATTGTTTTTGACTCAACTTCCGTACAAGTTGACCCATCAGTCCAAGAATACGATATGGGTATTGTCGGTCCATTAAGATTAAGTTCATCAGCCAAACTTTTTTCTATCACAGATATAGTAGAGCCATCATCAAACAATGCAAAAGTGTCGACTTTCTTTCCTTTACTTCCGACTAACGTTACGGGAAGGACTCTTAAAAGCACTCTATCTAGGGACTCATCTTGATATCCAATATGTTCAGTTTCAGGTGAACTTTGTATTGGCTGACTATATTCACTTCTTTCGTTCTTTTGCTAATTGGTGTTATGTAGCAAACTGTGGTGATAATAGGAACAACCGTTCACTCCACAAGCTACCTTTTTCCTGCACTGTGTTGTTCAGTGTCGTATTTTTAAACATTTAAAACAAACTTTAGACTTTTTCACAAGTTCCCATCGTTTCTAGACATCAATTTTCTGAAAATGTTTACAATCTGCCAAACTATGTCCATCTTTTTTGCATCAAAGACACTGTTTCACTGTTGACACTTTCTGACCATCTTCATGGAGTAATACAAAGTTCCTTTGGCCTGACTCGTTTCTTGATGAACTTTTATAATTACTTTCATTGATAGAGGCATGACTAGGTGCACACACTGTTGCTGCTTCCGCTACTGAGGACAGCCACGTAGAGAAACTATCGAGACCTATTGGTTTACTTACTTCAGATTGTTGCGATGTAACGAACATTCCCCAATTAAGCTTCATATTTGTGGACAATTATTTTGTGAGCTCCTCCAGAAGTTGTGGATTGAACAAATAATGTTCCTGTTTAAGAGATTTCACAGTTACCACAAGGTTCCTCACCATCTCACTGAATGTCACTAATGTTTCTGGCTTGTAATCTTTTGTAGGTGGTCTGCTCCTCACACTGGCAATGAGACTTTTAATTATTACTTCTGGGCGTCCAAAACGTCGCTCCAGCAGATTGATGATTTCAGGCACGTTTTCAGGATAGATTAAAAGTGCCGACACAATATCTTTTGCTTTACCAGACAAGGATTTCTGCAATCTTTGTCAAGATCAGTGTAGTCATTGAATTCAGTTGACCGTCTAAACTCAGCAATCCAAGCCGGCCACTCATCAAAGTCTCTGTTGAAATCAGGAAGACTTGATAAAACTCTAGCACAAGTTTTCTGGCAATTGTGACGTGGTTGTGAATCTTTTCCTCCTGCAGTGGGCAGGGAATCCAAGGTCTTCTTTTCTCTAGGCTTTTCACATCTAACATCTCGATGACCTAGACTAAACTGCTCATACTGATTCGGAAAACACGTTTCTCGATGCCTACTTTTCAAATTATTAACCGCATTGACAACCCAAGGCTTAACCAGTTCATCTTGAGTATTGTCAAAAGGCTTGGCTATCACATTCATCGACTGGTTGGTCCAAGGCTTTATCTGATCATATTGAACGACGTCAGTCGGCTCATTAATCGGATTATTCATGGATTTGTCGACCCAAGGCTGTAACTGATCATCTTGAGTCGCTTTACCGGCTTCTTGCATCCAAATTGTAACAGCTTCGTTTGTGGGCAAAGGTCGCTGAATAGACGAGAAATGGAATTTCTAGAGGGTGTACTAATTCTTGAAGATGTTTTAGAGCTAATATTTGATAGCCTCTCTTCCATCAATCTCCTCTTCAATTCTAATTCCTTTCTCTTAGCTTCTGCTACAGCTTTTGCTCTGGTAATTTCTGCTTCTACCTTTGCTCTGGCAATTTCTGCTGCTGCCTTTTCTTCTGCCGCGGAGATTCCCATAGCTGTTTCCTCTTCTTGTATCTTTATTACTTCATTCATAATTTCACAAACATTACTCTTTTTACTTCTGTTCGTTTCAGACCTAGGATTTGAACCACCACCCATAGTGGGAACATCTAGGTCTAGTTTGGGATTATCATTTTCTTTTATTTCCTATGCCTTTTTGGTACAGGATCTAGTTTTAATTGGTGAAAAAGATTTATTTGACATATTAAATGATTCCAAGGGTTTCGGCATTAGTGAATTAATAAAATAAAATAGAATATCAGTTTAAATCATAATCTCAATTTCTTTTATTTAGATAAAAACATACACAAAAACTATAACAATAATCAGCTGATTGTCAGAATTAGAATCATTAGACTGAACATTAGTATATCCAATATTTATAAAAAGAATACTATAAGAAAACTATGTAACAGGCCCTTTTAGCATGTGCCGATTCAATTTATGGAAGCTAAATTGATACCAAATATTCACTTACCTGTTCGTTGATCATTAGCCCACAACAGCAGATGAACACATCTGGTTCACGCCACAAGTTCCGTCTCCACGATACACCCGATAGTAGCCCTGTAAAGGCACATACAGAATAAACTGAATCTATATATATATATATATATATATATATAATAGACATAAATTATTGACTTTAAGCAATTTAATGATTGTACAGTTGTTCAAGCTAATGAATTCAGCAATCAAATCCACTAGAAAGTGGATTTGTAAAATGTAGTCAATAATTTGCTTTTTAATATGAATAATGAGCGTAATCGTGATTTTCTTTTCTCATTAAAGTACCTGGCAAGTAAAAGCCAATCAATCCTAGTGTCTTATTCATCCTTTAGCAGGTTGCCAATTAAGCGCTTGGCAATAAAAAACTTGTGATCCTATTGTGGCACTGTAATATGTGCCCAAATAGTTAAAACATTAATTGTAAGCGAGAATGAAGGAATGACTGCAAGGATATCGTTTCTTTCTTGAAAAAAAATTGAATTTCCAGTCAGGATAGGAAAACCAAGAAGAAAATTTAAAGTGTAAATGAATAATTGTTTTTCACCACAGGCACCCTGCCTGATGGAAACTTTTTCTGGGAGGACAGTTGGTTAAAAAAAGACATTTACAAAAGGAGGACAGCAGTAAGTATCATTCTAGTAACTTTTATTAAGGGCAACAAGTATACAATTAATTAGTACAGTAGTACAATTAATTTACGTTTGTTAAAAAAAGGGGCAAATATAAAAATGCCCTTTATGGCTTTAAATTTAGCAATTATGAATACCTACATAGGATCAGATTTTCCCATGTACAACTGCACAGGTCAGCAATATTAAAAATGTGTTTTCTCTTTTACAGAGATAACATGATATCAATTGGAGAATATATGCAAACAGCTGTAAAAGACATCATGTGGCTTTACCAATAGAGGCAGGTGTAGTTTTACCTGAGCAAGTAGCAGACTCACTTTACTTTAGCAGAGTCTGCTACTTGCTCGGGCGCGGATATGATCAAACAGGCCTGTTTTTGTTATTTGTGTAAAATGTGCGTGTGTTGTGTGGTATTGTTTTATATTTTAATGTTTTGACAACGCTGTTTGGCGGAACGTCTGATGATGGCCCGCTGATGCCGAAACAGCCGTAACAAACAAGAAACAAAAATTGAGCTGACGAAGGTAAATTATTAATTACAGTAGAGCGCCGATTATCCGAAGTAATTGGGGACAAGGGGTGTTCGGATAACTGAATATTCGGATAATCGAACATGAAAAGACAACATTTTAAAATTATATATGTAACGTAATTCTTAATAGTAAAAAGGCTAAAAAATTATCAAACAAAAATTATTCACGTAATTTTATTATGAAATCTATCAGAATACATGGATATCCTGGCGCGACGGGAGTTTCAGTTGGCGTGCGAATTTGAATTGTTTAAGAATCATGTTCAAAATATGAATCATAACGGCATTCGGTTAACCGACGGTTCGGATGATCGACGTTCGGATAATTGGCGCTCTACTGTATTTTTTTTTAGTGAAAAATGATTGAAAATGAATTAAGTTGTAAAGTTTATGTGAATCAAGTTATAAAACCATATTAGTAGTGAACAAATTCTATCACTATAATGTAGAGTTGTGACAGCTTGTTAGACACACTTTGTTGGAAGAACACTGTACCTGCTCTCCCCACCTTGGCCCCCAACTGTTTTTAACAATCCAAAATGGCAGAGACTTGTGAAACATAGGGTAATCTGAAAACAAAAAAGATAACAAATATAAAATAGAATTTCTCACCTTTTCACCCCAGTGAGGTCCCCAACTATTCTTAATCAGCCAGTACGGAAGCATTTTGTGTCTAATAGTCGATCCTGAAAAATATTGGGTTATGCATTTAAACAATCCAACAATAGCCAATGATATTTTCAACTGGAAAATAGACATTCATATCTTAGAATGTGTGACGGGCAAATAGTCATCAAAATATTATGAATTAATAAATAAAGGAATACGATTGTTAAAATAAATAAATAAAGACCGAGAATAAAATCATTTTTAAAATTATTCGAGGCAAGTGTGTCGCAGTACCATGAGACAGGAAATCAAGAATCTATTTTTAGCTTACTGGAAATACCATAACAACTGCGTTCCCATAGAAATAATCCGTGACGTCATCGGCAGGTGAATTATTGATTTTTGGTGATTCGATTTTGGGCCACAGGGCGCAGCAGTTGACAGTCGCTAAGTTCCCGCGCAAGCGTGTGTGGGTTCGTTGCCTGTTTTTGTGTTAGTTCGAAAATCTGCCGATGAGTGCAGGCGCAAAACAACTATTACCGACAGAATATTCAAAAAGCATACCTGCGCATGCGCAAAGGACATATCATAATATGTTCCTCGCTCTGATTGGTTGCCCTATTTGGTTGGGTAGTTCAGAATTATGCCACTGGGGACGAAGGGATCAGCGCTGTATAAAACCCATGCACGGCTTGAAGCTCTTTCTTCTGTCGGAAAAATCTGAACAACCAGATACATGTCGTCGTCAATAATGACTAGTTGTAATTTACCAGAGTAGTTCTATCAGTTTCAACTTACCAAGAAAAAGGCAATCAGTAAAAAATATTTGAATTTTTTGTTATATTAAGAAATATAATTTACATTTCATGAAATAGTGAAACAACTGTATTATGAAATAAATTAGAATACCCTGAGATCAATTTTAAAATAAAAGTAGTATATTTAAATTCAAACAAAATAAAATGAAACAGCCTCTTGAGTCTCAAGCTATATTAAAATCAGGTATTCAAATTGGTAATCTTTTTTTAAATAAAATATACCTGAAAACAAAGAGGACTGTAGCAAATGCTGTGTTTTATGCTATAGCTTTATCACATTGTTACTTTGTTAATCTAACAGGTTTTCTTATTTAATTTGGCCTTTTTAAATAATTTATTTACTTTATTTAAGTTTGGAGCACCAAACAAAGTGTGTGGGGATTTTTGCAATGTTGCCAGTTGGTGCAAGATATCAGTTTAAAGAATGGAGAGGAATTCCAAAACCCAGAATGTTACAATATTTTCTTTCTACATTGACTGGCTGCTTTACTTTAAGTAAAACCATCACTGCATTTTTATAAAAACGTTTCCATAGATGTACCAAGTTAATTTCTACAATCAAATGAGAGATAAGATTGTGTAGAAAAAACTGCAGGTATCAAAACCTACATACAGCCGGTATGAAGAAGACATTCTGTCTTTGCTTTGACCCATGTCAACTTTCACCTCAAATAGCATTTAGAAATAAATTTCAGGTACTGGATGCTTATTGTAAAACATGTTTAAGGTTATTCTTGCTGAGGCAAAGGCATGGTAATAAAATACTAAGATTTCACAATTTATAAATTCGGATAGTTTCTGGTAGGAATGTATCGGTGCCACTTTTTTCAAAGTCAGTACCACTGCTGGTTCTTGACAAGATCGGTTCTCGGTACCGGTGCCATCGGTGCCAAGTGTTTATTGCAAAGTTTTGTAAGTAGTAATGTACCTGAGTGAAAATTTTTAATTATTTCTTTTTAGAAATTCAGTTTCAATTTATGGGTACCGAAGTACCAGTGCCAATATTTTCTTATCAGTTCTCCGTACTGATTCTTTTCCAAAGAATTGGTGGAACCAAGAACCGACTTAAGGCACTGACACATCCCTAGTTTCTGGGCTTTGTTTCGTAACAGGCTTGCGATCAAAGCTTATTTACAAGCAATCCTGTAGTTTTTCATTCCACCCGGTCCATTGGTCAACTTTGAATTTTGCCTTCTAACATAAACAGGGTGTCCACAAAATCAGGCTATGAAAATTCCCGTATATTTCCCGTATTTTTCACGCCGAAATCACGTTTTTCACGCTAGGTAATAGTTCACGTGTTTTTACTTGAGTATGCACTAAAGAAACCATATTTTCATGATTTTTTTTATTTCAATGACTGGCTGAGTTGTCACGGAAAACACGAAAACGGAACCAATAAGGCATTCATTCAATTAGATAATGAGTTCATAAGGCGAAAACCTGTGCACAGAGAACGACAAATCTGCCGTTGATGTCGTAATCTCACGGCAGAGGGTGAAACCGCCGTAGAACGGATATAAACCTACTTGAAGTTAAATTGGCCTAAAAAGTTAGTTTTTGTGACAAACCAACTTTTCATTGTAAAATGCAATTCAAACAGGCTACATTGAGAAACGTTCAGTATATTGTATTACACCAAACGGATATTTATTTGCTTCTCACATTCGAATTCCATTAAGGCATACCTATAGAGTTAGTTTTCATGAACTAAGCGAAGATGGAACAAAATAATGAATATCGATCCATCGATCGAAAACTTAACTGGGAGAAACTACGCATGCGCCGAACTATCGGAATGTCTTAAAGCTTCACATCTCTGTCTGTTCCCATTCACGATTCACAATGCAGGGGTAGTCTCTAATTGGCCCGACACAACGAAATCACGTGGTTTCCATGACAACCTGCCATACTACATTGTGCATTCCGCATGAGGAAGAAAGGAAGGAGAGGAGGAACGAAGGACGGAAGGAAGTAAAACAAAACTTCGGAAACCAGAGAGAAAACAAAACCAATTCTATATTATTTGACTCATATCTCACCCATTTCTCAAATGTCGTATCTGATAACCAAAGTTGTATTAAACATCCATTTGAAGTTAAATCATCTTCGGAAAATGAAATTTGCTTGTCTATCATCAAACATCTAATTTAGCTGATCATAGTGTATTTTACTAATTTATACGAGTTGTCATGCCAGTCGTGCAAGGCAGATGACAAGACGTCGGGACGGACGGGCGTACAGATACAACAGGCTCAGGGCTCACCAACCAATGCCATAATTACCGGTCCAAAATTATCGTACAAATGAGACGCCTATAAATTCGATAGTTCAAAATTAATAATTCTAATAAGGTGGGCGAATAGTGGGTTTTCATTAAAGGTTTCCTTTAAAGTTAAAGAAAAAATATTTATTCAATTTTATAATTTTATTAGCATTTTTAATTTCCACCTAGTCAAATAATAAGATAATTGGTACAACAGTAAATAAACGAATAAGCTTAATTTTGTTGTAAACTCAAGTCCACAAAGTAATAATAATAATCTTCAATCCGTGAAATAAATTTACATTTGTATGGAGTGCATCAAAAGGTACATTACTTACACTACATACACTTTTAAAAAACAAGTAAGTATAAAAATATTAGGATACTAACAAGCCCCATCCCAGCAATATGTGAAGTAGTCAAGTTTTAGTACAGTTAGGTAAGGTTGTATGGGGGGAAAATGTGGGCCTACATTTTAGCCCATAACATTTGTGACCTAATTTTTGGTTATGATTATCGTCAAAAAGTGTGATAACAATTTGCAATATTGAAATTATTGTCATTTTTATCATTAACAATTTATTTTCCTCCAAAAAATAATTGTTAACTAAACTTGGTCAAGAAAATGATGAAGTTAGAAATGAAAACTATACATTACGCAAAGACCCAGTGTCGTGGGAGAGAGATTGTTTGTTGACTTTAAAAACCCCTCCCCACCCCCTGCCAAACAGTTGAATTCTATTGTTTGGTATGTTTGGTATGTTGGCCGTTGATCAGATAAGAGGGAGATAATGTCCTTATTACAAAAATGCAATAACCCACAGAGAAGAAATAAGACAGAGGACGAATCTAATGTTTCGCTAAATATGTGTCGAACAGTGCCGTAGAGTGGGCGCGGGGGGTAGGGGGGTGCCCGGAAGTCTATTGTCTCCCTATTGTTTGACTTCCTGTGTGTCACGCAGTTACCCGAAACACTAATGCCATATGAATGCATACTCTGCTTATTTCTCCTCTGTGAAAACCCCAAACGATTATCATATAAAAACCAAGGACGTTTCATATCTTTCTTTGATTTTTATAAATCATAATTAGATAAAAATGAAGGCGATGCCACATTCCATTCAAGAAGATAAACCATGATTCCATTTTCCGAATTCCGAGAGATTGTATTTCTTGAAACTTCTCTATGTCCTTTCCCTACTAAGTTTGCGGGATATTGTTACGCAGAGCCCTTCCTTCCTGTTCTTATTGCATATCACGTGTTCAAAAAAAGATCGCAATTAATTATGATCTAACCGATAAAATTACGTGGACTTTCATCCGAGTAGTTTAACTACTCCTCTACTCGATTCGTGTTTGAGAAGTTGTAAAAGTACTAAACAGTCGTGTAGTGATGGTCGATTCTAGGAATTTCGATTCTGGGATCCAAATCCGAATCTTAAATCGAATCTCGAATCCCAAATTGTGAAACTCTTCAGTTGCTTGCCTGGGTACTAGTTACAATTATTATTAAAATAAACTCAGCCACCCCAAATATACCAGTAATATTTATTTGGAGCTCAGAAACATGAGTTTCAGAACATCGGTGAATCATTTATTCATAACCCAACAATATATTTTTGTTAGATGTGTTTAAGAAATAACTAATAAATAATCTGATAAAACAAAAACCTCATTCACATTAGGTTATTTTTTAAACTTAACACATGGCCCAAGATAATTATTAGTAAACAAAAGGTTTCATTATTTTCCTTATTAGACTTATTCAAAAAATTGTCATACCTAAATAACTATAAAATAAAGTTTTATAAAGACCTTTATGTCTTGAAAATTTGTTTTGTTTCAATTCTCAATTATTAGTATTAACTCAGTTTTAATTCCCAGTTAGTCAAATTAAGATTATTTAAATGTATTTTAAGATAAAAAAAACTTAAGTTGCATATAATTATGCTTATTTGCAAAATCTAAACAACTACAAGATTTAATTATGTTTTATTTTCCTCTTAAAATCATAGTTATTAAAAGCTTAGCCAAGGAAATGTTGATAAAAGAAAGACAAGTGGTAAGAAAGCAATGTTTGTTTACTTTTCAAGGCCACCCCCACCCCCCTCCTGCTTGTCTCGTTGTCCGCCGAGCGACACGACCGACCGGCTCAACCGGCAGTGATTAGATAAGAAAGAGATAATAGCCCCCCAATACAAACATATCATAACCTAAACTACCTGTCGTATGAGAACCAATGACGTTTCATATTTTTCTTCTAATTTTTACAAATCAAATGAGACAACAATGAAAACTGTGCGATACTCCATTCCAGAGATAAACGATGATTAAAAATAAGATAAGTTGTATGAGTGCGAGTGCAGTCGAAGGTAAATATAACTGTTTCCTGTTTTTCCGAATCCCGAGAAATAGTTTTTTATTGAAACCTGCCAACATCCCTTCCTTATCAGTTGAAATATTGTTGTTATCCGGCGACTGATATTTATTTTTGTCACTCGTGAAGCTAGACGACCGGTGATTGTATGCCTGTGACCTTCACGTTATTGATCGACACACGAGCGTGATTTCTGTTACAGTAGAGTCCCACAAACCCGGACTAATGTGGACCGAACGGTGTCCGGGTTTGTGAAAATTCCGAGTTATCGGAAATGAGTAAAAATAAGAAAAAATAAGAATAGTTTCTGTTATTTCTATGAAAAATCATTTATTTATTGCATAGTAAAAAATACAAGAACTACATTATCAGTTATAAAAGAAACTTAAAGAAATACCAAAACTGTTTTATATGTGTCACACCGTGCTCTGGCCTTGAATCTCAATGCACTTTATTGCTCTGGCAGGCTTTCCGAGTTATCCAGAATTCCGGGTTATCGAAGTCCGGGTTTGCGGGACTCTACTGTATTTAACTACGCGGACAATTTCGGCAGATTCGAAGGATTCGATTCGTCGAATTTCGCCGATCGATTCGCAAATCCGAATCTTTTCTAAAGATTCAGTGGATTCGAGAATCGAGATTCGGATTCGACACATCCCTACAGTCGAGTAATTACGAGAAAGTCGTATACCTGCCCGTCCCTGAAAATTATAGATCTGATCTGAATCCTCTAATTCAAACGATTGTGATCACACTGTGTTCTACCTTTGGTTATTTGCTTAAAAAACGTACAGCTTTATCTGTTAAATCATCAGCATAGTTTTACTTTCATCGGTTCTGTAATAATTTATTTTGAACTAGAGGACCCACGCTGCTCCGCAGCAGTAAATTTTGGTACTAAGACAAAAAGTCAACTCAAATCAAATAATTCTTTATTTACAAAATTAATGTTACATGCAATGGATCTTTACAACTTCAATGTGACTTGCCCGACACTTGCCTAAGTTGAAAAAGAGGTGCATGTAGCTGGGCCCGGTTATGTTGGAATTTCAGAAAACCAATTAAACCACGATTTATTACCAAGTTGGTAATAATTTGTTCCACAGAGGAAAACGTAGGACTTTCATGAGATATTCTGTACTTAAGTTTTCGGGATAGCGACATGTCAGCCCGGCACATACGACTTTACAAACTAACTATATACCATGCTAAAATACCCTCGTTGCAGACCTGCATACTCAGTGAATTTCATATGCAAAAGAACCTATAGTTCAAGCCAACGCAGCGAGATTTGACGTGTTTTTGTAAGCTCCATAAGATTAACATGGGAATGAGTATACATCAGGTTAGCTGCCATGAAAATGGAAATATCGGGGATTTTAGACTATTATACATTAAATCTCATCTAGATGAAGACATAAACCAATTTTTATCAAGATGAATATGTTGAGAAATAAGCAAGACATAGAATTGTTCTTATTACCCATAAGGTTAACATTGGGACAACGTACTGTGTTTACCACTTTCAATATCTCGGTAACCAATGGACATAGACCAGTGATTCAAAATCCTAAATTGTTCTTTTTTTAGCTGAATTCAATGGTGCCAACTCAAATTGGATACATTTTGTTTCTCTATGTAAAAAATTCAAAAACCCACTTTGGGGGGGGTTATCCCCCTTTACCCCCCTTCCGGTGGTCCGATCGGGCTGGTTCACGAATTAGTCCAATTGATTACCACTTTACATGTCTGTACCAAATTTTATTAAGATCAGACCATAAACGGACTCAGAAAAAGAAATCCTAATTTATATATATAAAAGATTTGTGTTGTTCGGAATTCAGCAGAGTGCTCCAGGTACGTCAGATCATAATAATCAATAGCTCAAATGAAAGCTGGTATTTCACTGAAGGTTCTTAGCATATAGAAGGTTCTAAAACAAATAGAACTACTTGATTAGAACTGGGGAAATATATCTTCAATTGAATTCATAATTCGGGAAATAATCAAATTTATGTTTTTTGGTCGAGTAATACAGTATATTAATGAATGCCGATCCTTGATAGCAAATCTTCGCGTGCATACCTTTAATTTAAGACCTTATTTATGAAAATCGGTCGAGTAGAAGAGCCAAACGGACTCAGAAGAGAAAAACAAATATTTGTTTGTGTTGTTCAGAATTCAGCAGCGTGCTTCAGGTACGTCCGATCTTAATAATCAATAGCTGAAATGAAAGGTGGTATTTCGCTGAAGGTTCTTAGACCAAAACATACAGATTTACGTAATTGGAACTGGGGAAATATAACTTAAATTGAATTCAAAATCCCGGAAATAATAAAATTAATGTTTTTTGGTCGAGTAATTCAGTAGATAAACGAATGCCGATGCCTGATAGCAAATCTGTGCGTGCATACCTTTAATTTAAGACCTAAATTATGAAGATCGGTCGAGTAGAAGAGCCAAACAAACTTGGAAAAGGAAAAGCATATTTAACTCCCATAAGAAATGTATAGGGAGGAAGTTGCTTTTGTGCATAACTCGAGTAATACGGCAGATAAATGAATGCGGATGCTTGATGGCAAATCTGCGCGTGCATACCTTTAATTTTAGACCTCAATTATGAAAATCGGTTGAATAGAAGAGCCGGACGGACTCGGAAAAGAAAAACCAAATTTTTTTAATATATAGATTACCACAGATAAAGAAAATATTGATCGATCAAAACACTAAATTTCATATTTTCTTCATTTCTGCAAAATTTGCTATCTACGAAATTCAGGACGAAAAAAATGGGTTAGAAAAGTATAAGTCTTAGCAGTTGAAAACAATTTATTACAGAAAAGAAAAAGTAAGAAAAACGAAATGCGAGGAACGGTATAGGCCTGCTCCAAAATGATTTAGACACAATTAAAAATCTTCAGTGCGAAATAGAATATTATGATGTATAATGGTAATAGTTCGGCGTTATCGATAAATTATTTCACAATTACGTTCATCAGCTTAGTCACACGCATTTATTGGCATTCGTCCTAAGGAAGTAAACAAATCAAAGACATGACGGTCTCGTCGTTTCCGGTCTTATTGGGCTAGCCAAATAATACGCATCCACAAGTGACCACTTTTTGTTGCTTTCTTATCTTCCATCCGTCGCAAGACCGTCTAGCACAAAAACTATTTCCTGGTATATCCTGCTGGCAGAATAAGACTGAAAAATACATTTCTTTTATGTTTGGTTCGTAAATTATCTCATGACTACACTTTTTAGATAGACGAAAATCTTGGCCGAAAAAATCGTTCGTCCATCGCGTTACACAATAGCGTCAATAGCTAAGTTCCCGTATTTCAGACAAAATTCACGTATATTTCACGCATATTTCCCGGTGAAATATAATTCCCGTATAATTCCCGATTTTCCCGAAATTCCCGCTCTGTGGACACCCTGATAAAACATGGTTTAAAGAAAACCAAAGAATAAGGGGAATGAAAAATTCTCTATTTGAACTATTCTAAGTAAGCTTATTGTAAGATAACACCTGAAAGTAAATTTTCACGGTGGTTTGCGTCCTACCCGGCTGTAAATGTGTCAACAACCACAGTTCAAAGCTTAAGTGACCATCAATTATCCAAAAATGGACCAAAATAAAATTAGTTTACATTAAAAAATAACATTAATAGATAAGAAATTCAACCATTAAACAAGGACTAATATGGAAAACGTTGTTTTGCTAAGGGACTAGATATGACATTTAGGGGTGGGCGAGTAGTGGATTAAGTCGAGTCGAGTATTAAGCTAAATACTTGAGTATCGAGTCGAGTCGAGTCGAGTAGTTATGAAAAGTAATGAAATCTTAATTTTTTAAAGTATTTATTTCTTTAAATTACAGTTAATTAAAATCTTTCTTCAATTTTCTTACAATTATCTACTTTATTTAAGCTTTTGTTTTTATATTTTTCTTGGAAAAATAAAACTCTGATAAATATTCTAATACCCTAAATTCCATAAACCCTACTTTTAAATTAGAGGTCTGCGGGTAGTGATTTTTCAAGCCGGGTCAGGTTCGGGTCAGGTAGTGGATTACCATCAATTTTCGGGTTGGGTCAGGTTCGGGTATGTAAGTTGAAAAAAATTCGGGTCGGGTTAGGGTATTTTAAATAAAATTTGGGTCGGTTTCAGGTATCATTTGTCAGCAAAGTACTGACCTCATTAAATTTTGATGGGCCTACCAAGCAGTATTAATACAAAGTAAAAATCTAATATAACATTCACCAACTTATTACTTAAATATATACAGTCAATAGATATTCACATTCATGACTTAACTTATTATTTCAGAATAAGTAAATGAAATAGTATTTATATTTTATAACAATAATAATTTATTTTCATCATAAAATTAGTTCTATTCTAAAACTTCTGTGAAGAAAATAATAGTTGTTCTAAGAAATATGGAAAAGGCAGAAACCAGAAATTACCAGAATAGAAGAAGGAAGGAAAGAGAAGGGGAGAGAGAGTGGGAAAGAGCTAAAAGAAACAGATGTGTCTCACTCTCCTTAAAATTGGGAAGGGGGGGGGGAAAGTGGGGGTTTGTTTACTCATCAATTAAGTCTGTCCGCCAGTCCGCTGTTATCTGCGTGCGTGTGTGCGTCCTTCCGTCCGAGTTCTGAGATAATTATGAGATAAAGATTCCTGACTACGAAATGCGAAAATCCAAACAACTTGTCCTACAACAACATATGAGGGCTAATATTTGTTGTCTAATTTTTATAAATCAATTGAGACAAAAATGAAACTTTTATTTCTTGCCGTTCAAGAGAAAATCTATGATCAAACAATAGACTGATGTATAGTTTGTCGTTCTCCAAGGTCAACTAAATATAGCAGAAACTTTCCGCATTCCATCTAATTGAAGATAATATTTTTCACCTGTCAACGCGTTTTCCTTATCACTTCAGGGATTATTGTTTGTGTACGTTTTTCGTGGGAAGAACACGCTCTTCCGGTTTAACGTGTCCAAAAATAGATTGCAAAAATTATCTTCTCGATATGACTTCTCGTATCATGAGCTCGGCTAGAAATTCAACCTTATTCAAAGCTGTTTAGTGTTGGTACGACCATTTCATTGCGGCAAACGGTTCCCTGGTCCTTTAAGTTGTTATACGAGGATACGATACTAAGCAGTAGGCGTAAGATAATTTTGAGCCGGCAAGGGGACGGCTGGTTGTCTGACTGAGATCTATAGTGAAGATTACTTCGAAGTGTGACATCGCGATCGCGACCATCTTTGTTTGTCTCGTTATAATGTTGCATCAGAAGCTCAGGACGCTATAAGTCAGAAGCTTGGCGCAAATTATTTATTGTTGAACATTTTTAAAGTTTCGGGTTTCTTTGGTAGTGTGTCGGGTATCTTCAACCCGATTTCTTTCGAGTGGTGGGTATCCGCCCGACCCGACGTGTAATAAACCCGCCCGAATTAAGCCCTAGATCTGTCGAACCGCCCGACCACTCGGGTTCACATAATTACCCGAAGCTACCCAAATTTTCGGGTACCCGCAGACCTCTATTTTAAATGAATAAGTTGACAATGCTAAATAACTCAAAATAACAAACCACTAATGATGGTCTATTGTAACAAGATCATAAAATACCCCCGTTGCAGCAGACCTGCATACTCAGCGAATTTCAAGTGCAAAACAACATATTTCGATCCAGCATAGCGAGATTTGACATGTTTTTGTAAGCTCCATAAGAATAACATGGGGAATGAGTACGGAGGTTTGCTGCTACAGGTATATTAAAACTGGGTGGTTTTAATTCAATATTTAGTAGATCTGAACTAGAAGAAGCTATTTACCAAGTTTTATCAAGATATGTTGAGAAATAAGCGAGATATAGAATTTTACTTATTTCCCATAAGGTTAACATTGGGACAACGTACTGTGTTTACCACTTTCAATATCTCGGCAACCAATGGACATAGAACCATGATTCAAAATACTAAATTGTTTGTTTTTTTGGGCTGAATTCAATGGTGCCAATAAAAATTTGAAAAATTTGATTTTTCTATGTAAAAATCTCAAAAAACCCATTTTTGGGGGGGTTTACCCCCCTTTACCCCCCCTTCCGGTGGCCCGATCGGGCTGGTTTACGAACTCGTCCGAATAATTACTACTTTACCCATCTATGTCAAATTTCATTCCGATTGGACCATTTTTGCGCAAGTTATCGTGCTTAAAGACACACATATATATATATATATATATATATATATATATAGATATATATATATATATATTTATGAAAGTGAACGAATGGTGTTTTTGGCATCTGAGGACCTCAAAAAGAAAAGTTATGATGGTTTTAGGCTTAGGTCTTACCATGAGACCTACGGTAACAGCTTCTTCCCTATAGGGGAAATTCGCTAATAAATTTATGAAGAATATGCAAAGTTGAAAAATTTAAGCAGTAATAAGATTTAATTATTAGCCTATTATTTTGACAATCAAAAACAGGTTTATATTTTCCCTAAAAATAATTGTTGGCCCTCATTATAACTTTAGCCAAGAAATTGTTGAAGAAAGAATTAAAAACATCTCAGGGAGGAGAGCTATGCCCAGTTATTTGTTTACTTCTCTAAACCCAACCCCACCCCCTTGCCTGAACGCTGATCTGTTGGTTTTTTTTTACATCCAATCACTAGAGCACGAGTGACACAGCTGCGACCAGATAAGAATAAGATATCCCCCCAATACAAAAATTACAAAACATTAACTAATTGTTTTATGAAGTCCACTTTACCAATGAAGTCCACAATTTTCTTCTCATTTTTAAAAATCAAATGAGACAGAAAAATGAAGGCTGTGTATCATTCAAAAGATAAAATATGATTACAAATTTGAAGTTGTTAAGTGTAAGGTCAGAGCTAAATATAGTTGTAAGTTTTAAATTTCCGAATTCTGAGACATCTCTCAGAATCAGGTATTTCTAGATAACTAAAAATACCCCCCTTGCAGCAAACCTGCGTACTCAGCGAATTTCCCATTACAAAATATCCAGTAATTAATCCATTATTACGAAAAAAATATAAACAAGTGATGTATTTATATATTAAAATAATATATTATAGCTTGTTTTACAAAAACTTTCTAAAAAATATTGGTAAATGACTTAGATGAAAGCACACAAATATTTCATATAACGAAGTAGGCAAGAATGTTTATTTTTTAAATTATATTAAAATATAATTGTTTAAAAAAGAGACCAATGGACTTAGAGGAATGATTTAGGATACCAAATTGTTTGTTTTTTCGAGCTAAATCCAATGGTACAACCAATAATTGGACAAATATAATTTTTCAATTTGAAAAACTCAAAAAACCCATATTTGGGGGGTAAAATGGGGCCTTTACCCCACTTTGGATATGTCGATCTGGCTGGTTTACGAACTTGTCCAAGAGAATCTAGTTTTACATGTCTGTACCAAATTTTGTTACGATCGGAGGATATTTACGAGAGTTATCGTGCTAACAAAACTCAAAAAATGAAAATTCTATTTCCCATATACGCCCATGTTAAATTTTGAAACAAATCGTGATTTTTGCAGGTAAAAATGTGTTTTCACAATAAACTCACTTCATATCCAGAAAGTACACATAAAAAGCTGCCAATTAATATAAATATTAATATGATTGCTGAGGTTACCCTGAACGGATATTTTTTTCCATTCTGTTCTGTTAAAACGACAGTAATAGCTTATTTCTAAGGAAATTCGCTAATAACTCAGAGACCAATGGACCTAGAGCAATGATTGAAGCTACCAAATTGTTTGTTTTTTCGAGCTGAATCCAAAGGTGAAAGCTATAATTTGATAACTTTGATTTTTCAATTTGAAAATCTCAAAAAACCCATTTTTTGGTTGGCAAAAAGGGGCCTTCCAGAGGTATTTTTGTTTATATCTCGGAGACCAATGGACTTAGAGAAATGATTTGGGATACCAAATTGTTTGTTTTTTCGAGCTAAATCCAATGGTGCAACCAATAATTGGATAAATATAATTTTTCAATTTGAAAAACTAAAAAAACCCATATTTGGGGGGTAAAATGGGGCCTTTACCCCATTTTGGATATGTCGATCTGGCTGGTTTACGAACTCATCCAAGAGAATCTAGTTTTACATGTCTGTACCAAATTTTGTTACGATCGGAGGATATTTACGAGAGTTATCGTGCTAACAACACTCAAAAAATGAAAATTCTATTTCCTATATAAGCCCATGTTAAATTTTGAAACAAATCGTGATTTTTGCAGGTAAAAATGCGTTTTCACAATAAACTCACTTCATATCCAAAAAGTACACATAAAAAGCTGTCAATCAATATAAATATTAATATGATTGCTGAGGTTACCCTGAACGGATATTTTTTGTCCATTCTGTTCTGTTAAAACGACGGTAATAGCTTATTTCTAAGGAAATTCGCTAAAATCCATTCTCCTATGAGGTAATGAAATATTGTCGAGGTTATTGTTATGAAAAACTTTAGGATGGCTGCAAAAAATGATGGCGCTTATCTGTCGGTCGAGAATAAACGGCAGATGTAGCTTTTCAAAACTTGCGATCTGCCGATCGCCGAAAATTGGCAAATGTACCTTTGCTGAAGTCGCGGTCGGCCGCGAAATATGACCGCGCGTATTTTCCGATCGCCGAGAATCGCCAAATGTAGCCTTGAAAAAGTCGTGTTGAGCCGCGAAAAACGATCGCGTGTATTTGCCGATCGCAAATAGACGAAATGCAACTTTGCAAAACTAGCGATCGGCCATAAAAAACAGTCGCGCGTATTTGTCGGCCACAAATGAACAGAAAATACTGCTTGTTGTGAAACTAGCGAGAGGCCGCGATAAACAATCTGCCGATTGCGGATAAACGGCAGACGTAGCTTAGCAAAACTCGCGAAACCTAAATCGCACGTAAATTCGGCCGCTGCGTAAACGGCGGGAGCAACTAACTACTCGACTTGTTTGAGTTGAGTAGTTGGAACTATTCGACTCGACCTCAAGTAGTAGCAACTACTCGAGTAATTACTCGACTGTCGAGTACTCGCCCACCCCTAATGACATTACAAAAATGTAATTTCTGTAGCACTTGCAGCGATATAATAACAATGATGTCACTATAACATATCGTTAAAAATCTGACTATGGAGCATGGCAAATATGTTTTTATGTAAATTAACTTGAAATACTTGAAGAGTCTTCAATAAAAATTGAATGAATGTACTCACTGTGCACACCAAAACCGACCAACAACACCCCGTGATCAAGCTGGTCCTTGCTGCACAGGAACTTGAAGGGATGCGACACTCCTCCCATGTAGAACTGTCCACAAACACAGCTCTCAAGAAAACAAATCTGACTTGGGTAGGAGAGACAAATGTGGCAATACAACTAACAAGCCACAAAATTAATTTTCGTTATACTGCTTCAAAAACAGATGTTTTTAATGCATGTTTTCCGGACCTAAATACAATCTTTTTATTCCTAGGAATTAAAAGCTGATGTACTCGATACCAGCTGACTCTTTTAAGTCCTAGGACTATAAAAGTCAAAAAGTGCCGAGTACATCGCAATAATTGAACAATATTCATTCGATTACAAATAATCGAAACATTCATCGTTAATATCGAAACATTCATTGTTGTTAGTTTAATCAATTTGTGAAACTCGCTCATTTCACCAATCGATTATTACATGCGTTCGATACGTCGATAGTTGTTCATTGTTGTCAGTCTACCCTAACACAAATGAAACAGACAATCAGCTGATTGCTTCAAATAGCAAGAACAAGACGGTGGCATCTTTTGAAGGCATCTTTAAAGGTAAACAAGCTGTAACATTTTGGTTTTCTTAAGTAGTTTACGTATTGTATTGAGCAATATAATGAAAAATATAGTTCATTACACGGACCTAAAGCTGCTTTTCGTTACTCGGTCATTTTTACTCGGCTTACAGCCTCGGTTGTAAAACTTGACCTTGTACGAAAAGCGTCACTTTAGGTCCTTGTAATGAAATATACTATTAAGATAGACTAATACTTAATAAAACCTGAAAATGTTTTATTTATAAGTTTTTTGATAGAATAAGACAACATTAAATTAAAATTAATTGCTTATTTCAGATAAGAGTGTCTTGCTATCCTACAGGTTAGCATCTAGGCCATTGGTTTCAGAAATTACAGGTTCAATTCTCATAGAGACCATTACTTGGGTACAGCATGATTTCTGAGACATTTTAGTTTCCTTAATGAAAATCCCCTCAATAACAACCATCTACTACTTTATATTATTATGATAAACATAATAATATATAGCTGTCTTAGAGTTAACACAATAACTTCTTTATCAAAAATAATAAAAAAAGATTCAGTAGTAAATTTTTCTTCCACATTTAGTCTAAATATTGTTCAAAAATTCTAAAGCACAAGAAAAGTAGAGTAAAAGAATTCTAAAGCATAAATGAAAAATATCCTACAAAATGCTTTGCTATTACAGATTTTTATGTTAATTAAAATATTGATGAACATTATTTTACTTTAACTATTTTAGGAACTAATTAATAATTAATATTATTATTAAAAAGAATTTAATTAAAATAAATACTCTGACAGTGTTTCACCTGCATGGCGTTGGCGTTGATGCCGATGGAGATGGGTCCGTTCTTGTAGAGCCACTGAGCGATCTGCGTCTCGTTGGTGGTGATGTTGAGCGAGCCGGTAACTGTGACCCGAGCCTCGGACTGGTTGAACTTGCAGCTCTCGTTCTCCGCCTCGTACGGGTACTCGTCCTCGGTCTCCAAGCCCCCGAGCTGCTCGATGGCCTCGTAGGCCTGCGTCATGTAGCCGCCGCCGCAGCCGTCGTCCAGCCGGTCGCAGTCCACCAGCTCCTGCTCCGACAGCGACAGCAGCTGCCCATGCCGCAGGAAGTTCTGGCCCTCCACGTTGCCTGTCACTGAGAACGCCCAGCACGACCCGCACTGGCCCTGCGCACAACAATGTGGGGTCTTGGAGAGCAGTTACGGTTTTTGTGGCCGGTCGCAAGTTCAACAAAGCTGCATTTGCCATCTATTTGTGATTGGCAAATACGTACAATCGCTTTTTAAGGCCGCTCGCAAGTTTCGTAAAGTTACAATCCTTCTTTAGTTGCTATCGCTAGAATGATCCCGTCCAAAAATTTATCTCCCAAAGTAAATACAAATCCTGTCCAAAGTTCAGAATTTTAATTTACTCAAAAATTTCCTGAAATTTCGGGAGCTGACAATCTATACCAGTTAGTTCCCTGTGACATAGGCAATCGAAAAACCTTTATTGTTCATTATGTTTGGTGGTTTACAAAAGTAAGTGAAATTAATTGAGTTTAGAGTCAGATACAGGCTAATCTAAACAATGAAAGTAATTTGGTTTACTAACTGGCAATATTGATTACTCCTCAAGCTTTTTCTCAATAGGACATTATAAACGATCACAAGCAATAGGTGAATAAAATTTAAATATTTTTAAGCCTTTACACAGGTTTTTTCTGTTTTTTAGTAAATGAACTTAATTATGGCACTGTATTCTTGCTACAATAAAAAAATGCTCTTATCGCTGGAGAACAGGATGGTAATAGTACCTCAAAAGTGGGAAAAGGAGGTATTAAATATCATTGGGCTAAACTAATGCAATCAATGATATTCAGTGGTATGAAGAAATTTATCTCCTGCCATATAATACCATTATTACCAACCTGGTTCTTAACAGGTGTGACTGCACCTTTGTCCCTCCAGTCAAACTCCACGGGTAGTTCCACATCAGGGATCTGCGCAGACACCATGTGGTGCTTGCTGGGCTTGGAAACCACTCCGGGCTTCAGGCCTAGGTATTGTCGTTTGAACTCTTTCTCTGTAAAAAAAACACAGTTAGAGACACTCTCTTTGGTTAAATTATCAAGAATGTTTTGACTTTTTTCACTTCTTGACTGCAATGTTTTTTTCAATGCTCACACACATATACAGCACAATAAAGAAATGTCTCCAAATAAGCTATGTATGAATGTATGTATGCTCAAACGAGGTAGGAAATTCATCAGGAAACATAGAGGATTGATTTAGAAACTTGTATCTCACCTGACAGATCAGCGAACATGTTTGGCCCGTACACTGCAGTTCCTTGTTCAGTATCTTGAAGGGCTTTAATTTTCTTTAGATTCGCTCGAAAAATACGGAATCGTTTTTTATGCTCTTCTTCACTGGAGTAGACCTTGTTGTATTTCCTTTTGAATTCTTCAAACATTGCACGATGAAGGCTATCGATTTCAACTGGGACGTTCACGGACTGGAAATACGACATTAAGAATTAATAGCAATTTCATTAATATTTTAACTATTACTATTAACATTGTTTTTCATGTGTAGATTGATAACATTTCAAAAAAATGATAATAACCCCTTTGCAGCAGACCTGCATAATCAGTGAATTTCAAATGCATAAAAACACGTTTCAATTCAACAGAGCAAGATATGAGGTTTTTTAAGCTCCATAAGAATAACATGGGGAATCAGAATGCAGGTTTGCTGCAGCAGGTGTGTTAAAAATTCGGTGGTTTTAATCAATATTTAGTAGATCTGAACTAGAAGAAGCCTTATACCAAGTTTTATCAAGATATGTTGAGAAATAATTAAGGAGGATATAGAATTTGTTGTATTTCCCATAGGGATAACATTGGGAATGAGTATGCAGATTTGCTGCCACAAAAATGGAAATATCGGGGGTTTTATACTAATTTACATTAGATCTCATCTAGATGAAGTCACAAACCAAGTTTTAACAAGATTTCTTGAGAAAGAATATGAAGTTCTGAATCCCTAAAAATAAGTTGACTATCATAATTTTTTCCACAACTACTCTTTATGTAAACCTCTTCTTTGGGCTTGCAATGATTCATTTCTAGGCCTAGTCTAGGTACCCTAGATTTTAACAGTACATTATTATGATACTGAGATATATGATATTTTGAGATATAGATTGTTTATTATGTAGGCCTAAGTTAAGACTTTATATCATTTAATAGAAATAATCAGTTTTATCTTCATTTATTGAAAGTACGAAATAGTTGAAGAAATGTAATGTCGTTGACTTACCGTATAGGTTAGGTTATCCAATATCAACTTTGTAAATAACCACACAGTGTGTATTATCATAATTTATTTTAAAATACTTTGTCTGTATAGTAAAATAATTAATATTTATTAGTTTTAAGTTAGAATAATCCATATTTAATGATTTCATAGCAATGATTGTAAAGATAGCTAAAAGGAATGTTTACAATTCTATTTACGTTGTGAAATAGTGGCAATCCTGTAGAAGTAGACTGTTGCATCGGCTGACGGGTGGTCATGTGATCATCCCGCCCAGCTGATCGGTTCTATAAAAGGCGGGCAACTGCCGCTGGCCAAGCAGATTCGTCTCAATAGCTGACTGATGCTGTGAGCACTCTGTGCTCGCTGTTGCATCTCCAGCAAGTAGAAGTGAAACGATGAGTGTGGGACATGGAGGTCGAAGGTCGAGAGCGGGATTAAATTCGGACTGGCCAAGCGCCGAAAAACCCCCCTTTTCCCGCCTTTTCCCCGCCTTTTCATGGCAAAAAACACACTTTTTTGGACATAATTCGACCCGGTTTCAACATGATTTTCAATTTAATTTAAAAAAAAATAAAATTTCAAAAAACATGTAAAAATTTGAGTCTTTACGGAGATTCAAATGCGGTCCGACGGCTCGAAGAGCGAGAACTCTACTGAAAGAGCCGAGGCGCTCGGTGGTGATATGACGACGCCGCGAGCCGTTATCACGACGCACTGATAGGGCATATTAGCCATTTTGTGCTAGCAGTCACAGTGTCACTAGATGTCTGCCCGACCATCACTCTTGGGCCGGATTTCACCAAACTTTAAACCACCATTAAGGCTCGGTTAGTTTAATTTTATCAGCTGTTCAATACTATTTTCCTATCTTTAACAAACGGTTTATTAACCGACCATTAACTGATGGTTGGTGAAATCAGGCCTTGGTCAGGCGAGAAGAAAATAAAGGCATGTCATATTAACGGGTTACCTCAAAAACCATTGCTTATGCTAATAAGCCCGGTCTTGGACGAGAAAATTTTTTTAATTCCATTTCTCGCATAAAATCAGACTACAATTATAATAAATATTTTTTCTGTATTTTGATTTGTATTTTTATTTCCACTATATATCAAGTTTTTACCTGAAACCTCAGATACGAAAACAGGTTTTTTACAACAAAAACAGACCTCATTGTATTCGTTGTCTGGAAATTTAATTGCATTAACCATACCGAAATATTCGATAAAGTCTAAACACTCACAAATATACTCGTAAAATATTTCACAAGGCCAACATACCGAACCGAGTTTACCTTCGTACTCGTCGATCAATAATCGAGTTTTTTCTGATAAATTTACAAATACATCGTTATGTGGTCTAATAATACGACCGTGGTAAAAATAACCGAGTTCCGTATTGAATATTTTATTTCTTAAAACATTCGGCAAATACTTAATTTTAAAATTCAACTCACCGGGATTCAGTATGTTTCGAACGCATAATTCTTCTAAGGTAAATAATCTGTTTCCATACAATTCCATATCTACTAATGTATAAAAAACAAAGTTTACTTCTGAATTAATTTACAACGCTATCCACAGAAAAGTATTAGCGAGTTAAATGAATGAGCCGATAAACAGCGATCAATTGTTATCTGGCGGAGAGGACAAGGTACAAGTTGATAATTCCGAGCTCGATTCACAGACACACTATTCAAATAGATTTATCAAAACACACCCAATATTTTATTCAGTGCTCCGAAACGATGTTTTAATATAGGAATGAATGAGGAAAATAAAATGTCGTGTATTTATTGCAAAAAACTATTGGACAAATCACAAATATCTAGAAACTTAAAAATTTGTCCTAAGAATGAGATTACAAATTTATTGGAGTACAGAGCGGCGTGTATTTATTGTAAAAATTAATAACGAAAAATAACTTGAAAAAACACGAACAAAAATGTAAACTAAATCCGATTAATACCGAACCGAGGCCGAGTACTAGCGGGACGAATGTCGATAATGAGCGACCGTTAACTACACATGAACAGCACGAAATTAAAAATCCGATTAATATCGAACCGAGGCCGAGTACTAGCAGGACGAATGTCAATAATAAGCGACCGTTAATTACACAGTCAGCTGATGAACAACCCGAAATCAAAAGACCTCGGCAGGAACAATCTATACACGATAAAGCGAGTTGCGTTTGTTCGTCTGCTGTCAACACGATAAAGAATTTATTCAAAAAATCTGAAAATCTTCCTCCTATGAGGGAGGAGAAAGAGTGTTTTACTAAGGAAACTGCTTTTAAACGACCATTGATTAAATTCAGTTTAAGAATATCCATGGAATTATGCAACCTGATGTGTTTTTTGATAGATTTATCGATACGATAATTAAAACAATCAAACAATATTCAGAAAATTATAACTTGAAAATTAATTTTGTTTTCACGACGAAATTCAAACGTAATGTTGGGGAAAAAAATGAGATAGAGCAAATGTATTTCTAATAAATAATGCTATAATATACAAGACTTCTGATCTTAACTGAATTGTAGAGGAGGAAAAAGAAAAGATATTATCGCTTCTTTCGGAATTCGAGAAAAGGGGCTCGGGTTGGTCGTTATATGAAATTTCAACTCTGGACTTGGCTGTAAACAGGTATGTTCCGTTCAGAGGGTCAAGTTATATTAAACTCCCGGATGAAATAGAAAATGTAAGGCAGTAATTAACATAAAGAACGATGATCAAAAATGTTTTCTTTGGTGTATTTTAGCATATTTACACCCGGTTAAAGTGCATGCTGAGCGAATTTATCATTATAAAAAATACGAACACGAGTTTGATTATGAGTTACGAGATATCGAATTTCCGGTTAGTCTTGACGATGTGAAAATATTTGAAAGACATAGTGCAATATCGATAAACGTTTACTCTTACTCGTATTCGTCATATAAAAAAAGACATAACATATATCCTCTTATTGTGACTGATGAGGAAAAAAGCAAACATGTTGACCTGCTTTATATGAATACCACAAAAAAATTGCATTATTGTTATATCAAAAATCTGAATAGACTCGTCCGATCACAGGTTACATCACATTGTAAACGGTATCTGTAAACGGTGTTTACAGCATTACGGGAGAAAAGACTTAACAGATAAACATAAAGAACATGTTATTAGATAAACATAAAGAATACTGTAAAAAGGTAGTTAAAATAGTGCTACCTAAAAAGGGTAAAGTTATTAAATTTACGACTTATAAATCAAAAATGAAAATTCCATTTGTTATGTACACCGATTTCGAATGTATGTTAACGCCGATTTCAAACCTTGTACCCCCTAACATAGACGAAAATGGGAAAAAATCATCTCTTACATGGGAATACCAACATCACGAAGCCAGGACATTTTCCTTGTATACTACTTACATACACGGTAAATATAAAGCTCCGATCACTTATTTCGGTCGGGACGCTGGAAAAAAATTTACCGAAACGATAAGATCCGAATTAAAAGACATTTTACAATTTTGCAAAGATAATAAAAAACCGATGAAACCGCTTACCGAAGAACAACTTGCTAAGGATGCTAAATTCTGTCATATATGCGGCTTTTATCTCGATAAGAAGCCAGTGAGGGACCATGACCATCTTACAGGGGTCTTCTGAGGAATGGCCCACAATTCTTGTAATTTGAATTATAAATATCCCAGATTTGTTCCGATATTCATACACAACTTGTGGTACTACGATACGCACTTATTCGTAAAGACGTTACACCTCGATGAAAAGACGAGAATCCAAGTTATTCCAAACACTGAAGAGAGGTACATTTCCTATACTGTGGACTTTGGTATTGGTATCAAAGCGAGATTTTTGGATTCGTTTAAGTTTACTCTCGATTCGCTCGACACTTTAGCAAACAACTTGACCAAAGAACAGTGCTTGCACACATCACAGTTCACAGACGCTGATAAACTGTACCTCCTCCTTAGAAAGGGCGTGTATTGTTACGATTATATGGACAGTGACAAAAAGTATTATGAAACACAATTACCTCCGAAAGAGGAGTTTTATAGCGAATTGAATAAATGTGAAATCAGCGAAGAGGATTACAACCACGCGCAAAACGTGTGGAAAGCTTTTAACATTGAGAACCTGAAAGAATATACTTTACTTTTCAACAAGACCGATGTGCTACTGTTGGCCGACGTGATGGAAAATTTCAGGGAAGTATGTATACGTAATTATTCGCTTGATCCCGCGTGGTACTATACCATTCCCGGTCTAGCTTGGAGCGCGGTGTTAAAAATTACCGGTGTAAGATTGGAATTGCTGACTGATTATGATATGATTTTAATGATCACAGAGGGTATACGAGGGGGAATTCCTCAGGCCAGTAACCGTTAAGCTAAAGCGAATAACCCGTTTATGGAAGAAGAATATAATAGCGACTCACCTACCAGTTACCTGATGTATTACGACGCAGTCAATCTTGACGGATGGGCTCAAACTCAAATGATGCCGTACGGTGATTTTAAATGGTGTGAACCCAATATAGACGTAACACGGGTTGACGACGAGTCGCCTATCGGTTATATACTAGAAGTGGACTTGGAATATCCGATAGAATTACACAACGCTCACTCTGAACTGCCTTTAGCGCCGGAGAAACGCTGTCCGCCGGGCTCTAAGGAGGTTAAATTGTTCACGACTTTGCACGGCAAGGAAAAACACGTTATACACTATAAGAATTTGAAATTGTACCTCTCGTTGGGAATGAGGCTGAAAAAGATACATCGGGTTTTAAATTTTAGTCAGAGTATGTGGTTGAAACCATATATTGAATTGAATCTCGAAAATTGGCGACAACAGACCTACAAGTCGGCTAAGCAGTTTTTCAAGTTGATGTCGAATTCGATCTAAGGGAAATCTGTGGAAAACATAATGGAGCAAGTCAATATAAAATTGGCTACACAGGAATCACAGATAGACAGATATGTAGCGAAACCGTATTTTAATCGCCGTACTATATTTTCCTAGAACCTCTCGGCAATACACTTGCGCAAGCAAACACTACTGTTTAATAAAGCTATTTATGTGGGATTCAGTATACTGAACATATCAAAAATGTTGATTTACGACTTTCATTACAACTTTTTCAAGTGAAAATACGGAGATAACGCAAAACTTCAGTATACAGATACCGATTCGCTAGAGTACCTGATAACGACCGAAAACGTATACGAAGATATGAAACAATCGCTCGATAAATTCAATACGAGTAAATACAAAAAGAAAAACATACACGGCATGCCTAAGGTGAATAAGAAAAAACTCGGCAGCATGAAAGACGAATTGGGCGGCCGTATTCTGTACGAATATGTGGGATTAAAATCCAAGATCAAGAAGAGTGTGCTAATCGGTGTCAGTAGAGTGAAAAATCAAAAGACTCGTTCGATTATCAAAAAATGTCTTACAACTCAGCCTTTTTGGTTTGTAAATATAAATAAATAAATAAATATCTTTAATTATAAGTACAGGTAGGTGACTCTTATATTTTCTTCTTAATTCCAATTAATTATTATTGTTCAAGATGGCGTCATTATAATTAGTGTGATACTAGCCTATTTAATATTTAAATTTGAAATAAAAGAATGGTAATCTGTTACAAAACTATTATTTATTCAACAATAACAATAAATATGAATATCAAAATTGAACTCTAGGGGGACGTACAAGGATTATTACAGTGGATGGGGTTAGATAAAATTACTTATGCTAATTGGATTAATATGGTACAATTTAAGGGCATTAGCTCAGTTCTTGAGAAGCATGATCTCTTCACATAGGGTTCTGGGAATCGTGCGGGCATGACATTGAAAAATTAATTTGTTTGAATATCACAATCATAAATACTTTTAAATAGAATAAATAATTTTGATAATAATATAAATTGCCAATTCTGATCTCTTTTTATATTTAATTAAATCAAGTCTTTGTTTGAAAGTCTGTTCCTCTTCAACAATGGTTGGTGAAGTAAATTTTGGATTGGTCTTACCAAGAGTTTATCTCTTCACCCTGATCTTTTCTTCAGATAGATAAATTTGGCCACTTAAAGGGGAATCAACTAAGATCAGGTTTACCGCTGGCTAACCAAAAAAAAAAAATCTACTAATTAAGGGGGATGAAATTTAAAATTGGAACGAGGTCCAGGTACAATGAAGTTAACACTTGGCCATCTCTCTCTGGAATAGAAGCTGGAGTCCTTTACAATGGTTCCACTTTTCACTTTAACAATGTAACACATGGTTCACTAACTTGGTCTTTGGTAAACACTTCACTGAATTATTAGAGATCAAATTTTGAAAAACATGCTATATAAAATAGATAATTTGAGATAGCGTTCCCTGACCCATAAATATAAATTATATTAAATTATGAATACAGCTGATCTAACTTAACTTATCTAAAATTTTTATGGTAGATGGTAATAAATTAATGAATGATTTTAGGAAAATAACATTATCAAATAATTTATATTAACTGAGTGATATACTAGGTTGACATATTATATACAAATAATTATTAAGCTGTGTGTTTGTTTATTTATATGGGTGTTCATTTATGAAATTTAAATGTAAATGTTTGTGAACTATTACAATATCCCCTCAGAGTTGAATTAATTTAAAGAATTGAAATTAATGAAAACTCGATAATAATAGGAACAAATATTTACAAAACTATACTAAATGATAAAATATTTATTTATAATTTAAAATGATGATTTCTTAAAACTAAATGGATTATATGACCTAATATTTACAATCATAACTTCAGGTCCTAATACTGTCCACGCGCACTTCACTTATTTCAAATTTTGTTTCACTGTTCAACATTTATTACACTATTGTTTATATTTACTGGAGTCTTTTATCCCCTCAATCCATAAATAAACAAATTAATCTACAACTTTTAATTAGTTGTCCGTGTATTGTCCAAATGTTTATATAACTGTTAATAACACTATTTACACTGTATTTATTGTTGATCTCGGTTTGGCGTTATATATTTTCTAAGAGCAGTTACATGGTAGGGTCCAAACTCTTGTTCTTCATTTAACTTTTGTACAAAATAAGTCGAATGTCCCAGGATACTTGAGATGCGGTACGGTCCTTCGTATATGGCGAATAGTTTGGCTGTTTCTCCAAATGCTGCATTTGATAGTTGATGATTTTTGACCAATACCAAATCGTTTAAATTGAATAATGTTGGTAATACACCGCGGTTAGCTCTTCTTGCTCGTGTTCCCTTCTTTTCTCGGATCCGTTGGGAGGCGAGGAATATCTTCTGTTCTAGTGGGACATCTTCTGAAAATGGGTTTTCCACATATCGTTCCCAGAACCTGAAATCTTTTCTTCCTAACTGTAGTTCATTCGGACTGAATCCTGTAGTTTCGTGAGGAATTTCGTTCAAGTATTCATTAATTTCTGTTATACACTGAGCCCATTTTCTGTGTTGTCTTGAGCAGTATGTTCTTAAGCAGCGCTTCACTTCTTTAATAGGTCTTTCCTCGGAACTGGAATGCTGTGTATTTTCTCGATTCTTCAGATAGTGGAACTTGCCAATATGATGAAGTTAGATCGATACTACTGATAAATTTTGCACCTTGACATTTTGCTAATAATTCATTGACACTTCTATTACATTCGTAATCTGGAATAATAATTTCGTTCGCTTTTCTAGCATCCAAACAAAGTCTTATTTCACCAGTTTTCTTGACGACCGGGATAATTGGGTTTATAAAAGTGCTGTTGCTTCGCTCTATGATCCCTAGGCGTTCCATTTCCCTTATTTCTCGCATGACTGCGTCTTGGTGTGCTAATGGTACTGGGTAAGTATGACATTTAAAATTTTGAGGATTTTCGACTCTTAATACATGCTGGTATTTGTTACATAACCCAGGTTGGTCGGAGAATACATCTTGAAAGTCCAATAACAAATCAGTTAATTGTTGTTTTTGAATACTATTTAGATTTAAATTATTTTTGAGGGATTCTGTAATTATTTCAGGGGATAATTCACATGATGTTCTGGGGTTTGTTTCTTCAATATAATAACACTCTTCGTATGGATCTTCATTGCAGCCGTAATCTTCTAAATTATCCACATTTTTATCATTAGTGATTATATGGCATAAAATTCCAGCTCGATTTGTGTTATTGAATTGAATTACTAAATCTGTATCATTAATATTCATATGCATTTCACCCTTTTCAAAATTTATCTTCATCTTCCAGGCACTAAGTGTATCTATCCCGATAATTACTGATTGTATTAGTTTTGGTACTACGAGCATTTGTGTTAATATAGTTTGTTGACCAATGGTAATAGGAATCATTACGATTTTTGAAATTTTCCGGGATTTTTCATTGGTTGCTGTTCTAATGTGCATATTATTTACTGGTAATTCTTCTATTTTTCCTAATTCACTCCGATTTGATATGTACCAATCTTCTGCTAGACATGTAATGTTAGAACCTGTATCAATGAGAGCTGTAACTTCTTTGCTTTTGATCTTTATTCTTATTTCGGGGCATTTTTGCGATATAGTCGTATGAGTATTTTGTTCTGTTTCTTCTTCAAATAAAAACTCCCGATCACAATAAATATTGCTCAAAGTTAAACTATTGGTATCTGATTCATTATGCATGTTATTTACATTATTTACAATTTCAATTGACCTCTTATGTCCGACTTCTTTCTTATTTTGCACTGAAGATGTGTTCTTCTGATTTGAGCTATTTACATGGAGAATGAGGTCACCACCATCATCAGTGCCTCTCAGTTTAAATCCTGATTATTTTCCTCTGGCACTAGGTTTGCGTTCTCCTCAATAATGGCAGCGCACACCTGGTTTTGTTCTTGTGTCGGGTGGTATCTAGGCAGTGGTCTTTTCTCTTCAGACGGCGGTTGGTTTGATGGTAGATTGGGAAACTGTCTTAGGTCACGGTAATCGTTTCCAAATCGATGGCGTCGGTCGTCTCTTTGGTACCGATTATCGTGGTGGAGGTGATTCTCATGTCTCCGATTGTACGGGTGGTACTTAGGTGTGTACGCTCGATTGTCCGTGTTTCTTTCATTGTAGTGTTGGTTATGACCTTTTCTACCGTGTTGGTGGTGGTTTCTATTTACATGATTTTCCTCAGGTGTATTTTCCTTTTTATGTTTATGGTTTTCGTTCCTTTGATGGTTAGGTGACCTTGCTTGTTCTCGCAGATCTTCTCTCTGGAGTAGAGCTTCAAAATCGCAGACCGTCTGAATATTTTGAACTCTATAGGCATCTTGGATTATGTCTCCAAAGTGGTTTGATAGGCAATCGAGGATTTCTTTTTCGTCCAGGGGAGGGTTTAGCGATTTAAGGGTCAACACCCGCTCTATAAAATACTCTGATCGGTTCAGATAACCATTTGGCCGATATCGTTCATTTTCGATCCGTTGTTTGACGCCTCTTTGGATATCTCGGTTCCAATATTTCGATTCAAACATATGTTGAAAATCATCCCATGTGTGAATATCAGTTTTGATTAAATTGAACCACTTTGAGGCATGTCCTTCTAGGCACATTTCAATGAGATCAACTAGGCTTTCCGCACTATTATTTTCTGGATTTAACTGTAGGTTTTTCTCATAATATTTCTTAAGTTTGTTTAGAAATTCCTGGGAATTATGTGTCTTTCCATTAAATTTTGGGTGGGTCATTTCCGGTGTTAATGTCGATCTGCCGTTACACACAATATTAATAGGGACGGGCGCTTGTGTTGTTTGAATGTTGGGTGTAGTAGGTATTTCTAATATTTTCTTATGACACGCCTCCACGGACTCAGCCAATTTCGCAATTTGGTATTCATTGGATTTAATGTTTGGGTTCAGTTCTAATTTGACTTGGTTGATTTCAGCTGTTACTTGTTCTTTGATTTGTGTATAATTTTCCTTACAAATGTTTTCTACCTCCCTGTGTGTCTCTAATTGAATCTGTTTAATTTGTTCAGTGATTTTTAATTGGGTTTTACAATTTTCTGATACGATGATTTGACTAACCTCCTGTTTATGTTGAATGAGGTCTTGTATTAAATTTTCTCTGATTTTGTATTCCCCTTGTTCTAATTTAGTATCAATTTGATCGACTTCCTTAGCCAAATTTTCCTGAAGAATTTTAAGTTGATTTATGTCAGTTTTAAGATTTGACTGTTCATTGTGAATTTGCTGAATTTGATTTTCGACCCGGGCAGAGTGATTTTGAAATTCAGATCTTAAGTTTGCATGTTGTATTTTAATATCAGATTTGATTGCGTTCATATCGGCTTTAATTTCATTTCTTAACTCGGTTTTAAGCGCATTCATGTCAGTTTTAATCGCAGCATTGCTCGATTTAATTTCATTCATGTCGGTTCTAAGTGCATTGATCGCCGCTGCTATTTGTACGAGTGGGTCGACACTGTCGACAGCTGATTCAGTACGAGTATGGTCTGGAATCAGCACAGGAGGGACGGTACTTGTGTCGCTCGTCAAAGAAACTAGCGTTCTGATTGGTTGTTCCGTTCGGTATATTTCGCTCAATGACGATGTAGCGGGGGAAATCGCCGCGGAAGTAGTGGTAGCACTGATTGAGGTTGGCGTTGGTGTTGAAGTGGGAGACGCCGGCTGGGACAAAATGGCGGAACGTTCTGACATTTCACTCACGGCCGAAATTGTTGTCTCATTATTAGAATCACTCGCGTTGTCGGAATTATTTGAGTCGCCTACCGAAACAATGTTTTCTTTGTTCACTGACGGGTCACTGTCCGATTCGCGGTGTACATTTATTGGTTCCGTGTTATTGCCGAATAAAACAAAACTTGTCTGCTCGGACTGCGTCGTTGAAACTTTAGGTTTGTCGGTTGATCTTAAATGGTATTTATGTTCGTCGCCCATATTGAGGTAGTAAGCACGCAATTAGGATTATTATACAATAAATTGGATATTATACTTATATCTAAATGAGGTGAGATGAGTCTTAATCTAGGCTATCTCCTACAAAATTATCTTCTTGCTATCTCAAATAATGTCTGCGATCATTAACTTTTCATTGTCAATGCCCTTACGTTGCGGCGCCAATTACAACTCAGCCTTTTTGGTTTGTAAATATAAATAAATAAATAAATATCTTTAATTATAAGTACAGGTAGGTGACTCTTATATTTTCTTCTTAATTCCAATTAATTATTATTGTTCAAGATGGCGTCATTATAATTAGTGTGATACTAGCCTATTTAATATTTAAATTTGAAATAAAAGAATGGTAATCTGTTACAAAACTATTATTTATTCAACAATAACAATAAATATGAATATCAAAATTGAACTCTAGGGGGACGTACAAGGATTATTACAGTGGATGGGGTTAGATAAAATTACTTATGCTAATTGGATTAATATGGTACAATTTAAGGGCATTAGCTCAGTTCTTGAGAAGCATGATCTCTTCACATAGGGTTCTGGGAATCGTGCGGGCATGACATTGAAAAATTAATTTGTTTGAATATCACAATCATAAATACTTTTAAATAGAATAAATAATTTTGATAATAATATAAATTGCCAATTCTGATCTCTTTTTATATTTAATTAAATCAAGTCTTTGTTTGAAAGTCTGTTCCTCTTCAACAATGGTTGGTGAAGTAAATTTTGGATTGGTCTTACCAAGAGTTTATCTCTTCACCCTGATCTTTTCTTCAGATAGATAAATTTGGCCACTTAAAGGGGAATCAACTAAGATCAGGTTTACCGCTGGCTAACCAAAAAAAAAAAATCTACTAATTAAGGGGGATGAAATTTAAAATTGGAACGAGGTCCAGGTACAATGAAGTTAACACTTGGCCATCTCTCTCTGGAATAGAAGCTGGAGTCCTTTACAATGGTTCCACTTTTCACTTTAACAATGTAACACATGGTTCACTAACTTGGTCTTTGGTAAACACTTCACTGAATTATTAGAGATCAAATTTTGAAAAACATGCTATATAAAATAGATAATTTGAGATAGCGTTCCCTGACCCATAAATATAAATTATATTAAATTATGAATACAGCTGATCTAACTTAACTTATCTAAAATTTTTATGGTAGATGGTAATAAATTAATGAATGATTTTAGGAAAATAACATTATCAAATAATTTATATTAACTGAGTGATATACTAGGTTGACATATTATATACAAATAATTATTAAGCTGTGTGTTTGTTTATTTATATGGGTGTTCATTTATGAAATTTAAATGTAAATGTTTGTGAACTATTACAGTCTAAAGGTGTTAAAAAATCCGTCGTGAGCAACGAAATCAGTTTTGAAGATTATAAAAGATGTTTGTTCAGCCAAAAAACATTGTGCAAAACAATGAGCTTTATTAGGAGTAAAAAACACGAAGTTTACAGCGTCCAGCTGCTTAGACAAGTGTTATCTTCGTCAGATGATAAGCGATTCATTAGGTCAGACGGGATAACGAGCCTTCCCTGGGGTCATTATAAAGTATCATCCGAGTTGGAAAGAGATCTCGAATTGCGCGCTAATTTGTCATTGGAATGATTGTTTCTTTATCAAATGTTTCGTATATAAAAAAATAAATAAATAAATTGCATATTTTTAATACCGTGGTATTATTTTTCTTATAATATACTATAATTTCAAATTCTTACCATAGCAAAAATATTTTTCTACCAAAAAAATCTAAAAAATACCTCATAAAAAATACCTCAAAACTTGATATAATTCTTTTCCAAATCATAAGTGAATCCCGTCTCTGACATAACGACGACATAAGCGGTCGTGCCCTGGTCGCCGACCGGACTGCCGACCGGATTGGTAAAGTCCAATTCCACTTGAATATCATTTCTTTTCATCTCTGTTGAAAACGGGTGATAGTGCGTATCTACGACCAAAAGCGGGTATTTCTCGATAAAATCCAAATCGCTTAAATAAACATCGTCGTAGTTGAAAAGTACTTGTCTGACCAGGGTGTATACTATTTTTCAAGAATCAAATTCCAGGTTTTTTCCAGGTTTTTACCAGGATTTTCTGAAATTTTCCAGGTTTTTGTGTATGCGTATTATTATTCACCATATCAACTGCTAGGCACTTCTGCAGTTTTCATCGAATCATTTACATAATTAATTTTACATTTGTCAAGTTTAGTATGCAAAAAACCAATGACAAGGGTTGTGGAAGCAGTCTGTATTTGCATTTACAATTTAAATTTGAGGTGTGCGGATAGTAAATTTTTGGATCGGATCGGAGAGCTTATGTTTGGACCGGATAATACTGGATTCAGATATTTACGGCGCTTCAAGTTTTCTCAAAAACCTCAGGTAATTGTAAGGAACTAAAATATTAATCCTAATGTGTAAGGTAAGGTTTTTTCTTGATAGGCTTGAGTAGTTGTTGGTTGTTGTGATATAATGATTCTACTATGGGTCAAATGTCAATTATTAAAGTATACAAAGGTACAACTAATTAACTGTTAAGAATTTAGAAATTTATTGATTCCCTCAATTAGGTAGGCCTAATATTTAATTGAATAATCTTATTAGGCCTATTGCAATTTCAAGATCAGGCTGCTTGAAAATCCCTTTTTCACTGCAACCTAAATTTGTTTACTTTTAGGCCTCTGTATCCCTTTGTTATTTTCCTTTTCATGAATAAATAAAGTATTTGATCAGTGACTAGGCTCAGGTGGTTAGGCAAAATAATTAAATATAAAACTTGATTCGCCAATTACTTCATATTTGAGGGAAGCCTTATATATTTATTTATGCATTAATGCCTGACAGATTCACCTAAAATAATACTATAAAATAATAATAATGTTAGAGCAGTAAACTTAACCTAAATTTCAAGATAAGCTTCAAATGTAGGTTTCAGTATCAAAGCTTTGCCATTTAATGACAACAAAGGTCTACAAACTCACTAATTATTATCTTCGGCGTAAGTTGTCAATACAGCTTTGTTCTGTTATCTAAGAAGGTCCATTTAAATCGCGTATTTAAAATTAACACTCGGCTTAATTCGTCAAAGATTGAGATTTAAACTAAATAAAAACCTATTTGTGATCGTTCAACATTTCTATTTTTAAGTAATTGCTTAGTTGAAAAATAAAGAAATCTGAAAGAAAGACGAAAGACGTCAACGAGTTATCAATTAAGTTTTGAAAGCAGACAATGACATTTGAAAACGAAATGAGACTAAAGACAAACACAGGCTCGCCAACTCTTTGCCAGCTCAAAATTATTGTAGGCTTTTTATTTCATCGTATCTACATTGGAAGCGATGGTGATCCCGGAGTCCTCATATGATATTTACGGGCTGAAATAGTCCAACGAAATAACAACACGACTATTTATGACGTATTTACGGGATATTTCGTTTTGGCAGTTGAAGACGACTCTGGACACTGTCGGTCATTTGGTGAACTCTGATTGGTCTCGATTGCAATTCTCTCTTTTACCAATCGATGTTTTGTCGGTAACGGATACTGATTAAGACAGATCTAATGAGGGATGTACTATTGTTTGTTAATTATTTAATGCTACGATACAAGAATTTATCCTTAGAAAGGTGCGTTATCGCGTCGGGTATTGCGCAGTACTCTGATCGTATACAACGATCTCGATCTAATCGTGATTCAAAACCAGCAAGTACAAGCACATTACTCATTCATTCATTCATACTAACACTTTAATCATTCTTTGCTAGACAAATAACGATTTAACTGTGGACAAACATTGTTTCTTTGTACAATAATTTCTTCCCACGGCAAAATTGATTTTTCTATAATTTAAGAAAAGTCAGTTTAAGTTAAACACGATATTTGTTTTCAAACATGATAATTTGATCGCCATATCATGATGACAACAGGTAGATCTGGCAAAGCTTTTATTTTGTAATTATTCTCTTTCATTTTCTTTGTTCTTCGTATCAGAAAACTGTTTATGTTAACAAAAACATTAAGAGTGCTAACTTAATTATAGCTTTAAATCATTGAGCTTTAAACGAATAGGAGGCAAAAGATATCAATAAAACACAACAATAAACTTTCAAGTGATAAAATATTTTCTTCTTCCTTACTACGTAGTTGACTTCAAACTGCAGACGACACTCAATAGTCATTCTGCTCCTTTAGACGCACAAACTATGACGAAAAACGTTATCATTTATGGCAATCAAAATCACTGTAAGAGTTTAACAAATTTATAGACTTACATATTCTAAAGATATGTATGATAATACTTTGCTTCATTACGAAAAATAAACATTAACTATATTTTAAATAATTACTAAATTACGTAATAAAATTCCCGGAATGAACACGAAAATCCTGGTTTTTTCCCGGTTTTTTCCTGGTCTGTTCCGATTCCTGGTTTTTTCCAGGTTTTCCTGGTTTTCCCGGTTGGTATACACCCTGCTGACGGACAAATAACTGTTGTACAGTATTCCGTATTGTTTTTCTTTTATCTGCAAATTTTGCGGCTCGTGCGGATAACGTTGTCTGTTGAGTTTGACTTGAAAGTTTTTAATGTTTATCGCGTCGAATTGGCCGGTGATCCTTTGTCTGATCGTTTTTGCGATTCGTCTGCAGACCTATAATTATGAATAGGGGATTCGCGATATTTCTAAACAGATTAGACAGATCGAAACGAAACGAAGATCCGTGAACTCCGAATCTCTCTATACACTGCCACTGGTAAAATCTGTATTTCAAATCGCCTTTGCTACTCAATCGTTTGAGGCTCTGTATTAGCGGTGCCTTTTTCACGGCCTCATACTCGACTAGAGGCACTCTTAGAACGAAACTGGTTATCTTTATTTTTCCGTCATCCGCCGTTTTTTCCGTCGCGCCGCTTCCCTCTTTTCAATGATACAGGGTGTCGTTATCTTCTGCTCATGTAAAAGTTATTTCGAACCCCCCCTTGTACATGGGATATTTCAGACTTTCAAAAAACCCTAATCCTAAATGTGACAGATGGCCCATAGCTTCGAACTTGCCTACTCCTTTATCGTATTTGGATTTAAAACCGCTTGTATAGTAAGTATTCTCGTTCGACTTGCTGTAAGTGGTCAATGCTTTAATCGTACTAGTTATGTCCACCTCGTCCACGACTTCGATCTTTTGACCGTGTTTTTTCAATTCTATAGTTTTGAACAAAAACGCTGCGAAATTATCAACTAGCTTTATAGGGTCGGCGGCCGCGTACTTGGAATCATCGCTTTTTTTTTAAACACCTCACCTTGTATGTGATAAAATATGTTCTTGTCATAAAACGAGTCGCCACTGTGATCCAGTTTGAATACGATAAATTTATTCGGTGAATTAAAATGTAAATCCGACACGGGTAATACCGTGTTATATTCACACCTTTCTATGTTGTACGACGCTTCCCTGTAACACTCGTCCATTTTTTCACTGTCTATATATATTTTATATTTTTAGCTTTCTAATAAAAAATTAAAAAAAAAAACGGTCAGTATTAAAAAAAATTAAAAACACACGAGACCGCGAGAAATAAAATTTATCTTCTGTCAAAAAATATCATAGTTTGTCTTTTGTCCGACCCGAATCCCAATTTCGTTCTGTACACTTTTTTCTCGCTTTTTTTATTCACTTTGCCACCTTCGACTCGCTTTTCCGGCAACACCGTCAAACACCGGTTCAAATATTTTACACCCTCGGGTTCGGCGATTAGTTTTTCCATCCTGTCGTGTAGGAATTTTACAATGGCCATTTTTTCATTGTGAAAACTGTTATTTCCCGCTTCTTCTTCGGCCTATATGAATTGTATTCTTTCCAACAATTTGTCATAATCGTCAATGTATTTATATTCCACGGGGTTGTTCGTATCTACCAGCAGACCTTTACCTGAAGAAGTGGCCGGAGTCTGTTTGAGTTCTTTCCACAAATCGCTTATCAGATTTGTCCATTTCCAACTGCCGCTAGATTTCGGTCTTTTTGAAGTCGGGTTGTTGCTTTGGTAAATAGCGTTTGTTTTCAACAAAATGTCTATATTTTTCAAAATCTTGAAAAGTAAACGCACCCACGCTTATGAGCCTTTGATTGGGTGTAGAGCCGACCGCGGAAAACGATTGCACACTGTGAATTTCCCCCTTAGTCAAGAGCTTCCACAGTCTTTCTGTTCCCTCGTATCTGTCCATAGTATCGTCTAATATGATATCGTTGTTTTCGATAGATATACTCTGCGGTCCGATAGCAAGTTTACTCTTATTAAAATCGAAATAAATACCGAACGTCCTATCGTTGCCGGAAGCGAGATATTGTTTTGCTATTTCGCCGATATTCTTGTTTTCTGCAAACTCGCGGATAGAACGGTTTTGTATCTCTTCCGATTTTACAGCCTGTGTCGATGGTGGTAAAACAGTGGGCACCTCGAAAACATCAGTAGGTGTTTCCTCGCCTTTGGGTAAAGTCGTCTCAGTAGTCTGAACTTCTGCGAGCATTTTGCTTTTTCCCGGAGTGCTCGATGCTCTCGGCCTAAACGATTGCTGCGGTCTCATGATTTGAACACGCTTTGGTTTCTTATCGAGGGTTTCGGTCTGTTCTTTTATCGCCTTAACGATCGTCTCTTGTCTTTTCTCGAGTTCGCGCGATTTTTCAATTTCCTCACTTCTAGCCATTTCGGATTCGCTTTTTAATAGACAATAGACAATAGACAAAAATCTTTATTCATAAAGAAGTACAGAGTACAACATTTGAATAGTGTCGAAATATTTTAAAGTATTTCATTATTTATCCTGATTATAGCAATCAATTCCACATATTAATGTATATATTTACCATTACAAAAACAGAAAAAGAAATCATTTTGGAGGAAGGTGGAAAAATTCCTCAAATGAGTAAAGGGCTTTATCAATAAGATATTCTTTTAGCTGTTTTTTAAATTTTAAAGGATTTGGTTCTTGTTTGATCTGTTCTGGAATGATTTTCAGAAAGTTTTACCCAGCGTATGAAGGTCTTTTTTCATAGAATTTCAATCGATGATGATTATTTCTCGTTACATTTTTATACCTTGTATTATAATTATGAATGACTTGATTTGTAAAGTTACTTTCTATTTTATTTCTTACAACTAAAATTGTATCAAATATGTATTGGCCATAAACTGTAAGAATTCCTAATTGCTTGAAATACTCTTTGGCTGAATCATCATGTTTTAATTTTAATATAATTCTGATTGATCTTTTCTGCTGTTTTAATATGCAATCTAAATTACTTTTGTTTGTTGCACCGAATAGACATATACCAAAAGAAATATGAGAATGAATATACGCAAAATAAATATTCTTTAATGTTGGTGTGTTACAATAAAATGACATTTTTGAAAGGGCATAGATTCCAGAACAAATTTTTGCTAATATTTTGCCTACGTGTTCATTCCAATTTAAATTCTGATCAATTGTCAGCCCTAGAAAATTTGTGCTTGTTTTCTGCTCAATCGGTTCAGTATCATATATGATTACTGGTTCTGTAAAGTTTTTACTTTGTGTGGTTTTAAATCTAATAAAATTAGTAAATTAGTAATAAAAGTAGTAATTTATTTTGCAGCTTTTCCAATGCTTTTGCGTCGACGACTGAAATAGGTCTGTTTTCCCGCAGTTTCAGCGTCATTTGGTTTCTCGGTTTAACAAGGGGCGGCGGGTGGTCACTAAAAAACCGCTTTACCTCCTCGGCTTCGAGTCTCCGGTTTTTTTCACTATCTTTACGCCATTGCTCTTGTAATTTCTCGATCTTTTTCGCGGCTTCCGGTGTCATTTCGTCAGGCCATATTTCATTCGCGATTTTCTGTTTTTTCATCAACGAACTGCGATATCCCTATCGTCGTTTTTCCTCTTGTCTTTCATCATCTCTAAATCAGGTTTATCGGTTTCTAGTTTTCAATTAAAAAAAAAGTAGAAAAAATAATTTAAATAAAAATCTAACTACAAACATCAGGTTTTTTAAAAATAACACGTTTACAAATCAATTATAACAAAACGTTGCGTGCACGTCTATTTTCCAAAATTATGTTTACATACCGATTACAGTAAAACATCGCATGCACGTGGACTATTCACTTTATACTGTCAACATGTCTTTCAACTTGAACATGTATTTTCCCCCGTGCGGCTTTTTGGTGGTATTTATCGATAAAAATCCGAACAACAGTTTTTACACATTTTTTCAAATTCCTCAAAAGTCATATCCGATCCCACAAAATCGTCATAAATATGTTTCGTATAGTGTTTGTTCTGTTTGAAAACGCACAACAGATTAACGTTATTTCGTATCACCTGCATGTTGACTTTACCATAGCTCTGACTCAAGTAAATACACGACAGTTTCCTGTGCCGGCCTCTTATGTAGAAATCTTTGATTTTTTTCTTGATTCACCATCAGACAATCGTCGAACACGACAAGGGAGTTTCGACAAGGGAGGTAAATCTTGGCAATTACCGAAAAAGTACGCTATCCTTTTATTCAGTTTTATCTCTACATCCGAGTACCTTTTTTGCAATTCCACGTATGCCGGTTGTTCTATAGACTTACTGAATACGTATAGATTTCTAAATATCATACCGTTCGGGTTATAAATTAAATTCAACAATAAATTGGTTTTACCGCTTCCAGAAGAACCCACTTTGAGGCAGCGTAGTGGTCGCGGTAAAAAGTTTTCCTCCAATACTTCCCGGTAATAAGGTATGATATCCATCACTATGTACAGAGGAATGTTAAAAAAAAAATAACAAAAATTAATTAAAAAATAATAATTTGTTAGTGACTTGTTCGCGGATTTTCCATTTTCAATACGGATTGTCTATTTTCACGGATTTTTTTTAATTTCTCAAAGATCGTCCATACCCCTACTCAATCATTATTTAAAATGTCGTCATTATTTAAAACGAACAAGATGATATTTTCAAAATTGAATCTAGTAATTACGTTATTACGTGAGGCCGTAAAATCCATTCCTAATTCCAGCATAATTTCTTTTGCTCTATCCATTATACGTTTACCATTATCGAGGTTCTCTCTTGAAAAACATACTTTAAAACCTTCTATTGCTAATTTTCTCGAAGCGGCACTAAAACTCATTTTCCTAGTGTCAATAAATTTATATACGTTCCTTCCCCATTCGTCGGGTTTGTCTTTTTTAAAGAGATAAAATACAGGTTTTGAACTATCGGGTTTAGTCTAAGTATTTAGTATTAAATCGTTAATCGATGCACAAATTGACTCGAGTTCCGCTTTAGTAGATTCGGGTGCCTCCTTTACGTCTTTCAGCTCACGATTTAAATCCAGGTTTTTTAGATTGAGCTTGTACTCGCCGTGTTTTCAAATGGCCGGTAAGATTTCGCTTGTAACCCATTTTTTAAACATTTTAGCCCCGGGTTTTTTCGATGTCAAAACCAACGAGTACAGACCCGATTCGTTAATACACATTGTATTTCTTTCATTACACGTCATTTCCCCTTTGCACAGCCAATCGATATTTCCGCAGTATTTTTTATCGTCTTCGTCAACATGTTTTCTGATCGCTTGATTCGTATCCGAATAATCTAATATTTCGGCGACTTCTTTACCGATAAACCAAGGGATATAATTAGCATCAAGTCGTATGGTGACTTTTTTGTTGTTAAAAATAAATTCGTTGACTTCTTTTTCAATATAGTAATGTTCAATATCATATTCAAATTCCATCGTATTACTTTATCCTTATTGAGTATTTTTAAAAATTCCAAGCAAATATTTTCACTATGCGAAATTTAAAAATACATTATATTCATGTTTCAAAGGGGAAAACTGTAATTTTTTATTTACGTGTTTGGTTCTGTAACATGTTTGTGACCCCTTAGTTTCAGCGGGTCTTTTAAAATGTATGTTTGTTAAAAACAGCCATTTAAGCAGGCCTGTCGTTTCAACGGGTCTAGTTAAAAAAGTGTTTATTTAAAAAAAATAGCCATTTAAGCAGGCCCGTCGTTTCAACGTGTCTAGTTAAAAAAGTGTTTATTAAAAAAAATAGCCATTTAAGCAGGCCCGTCATTTCAACGAGTCTAGTTAAAGAAGTGTTGATAAAAAAAAATAGCCATTTAAGCAGGCCCGTCGTTTCAACGGGTCTATAAAAAAAGGTGTACTTTTTGATATTCAAAATTCAGTCTTATGGAGTTCTCTCTCGTAAAACCCCCCTGTTATTTCATCACCTGTTTCATCCGCGATTCTGTACATGACGGGTCTTGTGTTAAAAACCTGTGTGATTACGAATATTTCCTTTGTCCAATTCTCCTTATACTTGTTCGCAAACACGTCTTTCTTAACCGTGATACGCACTCTATCGCCGATTGAGAATTTCGGTTTTTTCAGCAGAATTTTATTTTCACGTTCTCTGTACATTTCCAACAGATCCGCCTCGTTCTATTTGTTCACATCGGCGGGCCACATTTTTATCGTACTGTGTAGGGGTGTGCGAGTATTCGACCGGTCGAGCTTTTTAGGTCGAGCTTTTCAGTATTCGGCTCGGCTCGACATTTTTTGAAAAAGCTCGACACTCGAGCCGAGCTTTTGATAAGTGAGTTCTTACCGGAAAGATAATAAATTGCGATCTATTTTTGGACACGTTAAACCGGAAGAGCGTTTCCCTTCCATGAAAACAAACAAAAATATTCCCTTTTGATAAGGAAAGGCCATTGACAAAAAGAAATATTACCTCCATTTAGACAGAAATCGGAGCTATATTTAGTTGACCTTGGAGAACGCGAAATACAGCATTTAAGTCTATTGTTTTATCAAGGCTTATCTCTTAAACGGTATATCGTACAAGTTTCATTTTGGTCAAAAATAGGACAAAAAATATGAACCGTCATTTATAGTTGTATGACAAGTTGTTTGTATTTTTGCATTTTGTAGTAAGGATTCCTTATCTCCTAATTAACTCACGCACGCTCGCACAGAGCCAGACAATGGCAAAAAACGGGACACGGGCTTGGTTGAAGTAAACAACCTCCACCCCCCCTCCCTGGCCACTGATAAGGAGAGTGAGATGGGTAGCTGTTTCTTTCTTTCTCTCTATTCCGTCCTTATTTATTATCTTTCTTCTTCCTAATTTTGTTAAACTGTACATTATTTTCTTCACAAAAGTTTAAAAATGCAACTAATTTTAGGATTACAATAAATTATTTTTGTTATTAAATATTATTTCATATTCTGAAATAATAAGTTTAGCTATGAACATTATGTCACAATTGTGACTGCTATTTAATTTCTAATAATCTTTACTTTGTGAACATAAAAAAATCAATCTTGTGTTTGACTAAGTGTAAGTATGTTATTTTTTACTAGATATAACCATTTTAAAACCTTTCCATCTTTCAACTCTTGAACTTAATGTTGTAGTACCTATATGTAACTAGTCTAATTATGTAATTTTAACTATTTATTTTAAAATAAAGCATTGTGCGATTGGGGAGTCAAATAATAAATGTAGATTTTAAATTGGTATTTTTCTTCATAAATTATTTTTTGAACCAGTTTCACTAATTTCATGTAACATAATACAAAATACTGATAAACTTATTGATCAATATATTGTTTTGGAGATAAGCTTTCTAGTTTTGAGCTGGTGTTCACTTAAGGTATGCATGCAAACATTAGTTTATTGTTTCTTTTAATATTAAAATCAAGCTTCATAATTCCATTTAATAATTTGGTGATTGTTAAAAAGCTCAGCTCAAAAAAGCTCGAGCTCGAAAACGTTTGAAAAAGCTCAGCTCGGCTCGGCTCGAGTTCAAAAATCACTATTCGCACACCCCTTAGTACTGTGGTAATCGTGTTTGTTGTATTCGTTCGTCACCTGTTGCAAAATATCGTACCATTTGAAGGAATTTCTAACTTGAAATCTCACCTTTAATTTCTCATTGAGAGTCCTGTGATATCGCTCGATGATAGCAGATTTTTCTTCACTCTCCGTATGATAGAGTTTTATGTTGTGTTTTTTCAACATTTCGCTTAACAGTTTATTTTTAAACTCTTTTCCTTTGTCCATGTGCAATAATTTCGGCGTCGTGTGACCGTCCTCTTTCGCCTTTTTTATTATCCGTTCAAAAGCCGCCGTCACGTCCGCGCCGTCCTTTTTCTTGAGCGGCTCAGACCAAACGAATTTGCTAAATGTGTCTATAACATTTAAAATGTACTTGAAAGATTTATTTTGCTTCCCGTATTGTTTCATAATCAGCAAGTCGGCAGCCCATAAATCGTCAATGCCCTTGGTGACAATCACACGTTTTATAAACTTTTTAATTACCGGTTTGTGTAATTCTTTTGCTTCCAAAACTTCGGGTGGACCTTTGAAGAACGAATTTTTCACAGTTCCACACACAGCACATTTGGAAGTGACCAACCATCTTTTATTTTTCATTTTTACAGTTTTTAAATTCTCAGACGCGGTGCGTGTTTTACACTTGCGGTAGTATATTTCCATAGCTTGTATTATAAAACTTGTTATCGGGCGGTAAGAAAAAATTGCAAAAATTTCTGAAACACCAATTTCTTATGCAGTTTGGAAATAAGCGCGTTTATATATAGCGTGAGAGAAAATGGTCAGTCACAAGCGTAAAATAAACTTGACAAAGAACCAGTTATACAAAGTTAGAATCACGAATAAAAAATTAAAAAGCGTTATCCTCACTTTGACTAGAGACCAACTGAAGAGCGGGAATATAGAAGTGTTGTTGAACGGAGAACAGGATAGACAGGTTGAAAAAGCGTTAAAAAACAACAGAGGAATGAGGTTGATATTAGATTATTCCCAGATAAAAGATATGGTCAACGGCGGTTTGCGGAAAGAGATCGTGGAATTGGCTGAAAACAATATTTCCTATTTCAAGAAATTAGCGTCGCCACTGATAAAACATAAAATCGCGCCGGCCTTAAAAAATCAATTTGTACCTTGGCTGCAAAAATTCCTCGAGGAAGAATTGGACACTCTGATCGAAAAAGATGAAACCGGTTTCGGTCTCCTTAAGCAGATAAACAAGAGGTTACGAAGTACTCTCAACGATATTCGAGTTGTTAAAAAAAACTAGTCCCGCTGTCGATGCACGACCTGGAGGCCTGGGCCCATTCATTGCGGATAAATAATTTTCGCGGTGTTTTTATGAGAGATTGTTTTCCCCGTCAACCGAATGAAAAAGAATGTGGAATTATCAATTTAGGCGATTTCATGTCCGGCGTTACACATTGGACTTTTTATTTTAAAAACAACAAAGACATAATATACTTTGATTCCTTCGGTACTGCTCCTCCCCCCTTGGAGTTCAAAAGATATCTCGGAATGGACGAGGGTATTTTTTACAATTGCAATAGATATCAAGACTACGGAGACCCGCATATTTGCGGCCACCTCTGTCTCGAAGTTCTGAGACGTTTTTCTATCAGAGAAAATTTTAACAAGATAGAGGGCGCTTTAAGAGATAATAAATACGCATGGTTGAGTTGGTTTAAATGATTTTTTTTTCTCGAAATGGGGAATAATTTATTTCTGAGTGATTTTTTATTTTCATTATATAGAGAAATGGTGTATTTCAAATTAACAGGTCAAACACCCCATTTGAAATTAATGCTCGAAAATCCGATCCATTTAAACGAATTCGATAACTATTACTTGGCACTAACCGGGTTCTTATGTGAAAACATTTTTGATAATCTGACAGAGCCCGCCTCGATTTCTTTTTATTTACCGGACGATTATCCGACATGTACTTTTAACGCGGGGTATATCGATTTGAAAAGAATGCAAAAGGTTATCAGGAATCATATGAGGAAAGCTAAAATCGCATCAGAAGCTGATATAGAAAATTTTAAGATTAATCGAAATGAATATTCTGTGATCACTGTCGAATCGCCTGTCAAGTTTCACATGAACAACGGAATGAGAAGGTTTCTCGGATTTAACAAACTGAAAAAGATGAAATTGTGTACGAGACAAAGTATACCGCGGACAAGTTGGTGTCTGTGTACGTTGAAGATAACAACATTATACGAATAAGGCCTTTCGGGTTGATAGAAATACACTGTGATTTGGTGGAACACTCTTTTGTCAACCACAGCGTGCATTGGCATAAACACGACAATACGTCATTACTATATCATCTGAGCCCCAAGGAATGCGGAGATAAAATTTACGAGAAACCGTTTGTTTTAAATCGATACCGTTAAAGAAAGGAATCGAAACGATAAGAGAAATCAACATATATTTAACAGACGAGAACAACCAGGGTGTCTACCAAATTTCATATATGAAATTCCCGACTTTTTCCCGACTTTTCCCGACAGTATAAAAAATATTCCCAACCATAGGAAACATGACCATTGCCTCCTATAACGAATACTTGATTACAATATTTTTCAATAACTATATTTTGACGGCTGCAATGCAAGCGAAAGATCGCCAAAAGATGATTAAGATGACCGCGATAAGTCCAAAAGATTTGCCAATCGCAATGCGACCGAGATTTCCGGCTGCGGAAAGAACGAACGATTTTCCGGCCGCGTTGTGACCAAGAGATTCTCCGGCCGTGGTATAAACGACCGAAATTTGATGATACGACAGAGATTTGCCGGCCGCAATACAACCGAATCATGTTACGGCTATGAAACGAGTAAGCGACACAAAACGATCAAGAAACAATTGGCCACCCGATAACCGAAAAACAAGCGAAAGATTTCCGGCCACCATAAGACCAAAAGATTTGCCACCCGTGTTATAAATTACAATATATCCGGAATCGAAAAATTTAGCGATTTTCTTGTCGCAATACGACCGAGAGATATGATGGCCGCTAAAAGAGTAAGGAACTCGTCTGCCGCGAATCGACCGAAAAATGTTTCATTCCTAAAACAAGTGAGCGATTCCGGTCGCAATACGACCAAGATCTAATGGCCGCGAAATGAGTAAGGAACTCATCGGCCACAATGAAACCAAGAGATTTGCCGGCCGCAAAACAAGCGAAAGATTTCCGATCCCAAAAAGACCGACAATCTCGTCGACCATGGTATAAATGATAGATATTTCGTCCGCGAAAAGATCGAGCGATTTTCTTATCGCAATACGACCGAGAGAAGTGACAGCCGCGAAAATAGCAAACAATTTGTCTATTACGAGACGGCCGAAAAATTTTTTGGTCCCAAAACGAGTGAGCGATTTTCTGGCCGCAATACGCTCGCGAAAAGAGGAATGAGATCATCGGCCGAGATGCGACCAAGAGATTTGCCGGCCGCCAAACAAGCGAAAGATTTCTGGCCGCAATAAAAGCGAAAGATTTGACGGCCGGGAAGAGCGCGGGATATTTGACGGCCCCAATGTGACCGAGAGGTTTGCTGACCCCGAAACGACCGAGGGATTAACCGGCCGGGTTATAGATTTCTGGCCTTCATGTGGCCAATAGATGTGATAGCCTCGAAAAGAGCGCACGATTTTAAGGTAGCAATACTAACGAGAGATGTGTCGGCCGCGTAAAGAGCGAGAGACTTGTCGGCCGCAAAGATCGAGAGACTTGTCGGACGCGTAAAGAGCGAGAGACTTGTCGGCCGCATTAACAGCAAGACGTGTCGGACGCAAAACGAGCGATTTTACAGCTGTATTAGGACCGAGAAACTTGCGGCAGCGGTAAAAGCGATAGATTTTCTGGTCGTGATATAGCTAAAAATTTGTCTGCCGCGATTCGTTCGAGAGATTTGCCGGCCGAGACAATGACAATAATGAGAAAAACGACTATTTCGTTTTTTTTTATAGCCAAATTCGAATTTCCCGACCAAATGTTGAAATTCATTACTTTTTCCCGACTATTCCCGACCTTACAAAATCCCCGACATTTTCCCGAATTTTCCCGAATTCCCGACTGGTAGACACCCTGACAACGTACCTTTAAACTACGCAATACCGAATTATTTTATCTATTTGAAACTCGTTCGTGCGGGTGAATTTTAATCACCACATTTCGTTTTGTATAATCCAAATTTTCTTCATTAAGTTTTCTGTTAACCAAGTTACACTTTTTAGGCAATCTGCCTTATCAGCACGTGATAACAGCTCACATATGATAACCACTACAAGCAGCGTATGTCATCGTCTAAAAACCGAGCGCCGTAGCTCAGTGGGCTGAGTTCTCGCTCTTCGGGCCGTCGGACCGCGTTCGAATCTCCGTAAAGACTCAAATATTTATATGTTTTTTGAAATTTGATTTTTTTTATTTTTAAATTAAATCGAAAATTGTGTTGTAACCGGGTCGAATTATGTGCGGAAAAGTGTGTTTTTTGCCGGGAAAAGGGGGGTTTCTCGGCGCTTGGCCCGGCCCAAATTTAATCCCGCCCTCGACCTTAGACCTCCACGTCCCACACTCATCGTTTCACTTCTACTCCAGCAGTAACGGGTAGACAGTAGGTCCCCAATTATGTTATTTTGGAACGGTAGAAGCAGAGCCCCCGTATCCCCAATTAATTATGATTTGTCAGTAATAAGGCGTTTAGCCAATAAGTAATAATTTTATTTATTTATTGTAAATCCATTGTAAGTTAATCTACAAAAGAATAAAAGTCAGTGCTATTAAAATATTCAAATTTCACCTCATTTAATATTTAAGTTTCAAAAAGGTTGATCGAGTTGGTGAGTATAAGGCTGTAGTAATTACACTAACTTTCGAAGATTGTTTAGCCCCGACTGACCGTTGGCGCGGCAATCTTAACACTACACTTTGGCTTACGCTGTTGCATCTTAGTTGATGCTGCGTCCTTTATAACACTACGCTTTCGGATCGCTGTTGCATCTTAATTGAAGCTGTGACCAAATTAAACACACACTTACATTCACAGATAAAGGCTTACGCTGTTGCATCTTAATTGATGCTGCGTCCTTTACAACACTACGCTTTCGGATCGCTGTGTGCATGATGCTGTGACCGAATTAAACACACAAATTACACACTTACACTCAGAACTCACAAGTTAGGGGATCATTGATAGCCTAAAAGAGGATTGTGCTACGGCAAAGAACTCACCCTGAGGTACAAGGTTGAAATTGATTTAAATAAATAAAAATACCCGAGAAACCTCTCTTCCCATCACCTTTACACATAGTAGGCTCTTACACTATTTGGAGTAATAAAACTTATAAGCAAGACCATGACTACAGTACACTCCCAATTATCTGAGATCGTCGAGATCAAGCCTACCTCGGAAACCAAAAAGCTTGAATAAAATGGAATTTTCTTTATATTTTTAGGTTGGAGTGTTGTTTACAATAGTATGTGTAATGCTACAAAAATGTCACTATCATTAATATAAAGATTGGTATTTGATACAGATCTCTGGGATAGCCCAGCTAATGTATCATTGAATGGGAGAGGGAGGGAGATTAGGAGAAGAGTGATGTAGGACCTAGTAAGTCCATACATCAGGGAGAGGTTGGGGTGAAAAAGGTATATTGTGCTGGTTCAGAAAAGGTTGATCCTTGAGTTTTCAAAATTATCATTAATATAAAGATTATTTAAAAACCGTGCCTATATTTAAAGTAACAATTAATTTCAACATTTACTTAGTCATACACATTTCATCATAAACTTACACAAAACTGCAATCAGAAACAGACTTATAGGTGGATGTGTGCAGGTCTGAAGGTGGGAGTTCACTGTCATTGAATAAGGGGGAATCCAGGCCAGTGTACTGGTGCATTCGGTATGACTGCAATTAAGGTTGCTCTCATAAGGACTCATGCGGCAAATAGTTGGACAAATGTTTGGGCAGGTCAGATTCACGCTCTCGTTTAACAATAGTGAACTTCCACCGTTACACTCAGGAGGCGACTTGGTCAGTTCATCTATGTGCATTTCATTCCAAACACAATTCTAGGTTATTGCAGGGTATTCTTATGTGATAAAATAGTGCTATTAATGTTAAATCCAAGTATTAACTGGAATAAATTAATACATTACTGGTTTTCCCCTTAACGTCGAATAAAATTCATGTTAATCTCATAATCTCATTTTTGTGTTCCGACCAAAGAAAAATTATTTTAGCTTAGAAGGACCTTGAATGACCCAGAGTCTCAAAAAACCGGGGTTCAGATAATTGAGAGTGCATTTATCTTTTTGGTATCCAAAAGTACGACAAGTAAAAAAACTTTTACAGTTTGAATAACATTCCTAATATTAACTATTCTCGAATAAATATATTAATTAAAACTTAACTATTCATTTTTAAACAAATCAACAATTAGACTTGGAAAGCTGTGTGCACTCACCCGCTTGTCACGACGGCCACAGTTGGCACTGAGAACTTCCTTGTGTCCCAGCCACGGGCGGTCCCACACAACCACGTTGCACCTGTCACTCTGACCACAACAACATATCACATCAGATAAATATAAACCAACAATATGTTTATTATGATTTTTATCATTATTATTACGGTATTTGAGAGGGAAAACTCTTGTACATATTTTTTCTCTCTTTATCTAATCACTGAATCACACTGAAAATTACAAATACTTCTTTTGGTTCTGTTATTACCTGCATTTTTTCACTAGCTAATGTACAATGACTGAAAAAAGGTACAATGTTTTTTGTTTGAACAAAACATTTCAGTCAAAGCTTACATAAAACTTGTAATCCAAGGAAAAATCTAATAAATTTTGGGGTTAAGGCTGAGTGAGACTGTCACATTGATGTTGGCTTAGAAAAGCTTTCATAACCTATAATTATGAATTAGAAACTCAATGACCAAACAAAGCAGGTCATTCTGAAACCAAAATTTGATGATTTTATTTAATATAAAACTGATGAACTTATTCTAAAGCAAGTAAAGTTACACTTAAATACTAAACCAATTCTTAAATTGTTAATTTTTTTAGTTACATAATCTTTAAACAACAAATTTAAACAAAGCTTATAACTTATTACTAACCAAATATACCATATGAACACCCACCATTGCGTTGTCTGGCCTTAGACTGCAGTTCTCTTCTTTACTATGTTTTGTGCACTCTGATTCTCCCACTTCAATTGTCAAGAAGTACTTTTTGCCAGCAACAGTCTGAAAAAATAAAATAAACTAACTAGGGTGAATAGTTAGCACAATTCCAAAGCTAATATACAGATTTCAAGTTAATCACCGAGTCCAACTATTAATATTTCATTTGGAAACTAAAGACAAGTACATTTTTTGCTTTTGATTACAATATCAAAATTAGTAAAAACATCTTCTTTATTTAACATTAGGAGCACAAAATGTGGAAACTGTAAACTCATCAAGTTTTCTGCTAAATCTCAGCTGAAATGACTACATGAAATGTTTTTGTTAACGGTTAAAACTTTGTTTGCATTTTCCAGGGCTTTTTATATGTAAGTTTCTGTTTAATTTAACACATTATTATATTGTTGATTAATCCAAAAACAAATAATAATAAACTGCCCAAACAAATGTTAAAACTCTACTCTCGCAAGCAATGCATTCACTCACCTGCTTTATTTGGTGCTCCTAAATGTAGTATTTGTAATCACAACATTTAAATTTCAGTCAATAAAATTTCTGGTTATTAACCATCAACTCCTCAGTGAAAAATGGGGCTGAATGCCTAATTCTCATCCTCAAAAACTTTCATAAATTTAAAGATTTAAATTCTTAACAGCCATCATATATATAAACTTTTCAAAAACCTTTTTATCAACTAAGTCCTAAAATAGTTATTTATGTGTTAAGAGTGAAAAGTGGGGCTTTCTAGCTTGAGTTAAACATTAAAAATACTGCGTAGCATCATGCGGTAATTTTAGAGAATGTGAGAAAGACACACGTGAAATGCAAATGAAATTTTTTCTATAACTGCATTTTTGGATTCCTAAACCATAAATACAATCACAGTCACTCACGTCCATTGTAGCTGAACGTGCCATTATGATTTTGAGATTATAAACAAGTCAAACTCAGTCAATTCAAAACAGAAGTTGAAGCGCTGGAGCCGACTGTGATTGGCTGAAGGGCATAGAGTAACAATGTAATCAGCTGGAAAGTGATAGACTTTATCGCTCGCTCCTCATTACTACCCTCAATCCTGTTTCTGTTTAATAGCTGTTTTGCAATTGGCTTTTAGTGTGTGAACTGGCAGTTTACACGTGGATATAGGAAAAAAATAATATCCAACATTAGCCTTACCCATTCACACCGGTTTATGAACCAGTAGGAAAGTGTCCAGTATCACTGCTAACGTGCTGAAGTATTTTATTTTTTTATTTGGTTTCAGCATAACATAGGTTATGATTAAAAAAGGTACAATGTTGTTTGTTTGAACAAAACATTTCAGTCTAAACAGTATACTTTTTTTAATAGTTTGACACAAATGGGGTAAAGAGATATCAGAGTGACCCCACAAGAGGTTATTACCTGAACTTTAGAGTCGATAACCCTGATGAGAGCATGCTTGTAGACGGAGTTGGAGCCCATGTCGATGGTTTGGAGGCTGAGCCTTGCGGCCTCGAGAACTTCCGGGGACAGCGGGTCCACCGGGCGCAACCCTCCTGTGGTCTGTGTTACAGAACAGAGGAAGAAACGATAGTGTGATTGATGAGACATGATAAACTGTAGTTTGGAAATACGTTTTGGCTGTATATTTCCAAACCAAAACAAAAGAACAATTTTAAAGCGGTCTGACCTTAAGAATGGGAAATAAACAAATTTTATTTATTTTTGTTATTGGCTACCAGGATTTGCAAAAGTAATTTGAAGAAACTCACTGTCTTGTGCAATACTATTTTATCAATACTGAAATGTTTGATACAAAACATTGTAAAAATTATAGTATATTAATAGGCTAGACCAGCGGTTCCCAAAGTGAGGGTCGCGACCACCGGTGGGACGCTGAAGGGCTTCAGGTGGGTCGCGACAAGGTTACAACAATTATAATTATAAAAAAAATAAAGAAGAACCTTGCATTTTCAATGTTTTAAAAACTTGAAAAAGTTTTCATAAATCCTTTTTTTTACCAAGAAGGACACTCTTTCCATTGAATTGAGTATGAGAATAAGACTAGGCCATGTAAGAACGTTAGTAAGGGTCGCATCTTACCGCCATAGCCAGTCGGATCACATACTTTTGCCCGAATAAGTCAAGCTCTGACATGTGATTCACAGCCAATCCATGCCATTTCATTGGTTTTTGAAGATCGGTTTGCCTTTAAAACTTTGTTTTTCTACATGTTTTGGTGTTTCAATCACTTTAAATGTGGTCCAAATGCCTTACCTGAACTTTCAGGAGATACAAGTAGTTCGAAAATTCTGAGGAAGCGGGACTATGCTTACCGGTCCTGCAGAACGACAATTGTTGATAGGGACAAATTTTGGGTTTGTTTAAAGTCATCTGTGTTTTGAATATTGAATATTCCCGGAAGAAACGTTAAGTTTAGAGAAGTCCACGCTCAAAAAATGCAATCTAGAAACAAGGCCTTAAAACACGTCATTCAAGAATCAGAATCAAAGTTTTTGCTAACTATGTATGATATGCCAAAAGAATAATTTAAATGTGGATTTGTCTTGTGGAAAGTACAGTTGTACTTTCAAAAGTCAACTTTTTAATAAGAGCCGAAAGTGAAAAAAAGTAAAATAAAATTCAGAAATATTTTCAGTTTGGTCTGCTCACAGTTTTACTTTCACTCAATCATGTTTCTGCTCTAAGGTAGGTGCAATGTTGCAATGAGTCGTTTTTTATTAAGGACCCTCTGAAGATGGAAAAATAAATGTTTACCAATAAAGTGTAAACAAGTCAAACAGAGAAATTGATCTGATGCTTTTATTTTAAGGAGTGCTTTTATAGCTATCTTGCACGAAGTTATGAATGTAGTATGTGAAAAGAGAAAACCAGTGTTCTTTTGGATAGTAGATACAGTACGACGTGAATCTCTGTTAATGATTCTTCTTACTTTTCTTTATTTTCGAAACTGATATAAATAATCTGCAGAGGAAAAGATTGAAATTATTTTCCTTCAGTATTGATTCTTTAGTTACACGTAACGCAATGATATTATCTCATTATATTATTATTCTTTCTAGCAGGCTTTTTAGTTTTTTTTTTTTAGTGGAGCTACTCAAAGGTTTTGCTAATTTAAATTCCCCTTTGTAGTCTAAAAACATACACATAGAAATTATTGCAATAATTGAACTTCTTGGAGCTATATTTCATCCAAATTTATGAAGAAAAATTGCTGTTTATACTTTCAAACCACTTTTTTTCATTTGAAATGAGTCTTATTTGTCTTGCAATTCAAACTCGATGGACCACTCGACATTTGTATTTCTCTATGTCGCTGTAGGTTAAATATTTTACGACAAGTTTTACTACTTATTTCATTGTTTTACTACGATCTATTTTTCGATGGGTTTGATGTACCTATATACCTATAAATTTATACCAATGATGGATCGTGAAAAATCTTTGGGTTCGTTGGTGGGTCGCCAGCCAAAAAGTTTAGGAACCACTGCACTAGACAGTTTCTTCCCTGCCATAACTCGAAAGCTGCTGGATTGATTTTTTGGATTGATTTTTTTTCAAGCAGCTGGTTTGAGAGGTCATTTAAAGTATTTTGACATGGATTTGTTAGATCGTCTCAGAGTTTTGAGAAAGGGCATTACTTAAGTATAATAGAAGGCAGAAGCTATGGAACAGTTGCACTCAAGAGTTTTAAGAAATGACATTACTTAAAACAATAGAGGGCTGAATCTTTGGAACAGCTGCACTATCCGTCGACATTTTAACAAACTCAACTCACTCTCTTAAATCAACATCTAGCGCTTCAAATGTCAGAGGGGGGTGCATCCATCTACAGTTTAATACCTAAGGCGGAATATAACAGCAAGCCAACACAAACTGATTACGACTTGGCTTTTAACAAATTCACTGAGGATTTTATAAATCAAAAACTGACACACCTAATATGCCCTCCCATGGGGTGTGTCAGAGACTACATTTCAGTTGAACATTTCTCTTCAAAAATAATAAATTTCAAAACAGAACAAAAGCAACCATAAACATAATCACCAAGGATGAAAATTCTACAAGACAGCTTCATTTGGGACTAACTTGCAAAGAGTGTCTGAGTAAATTAAAAAAACAAATTTGTCCTGATGTGCAGTCAACACCGACAATTGATCTCACTACCTTGGATGCCGGCATGAGTCGTGTTTCACCCAACACCAGTTTGATGACCTCGCTACTTCAGTCGATGGAGGATTTTCCACCACTGCCCACCCACCTACCTGCCCAGCCTAATGTGTCCAGTGATTGTGAAATGAGTGAAAATCTTGAAATGAGTGAAAAAAGTGAGAGTGATAGTCTAAGTGTACCTGTAATACCACCTTCTCCTTCTTTAAATTCTCTGAGTATAGTGGAAAAAATTCCAACATAAATGTTTCAGTTCCCTTTTTAAATGAAAAAAAATTTCAGAGATAAAAATATTTCATTGAAAAATTAATATCACGAATTGAATGCTTAGAAATGGTTTGGTTATCACAGAACATGATGTAAAAGAACATGAAATAAACAGGGTAAACTTACCAAATTTTAATATTAATTCTTTTTACTGCAGACAGAGTGCTAATAAAGGAGGTGTTGTAATTTTTTCTAACAAATATGTAAAGTGGAAGAGGGTGGTGCAACTAAGAATTGATAATTTAGGAGAGGAAAAAATTTGAATTTTGTGCAGTTAAATTTGAAGCAGATAAGTATAAATTAATTTTAGTAGGTGTATATAGATCCCCTAGTTCAGATGCTTTTGAATTTGTTGAGCACTTAAATTTGCTAATTTCAGAGCTATTGTTAGAATACAATAATCTCATAATTGCTGGTGACCTAAATGCAAAGCTTCGTATTCAATACTTAAATGTCTAATGATTGATTATACCCCCCCCCATGCAACTTATTACACATTACTTATTACGTAGTTTGTGGATTTACACAACTTATTACACACCCCCCATGATGTGTAAGGGTCAGTGAGTTTGATGTACCCTTATAGGTATATAGGTACATCAAACCCATCGAAAAATAGATCGTAGTAAAACAATGAAATAAGTAGTCCCAGCTCCCGGACTATAATTGATTCTTTGAAAAATAAGTTCTCTTTTGGTTTTGATGAAATTCCTAATGTGGTTATAAAAAGCTAAATTACATGCATGCAAAATCTTAGTTCATCTGGTAAATTCTTCTTTAATATCTGGCATTTTCCCCAAAAAATTGAAAATAGCTAGTCATACCAATTCACAAAAAAGGCTGCGAGAAGGAAATATCTAATTACCGACCAGTATCTCTCTTGCCTTCTTTTTCAAAGATCTACGAAAAAGTAATGTATAATCGGCTATCTAATTACTAAGAAAAAAATATTTTAGATGATGCCCAGCATGGGTTTCGTCAGGGGAAATCAGTTATAAGTGCAGCAGTAACTTACATTGAGTCAATTATTGAATCGATAGACAAAGGTGAAAGGGTCATCGGTATCTTTATGGATCTCACCAAAGCTTTCGAGAGTGTGAACAACTGTCAACTCCAAAAAAAATTAACCAGTTTTGGTGTCAAAGGGGTGGCAAATAGGTGGTTTGAATCATACCTAACTGAACGTTTTCAATTTGTTGAAACAAAGGTGGCAGTTCAAAATCAGGTCATAGGAACTGTTTCGGATCTGGGTCTGATATCTTGTGGTGTTCCACAGGGGTCTATCCTGGGTCCGTTACTGTTTCTGTGTTACTTTACTGGCCTTCCGGGAAGTCTTCAAAACATTCCTAATAAACGGTATCAGGAAACTGACACAAACTTTCTCCCTTCAAGTCATTTAAAACCAGAAATCATATTTAGTGAAATAAAACAAATTAACAATCAATTATCACACAAATATATACCAAATGTTATCAAAATCGGTTAGTAAATAACGGAGATATCGGTTTTTAAATATTTTCCATAAGAATAACATTGGATACTGCGTTTACCGCCGAACTAAAATATCAATTATCTCCGCAACCAGTTGACGTAAACTAATGATTCAAAATACTAGATTATTTAGTTTTTCAAGTCAAATTTAATGGTTGCAAGTATATTTTCTTTAGAGGTCACAGAATTGTGAAATTTGAAAAATATGAATTTTTTAACACTTAAACCCCAATAACTTCTGAACCTGAATTTTTACAGACATGCGGATGGTGTCATTTTGTTTGTCATCTTAAGCACTAAAAACCATGAAATTTTTATCAAAATCGTTGGAGTCGTTTTGAGAAATTTGGATTTTTGTTATTTTTTATGGGTTTTTATGGGGTAAATACCCTTAAAAATAAAAAATTCTAAAAAATGAAAAATACGCCTGGAGATACCACGGCTTTATACCTACATGCCAAATTCCATGAAAATCGGACCACTAGTGTCGTCTCTAGCTTTGTTCACGCACGCACGCACGCACGCACGCACGCACGCACACACACACACACACACACACACACACACACACACACACACACACAGACCACGCCAAAAACCACTTTTTTGGATTCAGGGAGCACTAAAACAAATATATCCACTAACAACTAAAATTCAAAAATTTTGATGAAAACAATACTTTCTCCATATACTATGTATAGGGGGGAGAAAGTAAAAATAACCTTTGTTTGTATGCCGACGATGCAAATTTAAAAATCTCTGCAGAAAATCAGGAAAGAATTGAACTCTTGAGTTTCTTAGAATTGGCTGATATCAAACATTTTTTAACATCAAATAATTTAAAATTGAATGCATCAAAACCCAATTTTATGATTTTTTAACAAAACAAAACCGTAAAAAACTATCTACAAATATTATGATTGATGATGAAATTATTTGGGAGGTAAATGAGACAAAATTTTTGGGATTAGAAATCTGTGCTGGGATAATCATATAGAACATGTAATTAAAAAAGTTAGTTCCGGAATCTTTGCATTAAGACGTATGGCCCCTTTTTGTAACTTATCAGTATTAAAGAATATCTATTTTGCTCTAATTCATTCGCATATAGCTTACGGCATTTGTTTGTATGGTTCAACATCTATGGGAAATATGGATAGAATTCTAAAATCACAAAAAAAGCTATTAGATGCATTTTACAATAAAGACCAGGTGACTCTGAAAAACACTTGTTAAAAGATTTTAATATTTTAACTGTATATAGACTCTATATCTTTGAATGTATATTGTATTTCAAAAATTAAAAAAATAAAACAGATTCTGAATTAGATCCCCGTCAGTACAATACAAGACCACAAAATGAAACAAATTTTAGTAAACACAGGTTAGAATTCTATAAGAAAAAACCACATACATTGGAAATAAATTTTTGAACACTTCCAGATGAACTAAGACAGGAAACAAATATTGTGAAATTAAAAGTTTACCTGGTTAACCAAGCTATTTATAATTTTGAAGAATTTTATAACAATTAGCCAAAATTGTATTATGATTTTTTATTTTAAGTCGCTTTTAGTTTTAAGATTTGACGCCATTTATTGTATTTTATGTACAATGATAAATAAAGATGTTTTGATTTGATTTGATTTACAATTAAACATATGAACATGGTTTTCAAAAGTTCTAAAGGTTAACCACAGATTGCAGCACTTATTATTTATATCCCCTTCGAAGTCGAGTCCAGCCAAGGCCCATAGAATAAATACATAGGTTATTTAACATTTAACCCAAATATGTAAGTAAGACATGATGTCATACAGAGACCGAAAGCATGTACCTCGTATATAGCCTTCAGCTGGCTCAAAAATTTTTGTTCATTCAGAGGGTATTTATTACGAAAACCTCCATGAGGCTACATTTTAAAAATCAAGCTACGTTACGAAAAAACAAAAAAAGACTCTTGCAACATCCAAAACTCTGGCTCCAAGGCCAAATGAAATCCTGCAATATACAAGTTATACTCTACCTCTGACAGTCTTGCTAAAGACAACGGTCTATACAGATTGGCAAGCTAATGCATTTTTGTGCCTGTTTTTTCTTGTGATGTCAAGTTTGTTGGTCTCTTTTGCTACCCAAATTAACTGGTATCAAAGTAATTTTCTGCTACATTTGTTCTTTAAGATTTAAAATTTGTTATTAAGGAATTTTTTTGACATTAGTGAAATATTGGTGTCAAAGCAGCCCAAAAACTTAACGACGCCCGAATAAACGGGCACAAAAAAATGCCCCCGGGCAGACCGTGTTGCCGGTCTGTATTAGATAGGTACTTCTTCATTTATGGTGAAGCACTCTGTCGGTCAAATACAGATAAAACTGGAAGAACTGGGCTTTTAATGTTAACTGTCTTATATGTATACATGTACCTATAGTTTTTATTATATATATGTTAATAAAACCTATCATTTAGCATTACATCAGCATCACCAAACATGTTATAATATAAATGAAACAAACGTACTTAACTGTTTACACAAAGGTTATCCAGAAAGTTTTGTTCCTACATCCAACCCATTGGTCATATCTCCGTGACTGATAGTGTGACCTAGTCCTCCAGACTTGGTCCCAATCCGAGCCAAGTCTCGTTCCCGACCGACCACGCATTTCATTCTCACTGCGTTTCAAAATGGCGGCGTCCCTTGAATATTTCAAAGCAATTCCATTATTTGACCTAATAATGTTGCTTCATTCAGTTTCTTACCATTTTCAAACACTTTCCAGCCTAAAAATTCCCTTAACCTTGAAAAACATTTATTCACGTAAGGCCAGGTAAGGGTTATAATGGGATTGTCTGAAAATGTCTCAACTGAGGCAGCAAAGTTCTATGAAGTTGCTGCTATGAGGCGAGCGCAGCGTCGGCATGGATCAGCAACACCCTAGCCAAATTCAACACTGAATATACATTTTAAGCCGCAAAACACTATTGACATCACCTCACTCGCATTAGGCGGGATTTTCAGTAGACATTGCCATTTTTAAAAGCTGTAAAAATGAAATACATGATCAGTCTGCAACGATACTTGGCTCAAACTGAGTGCGGGAGTGGACCTTTAGACCGCACACTCAGTCGCGGTGTTGGGGCAACAGGGCTAGATTTAGTACCAAAACGTTCTTTGCTTTCTGGACGACCACGTAGTTTTAAATGATGACTAGTCTATAACCCCTAGTTATAAAATCGGAAATCATTAACATAAAAATTTTTATTTTTTATAGTACACCTAAACTGGCAAGCTAATGTATTTTTTGTGCCCGTTTTTTCTTGTGGCGTCAAGTTTAATGGTCTGTTTTGCTGCCCAAATTGACTGGTATAAAAGTAATTATCTGCTATATCTGTTCTTTGAGACTTAAAAGATTTGGGATTGAGGAAATTTTCTTTGAGATCAGTGAAACATGGGTGTCAAAGCAGCCCAACAACGCCACCCGAAAAAAATTGACACAAAAATATGTATTGGGTTGCAAATGAATAGTTAGTTAGCTTGCTTTCAAAAAAGCCATACGTCAGCATATACCATATAGATTTGGATTAAGCATATGCACAAATTTGTATAAATAATTGTAGTGATAAAAGATAAAAATGTCTCATTATTTTTTGTAAGTACAAACAAAACAGTACTACCTCCAGTATTTCCCTACCTTCTCGTCTTGAGGAGCTTTGCAGCTTGACTTGGTAACCAAGCGCTGCTTTTTCCAAGGCTGGCTCCACACTGTCACCTTACACTCTTGGTAGCTCTAAAATGGCACAGAAAAGATTAGACAATTCTGTCCATACACCACTGTAAGATTTCTCGCGTTACTAAAGGGATAATTTATTTATTTTTACAATGCCATGTAACAGCAAATGCCAATTACAACATAGCATTAAAATATAAAAAATTTGAAGCATATAATTAGAGGTGTGCGGATATCCGAAAACTCGGATCGGATTCGGATCGGATCGGATATCCGAATCCGATCCGAGGGTTTAATAACTATCCGGTAAGACTGACTAGATATCCGACTCTATCGGATAGACTGCATTTTTTTGGGTAAATTGTAAAGAAAGATCAAATTTTCAAGTAAGGAAAGTCTTCCAAACAAAAGAAGTCACTGCCGACGAAAGTACATTAGTGACAGAAAACATCGCGGAGCAAAGACGACGCTTTGAAATGCGACGGTTGCGATAGCGGCCAACAACACGCCTCAACACGATGCGATTATGTAGTGGTATGCATCAAGCGATGTATTTCGGTTGCCGATATTGCGACTCGTGAATACTCGTGATCAGATCGAGATCGTTGCATAAGATCAGATTACTGCGCAATACCCGACACGATAACAAACATTTTCTTAAGATAAATTCTTGTATCTTAGCATTAAATCAGTTAACAAGTAGTAGTCCATCCTGTAATAGTTCTGTCTCGATTAGTATTCGTTACCGAAAGAAACATCGATTGGTATGAGGGAGAATCGCAATCAAGACAATCAGTGTTCGCCATTGACCGGCAGTGTCGACAGTCCAACAGTCGTCTTGAATTTCGAAAACGAAATATCCCGTAAACACCCCATAAATAAATAGTCGTGTTGATGTTTCGTACGACTATTTAAGGCCGTAAATATCTTAAGTGGCCTGTTGATACGATAAAATAAAAAGCCTACAATAATTTTGGGCTGTCAAAGATTTGGCGAACCTGTTCATTCATTGTTTTGTCGTTCCATCTCACCTCATTTTTGAATGTCGTCTGCTTAAAAGCTGAATTAACTCAAGAACGTCTTTTATTCAATCGCCAGATTACTTTATTTATCAATTAAACAATTACCTAGCTAGAAATAGAGAGTTGAACGATCACAAATAAGTTTTTATTTTGCTGTAATATTAATCTTTGACGATTTACGCCTCGTCAAAGCCGGCCGGCCGTATTTTCAATACGTGATTAAAATGGACATTCTTAGATAACAGTACAATGCGACTTGACAACCTACGTCTATGAAAATAATTAGTGAGTTTGCTTGTTGTTTGTGATATAAAACAAATAGACCTTTGTTCTAATTAAATGACCAAGCTTTAATACTGAAACTTACAACATTTGAAACTTATCTTGAAATTTTGGTTAAGTTTACTGCTCAGACTTTTTTTGTTTTTTTAGTATTATTGGGTAGTGAATCAAAATCTAGGTTGTCAGGCATCAATGCATAAATAAAAATGTAAAGCTTTCTTCAAATATGAGGTGATTGGTGTTTCAAGTTTTATATTTAATTCTTTTCTCTAGTCACTTAGGCCTAGTCCCTGATCAAATAAGGAAAAGAACAAAAAAGACAGAGGCCTAATAGTGGACAAATTTAGGTTGCATTGAAAAAGGATTTTTTAAGTTGCAAATCCTGAAATTGATTTAGGCCTAATAAGCTTATTCAATTATATACTACCTATGCTTAAGGGGAATCAATGAATTTCTAAATTCTTAACAGATATTTAGATGATCCTTTGCATACTTTAATAATTGACATTTGGCCTATATTGGAAACAATATATCACAACAATCAATACCACAACCCTATCAAGGCAAATCTTACCTTACACATTAGGATAATATGGTAGTTCCTTGCAATTACCTTAGGCTTATGAGAAAATTTAGATCTGCTCATTACGCCGCGCCGTAAATATCCGAATCCGGTATTATCCGATCCGAACCTCTTGTTATCCGATCCGAAACCGATCCGAACATAAGCTATCCGATCCGATCCAAAAATTCACTATCCGCACACCTCTACATATAATAATTAATGTTCCGATATATGTTCATTCTTCATGACACTTCACATTGGAAAAAACATCTATGGAGTAAAAATAACGACAAGCAAAGATTAACATTAACAAAAACATGTGCTTATAACCAGATATTACGAAATTTTTTCTATGGGCGTTAAACAGAAAAACAATTATTTTTATAAATTAACAACAGTAAATATAACTCTGCTTAAATGTAAATAAATATATTAGTATGTGCAGATAAAAATATGACCATGCAACAAATAAATAAAAATATCAATATACCGGGTGTTTATAAAGGAATATCAGGGTTTCAAAACTTTGCAGTATATATTCCATTAAACCTATCTTTACAAATAATACATCATTTAAAAGAGCGACTCAAACATTTTTTTTGTTACATGCATTCAATATGATTGTCATTTGCCACATGACACGTATTGAGCTGATAAAAGAAAAATTTGACAACTTCAATAAGTACCGTAAGGTTAATTGATGCAACCTTCCTTTCAATCCTGTTCCTAATACTAGTTACATCAACTAATAGCAGACACTTTATTTTAGACGTTTGAATCCTAATAAAATGCATAGTGTAAGATTTAATGAAGAGAAATGTTATGCAAACATAATTTGTCTTTTTCGCTCGCTATGCGGCCTATGACTCGTACCGATCACTTATTTGGCATTGTGATTGGCTTTTAGTACGAATCCTTGTTCCAGATCCACACTACACATTTTCTTCCTTTGAGGGTATAAAAAATAAAAATTACTACATTTCTTTACTAAACTGATGAACCCGAATTGGAATAATAACGAAACTTAAGTTGCATCAATTATCCTAGCAGCACTTATTAATGATTTAGAAGTTTTTTTTAATATCGGTTCAATGTGTGCTGTGAGACTAATGACGGTCACATTGAATACTCGTAGAAAAAACTGTTTGAGTTGTTCTTTCAAATGATGTCTTATTTGTTCAAACATGTTGAATAGAATATATACTGCAAGACATTAAAACCCCGATGTTCATTTATAAACACCCTGTATATTAACAACAAATTTGATACTTAACAAGTAAATTTATAATTAAGGAACTAATAATTAATTAGAATCCATTACATCAAGCAACTGACTAGTTTTAAAGGGTTTCTGAAAAATATCAATTCAATTTGAATATTTATTACATAATCTTATCATTACATTTACTGGTGAGAAATATCCTGCATTGGTATGGGAGTAACGAGGAGTAAAGAGGAAGAAGCTGCGTGAGTTGTGCCGAGGCACGGCAAAGTCCAGTTGCGATAAGAGATCGTTATCGTCCCAAGCGCCGGTCGCCAACTTTTGTAGATAAGAAAGAGCAATCACTTCCCTTCATTTATCAAGGCTCGCCACTTCAAATATAGTTAGTAACCGCGAGTATGATATGTAATTAGCAGAAAGTCTAAATGTCTTATAGTACAGAAATCTTTAAAATTTAGCTTGAACTTGCTCAATTGTATTTGATAGATACACTGCATGTGGATACCATACTAATGAACCATATTCTAATCTAGACCTTACTAGTGAATTAAAAAGTAGACTTTGTGATTACGGACTTTGTGAGAAACTACCAGATCTTTTCATAAACCCCAAAGTTGAATACGCTGATTTACATAATAATATTGCATGTTCTACAAAGGAAAATTTAGGGTCAAAAATGATTCCTAAATCGTTTATTGATGTTTTTCTTAACGTTTCCCCGTTCATTAAATAGTTATACCTGATTATATTTGAGTCAGTCTTTTTGGAGTAAGTCACTACAGCACATTTTTACTTTCTCCCCCCTATACATAGTGTATGGAGAAAGTATTGTTTTCGTCAAAATTTTCAAATTTGAGTTGTTAGTGGATATATTCGTTTTAGTGCTCCCTGAATCCAAAAAAGCGGTTTTTGGCGTGGTGTCTGTCTGTCTATGGGTGTGGGTGTGGGTGTGGGTGTGGGTGCGGGTGCGGGTGCGGGTGCGGGTGCGGGTGCGTGTGCGTGTGCGTGTGCGTGTGTGTGTGTGTGTGTGGATGTAAACAAAGCTAGAGACGACACCAGTGGTCCGATTTTCATTAAATTTGGCATGTAGGTATAAAGCCATGGTATCTCCAGGCGTATTTTTCATTTTATTGAATCTTTGATTTTTAAGGGTATTTACCCCATAAAAACCCATAAAAAATGACAAAATTCCAAATTTATCAAAAACGGCTCTAACGATTTTGATAAAAATTTCATGGTATTTAGTGCTTAAGATGACAAACAAAATGCACCCACATGTCTGTAAAAATTCAGGTTCAGAAGTTATGGGGCTTTAAATGTTAAGAAATTCATATTTTTCAAATTTCATAAAATTGGTAACCTCTAAAGAAAATATACTTGCAACCATTAAATTTGACTTGAAAAACTAAATAATCCAGTATTTTGAATCACTAGTTTACGATAACTGGTTGCGGAGATAATTGATATTTTAGTTTGGCGGTAAAAGCAGTACGTTGTCCAATGTTATTCTTATGGCAAATATTTAAAAACTGATATATCCGTTATTTACTAACCGGTTTTGATAAAATTTGGTATATATTTGTGTGATAATTCATTGTTAATTTGTTTTATTTCACTATATATGTTTTCTGGTTTTAATTGACTTGAAGGGAGAAAGTATGTGTCAGTTTCCTGATACCGTTTATTTTACATTGAATTTCAAATTAAAATTACTGGGTGGGGTGGGAGTGGAAGAGTAAATGAAATTTTAGTCCTTCAAAAGAAAGCTTTAAGAGCCATGAATGGGTCTAACCCAAGAGAACACTGTAAACCTCTTTTCATTGACTGGCAGATACAAACAGTAGTAAATTTATTTATTTTTGATCTCATTAATTATATTCTAAAAAATCCAGAATATTTAAAATTTAACCATCATGGACACAATACTCGATTTAAAAATAATGCAATGATAGAATCCCACCGTCTTAGTAAAACCAGTAATAGTCATGTTATTTTATCAGTAAAAATATACAATGTTCTAAAAGAATCCATCAATGCTTATCCTGAAAAAAGATTTCTATCTCTGTTCTACAATTGGCTTCTGGAAAACCCTTTTTATAACCTGGACGACTTCCTGAACACTGGAAACATATTGTTTTAATATGATATTTTCTCCCTCTCTTCTATTTTTTTTTTACTGTGCCTTGCTGCTTTTGATTTTGATTTTAATTCTTTTTTCATCACAACCTATTATTGAATTGTATAAATTTTGTTAGAATAGTTCTCTGTTTAGCAATAGGAGCCTTTGACAAGGTTTTTTCTTTACTGCTATTTTGACATTGTCAATGATATGTAATGTATCCGTAAGACAAATAAAGATTTATTTATTTATTTATTTATTTATTTATTTTACTCCAGTTAATCGGTGCATTTACATCCTCTTGCAACTTTGAACAATCATTTACACTGTCAACTCTCCTGAAAATCTTTAAGTCATCTGCATATCGAAGTGTATTACTATTTTTTACATTTGAGATTATATCATTTATAAATATTATGAACGGGAGGGGGCCCAAATTTGACCCTTGAGGGACACCTGACTCCACACAAAACTCTTTAGACAAAAACCCCTCATAACATACATACTGTTTTCTCATATGTAAGTAAGAAGCGAAAAACCGTATGCAATTACAGTCGACTCTCGCTAACTCGAAATTCCATGGGACTGCGATTTTTATTTTTTTGTATAGTTCGTCGTAGGCATAGTTCGAGTTATAGAGGTAAACCAAATGAAAATTCGTGATACAGAGGTAAAGAAAAGTGTAGTTTATTCCCTACGTCTTTGACAAATATAAGCTTTTACCTTATTTAAATATTATTTATCAATGAAAAATACAGTATTTGTAATTTAATAACCTGTGAAACATAAAAACAGATCAGATCATATTAGTTCTACTTATAAAATTCAGTAGTATTCCTCTGCTTAAACATGTGAAAACAATTACAGTATCGATCATAATTTTTATTAAAACAATACTATAAAGAAACTTTTACTGTATCTCCTACAGCTACAAAAATAAACTTTTTACTATTATTAATTCTGATAGTTAAAAAAGTCTGTAATCTTCCTCTTTGTGAAAACAATTACAGTATCGGTCATAATTTATTAAAACTATTTAGACTGCAGACAGACTGCTTGACCCCGGATATGATTCACCGACAGGTTGTATCCTGAACGCCGGGCAGGGGTGCCCAGAAGGGGGGGGCATGGCGCAATTTGCGCCATCAAAATTTTTGGGGGGGCATGATTTTTCGGGCAGAATTTTGGTTTTTTGTGAGGAATTTTAAACCAGCGAGTAAGGGAAAATTACAAACAAATAAATGTCCATAACCATATACGCAACGGTTAAAAGTAGTCTATTGTTTATTTATCTAACCATTTCATCAGGTTTTCCATCGTCTGAAATTCAATTTCGCCTTGTAAACCATCCCCGGAATCTCCACGTTAATCTATAATTGTTAAATTATTTTGAATGGCGGTTGGCAATGGCTCGACTGGCAACCCTGTCTGACATCGGGCCCATAAAAGGCCCATGGTATCAGACACGGTCTGTGGCCCCAGTCTGATACATCCGTTAGCAATGTTGCCAAAAACCTGGTATTTACCCGGTTTTCGGGTATTTTGGAGGCCGTGTGGAGATTTGGCGGTGATTAAAAAAAACGGGTTTAACCGGGGATGTAAGGCTTGGGTTGAGAAAATTTACTCAACAACAAAATGGGTAAAATCGGGGATTTTTGACAAGGTACAAGGAATTTTTTGGAAATCAAGATATTTTATTTTTTGAACGAAAGTTGGTATTGTATTTGGTATAGTTGTCCTGTATTATTGGTTATTTCGTTGCAGTGTTACCAGAAACCGGGTATTAGCCCGGTTTGCGGGTATTTTGATGGCCGTTTGGGGACTTAATTGAGAGGATTAAGAAAAATCGAGTAAAATCGAGGATTTTAGACTTGAGCTGCGGGGATTTACCCGGCAGGCATCCTAAATACATAAAAAATGGGTAAAGCCGGGGATTTTTGAATTAAGGTTTGCTTTGCAAATATCCAATGTCCATGTAAGGTGAGAAAAATAATTTGGGTTTTATGGCTTTCAAGAACTTGTTCAAGAACAATACTTGAAGTATAGACATATTTTGATATGTAGTGTGCAGTTTATTGATGTAATATTTCTCTCCTTACACAGCAAGTTTAGGAAACTATCCGGTTTTGGTTGTTTTTAAAGTCATTACGTGGTTTTTCGTCTAACTACCGGATTATGGTACCTGGGGCGATTTTGCAGGGTTTAGTGCCGAAAAACCGGGTAAAAGTGAGGATTATTAACAGAGTTGGCGGGTAAAATGCCAAATCCTGTGTAATGCAACACTGGCCGTTTGAGATAGGACTATACTAACAGTCAATCGCCAGTCATATGAAGCACGGTCGGTGTGCAGTCCTTAGACTGTGGTGAAGCAGTTTTACGAATAGTGCAATTGCTGAGAGAAGTGAATGGTGATTACAAGTTCACATTGTGTTGTGATATCGTGGTTGGATATTAATTTTAGCTGATTATATATACAGAAACTGAATTGTATTCTGTATTTTTTATCTTTGGCAAACTACGGGGTAGTTTTATGGTAATTTTGTTGTGTCCCAGCCTAGTCTAGTAGTCTAGTCTTTGAGGATTGAAATTGAAATCGACAACGGACCATGGGAAAAGTACGTTCCAGACCCAAGTCAATCAACAAGCAAACATGACGTTGACGTTCCTCATAGCTCTTCCAGCACCCAAGACCGAGATATTTTTTAACCAACAAGCATCCAATATGTTTTTGAACCTTCCTGCGAGAATGATGCCATTTCAATACCACTGTTGCAGTGTTTAATGATGTAAAATCCCAACATTTATATTATATTAACAGCCATGTCCATTCATTTCTTAATTTATTAAATGTTAAAAAAAAAATTAATTAATTTCTGGTTATTGTAAAAACAATAACGCCCCAACATTATGGAAACCATATTAAATTAATGCATCACTAAACTGCCAAAATTAAAAATACTCGTAGGTTGTAATAGTATATTTCGCGACAAGGGCCGAAAATGAGGTTTTGCAGGCTTGAGACGAATTCGAGAATTTGAACCGATCGAGAGTCAGGTGCGAACGCTATTTTTCACCACATTACACAATGAAATATACCCAAAATTATTTTAAAAAATAATTATTATTTGACTCACTTGAAAATAAAACTTTAAGGTTATGAACGACGATACAACTTATTTATCATGATTCAAACAAATACAGCTATGAAAATCATATTATCACACAACTAAATTGTCTTCGGAACCTATTGATTGCCGTATAATTATGTGATGTTCTGACGTTGTTTCAAGCAAATTAACGATCAGCTGACTTTCGGCCCTAGGGCCCCAAACGTTTTCGGTCCTGTGGCGGCAAACAGTGTGTTTCGGCCCGCGTTTGAAGTTTGTAAAACAGGTGATTTCGTCGTAGTGTGGTGAAAAAAATTTTTTGCCACACAACCGCCGCGACGTAATCACCTGTTTTACTTGGTAGCCGAAACCAGTTTTTTTCCGCCAGAGGGCCAAAAACTTTCGGCCAAGTCAGCTGATCATTTATTTGCTTGAAACCCGATCTCGAGCCTGCAAAAACTCATTTTCATTTTCAGCCATTGTTGCGAAATATATTACAACACTGCTTATTTGTATTGTATCACTAGTATCACATACTGTAAAAAAACTTCATTATTTGCATTAACTAGCAACATATTTGTGACTTTTTTATTGACGCTATTGGAACTAGACTTACTTATAAATACATATGTTTTATATATTGAAGTCACATCACTTTATTACCTATGCTTTATTATTGTATGCTTTATCACTTTATTACTTGATGCTTATAAAACGCAATAATACCCTTTGATAGGGGAGGATATAAAGTGTGTGTGTTTTATTGACATGCTAACTAATGTTAGAAATTGAAGGGTGGGGGTGGTTGTCATGCTTTGGGGGGGGCATTAGGCTTGGTTTGGGGGGGGCATGCGCCATTGCCCTTGGGGGGCTGGGCACCTCTGACGCCGGGATTTCCTATTACAGAGGTCCATTCTGAAAACTTCATGGTATGGAGGTAAACTTCGAGTTATGGAGGTAAAGCACGAATCGAATTTGTCTCATCTACTGAACTTCGTGTTATAGAGGTCATTATTGTATCCCTTCGAGTTATAGAGGTAAAATATAACCGGAAAATTAGTTTGTGTTGTGTATAGTAATTTCTTCGTGTTAGACAGGTTTTTCCAGGGGGATTAAAAATAATTCGTGATATCGAGGATTTCGTGATATCAAGGTTCGTGTTAGTGAGAGTCGACTGTATCTGTTCCACCAAGGTAGTTAAGTTTACTGATATCAAGGTTCGTGTTAGCGAGAGTCGACCGTATCTGTTACACCAAGGTAGTTAAGTTTACTCAAAAGGCCAATGCTACTCACTTTGACAAAAGCTTTTTCAAAATCGGTGTATAAAACATCAATCTGAGTGTTAGTGTCTAATGCAGATAAACAATACTGAATAAAACTAACCAAATTAGAATTTATTGATCGACTGGGAAAAAATCCATGTTGGTGTTGTAAAATGCGTCTCACTCCTTAGTAAATTCCGTGATGCTTTTAAAATTAATCGATAGTTCGAAAGTCCAAGGCTCTTCCCAAACCAGGTTTCTGATCGTAGGCAATTATTTTTACTCGCGATTCGCAAATTATCTCTGCCAAAATTGAAGTGATTTATCGAGACATCACATCCGGGAACCTTGGCGAAATTAACAAGAGGCATGGGAACGGCCGGACACAGGTACAGAACCAATCATATTGGACAAATGATGAGCCAAGCACCTGATTGGGTATCGTGGATAGAACGAGACATTTGATTGGCTATCGCCGGGAGGCCGGCCGTAGCTTCCAGTGTAATAAATACAGGTACAGTACGCATGGCGCGCGGATTCTCAATGTCCCCGTCTTTGGCTGTCTACTCGGCATGAGGGTCGTCTTGTACTCTGTAAGTTGACCACGTACTATCCTTTACCTGTCCAGCTCTTTATACCCAAGTCCGGGCCATAATAGTTAAATAGTAAACTCTTAAGCATAATGTAGGGGACATTAGATGTCTTGTCTTGAGAACCTCTCTAAAAGAACAATACCTCCTTTTTAAGTATTTCAATAATGTAACTATGCATTTTTAATAATAAATTAATAGTTTGTTGCCCACACACTCGGCGTATAATCATTTATCATCCTGACTCTTCTAGGACTAGTTAATAGATTAGTAATTTAATCGGTAAAACCGCTACTTATAACATTGGTATGTACTGATAAAATACTTTATATGATTAAATAGTCTATTGTAAATTACTGACTCAAAAATCTTAACAGGAGTAGACAGCAAAGCAACTGGTCTATGGTTTTTTATATCATTTATGCCACTTTTCTTTGGGATCGGGACAATTTTTGTAGTTTTCCAAACTTCAGAGAAAGAATTATGAATTATGAAACGACAACAAAAACCAGGAGACTAAATAAACACAAATTTGAAACATTAACAATATTTTTTATTTAAAGGCTAACTTCAGCCTAAGAAATTTGAATTACTACTGAAGCAGTACTAAGAGTTTCAGATTATCTTGGATATCAATAACAATCCTAAAACAGTACAGAATTTAAAAAGTTAACAGAAAGCAGAATATAAAGGGACAGCCCCGAATATTGGAGATTGACATTTTGCTTCCATACACACTATTACTGTTTGCTATGCTAACATAGCTCTAGTTTAAGGCAAAATACTTTCTCCTTGTTATATTTGCATGTCTATACTAAGAATGAAATGTCGATCAGATAAGCTTGCTATTCAATCTTCAATTAGAACTTAATTCCCTTTATTAATGCATTATGAATTTAATTTATAAGTAAAAAAAATGGTGTGGAGAGGATATAGAGTGGCCTAAATTTTATCTTACCGAGTCATCAGTGGGGGAGCAATTTTCAGCATTGGCATCATTTTTCTTACAATTTGAGTCTGCAACCTTTAACTCCAAGTGGTAGTTAACCCCAGAAACAATCTGAAAAAATTTAAACAAGTTGCTTACAAATTAAATTTTTTAATCTGTAACAAATTTGTATGTGCTTTCTTACTATTTTATAAATACTTCCTTATTACGTTTTACCATATGGGCTGTTTTTCTCTAGCATTACTGATGATTTCAAACATTAAGTGGAGGTAAATCAAGGAAACTGATTATTATTCTCTTTTGAATTTTAAAATTTGGAACAGTATTTAATAAATTCTTGTTCCATAACCACTCTACACATTTAAATACAGAAAACATTGATAGAATACTAATTTTATACCTGAGTCTTAGCTGATATGATGTCAACAAGAGTCTTTTTAAACAAGGAATTAGACTTCTTATTTAGGTCTTCAACTGCAAACTTTGCCATTTCTTGGACATCTTCTGAATCTTTTCCTATAGGGAAATGACCTCCGACAGGAATATCCTAAAAATGTTCACACAAATTGAGAGTTAGTTTAATTATTACTACGATGCATACCATAAATAGGGGTGTGTGAAGCATTGTAATTTTGATGCATCAATCCGAAAAATGTTTAAGCAATTGAAATGACACTGCACGGGAACATTATATGCAGTCAAAATCGGTTAAGTTTAAGCCCAATTTTGTTGATTTACTTAATAAAAAAAGACATTTTCATGTTTTTGTTTTAATAGAACCCACATTCCCTTCTTCTTAATTTGTCAACGTATTTAAGGTTATTTTAAATGTATTGTGTGACAGTAAAGCCTAGTTTACATTAGCATGTAGCAGTGGTGTCACTCGAACACGTTAATTACAGTGCTGTTATGCAAAAACAGGTTTACCTGTAATTGTGTGATTGTTATTACAAAAAATATTAGTTGAGCGTCACTCCAGATAATGCATGACTGCATCTTCCCAATAATCAATGAAGTGACGCATCACTTAATGTGTAAACCCAACGGAGGTGTTGGTAAACCTGTCGTTGCATAAAAACAACGTAATTAGCATGTTCAAGTGACACCACTGCTACATGTCAGCTTGAATCTCTCAAGCAAGCAAACACAGAACTTGAAGGGCAATGTATGAAGCTCCAAGATGAATTAAGTGTAAAAGAGACTTTGATTTTACAACTAAGTGATAAGGTAGAACAGCTCTTGAAACAAATAGCTAATGAAGTGGTTGCAAAGGATGCAGCCTGGATTGTTGCTGGGAAAAGGAGGGGATCGGGTAGGCCGAACAAAAATAGGGTGGGAGTAGAGGGTGCTGGCTAACCCCGCACTTCAAACTCGTTTGAGGTGCTGGCAAATGAGAAGGTAGAGAGGGAGAAGGGACTCAATCTTGCAGACTTCCCCCCTCTTGGGTCGCATAGTAGAGGGGCCAATCCTTGGAATGGGAAATCGGAACACGGGCGTGTACTTTCATCAAATGCATTCAAGCATGGTCAAAAGGTTTTCAAACATAAAATGACGCTTGTGGGTGATAGCCACGGCAGAGACTGTGGGCATGGCCTGGGCGAAAGATTGGAGAATTGGGAGGTGGGGTCGTATGTCTTGCCGGGGGTACCTCTCTCAGAATTGATTGATAAGGCGGAGGGTGAGGAAAGGGGGAGGTTTTAAGTCATGGTTGGAGGGAGGGATTCACTTGGTGGGTTGGGGAATAGGTTGGATAACCTGGCTGCCACTCCTCGGAATGTCCTCTGGGTAGAGACAACTTTGAGGCATGACAAACCAGATGAAAATGAGCTCATCAGGGAAAAAATCAAAATAATCAAAGCAGCTTGCAGTAATAGTGAGGTGGCTTACTGAAATTACCGTTACCTGGCGGATAAAAGCGTCAAATTTGGTGTGAGGGTACCTTATGGTGTACTAATAAATTTTAGCTTAGGAGCCCTTTTGAATTTTTAAAAATTTCCAAACACGGCGCCAAAAACCAAAATGGCTGACAAATATATATTGAAAACAATTTATTTATGGGTATCCAAGCTAACATTTCCCAAGAGATCGATTTCAAACCACCGCCTTACTTGCTGAGTAGTAAATACTTCATTTTGATTGGGTATTAATTTTTGGCCACCATCTTGGATCCGCCATATTGGATGCAAGATAGTTTTTTTAATATGAATTAGGGGTGTGCGAATAGTGATTTTTGAACTCGAGCCGAGCCGAGCCGAGCTTTTTCAAAAGTTTTCGAGCTCAAAAGCCGAGCTTTTTAACAATCACCAAATTATTAAAAGAAATTATGAAGCTTGATTTTAATTTTAAAAGATACAATAGACTAATGTTTGCATACCTTAAGTGACCGCCAGCTCAAAAATAGAAAGCTTATCTCAAAAACAAGTGAATTATCTGATCGGTTCATCAGTATTTTGTATTATGTTACATAAAATTAATCAAACTGGCTCAAAAAATAATTTATGAAGAAAAATACCAAATTTAAAATCTACATTTATTTACATTATACTTAAGTAATAACCAATCCCACAATACTTTACTTTAAAATAAATAGTTAAAATTACATAATTAGACTAGTTACATATAGGTACTACAAAATTTAATTTCAAGAGTAGGAAGGAGTAGTTGAAAGGTTTTAAAATAGTTATATCTAGTAAAAAATCACACATTTACACTTAGTCAAACACAAGATTGATTTTTTTTGTGTTCACTAAGTAAAGACGATAAAAAATTAAATAGTAGTCCCAATTGTGGCATAATATTCATGGCTAAACTTATTATTTCAGAATATAATATATGGATGAAATAATATTTAATAACAACAATAATTTATTTTAATCCTAAAATTAGTTGCATTTCTAAACTTTTGTGAAGAAAATAATGTACAATAAAGAAGAAAGATCATAAATAAATAACGACGGAATAGAGAGAAAGAAAGAAACAGCTACCTCTCTCACTCTCCTTATCAGTGGCCAGGGAGGGGGGGGGGTGGAGGTTGTTTACTCCAAGCCTCTTCCCTGTTTTTTGCTATTGTCTGACTCAGTGCGTGTGTGCGTATGCCAGAGAGCGCGAGTTAATTAGGAGATAAGGAATCCTTACTACAAAATGCAAAAATACTAACTACTTGTCATACAACTATAAATGACGGCTCATATTTTTTGTCTTATTTTTGTAAATCAAATGAGACCAAAATGAAACTTGTACGATATACCGTTTATGAGATAAGCCTTGATAAAATAATAGACTTAAATGCTGTATTTCTTCCCCAAGGTCAACTAAATATAGCTCCAATTTCCGTCTAAATGGAGATAATATTTCTTGTTACCTGTCAATGTCCTTTCCTTATCACTAGGGAATGTTTTTTACTTGTTTTTCGTGGGAGAGAAACGCTCTTCCGGTTTAACGTGTCCAAAAATAGATCGCAATAGTTATCTTTCCGATAAGAACTCTCTTATCAAAAGCTCGGCTCGAGTGTCGAGCTTTTTCGAAAAAAGTCGAGCCGAACCGAATACTGAAAAGCTCGACCGGTCGAATACTCGCACACCCCTAATATGAATGTAGTATTGCGATACGTCATTACAGACTAGATTTTCACGCTGAGTATAATGCAGAAATCCGTTTTTGAAAATATGCATTCGTTAAAAAGATATGCTCAAATAAAAATTCACCCCTATACATTTCTTATGGACGTTAGGTACTTTTAGCATTTTTTTTGGATAATTTTTCTTATTTCTCTCATTATAATTAAGATATGTATTTAATTTTAGTATTAAAATACTCAGTGAAATAGCAGCTCTCATTTGAGGTATTAATCATCAATTTCGGACAAGTGACAGATGAGCTATAAGGCTTAGTAAGAACTCAAAAATCATTTTTTTGGAAATTTTGTTTTAATTAATTATATATATCTCCGGTTCTAAATAAGGTATTTAGTTCATTTTGGTCTTAAATCACTCAGTAAACCAGCAGCTTCCAGGTGAGCTAATTCTCAATAAAATTGGATTAAAGTTTAGGTGACTTATGAGCTTTCACTCAACATGAATTCATTTTATTTGCATAATTTTACAGTTCATGAAGGATTTCTCTAGTTCCAAAGAAGACTCAAAAATCGTAAAGGTCTTATTCAACTCTGTAGACTATTGGCTTTCATTTGAGTCATAAATTATTTTAACAGATTTGAGTTTCAGGTGAGTTGTGGTTCAAAAACCCACACAAAATTAAATTTTTGAGACATTTTTGTTTATATAAAAACTGATATCCCCAGTTCTAGGACAGGTTGAGTTCTGAATGCTTTTAAAAGACTCAGTAAAACATCAGCTTTATTTTGAGACTACGATCATTTAATTCGGACAAGTTCAGGGTGAGATATAATTCACTATTAGGCGTAAAATTTAAAAATAACTAATCTTTATGTCGTTATGAGCCTTAAAATCCGTTCACAACCTAACAGATTTTACGTATCAATATTTCAAACGAAAGCTGAAGTATCTCTGCGTATTTTAAGACCAAAATTAGCTAAATATCTTATTTAGAACGGGAGATGTAAATACTTGATTAAAAACAAATTTCTGAAAAACTGATTTTTAAGTCCTTATTAAATATTATAGCTCCTCTGTCACTCGTCCGAAATTGATGATTAATATCTCAAACGAGAGCCGCTACTTCAATTAGTATTTTAAGACTAAAACTAATTAAATATCTTAATTATAATGAGAGAAATAAGAAAAATTATCCAAAAAAATGCTAAAAATATAAAACGTCCATAAGAAATGTATAGGGGTGTATTGACTATTTAGTAGACATTTTTAGTACAACAAACTTCATTATAGATTACAAAAATTATTTAAAAGAGAGAGATTAGGGATCTTCCTGTTCTTGGAGGCTTTATCTAACTTGCCTCTTCAATAATCCATTGTTGGACACATGCAAAATTTGAATTTAACAATAACAAAAGAGAACAAAATCAATGCCATCTGTTTTTGGCAGACAAACAAAAAATACTGTATAAAATTAACTCAACATACCCCCGCCCGTGAACCACACTGGGGTTCACTGAAAAAATTAGAAACATAAACTAAAATCTGATGGGAGTTATGATGATATTTGGGATTAATCTTCTGTTGGGAAGGGTGACACCTTGGTGACAGCCCGAGTGAGAGATCCTTTGTTGGTGCGAAGGTGTACAACTCGTACAAGTCCGTCAGGTCCAGGGGATGTAGCTGTGACACGACCTATCCTCCAGCTGAGGGGTGGAGAATTCTCTTCGTGGATTAAGACAAGGTCGCCTTCTTTGATGTTTGCTTCAGGGGATTTCCACTTTCCTCGTTGCTGTAGAGAATGGAGATAGTCTTGTTTCCACCGCTTCCAAAAATTCTGAGACATAGCTTGAACGAGCTGCCATCTTGAGAGTCGATTGGTGGGTACTCCTTCCCATGTTGGCTCTGGAAGAGCGAGAGAAGAGGGCTTCCGACAAGAAAATGTCCAGGTGAGAGGTAGTCGACCTCCGAAGGGTCAGAGGACAGCGCTGTAATAGGCCTAGAATTGAGGATCGCTTCTATCTTCGTAGACAAGGTAAGAAACTCTTCAAAGTTAAGAAGTTGATTCCCAACAACCCGGCGGAAGTGATGTTTTATGCTCCGCACCATTCTCTCCCATAAACCTCCCTGGTGAGGTGCTGAGGGGGGTATAAAGTTAAACTTGATCTGGTTTTCATTACAAAACTTATTAATGGCTTGTTTAGTATCATTCTGTCTTAAGAGTGACTGAATTCGTTGTAGTTCTGATGCAGCCCCAACGTAATTAGTCCCACAATCTGAGAAAATATTAGAGCATAGGCCTCTACGTGAAACAAACCGGGACAACGCCGCAATAAAGGCTTCAGTAGACAAACTACTAACTACCTCCAGATGAACAGCTTTAACAGCCAGACAAATGAAAACACAAATATACATCTTCTCAGGACTAGTTCTTCGTAAGCTATTGGGTTTTACCATAAATGGTCCCAAAAAATCAGTTCCACAATTGTGAAAAACTTTAGAGGGAGTGACTCTAACTGCAGGTAGATCACCCATCTTCAGAGAGGCTAATTTAGGTTGACATCGAAAGCAGCGAATACATTTAAACAATCTTTTTCTGATTGCACTTCGAGCGGAGAGAATCCAAAACTTTTGAGAAATAATTCCTTGGAGATAGTGTGGTCCTGCATGTAAGTGTTTAACATGGTAATAATCAATGATCAAATTTGTTATATGGTGCGACTTAGGCAAGATAATTGGGTGTTTTGCAGTGTAAGACGGTTGAGAGTGCCTAATGCGTCCTCCTACACGAATCAATCCACTCTCGTCCAGGAAGGGAGAGAGTGACGCCAATTGTGGGGAACAAGATTTGCCCTTTTTCAATCGAGAAATATTTTCGGAAAAGACTGTTTGTTGAATCAATTTACAAATAGTTACTGTTGCTTTATCAAGCTCTTCAACTATTAAAAATCCTGATTCTTTAGTTTGATTTGATAGGTTGTATCTGAATCGTAAAATGTAGGCGATGACTCGCTGGAGGGTTGACCATGAGGAAAACTTAACAAGAAAATCAGGTTCTTGGGTGGTTACCATTATTGGTAGTGGTTCGGCTTTGAGTTCCGGTAAGTGCTCCTTTTCGAGAGGGATAAAGCGAGGAATAGGCCATGACTCCTGCTCCAAAGATAACCAATCGGGACCGTTCCACCATAAACGGTTGTCTTTCATTGATGAGGGAAGAGTTCCTCTACTGGCAATGTCGGCAGGATTACAGTGTGTTGAGACATGTTTCCAAATATGAGTAGGAGTGAGCTCTTGTATTTCTGTGACTCGATTTGCGACATAAACCTTTAGGCGAAAGGGTACAGTTGTTATCCATGAAAGAACTACAAATGAGTCACACCAAGCATGTACTTCATTCACTAGGTAATTTTGCGAAAGTATGGACTTGGAATAGTTCAAGAGTTTAGACAAAAGGTGGGCTCCGCAGAGCTCAAGTCTAGGAATAGATATTTTCTTAAGAGGAGCGACTCACCCTTTAGCAATTAGGAGATGTATGTTTATCTCTCCAGAAGAGCTTACACAGCGCAAATAGACACAGGCTCCATAACCTGTTTCCGATCCATCACAAAATCCGTGTAAACTTATATGAATAGCATCAGCTAAGAAAACGTACCAAGGTAAGCTAAGTTCCCTTAAGAAAGGGAGTTGTTGCAGGAACTTTGACCATTTTTCATTGAGATCTGGGGGTATAGGGGCATCCCATGACAAACCAAGAACCCAAAAAACTTGGATAAATGCTTTCACCCAAAGGGTGACAGGAGTTAACCATCCATTTGGGTCAAAGGTTTTGCTTACGGTTCCGAGAATACCTCGTTTGGTGGATGGAGTGTCTGGTATGTTTAGTTGGTAAGAGAAGCTGTCTGAGGTTGGGGATCATTTTATGCCTAAAACTTTGAAATAAGGTTGATCAGAGGAGTTAAAGTACATGGGTGTCTCTTTATAAGAATCTGGCAGAGTTTCCATGAGTTGAGAGCTGTTACTAGTCCATTTCCTAAGATCGAAACATCCTTTGGAAAGAAGTTGTTCCACCTCATCTTTCAATAGCAGCGCTTGATCTGTGTTATTGGCACCTAAGATTAAATCGTCTACATACACTTGTTTCTTTAGAGCTTCAGCTGCTAGTGGAAAGTTTGTGCCTTCATCATTGATGAGTTGGTGTAAAGTTCTTATGGCTAAGTATGGAGAGCAGTTGAAACCAAATACAACCGTAGTTAATCGATAGACTGAGAGAGGCATATCTTTCTTTTCCCTCCAGAACAACAGTTGATAGTTCCTATCATCTGGATGGATCATGATTTGACAAAACATTTGTTTTATATCGCATGAGAAAACAATCGGTGAAAACCTAAATTTCAACAGAACATCATTCAGATCATATGTAGTTTAGACACTGTATAGAGAATGTCATTAAGACAAGACACCTGAGGAGCTACGAGCACTGGCATCGTAAACAACTCGAAGTTTTGTTGATGAGGATTCTGCTTTGACTACTGCATGGTGAGGCAAATAAAATTGTTTATGATCATTTTTAGGAGGAGGGTCAACAGGTTCCATGTGTCCAGATAACAATAGGTCATGTTTGGCTTTACTGTACTCAGCTTTTACTTCAGGCTGACTTTCTAATTTCCGTTCAAGCGATAAAAATCTATTGCGAGCACAAGTTGATGAGTCACCAAGAGGTGGGTGAGTATCTTTAATAGGAAGCCTAACAACATATCGACCTTCAGAAGTTCTAGAGACAGTGCTTAAAAAATGATTCTCACCAATTTCTTGTTCAGATGTTACATGGAGTTTGTGTGGGGGTTCCTCTAGGGTCCAAAATTTCTGTAGAGAATTATGCAGGTCAATATCCTGTGTGCTCAGAAGAGAAACATTGCCATTGTCATGAGAGGCTGTTTTATTGGAATTAACAGCAGAAAGGGTTGGGGCAGAGCCTAAGATGAGATATCCAAATACAGAATTCATAGCAGCAGGAAGGTTCTTGTTGAGGAAAATGCGTTCTCCAGTAACTAATTTGGTGAACAGATCAGCACCGATAAGCATATCTATCTTACTGGGAACATGAAATGAAGGGGTCCCCCGTAAAACGTTCTAAGCGACAAAATTTCAAAATCGGAGATATTCAGTGAAAAAGGTTCTCCAGGACATGAGCTACACCGTGGTATATTTTGTTTTGAAGATATTTGAGTTGATAGCCCTGATTTCGTCTGTCAAAGTTTGCGTGCTTCGCGAGACTGCACGGACTTTCTGGGTAATAATGTTCTATTTGCCGAAAGATGGAATCCCCGCCGGTCGTTGCGCTGTCACCCAAGGACCAAAATCGCGTAAATAAAAATAAAAGACGAGACGTAAATATTGGAAAGTGGAAGGATAAGACCAGGATTGAATATAGAAAAGTTGGATTACCCTATATTTCAAAAAATAAGAAGCCAAGGCCTGGAAATTGCCCCCAAAAGAGGTGGGTAGAATAACGTTTTAAACACCACATGTTGATAACGTTTAGCAAAATGGCGTATCACGTTTTATGAACAACATTAAGTTTTTGTACTTTTACATCAATAAAATTGTTTTATATTTAGTTTTATTTTTGTTTCTGTTTGTGTTCCTACTCTCCCTCATGTTTTCTTCCAAAGTAGAAGAGCAGTCCGTCAGAAAACATTCCAAGCGCCAGTCATTTAGAACGTTATAACCCCTAAAAAAACATGTAAAATGTTTTAAAATGCTTGATGGCAGGTACAAATTCAATATAATGCTACATTATGATGTTATAAATAGGGTGTTAAAAGATTATACATGATTATAAGTTCTAACCTTAAAAAACCGTAAATTTTAGAATTCAACTTTCAACCCTTGATTACTCAAAACTAGGTTTTTGTCGTTTAGAACGTTTTACGGGGGACCCCTTCAAATGTTGGGTCAGCAAGGACGACATGTTTGAATTAGTCTTTAACATTTACAGGGACTGCAGTGTGGGGTAAGTTCGATGTGATTTGATCCAATATTACAACTGGATGTTTAGTCGCAATAACGTCTCCACTAAGTGATGAGATGTCAACATTCGACAGTCCTTTAGATCTTATTTCTACTGAGGATAGGCCACCTAGCTTGGAGTTACAAAGAAAGTTTCGTTTTACCTTAAGTAGACTAGCAACATTTTCGGTTATGCAACTTACCATGGAAGCAGAGTCAATAACGGCTCGGGCTACTACTGTGTTACCGTTATCAGATTACAAGTGTACTAAAGCAGTAGCTAACAGTAGCAGTGGTGCTGGAGTTTGAGGAAACAGCTACAAAGGGAGGCTCAGAGTGATTAGAAACTGACTATGAAGCTTTGTTCATTTCGTTGTGGTTTGGAGAATTACTTGTGGACTTAAGGTCAGACCTATCATTACTAGGCCTACTAGTTTGATGTAAGAGAGAGTGATGTTTTAGCTTGCAGTCAAAACATGTTTTATTTGACTTACAATCCTTAACAGAGTGAGTTGTTCCTAAGCAGTTCAAACAAAGATGGTTTTTCTTCACAAAATTGTACCTTTCTTGAACAGAAAAATCTTTAAATTCTGAACAGCGATAAATGTTGTGATCCGTTTTACTACAAAATACGCATGTGGCTTTCACATCACGAGAAGCGAGCAGGCTGGTGCGGTTTAGGTTTAATGGGGGCTTATGTAGGCCTATCGGAGTGGGGTGAAGGCTAGGCCTCTTACTATGTTGAGGGTAACCTACATTGCTTGGGGCGGTTTTATGAGAGTTAGAGAAGTTAGCGGCTTTGAGACAGGAGCATTCATTTTCTAAGAATGTCATTATTTCTTCTACAGTGGGTAAGTTTTGAGAGTTTATGCGAGAGCTTTCAAATTTTCTGCGAATATCTGCATGTAGTTTTCTTAATAACATGGCTGAGAGTAAGATATTTTCTTTAGCTATGTCATGATTTAATGCAATAAGGGCTTGAGCATTTTCATTATACAAAGATATGAATGAGCGAATGTTCTTGAGAGAGATGTCGGTTAGGTTAGGTAAGTCTATTATGTTGTTGAGATGTAGGCTAATAATTTTCCTACTGTTTTGATAACGTTTCTGGAGAAGATCCCATGCTACATCATAATTTTCAGTGGTAATAGGCAGGTTTTTTACTAGATTAAAAGGTTCTGCCTGAAGGATAGAAAGCAGATATTGAAATCGCTCGACTTTGGAAATGTTTTCATTTTCGTGTACCGATACTTGGAATAGGCTGACATAGGACAACCATTGTTCTGGTGAACCATTGAATGTTTTGAGAGATAGAGGAGGAAGCTTTAATGAGTGGTTATCTGTGTTAGAAGAAGAGGTGCTAGGCCTATGTGATAGGCTACTCGTTTGTGGGCGGTCAGTAGATTGGGTGCTATCTGTAGTCAAGTCAGTGTTTGGGACAGGCCTAGGACTAGGTGATTTTGGGTCTTGAGACAAACCTAAGTGTTTCTTAACAAGGGTTTGGATCCCTACATACAGGTCAGAGATAGAATCTTGCAGTTGAGAGAGAGTATCTTCATCATAATCATCGGGTAGATCCTCACTACTAAATAATTTTTCGAGAGAAGTTTCAAATTCTAGGTACTTTTTGTGGGTTTCAGTGTTAAGCAATTCCAACTTATTAATCTGTTCACATATTAATAAGACATAAATACTGACATATTAAGACAAAATAAACAGTATTTATTACTTACGATTATATTTTAAGTTGCAAATCTTTAATTTGTTTGAGCTAGTAAAGTTTTGAGGTTACTTTACTTTGTTTACGTGAGTTTCGGTAGTTTTCGTCTGCAATACGAAATTAACAGATGGCATTGTTACAAGAGCGCTTAGTGGTGGATTTGAGAACTAAAAAGTATTTTGTTTTCATTTAAAATGACAAATTCACAAATTAATAAAATCTGAGTAAAATTGAAGTACATAAATGTTTATTCGATATTCAAAAGTTCTTGTCTTCTGACTTCTTGTTTTGAATGATGATGTTAAAGCATGGATACCATTTACCTCTGAGTGCGTAGACTGTAAAATCCTAAAGAGCTTTCATTCAACCATCCGGCTCGAAGGACCATATTGAGTATTTAGTAGACATTTTTAGTACAACAAACTTTATTATAGATTACAAAAATTATTTAAAAGAGGGAGATTAGGGATCTTCCTGTTCTTGGAGGCTTCATCTAACTTGCCACTTCAATAATCCATTGTTGGACACATGCAAAATTTGAATTTAAGAACAACAAAAGAGAACAAAATCAATGTTATCTGGTTTTGGTAGACAAACAAAAAATACTGTATAAAATTAACTCAACAGGGTGAATTTTTATTTGAGCATGTCTTTTTAACGAATACATATTTTCAAAAACGGATTTCAGCATTGTAATCAGCGTGAAAATCTAGTCTGTAATGATGTGTCGCAATACTACATTCATATTAAAAAACAAACTATCTTGCATCCAAGATGGCGGCCAAAAATTAATACCCAATCAAAATGAAGTATTTATTACTCAGCAAGTAAGGCGGTGGTTTGAAATCGATATCCTTGGAAATATTAGCTTGGATACCCATAAATAAAATGTTTTCAATATATATTTGTCGGCCATTTTGGATTATGGTGCCGTGTATGGACATTTTTAAAAATTCAAAAAAGCTCCTAAGCTAAAATTTATTAGTATCCCCTAAGGTACCTTCATGCCAAATTTGGTGCTTTTATCCGCCTGGTAACAGTATTCTTAAATTATAGCCCTAAGCAACCTCACTATAAACACAAATGGACAATTCTTAATATAAACTCTATCATCGACAGAAGCTGCTTTACCAGACATGGGCTACACCTAAACTGAAAGGGCAAAGATGTACTTTGTGACTTTATTTCTAACTTCTTCATTTCTCTGAAAACAAACCGACAAAAAAACCAGAATCAGCCAGCAAGACCAATTGGGCGGAAACCTCAAACAAATAGAACAAAACCAGTAAGAAACCAAGATAAAAATAATCTTACGATCACCCATCTAAATGTTAGAAGTATCATAGAAAATAGAAATATTTCTTAATGAAGAGAATCCTGACATTTTTCTTATTACCGAACATGGTTTAAATAATGACAACATAAACTCATTAACGATCCATAACTATAGCCTAGTTAGTTATTTCTCTAGAGAAACAATTAGAATGGGAGGCTCTGCTATTTTTGTAAGAGAGGATTTAGTCGTAAAAACTCCAAAGACATCAAAGCTTTCCAGCTCTCTCTCGGAAGGAAAAAAACATTGAACTCTGTGACTATAGCTTTAAGATAGATAGTAAAAATTCTTAATATCAGCTCTGTATAGATGCCCTGGTGGCAATTAAGATACTTTACTTGACAAATTAAACCAGTACCTCACACAAATAAAACCTGAGTTAAAAAACACATCTCTATTAATAGGAGGAGACATAAATATTGACATATTAAAAAAAGATAATAGTACTGATTCCTTTGAAAACCTACTGAGCAGCTTTGGACTTAAAAGCAATTAACATGCCCACCAGAATAACTGAAACCTCTGCTACTTTTTTATTGACAATTTTATTGTAAACTTCAATAATTACAAAAGCTCCACTATAGAACCACACATATCAGATCACTTAGCAATATGCCTCGAAACCAAAGCCATCAATATTAATAAGTTTAATTTTAAGAAAAAAATCATTACATGCCTAAAAAAAATATAATATTGAAGAGCTCAAGGTTAGGTTAGGTCAAGAAAACTGGCATAAATTTATGTAGAGACTGACATAAACAGAATGTATAAAATATTTATCGACACCATAAAATATCATTTTGATATACAGCAGCCTGCCCTGACAAGGAGATTAAAATCAATAAGCAGAATAAAATAGTATGGATCTCTCAAAATATACTACATCTGAAAACAGGGTGTCTACCAAATTTCATGTATGAAATTCCCGAATTTTTCCCGACTTTTCCCGACAATTTAAAAAAAAATTCCCGACCATAGGAAACATGACCATTGCCTCCTATAACGAATATTGAGAACGATATTTGTAAATAAATACATTTAGACGGTAACAATGCAAGCGAAAGATCGCCAAAAGATGAACAAGATGACTGCGATAAGTCCAATAGATTTGCCAGCCGTAATGCGGCCGAGATTTCCAGCTGCGGAAAGAACGAGCGATTTTCCGGCCGCGTTGTGACCAAGAGATTCTCTGGACGTGGTATAAACAACCGAGATTTGACAGCCACATAGCGACAGAGAGATTTGCCGGCCGAAATACGACCAAATCATGTAACAGCTATGAAAAGAGTAAGCGACACAATAACATCAAGAAACAATCGGCCACCCGACAACCGAAAAACAAGCGAAATATTTCCAGCCGCAATAAGTCCAAAAGATTTGCCAGCCATGTTGTCAATTACAATATCTCTGGCTTTGAAAAAAATTAGCGATTTTCTTGTCACAATACGACCGAGAGATATAACGGCCACTAAAAGAGCAAGGAACTCGTCTGCCGCGAATCGACCGAAAAATGTTTCATTCCTAAAACGAGTAAGCGAATTTCCAGCCGCAATATGACCGAGGTCTAATGGCCGCGAAATGAGTAAGGTTCTCATCGGCCGCGATGCGACCAAAAGATTTGTCTGCCGCAAAACAAGCGAAAGATTTCCGTTCGCAGCGAGACCAAATGATAGATATTCCGTCCGCTAAAAGATCGAGCGATTTTTATATCGCAATACGACCAAGAGATGTGACAGCCACGCAAAGAGCAAAAAATCTGTCTACCACGAGACGACCGAAAAATGTTCTGGTCCCAAAATGAGTGAGCGATTTTCTGGCTGCAATACGACCGAGAGGTATAACGCTCGCGAAAAGAAGGATGAAGTCATCGGCCGAGATGCGACCAAGAGATTTGCCGGCCGCAAAACAAGCGAAAGATTTCCGGCTGCAATAAAAGCGAAAGATGTGATGGCCGTGAAAAGAGCGACAGATTTGACGGCCGCAAAGAGAGCGAGATATTTGACAGCCCCAATGTGACCGAGAGGTTTGTTGACCCCGAAACGACCGAGGAATTTGCCGGCCGAGGAATTTGCCGGCCGAGGAATTTGCCGGCCAAGGAATTTGCCGGCCGAGGAATTTGCCGGCCGAGGAATTTGCCGGGGAGATATTCTGGCCTTCATGTGACCAATAGATGTGATAGCCACGAAAAGAGTGCACGATTTTAAGGTAGCAATACTAACGATAGATGTGTCAGCCACGTAAAGAGCGAGAGACTTGTCGGCCGCGTAAAGAGCGAGACTTGTCGGCCGCGTAAAGAGCGAGACTTGTCGGCCGCGTAAAGAGCGAGACTTGTCAGCCGCGTAAAGAGCGAGAGACTCCGAGTACAGACCGTAGACACTCATCGGCCAGGTAAAGAGCGAGAGACTTGTCGGCCACGTAAAGAGCGAGAGACTTGTCGGCCGCGTAGAGTGAGACTTGTCGGCCGCGAAACGAGTGAGCGTTTTTACAGCTGTATTGGGACCGAGAAACTTGAGGCAGCGGAATAAGCGACAGCTTTTCTGGTCGTGATGTAGCTAAAAATTTGTCTGCCGTGATTTGTTTGAGAGATTTGCCGGCCGAGACGATGACAATAACGAAGAAAACTGCTATTTCGTTTTGTTTTATAGCCAAATTTGAATTTCCCGACCAAAAGTTGAAATTCATTACTTTTTCCCGACTATTCCCGACCTTACAAAATCCCCGACATTTTCCCGAATTCCCGACTGGTAGACACCCTGGAAAACAGTCATGATAGAGAAGTTTAATAAATGGAGGAATGATAAAACACTCGTAAATAAAAATAGTTATAAACTTGCTCTTGAATCTTACAGACTAGCAATAAAGAATGGAAAATCTGAATGGTACGACAAAAGAATAAATTATGCTGATAATAAATCAAAGGAAAGCTGGAGAGTAAAAAATGACTACCGAAATGAAACAAAAAGTAAGGGCACAAATATGTCACTAAATGTTAACGGGAAAATAATAAAAAATCCAAGAGAAATTAAAGAACTCATGAATAACTACTTCATAAATATAGCAGAAAAACAGAATGAAGATAGCAATATAAAAACAATAGAGAGAAGATAGTGAAACTGATTATGAATTAAAAGAGTTTGAGCCAATACAATCACAATCTACTTTGTGGGAGGCAATATGGCTTAAGAAAATCCAAATCAACAAAATTGGCATTAATTGATTTCCTGAATGACTGTATCGGCGCGATGGAGGCTGGTGAGTATGTAATCGGAACGTTTGCAGACCTCAGCAAGGCCTTTGATTGCATCGATGCAACCATACTTTTTCAAAAACTCTCTGCCCTTGGTGTAAAAGATGCTGCTCTTGAATGGATCATTTCATACATGAGCGGCCGATACCAAGTGACAGAAATTGAATTTGAGACAAAGTTAAAAGTCAAGTCCGTCCTGTCACAAGAAAGATTGATCACAAGTGGAGTTCCGCAAGGATCAATCATGGGCCCCTTACTCTTCTTAATATACATTAACAACATTAAAAAGGCAGTCCCAGAAAACATATTTGCGTTTTCCGATGACACGACCCTTGTCACCAAACACAAAAAGTGTGATGACCTAGAGGTCGACACTTTTGAAAAAGTAAATTGTCTGGCCCAATTTGTTCAAGAAAACAAACTGAGACTGAATGCAGATAAAACCAATTTTGTCTGTATTCAGACTCATCATAAAAGGAACTCAAGTTCTCAAGAACTCCGAATCTCCTCATTGGCGAAACGGAGCTTGCAAATTCAGTTGATTTTCTGGGGGTGAGATTGGACGATGCCCTGGACTGGAATGAGCAGTTGGCCAAAATTGAAAGAAGTTAGCAAAAGGCATGTTTGTCCTGCGCAACTTACGAAATCTTTAAAACATCTCCGTGGTGATCTTGTGGGAGGCTTGCGAGTCAAACCTGAAGAGAATTCTTATCTGGCAAAAAAAAGCCATCCCGTTTATATTTAGGCTACATCTTCTAACCTCTTGCAGATAATATTTTAAGAACTTTGGAATTTTAACTGTAACTAGCTTATTCATTTTAGATATCTCAATTTACATAAAGTCAAAAAGCCTAGATAATTCAAATTCAATCACAAACCATTCACATAACACTAGATTTAAGAACCTTTTTTCAGAACAACATAAACTTACAAATTTTGAGAAAAAACCCTCATACATAGGTAAACAAATATTTCGAAAACTCCCTATTAGTTGAAGAAATTAAACTAATTTGTTAAAGTTTAAAAGTGCATTAAAACCGTTTTTATTAAGCCAAACTTTTTATACTCTTCATGAATTTTATGACTTCTGCAAGCAACCAAATATCCTGACCATCTAGCCTATTAGCCTGGCCCAACCCAACCCCCAACCAACATACCATGCCCAACTTAACCTGTTCCTCACGGGAACAGCTTGACGGGTCCAACGTCGCCTGCGACCAATTGGACGACTCACAAAGTACCAAGTAAGTACCAAGTACATGCTAGTGTGAACTAGGCTTAACAGTATTGCCGACGAGCAGACCAGCCGCTTGCCATTACTGCTTACATGAACTTAACAACTAAACTGTTTCCGGTTCACTTTTCCGCTTTCAGGGCCCAATGCACAATATTTTATTTACAAACCAAAAAGAAAGTGAACAATCCCATCATAAATTGATAAACTGCTAATATTATTAACTTGTAATACGACATACATCTCAGCTGGGGCCTGTTGTATAACAGATTTTAAGCTAATAATATAAGCAAATCACTCCAATAGAGCTCAACTGGTAGATCACTAATAATATTAGCTTGTAGTTTATTTTGCAATTAACCAAAATGGTGGATAAGGGTGATGCACTTTGAAATTCTTGTAGACAGGAATAAGGCAAACCTACAAGATATCGAACACATAAGGATTGAGTAAAGTTTATGTTACTTTTGTATGCTTAGATTTTGTCATTTTTTCTATTAAAAACTATTTATTTTTAATCCTTGATCAATCCTGTAATAAATTAAATATGTTAAACCTCAAAAACCTATGAAGATATTTTTAAATACCTATAGTTTCATCACCTTGCGTAATCGGACCAAATGTCTAGCATCGAACACTGCCTGCTGTAACATCGAATTTCACCTCCCTAACATCAAATATCTGTGATATGTTATGAGGAAGATTTTTGCCTGTTTACAACTTTTTTAGCATTATAAATCACGTTTAAGAAGCAGAAATAAACTCAAAATTAATTTTTATTGCAAATTTATAAATCTTACAAATTAAACAAGAAATAGTTAACCACGATGTATTTGAGTATAAAAATTACAGTAGAACCTCGCTAATTCGTCACCTACGGGACCGGGTGACAGCCGGAACATGGCCGGAACAGCAAAAAGGTCGGATTATCGGATGAACTCATTTTATTGACATGAAAACGTATAAAAACTGTATTTCGATCAGAAAAAATTGGATTAAGAGTGTTTAACAAGCTACTGTACTGTAAAAAACTACATTAGGACAAAAAAAAACTAACCGCACCAAATGTTATTGCTCTACTGAACGATATACGCACTCCCAATGAGTAATATGTCATCGACAAGAGCCAACCTGAACGGAGGAATGCACCGGAATTGTAAACAAACATCAATTTCCAATTGCGTGGTCGGACTAACCGATGAGAAAACCCCACTGAGGGCGAACTAGCGGAGGCCTATTTCCCCGGCGGCATGGTCGGATTAACCGAGGAGTCGGACTATCGGAGGTCGGACTAGCGAGGTTCTACTGTACAACGTAAACAAAAAACAAAAACAAAAACAATCTAGAAGACAACAGCTGATCATTTTAAGGATCCAGCATTTCCTCCCTTTTTATTGAGGTGAATAACGCCTGGGAGCCGCGCGTATCCTTCCAGAACGCCTTATTTTTGCCTCTTCATCTCCTAATGGCAAGCCTCATCTGCCATCATCTGCGCCTCATCTGTCGTCATTTGCCTCTCATCTGGTAATGGTTCCTGAAAAGTAACCTCGCGCGGTGTAAATTCCTGATTTGGTTGAAAACAGGTTTCTCGTGTTTCAGGAGATATATGTATTGATGTGGGGTTGTCTATTTCTGTTTGAGACTGATCATGAGGCTCATCATTTTCAGTGGGGTTATCATTTGAAGTTTCTGCTAAGTGGGAAGGACGAGGTTGTTCATTTTCATCAACTGGATGAGGTAAACGAGGTTGTTCATTTTCATCAACTGGATGCGGTAGACGGGGTTGTTCATTTTCATCAACTGGATGAGGTAGATCATTTCCACCCGATGAAGATATACTTTCAGCACTTGGAAAAGTCATATTTGCAAAACTTTGTACATAGCTTTGGATCATCTTTTTGTTTTGGGTTCTGGTGTTAGTGCTGGAAAATTCTCTATTGTTGTACCCTTTTGAGTTTGAGGATGTCTGCTGAGGTCCTCGCTGTTGAGGTTGTAACTTGTTTTCGTTTAATGTGTGTTGCGGTTGTAGCTGGTTTTGGTGCCTCTTAACTTTCCCTCTTTCTGTATTTATCTCAAACATCATTTGACCAAAAACTCCAATGACAGTTCCTTTTATCCATCGTTTTGGTCCACTAAAGAATTTTGCCAGAACATTATCACCAACCTGAAATTTTTTATTTTGTCTATCATTCATATCAAGACTAGAGACAGGAGGTGGTTGCAGAAAAGCTAGCAAAGTTTTCGGATGCCGTCCATGAAGCAATTCTGCAGGTGATTTACCTTTACTTGGGTTTGGAGTTGTTCGATAGGTGAACAAGACAGAATTGAGAGCATCATGTTTATTTTTATTGTCTGCCCAAGACTTCTTCATAGCCTCTTTAAACGTTCTAACAAAACGCTCAGCTTCCCCGTTTGATGATGGGTGAAAAGGCGCAGTGGTTAAATGTGATATTCTAGCTTTTGCACAAAAGTTCTTAAAATCATGAGAGGTGAATTGCGCCCCATTATCGGATACAAGAGTATCTGGTGGACCTTCCAATAAGAACACCTGACGAAGTGCAGTGATAGTTGATTCTGTAGTGGTATTATTCATTTTGATAACGAAAGGAAACTTTGAAAAAGCATCAGCTACTATCAACCACATACTATTCCAGAATGGTCCAGCGAAATCGATATGAACTCTCTCCCAAGGTTTTCTCGGGGTAGGCCAGCTAAGGTATTCTTGCTTGGGGTTCGATTGAAATTGTTGACAATGAACACACGATTTTGAGATATTTTCTATATCTTGGTCCATGTGAAACCACCAACAATGGCGTCTTGCCATTTGTTTCATACGAACAATGCCCCAGTGAGCGGTGTGTAGGAGCTGAAGAACAGAAGATTTAAGTGCTGTTGGAATTACTACCCGAGGGTAATCTCCTTGAAAAATTAGCACACCAGATTGTACTGTAAGAGGTTGTACCATACCTGCGATCGAAATATGGTTTCAGTTCATTGTTTGAAATAGCAACTGGCCATCCATGTATAGTGAAAGCAAGAACTTCTTTCAGGATGGGATCTTTTTGCGTTTCTTGAGCTACGTGTATGTAGTTTATTGGAAAATTAGAAATATTATTCATCAGGTCTTCTGTGATCCAAAAGCAGCACTCTTCCAATTTCTCAAACTTAGAATCAAGGCCACAGGGTAGTCGTGATAAAGCATCTGCATTAATGTGCTTATCTGTTGATCTGTAAAGAATTGAGAAACGATAACTCATTAACGTGATTGCCCATCTCTGAAGTCTTGATAGTGTGTACACTGGTAATTGTTTGTCTGGGTGAAAAAGTGTTACCAGAGGTTTATGATCCGTTATGAGTTCAAAGCATCTACCATACAGGTACTGGTGGAATTTTTTTTACCCCAAAAATTATGGATAAAGCTTCTTTTTCAATTTGGCTGTATCCTTTCTCTGCATCATTCAAAGTCTTTGAAGCAAATGCTACGGGGCGTTCTGAGCCATCTGGGTACCTCAACGAGAGCACAGCACCCACACCATATGAAGAGGCATCTATGGCTAATATTGCAGAGAAATCACTATTGAATGGTACAAGTTTATTTGTATTTACGAGAGAATCCTTTAATTTATTAAAAGCTCTCTCTTCCTCACTGCCCCACTGAAATGGTGTGTCCTGTTTTCTCAGTCTGTTCAAAGGAGCAGCAATTGTGGCAAAGTTTGGAATGAATCTGTGGTAATATGTAATTTTTCCCATGAAGGTGAGAAGTTCGGCCAAGTTTTTTGGCCGCGGCATAGACTTTAATGCTTCAACCTTTGACTCAGATGGAAGAACTCCTTTTTCAGATAATGTATTACCCAAGTATTCAATTTCTTCCATAAAAAATCACATTTTCTTAGATTACACCAGAGTCCACTTTCTTGAAGACGATCAAACAACTGATTCAGATTCTTTAAATGTTCCATATTATTACTTCCAGTTACAATAATATCATCTAGATAATTTACACAGCCTGGTATTCCTGAAATTGTCTGCTCAAGAAAAGCTTGAAATATTGCCGGAGCGCTCGAGATGCCAAATGGTAATCGTTGGTATTGAAATAATCCAAAAGGCGTGTTGATAACAGCCAACTTTTGGGCTTCTTCGTCAAGTTCTAGCTGGAGGTATGCATCTGAGAGATCGACCTTTGAAAACCTCTTTCCACCTTTTAGTTTACAAAGAAGGTCTTCAAACCGTGGTATAGGATAGCGTTCTACATCAATCTGAGGATTAACCGTCACTTTGAAATCGCCATACAAGCGAACCCTTCCATCAGGCTTTGAAACTACAACTACAGGGGCTCCCCACTGACTGAACTTTATTGGTTTGATTATTCCCAAACCTAGAAGTCCATCTATTTCCATCTTGACCGCGTCATGTTGAGCATAAGGAATAGGTCTTGGTTTGAAAAATCGTGGTCTAGCTAGGGAGCTAAGAGGGTTTTAAGATGAAAGGATGCTTTGAAGGTTTTGCAAGTACCTTAATCCGGTTCGAAAATTGATGCATGTTTCTTTGTGAGCTCTTTTATTTTATCATTCAACTTTGGATCATTTTCGAATCTTGCAGATAGCATATTGACAACATCAGAGTAGAGCGTTGATATAGATACCCTAAAAGCATGAAACCACGGGGTTCCAAAAATATTATCACCTTTAGGAGAATTTGTTACAAGCAATCTTAGTTGTCTGGTCTCAGATTTAATGCTTACATTTGCCATAAACCAACCTTTCAGAGGAACCTGGACACCACCGTAAGCTTTAAGAAACGAAATAGGTGGATTTAAAGGTGGTTTACCTAATGTGTGTATGTTTCGGGGCCGATCATCGAGCATGTGGCACCAGAGTCGAGAGTCATTCGTATAGGCTTACCATTTATATGTACATCTATGTAATAACGAAAGTCTTCTTTCATGATAGGTTGTGAAAGCGACTGAACTTCTTCCATTATATTCACTGAATGGTTTGGTTGAGAACAACACACTTTAGAAATATGTCCTACTTTACCACAGTTGTTACAAGTTGTCTTGTAAAAGCGACAGTTCTTTCTTTGGTTTGTAGAGAAACAAGAAGGACAAGGCTTACGAAAATTAGGTATCGAGTGTTCGAATTGATTAGAACTGTCATCTAAAGAAACATTATGACTCAGCTTACCTGACGTTTTGTAAGGTGGAAGATTATCCGACTGTCCGGATGTTGAAGATGAAGAACGTGGTAAAAATAAATGCCTCTTGGAACCACGTTTATGAATCGAGTACACCTGCAGAACATTGGATTCAGGTATGTCTTCACTGTCGATTATTATCTGTTTTGCAGCCTGAGTAGTTTCAAATGTAAAAGCTATTTGTAGAACATCATTTAGTGAAGGATTAGTCATTTGCAATGCTTGGGTGCGGACAAAATCATGAGGTGTATGAAGAACTATAATGTCTCTAATATAGTCGTCAACTAGTGATTGATTGCAGTCAGATTTTGTACAAATGAAGTTGCAAGATCGAGCAATCCCACGAAGCTCTGTTGTCCAATCTGCATACGAATGTCCTGGTTTCATTACAGTTCTGAGAAATTTGTATCGCGATGCTAATACATGTATTTTTGATGTAAAGTACATGATCAGTTGATTTATAATGTCTGTATAAGGCTTACTCCCAACATCACTGCAACCAAACAATTTTTGTAACAGGGTAAATACATCTGATCCTACCCAACTCAAGAAAAATGCATGTTTTTGATCATCAGATTCCACATTATAGGCTTTGAAGTGTTGATCAAGGCGCAGGCAGTATGATTCCCAATCTTCATTTGTTGAGAATGGTTGAAAGGATGGAACCATTTGTAGAAATGCATCCTGTTTAGTATTATTATGTTTGCTGGTGTTTTCCTTGTCATTTAACAGTGTTTCTATTATCCTGTTTTGATTGCATATGCATTGTTTTAGATGTTGTAAAAGCTCTTCATCCATTTTGCTCGTCTCCAATAATAAATCTTAGAAATTAATCAAGAAATAGTTAACCATGATGTATTTGAATATAAAAATTACAATGTAAACAAAAAACAAAAACAAAAACAATGTAGAAGACAACAGCTGATCATTTTAAGGATCCAGCACAAATATTCTAAAGTCCTAGGCCTATTGGCTTTACAAGTAATTTTCATTTAGTTCTAATTATAGTTGTTTTATCTAAACTTTGCCTATTTTCTTTACCTAGGCATATTACTTTGGCAACCAAAGTGTACCCCCAGACACAAACTTATTTAACAGGACTTATTTCAGGGTGTATACTATTTTTCAAGAATAAAATTCCAGGTTTTTACCAGGATTTTCAGAAATTTTCCAGGTTTTTTTGTATGCGTATTATTATTCACCATATCAACTGCTAGGCACTTCTGCAGTTTTCATCGAATCATTTATATAATTAATTTTACATTTGTCAAGTTTAGTATGCAAAAAACCAATGACAAGGGTTGTGGAAGCAGTGTGTATTTGCATTTACAATTTAAATTTGAGGTGTGCGGATAGTAAATTTTTGGATCGGATCGGAGAGCTTATGTTTGGACCGGATAATACCGGATTCAGATATTTACGGCGCTTCAAGTTTTCTCAAAAGCCTCAGGTAATTGTAAGGAACTAAAATATTAATCCTAATGTTGTAAGGTAAGGTTTGCCTTGATAGGCTTGAGTAGTTGTCGGTTGTTGTGATATAATGATTCTACTATGGGTCAAATGTCAATTATTAAATTATACAAAGGTACAACTAATTAACTGTTAAGAATTTAGAAATTTATTGATTCCCTCAATTAGGTAGGCCTAATATTTAATTGAATAATCTTATTAGGCCTATTGCAATTTCAAGATCAGGCTGCTTGAAAATCCCTTTTTCACTGCAACCTAAATTTGTTCACTTTTAGGCCTCTGTATCCCTTTGTTATTTTCCTTTTCATGAATAAATAAAGTATTTGATCAGTGACTAGGCTCAGGTGGTTAGGCAAAAGAATTAAATATAAAACTTGATTCGCCAATTACTTCATATTTGAGGGAAGCCTTACATATTTATTTATGCATTAATGCCTGACAGATTCACCTAAAAGAATACTATAAAATAATAATAATGTCAGAGCAGTAAACTTAACCTAAATTTCAAGGTAAGCTTCAAATGTAGGTTTCAGTATCAAAGCTTTGCCATTTAATGACAATAAAGGTCTACAAACTCACTAATAATTATCTTCGGCGTATACAGCTTTGTACTGTTATCTAAGAAGGTCCACTTAAATCGCGTATTTAAAATTAACACTCGGCTTAATTCGTCAAAGATTGAGATTTAAACAAAATAAAAACCTATTTGTGATCGTTCAACGTTTCTATTTTTAGGTAATTGCTTAGTTGAAAAATAAAGAAATCTGAAAGAAAGATGAAAGACGTCAACGAGTTATCAATTAAGTTTTGAAAGCAGACAATGACATTTGAAAACGAAAAGAGACTAAAGACAAACACAGGCTCGCCAACTCTTTGCCAGCTCAAATTATTGTAGGCTTTTTATTTCATCGTATCTACATTGGAAGCGATGGTGATCCCGGAGTCCTCATATGATATTTACGGGCTGAAATAGTCCAACGAAATAACAACACGACTATTTATGAGGTATTTACGGGATATTTCATTTTGGCAGTTGAAGACGACTCTGGACACTGTCGGTCATTTGGTGAACTCTGATTGGTCTCGATTGCAATTCTCTCTTTTACCAATCGATGTTTTGTCGGTAACGGATACTGATCAAGACAGATCTAATGAGGGATGTACTATTGTTTGTTAATTATTTAATGCTACGATACAAGAATTTATCCTTAGAAAGGTGCGTTATCGCGTCGGGTATTGCGCAGTACTCTGATCGTATACAACTATCTCGATCTAATCGTGATTCAAAACCAGCAAGTACAAGCACATTACCCATTCATTCATTCATTCATACTAACACTTTAATCATTCTTTGCTAAACAAATAACGATTTAACTGTGGACAAACATTGTTTCTTTGAACAATTTCTCCCCACGGCAAAATTAATTTTTCTATAATTTAAGAAAAGTCAGTTTGAGTTAAACACGATATTATTGTTTTCAAACACGATAATTTGATCGCCATATCATGATGACAACAGGTAGATCTGGCAAAGCTTTTATTTTGTAATTATTCTCTTTCATTTTCTTTGTTCTTCGTATCAGAAAACTGTTCATGTTAACAAAAACATTAAGAGTGCTAACTTAATTATAGCTTTAAATCATTGAGCTTAAAACGAATAGGAGGCAAAAGGTATAAATAAAACACAACAATAAACTTTCAAGTGATAAAATATTTTCTTCTTCCTTACTACGTAGTTGACTTCAGACTGCAGACGACACTCAATAGTCATTCTGCTCCTTTAGACGCACAAACTCTGACGAAAAACGTTACCATTTATGGCAATCAAAATCACTGTAAGAGTTTAACAAATTTATAGACTTACATATTCTAAAGATATGTATGATAATACTTTGCTTCATTACGAAAAATAAACATTAGCTATATTTTAAATAATTACTAAATTACGTAATAAAATTCCCGGAATGAACACGAAAATCCTGGTTTTTTCCCGGTTTTTTCCTGGTCTGTTCCGATTCCTGGTTTTTTCCAGGTTTTCCTGGTTTTCCCTGTTGGTATACACCCTGTATTTTTCATGAAAGCTTTTGACTTGGGCCAACTAGTTCGCGCGTGAATATCCCGACTATTTTAACCCGTTAAGCGCCGAGTAATTAGCCCCCGCGGTTTTTAGTAGCGCGCAGTTTTAATTACACGATCAACACGAAAACGCCGGGTTACGTCTCAACGCGACGAGAGCGATGCGGCAGAACTCGCAGTGTGGACTTAGTTCCAGAAAAATCCACCATAGAGCAGCACCAAACGGTCTGCAACTGGTCAAGCTCAACTGTACAGTCTTAGTAGGAAAAAACCTAGCAGAACAGTTGTACCAACATAAATCCGCTGAGAACGTCAAATCCGAGTAAACTCGGGCATGGCGGTCAATGAAGCGAGGGTGACGCACGAGATATCTCGTGCGTGGCGGAGCGTGTACAGAATACTGCCACGATTTAACTCGTGCGCGGCGGTTAAGGGGATAAAGAACGTGTGCGAGAGAGATGGATAATGAATGTTTAGAGAGAGATAGACAATTCCTAAATATGTGTAAGTCATTGGCTGCAGCAAAGTGTTTTTTTTTACCTGTTTGGTTTCATATTGGACGATCATTTTGGTTTTTTTATTATCCGTTAGATAGCGCGAACTGTAGTCTAATTTTGAAGCTAAAAATAAATACTATTGAATAACCTAGGTCTGTAAATTAACATTGTTGAAACAATCTGAGGGTAATTTTTAAGTTAGCAAATAATGGTATAAATCTTTTATCTATTCTTTTTCAGAAATAGGCCTACACAAGCTGACATAAATTTAGTGGTTGAATATAACACGCTGCATTAAATCAAATCGAAATTTTATGAATCGCAGCATACATCGAATCAAAATAAAATGCTCATCACACCCCTTATACGTAAGCTGAGAAAATTGCATCCTTTAGTGCACCACTCCTTCTATTATGGAGACTTCAGGATTAAACCCCCTCAAAATAATATGACCTTCAAAAATTGAGGATTAAAAACAAATATTTCAAAATAACTTTTTTTCATGAAAAACAAAGTATGAAAATCTATTAGAATCAGGATCAGAGAAATCTTCATTTATCACTGAAAGTATTCAATTCACAGATATAAAATTGACCAACAAACAAAACTTATAATCAAACAAATCAAACGAAACTTTAAGAAATGGCTCCATAGTATTGAGACAAAAAACTTTTTGCTAATCTACCATCATTATAGAAAAATAATAGTTACTCGTTTGTTGCGAGCTGCATTGTTGGCATTTAGAGGTTTGCACTTGGCTGAAGTTAGCTCCCGATGTTTATCCCAAGGTCGGTCGTACACCACCACATCACACTCCTGAATTGGCTAAGGACAGAAAGTCTGCATTACCACATAATATGTGATGTGGAAAGTTAAAAGGGACCTTAAGTCGGAATTTTCCGGTTTTGAGTTATTGATATCCTGAAATTCAGCATTAAATTGCGAACAATTATAATAACAACAAAAAGTAACAACAATTATAATAACAACAACAATTAACAACAACAACAATTATAATAACAACAACAATTATAATAACAATTATAATTTATAGTGCTATGATTTTTTGTCTTTGAGTTATTGGCATTTGAATTTTAATAGTAAAAACGGGTATTTTAGGAAATCAAGGCCCAAAACTTCAAACGTTCACAGAATATTTATCATTAATATTTAAGAAATGATTTTGGTATCAAAATAAAGCTGAAAAGTAGATCTTTATATCTCAAATAAAACTGACATAATAAACTTAAATTTTCACTGTTTAAAAAATTAGAAAGTGAAAAGTTTGAAAAGGGACCTCAAGTCGGAAGGCAGAATGTCAAGGAATAAAAGATAAATGTACTGTCAAGACGGTGATTTTTGGACTTAGACAATATTCTTCTACGACGAAAAAATTGAAGTAGTTCACTTATCCGCCGATAGATGTCAGGAGAGACCAGTTTTGTGATGCCCCTGACGACTTAGTCAGTACGGGCCTGCAAATTTGGGAAAAGGGACCGTAAGTCGCTCGCCATGTTATTTCCCTTTTAAGCGACTTGAGGTCCCTTTTCGTATGCATGTCATAGGCTGCTAAATTGATTATTTTTTTAATATTTCTCGGATTCTTTTCACTAGGGGTGTGCGAATAGTGATTTTTGAACTCGAGCAGAGCCGAGCCGAGCTTTTTCAAAAGTTTTCGAGCTCGAGCTTTTTTGAGCCGAGCTTTTTAATCATCACCAAATAATTAAAAGGAATTATGAAGCTTGATTTTAATTTTAAAAGATACAATAGACTAATGTTTGCATACCTTAAGTGAACGCCAGCTCAAAAATAAAAAGCTTATCTCCAAAACAAGTTAATTATCTGATAGGTTCATCAGTATTTTGTATTATGTTAGATAAAATTAATCAAACTGGCTCAAAAAATAAATTATGAAGAAAAATACCAAATTTAAAATCTACATTTATTATTTGACTCCCCAATCCCACAATAATTTACTTTAAAATAAATAGTTAAAATAACATAATTAGACTAGTTACATATAGGTATTGCAACATTTAATTTCAAGAGTAGAAAGGAGTAGTTAAAAGGTTTTAAAATAGTTATATCTGGTAAAAAAATCACACATTTACACTCAGTCAAACACAAGGTTGATTTTTTTAATGTTCACTAAGTAAAGATGATAAAAAATTAAATAGCAGTCCCAATTGTGGCATAATATTCATGGCTTAACTTATTATTTCAGAATTAGCAGGGTAAAAATCAGGCCATAAGTTATCATTATGTTATGCTATGTTTTGCGACAGGTGGCAACCATGTTTTTTTTTGTTCCTTATGACCTATTGAATGTAAAAAGTGAGTTTGCCACCTTTGAATTTATTGGGGGGACCAAAAATCCAAGATGGCGGACAAAATGGCTTATTAATGTTGTAGGCTTGGTATTTTTTACATTTTCCTCGCTACATTTGATGAAAATTCGTCAGTTTAAAGAGATATATAGTTGGAAGATGGGAAATACTTAATGTTGGTTAAATTTTCACATCCGGTCACCATATTGGATCCACCATATTGGATATTAGTTTTTTTTTTGTAATGTAAATATAGGGTTGTGACATATCATTTCAAACTACAGTAGAACCTCGATTAACCGTCACTCTCGGGACCGGGAGTGTGACGGTTAAGAGAATAGACGGATAACAGAAATTTAGCTATAAACCTGTTCAATGCGTAGATTTAAAATATTTTGGAAGAAATTAAACCCGGTATCAGTGGATAATACATATTTATATTTAAATTACATTCATGCATTGGTAATTACAGACCTTCTAAACTGTATGTTGTGCTCATACAGTTTTCGTAAGTGAATTACATAACCTCACATTAAAAGATAGTCCGTCATCTTATAAATGAGTCCGCCAACACCATAAATCAGAGCGATACTTGTAGCTGTTTCGTCCTTCCTCAAACGTTTAATAATTTTGATCTTTTGGTCAAGCTCTAGTACGTCTCGGTTTCGTTTTTCAGCTATGATTAACAATCAACAGTCACTCAGTTACTGTACTGCAGTTGATTAACACACTAGCTACACACAGTGTTTGATCTAGCTACTCACTGTATAAACAGCAAACTACGAGGCATGCCGAATAGCCAAAAAATCAACATGCCAATGAGTAATAAATAACTCACCTACCCCCATACCACTCCTTGCGTGGGAGTGGTGATTTTCGGCAGAAACTCAAGGTCATTAGCGGCGGACAGTCGCGTTCGATCACAATGGCGCTTGCACCTACTTCCGTGCTTTGCGCGATGCCAATTTACAACATATTGCGAGTCCGGAAGCAGTGACGGATAATAGAGAGTGACGGATAAAAGAGTGACGGTTAATCGAAGTTCTACTGTACTTTTTTGCAAAAAACTCAATGCTGAAATCCGTTTTTCTAAATCTCTACCTGTTCTCAAGATAGAGGGGGTTAAAAAGGGACTACCCCCTAAATGGGGGTTTTGAGTTTTTTCCAGAGAAAAATAAAAATAATCCAATTTTTGTTTGCACCATTGAATTCAGCTGAAAAAAATAAACAATTTAGTATCTTGAATCACTGCTGGTACTTTGGTATTATACGGAGGCCAATATTTTTAGATTTTTTTTTAACTGGATACCAAAAATGACTGCATAATTGGAGAGAACATACTGTAATTGACTCACTGTCCAAATTTGACATAATTATTATGAGCGGTCTTTATGTTCTGCCTCCTAGAAGGCAGCGATGTCGGCGAGATAAAGCGTCACCGCCGCTAGCGGCAACCCTGACAGCCTCCCTTAAACAGCGCGCTGCGGCGGTTATGTTAGTTTAGGTTATCATATATATGTTAGTCGGACTTTCCTCGTTTCGTTGCAGATCAAACGATACCAGATGAGTCATACTTTCGCCCGCCAAATCCTGTAGGCAAGTGATGCACACACTCCGGTTAACAACCTGACCTAGGCCTACTTGGAGGGGATTTGGCGGGTGAAGGTATGACTAATCTGGTATCGTTCGATTCGTAACAAAACGAGGAAAGTCCTACTAACATATTTATGATAACCTAACCTTACATAACCGCCGCAGTGCGGTGTATAAGGGTGGCCTCCGTATAATACCAAAGTACCTCACTGCTCCATGTACATTGGTTACCGAGATATTAAAAGTGGTAAACACAGTACGTTGTCTCAATGTTAACCTTATGGGTAATAAACAAAATTCCGTATCTTTTTTATTTCCTATCATATCTTGATAAAACTTGGTATATGGCTTCTTCTAGTTCAGATCTACTAAGTATTGAATTAAAACCACCCAGTTTTAACATATCTGTTGCAGCAAACCTGCATACTCATTCCCCATGTTATTCTTATGGAGCTTGCAAAATATGACAGTATCAAACTGTAATGATACTTTGTCTTGTTAACACAAACCTCAATAAGAATACTCCCTTGATAACGAGACTCTTCCCAGAATCCCCTTGAGAGTCTTCTTATCAAGGTTCTACATAGTCATCCCAGTTGGTGACAACAGAGTAAACAATGTCTTACAGTTATCCTATTATTATTAAAACCCATCAACCATGTGGAGAGGAAAAACACAGTATACCTGACAATTAACAGAGTTTGAACGCAAGAGGCAAGATAAGTTTCCACCGGCCGCTTGTACAATCAGGGTGTTAACAAAATCAGGCTATAATCCACGTATCACGCCGAAATCAAGTATTTTACGCTGGGTAATAGTTTATGCTGGAGTATGCACTAAAAAACCACATTTTTATAATTTGAATTTTTTAATTTCAGTGACTAGCCCACAGATTTTAAAAGAGTCTTTAATTTTAAAAAATCACGGATAACCCAATCGCAGAACGAATAAGGCATTCTATTCAACTATAAGTAAATCAAAATGAGTCAGAGCATATGAATACAAGGCAATAAACCGGCATGGTGGATGGCAAATCAACCTTGATCCTCTACTCTCGTGGCAGATGGTGTAACCGCAGTAGAACCATTAAAAAGCACTTGGAAATAAATCGTCCTCAAAGGTTTTTGTCAAAACCAACATTTCATTGTAAATGTAATCCAAATGCATATTGTGTAACGTACCGTACGTTGTATTAATACACCTAAATAGTTTTTGTCGAAACTAAAACCCACTTTTCATTGTAAAATGTAATCCAAATGCATTTTGTGACGTACCGTACATTGAATTAATCAACCTAATGGATGATTATTAAACTATTTCCTTATCAAATTTGATACTTAAAGGCAACCATATAGATTAATTAAGTAAAGGAAGACGCAATTATATGAATATCGATCGAAAACTTGACAAAGTAAAGGTACAAACCCGCCAAACTACTGGCCAGTCTTGCTTCATATCGCTGTCCGTCCGAAATCACGTTTGACAAAACAGTGGGAGGTGCTAATTGGCCCGACGCAATGACAACCTGCTATGCTCATTGAATTTTGCACAATCTGTAAGGAGGGGGGAGGAAGGAGGAGAGAGGGAGGAAGGAAATAAGACAAAACTTCGCTAACGAGAAAGAAAACAAAACAAAATTGATATAAAACAAAATTGATATCAGATGTTGACTCATCGCACCCGATTTTGTTCTGTTATCCCAAATGTTATTTCTTTTAACCAAAGCTGTACTAAAAGAACCATTTGAAGTTGATAATTTGAAAAGACAAACCCAATTTGTGATGTGAATAAAACTTCTGAACTTCTGAAAATTCGTTGGTCTATCAAACATTTGATTTTGCCAACTTATCTTTGATATACTGGCTGTTTTTCTTGCTTGCAAAACAGAATAATAAATTATACACTTATTTTAATCATCAGTTTTGTAACCAAGTTGCGGTTATTCAAAGACAACTAACCAAGAATCTATACGTAATAAAAACAAATGAAATCGTCTTCTTATGGAGAAGTACGTTAAACGAATAAAAAATAACCCTTGGCGGTATATGAATATGTAGTCGCGACTGTCTAATTTAAGAATAAGTAGTCATGATTCTTTAGGTACTCATCACTAATGATCCTTGATTACGTTGACTGTACATAATAAATTTGCGTAGGATACATTTCCTGAAAGACATTTTAACCCCAATTCTGTGTAGAAATTTGTTGCTCCACTGTCTGCCTGCCCCTCCCTCCCCTCAACTGCACTATTGCATCATTACTGCTATCTGTTCCCCTGCAGGTGGGCAGGGCAGGTATAAGGTTTGTTTACGATATTTATTATTTAAAAAATCACGTTTTCCTAGATTTTGCTCAAGATTCATGGTTATTTCCGAGTTTTTCACGGTTTGAAAAATTCCCGGCTGATTCCCGGTTTTCCCAAATTCCCGATGCAGTGGTAAATTTGTATGTAAATTGAATGGATTATTCAAGTGTCTTATCAACTTCAACAAATTCTGTAAATTTATCAATTAAGTAAGTTCAATACAACCATTAACTACTCTATTATTTCTCAATTTAGTTGTAAATAATTTTTTTTAATCAATAAAAAGCTGTTAATTTGTTTTTAGCGGATTTCGCCTAGAGGGAAGAAGCTGTTGTCGTAGTACTCATGGTAAGACCTAAGACCCAGACCATGATATTTTTTCGTTTTGGGGTCCCCAGAAGCAAAAAACACTGTTCGTTTGAATTTATATATATAGGTAATGTCTGTTAATACGATAGCGGCCGTACATTTATATATATTAGGGTCCCGAAATTTCGGGAAATTTTCGGGAAAATTAAATTCCTGATATTCAGGCAGGATTTTATTTACTTCGGGAAATTTTTCGGGACGGGATCGTTTTAACGATCGTTATAAACAGCGGGTGTAGCTTCGCAAAACTCGCGATCGGCCGCGGAAAACGATCTCGCGTACTTTCCGGTCGCGAATAAACGGCAAATCCAGCTTTGCAGCTTTGCTTTGATCGGGGATTAACATTTAGCCGATTTAGCTTTACGGAACTCGTGATCGGCCGTGAAAACGATCGGGCGTATTTACCTATCACGAATAGACAGCAAATCTAGCTTTGCGGAATTTACGAACGGCCGCGTCTTTGCCGATCGCGGATTAACGGCCGATGTTGCTTTACAAAACTCGCAATCGGCCGTGAAAAACGATCGCGCGTATTTGCCGATCGTTGATAAACGGCAAATGTAGGATTGCTAACTTGCAATTGGGTATGAAAAGCAATCTTAGTTATTCACTGATAGCGGTTAATCAACGGAAATAACTTGCTATAAGGCGTGACAGTGATGATTATTCATATTGTCGGCCACATTGGTCTGCTGCAAATTGTGGTTTTGCCCATTGATTAAATTTTCTAAACTAATTCAGATGTCTTTGAATCCCAGCCGAAAGTATGATTAATTTTCAGAAATAAGTAAAAAAATTTACAAAAGTAAAGGCTTTGAGACTTTTAAGAAATTTCTAATACATAGGTAATTAATATTTTATGTAACTTAAGAAATATTGCGTTTGGGAGTTATAATCTTCAAATTTATAATTTTAAGCTTGGAAAAAGTAGTGTTATGGTTGTCACCTTGAAACTAAATTTATTTTTAATTTTTTTACCGTAGTTTAAAGTGCTTGAAAAATTATGAGTCATAGGGGCGGTTTGGGAGCTCGGGCCCAGCTAGTACGCGCCTAGCCTTAGGCGCGCCTAACTTTAGTCCACGTAGCAAAAGTCCGGCTTGGGAGCTCGCGACCAAGTTGAAATGGTTCGGTATCATCTTTAGTCGGTACTAAGTGGAAGTGTGGCTAGATGGACAGGGAATCGCGGGGAATTTTGGTTTTGGGGCTGGCGGCGGCAACTGCGAAACACCTGATCGACGACGACAACAAAAGCGCCCTATGTTGTGCGTGGTGAGGGGAGTTTACAGCCCTCGTTATCAGTTTTCTGATGTGAAGTGTTGGGGTAGGTGGACGACACAGTGAGAGTAGTTTGAAATTTGTAGTTTTAATTTGTTTTTTATGGTTTTTTCAGTTAAATAATTGTGCCTATTAAAAAGTGTTGTTACTTTTTCATTTCTTTTTCAAATTGTTACTGCTACTTAATGAATATGAAAATGAGTTACAAATCATTTTAATACACTTTTAAAACATTTCAATATAAGAATGTTTTAAAACAATTTTAACAAGACTTTGAAACAAATTTGAACTGTTTTAATTCAAGTTATTTGACTTCAAACTTTACAAGTTTTGAAATCAGTTTTGACTCTTTTAAAATTGTTTTGAAATAATTTTAATATGTGTTTTACTAAATTACATTAATACTAGTTTCAATATAAGTTTGAAACATTTTAAAAATTGTTTTGATATAAGTTATTTAACGATCGACATTGATAATTTTAAAATTGTTTTAATACAAGTTCCTAACAATTTAAAAATTATTTCAAAAAAGTTTTTAGCTCGTATAGATATGAAACCGTTGCTAAGTTTCGATGTATTGATAACAGTTTTAATACGAGTATGAACTTATTTTTAGCTCATTTTTTTGCTCATTGGGATTTGAGTAAGTGCGAGAGAACATGGCTGATAAAGAGAAGAAGCGAACACCAAATTGAATGGATTGTAATTTTGATGACGAGCTGGTTGTATCCGAGGTGGATACATCCTAACATAGTCCAAATAGTCAAGGTACTCCATGCTGATGTTACTGGCACAAACTCACCCTACACTCCGCACAGTGACAACGCACCTGGCTTTCAGAGTAGTATATAACGGAACTCAACTGATAACGACTGCTCAGCGCTTCTGCGCAGTTTCGTTGAAATGTTTTTTGCCTCAATATCTTCACTCTTTTGCGGAAGGGGGGAGTGGGTGTACTTATCTAATAACGTCAGACTTTAAAATAGAATTGAATCATAAGTTACAGGGTGTTTTTTTCAATCGCAACCCAAACCTTTATTTTATCAATGACGGATTGTTCCCCCCCAAGATTCCCGGGTTTGCCCCCACTATATAATTTTCTTTGGGGATACATAAAAATTAAGGGCTAAGAAAAAATTCACAGGATAATCAGCACCTCAAAACAAACAAATCAAATTTAATGCAAGAAATTCAAAGACGTACCTTGCAACATGTGTTTAGGAATTTGATGGAGAGAACACAACTTTGTGCAAATGCCAATTACGGATTGTTTGAACACATATAATGTAAGCTAAAAGTGATCAAACTTAAATAATAAGTTGTATAAAATGTAAGGATTAATAAAACAATACTGATTTCATATTTATATGTGCAATATTCAATCTTAAAAAAGGGTTTCGTTTAAAAAAAAAACACCCTGTATTATTTGCTTAGCTTAACGATGTTAAAAGCCGCGATATTTTGTAACCCTGATAAGTATCGTAAAAAAGGTTTACAATCCAAAATATGCTTTGTTGAATAGTAGTTTATAATTGGAATGTTGTGAATTTTGTGTGTATTTGCTATTTTTGTCGTAGCTAAATCATACACCATATTTAGTTACAAAATTGTATTAATTTATTTATCAACGGAAAGTAAATTACTATACTCGAATTTTTATGGCCAATTTGTTTGATATTACCGTTGATTAGTCAAAATCTTAACTAAAGGAAAGTAATCTTACGCGATCTCTAGTACAATGTGAACATCAGGAACCGAAAATTAATTAATTTTAAATATTGCTTAAGGGTAATGGAATTGTTCGGAATTTAATAACGAATCCAACTATAACATTCGTTTTATTAAAGTGAAATTAATAAACAAGATAATTAGATAAAACCGACATGATGTTTACTTAGACCTGCCCCCTAGCAGGTCTAACTTTTGAGCCTAAAATCGCCAGTTATGATGACAAAAAATATTTATTAGGCCCGATTTTGGACTCCCAAACCCAACTAGATTATCTCTTAGGCGTGCGCCCAAGTCTACTTGACTCCCAAACCCAAAAAAAGTTAGGCGCGAGATTATCCCTGCGCCAGTTAGGCTCGAGACCAACTAATACCGAGCTCCCAAACCGATTTTTTGGACGCCAGCCTAAATACTGGATATAACCGGTTCTTAGGCTCGGACTAGCGCTAATACCAAGCTCCCAAACCGCCCCATAGTGTCATTTCCTAAAACACGAACTCCAAAGCCCAAAGTTTATAAAAATACAATAACATGTTTACTGATTATACATGACGTACATTGTCAACATGCAATAACCACTCTAGTATTTTACTTTTGGGTTTTGGTTTCCAAACAATAAAACAAAAAGCAGAAACTTAAAAACTATTGTGTCTCAATCAAACATTAAAAAATGCATTTTATATTTATTTATTTCTTATTTCTTTATATTATTTCTATTTTTATATGCATTCAAATTAGAAATAGTAAAAATTCAAATTTGATGAAAAATAATAATAATAAATAAAACAATACATTTTATTTACAATTTTTATTTAAGTTTGTATTTTATTTATAATTAACAGTTTCATTGTGTTACTATTTTTTATGTGTTTCTAATGTTTGCTATTTTGTCAATTGCATATAAGTTAGTATTTTTTCACTTAAATTTATTTCTTGAAATTTTTTGAGTTGGGATGGTACAAACATTTATATATGACATTGTTTTTAACCTAACGCTATTATTGTAATAAAGAAAATAAATTCGTGAACGAGCATCTCCCGAAGATTTAAGGAAGACAAAAATCCCGTCCCGTCCCGTCCCGAATTTAAGAGGGAAGAAAAAAATTCCGTCACGAACTGAAAATCCAATCCCGTCCATCCCTAATATATATATATGTCTGTTAAAAAGATAGCGTTAACCTCCGTCTGTACCTCCACAGCATGGGCAAGGTCGACTCGCCCAGGTGCAAGTACTGCAGACACAACGGAGACGACGTGCATCACACTTTCTTCGTGTGCCGTCGCTTTGTCGAAAAACGGACTGCCCTCGCCGACTCGGTCGGTGGTCATCTGACCCCGCACAATATCGTGGGGAAGATGCTGCAGGGCAGTGTCAGCTGGAACGCAGTGGCTGACTTTGTCGTGTCCGTCCTGCGCCAGAAGAGGACAGAAGGGTGTCTCGAGTGACCCCAGAACCGAAGACAGCAGAACGGTTGACACCAACTGAGGTGTCCCGAAAGGGACAGCAGCGCAGAGTCCTGAAAGGGACAGAGGCCACGCATTGCGATGTCGCAATGAGCAGACGCTCGGGTCGATCGCAATGATGTGGTGACAGCACGCGAGGGGTTTTTTTAGCTGGTATGCCCAAGGAGACGTACAGACAACTCTGTGCGCTCCAAGCCGCCTCGAGCCTCGACACCAGTGCTGTCAGTCATGAGGCTGGAGACCCCTGCTCGTCGCTTTGCTCACTTGAGCAAGCGGCGTAGAGGGTCCGCATTTCGGTGCGGGTAAGAGCTATTTTAACCTCCTTTCCAGCGTGGATAAAAAAAATGATAGCGTCCGTAAATATGGTCCGATCTTAATGAAATTTGGTACAGACGTGTAAAGTGGCAATCACTCGGACGAGTTTGTGAACCAGTATGATCGGACCACCGGAAGGGGGGGTAAAGGGGGATAAACCCCCCCCAAAAATGGGTTTTTTGAGTTTTTTACATAGAAAAAAAAGTTATCGAATTTTTGTTGGCACCATTGAATTCAGCTCAAAAAAACAAACATTTAAGTATTTTCAATTACTGCTCTATGTCCATTGGTTACCAAGATATTGAAAGTGGTAAACACAGTACGTTGTCCCAATGTTAACCTTATGGGAAATAAGTAAAATTCTATATCTCGCTTATTTCTCAACTTATCTGGATAATACTTGGTTTGTGGCTTCATCTAGATGAGATCTAATGTTTAATTGTCAAAAATCACCAATATTTCCATTTTTGAGGCAGCAAACCTGCATACTCATTCCCCATGTTATTCTTATGGAGCTTACAAAAACATGTCAAATCTCGCTATGTTGGCGTGAACTATGCATTTGAAATTCGCTGAGTATGCAGGTCTGCTGCAACGGGGGTATTTTCACTCACCTGGGATGGTTGAACAACAGGCTGCTGGTCTATCCAATTTACTCATACACACAATTCACATTAACACACAAAAACACTAACACAAATTGACCGACTAAGTCAGTCTTGTTTAGGTGCTTGGAACAAATTCACGACCAAAGTAATAGGAAAAGGAACTAGACAATGCTACATGCTGATGAACATGTACATAACAAGTACATGTACATTAACAGGTACTGTGAAACATCAGAATCAAGCATAAACTGTCGGTAAATTTGTGTAGGTGTTTGAGTGTGATTTTATGAATAGTATTTGTGAATAAAATAGGCTAGACCAGCAGGCTGCTCTAAAACCAGCCTCGGTTAAAGATGCCCATTAGAAAACAAAATAAACAAATTAAAAACACCTCACCAAAAATTCTATGTTTTTCAGAAATAAAATAGGCTCTTGGGCAAAACATGTTTACCTTAATATCTGGACTGAAGCAGTTTTATTAAATGAAGCCATTCAAACACCAAACTCATAAAGTAATACTTGATATTAGTGAATTTTAAGGTTACAAAGTTTTCAGGAAAATTATTTATTCACCTTTTCTGTTGGCGAGCTGCAGGTATTACTGGCTCCAGATCCTTTGCGGCAATTAGTCTCAACAAGTTGTAGTTTCAAATAATAATTAGAACCAGCAACCACCTAAAAATTGTAATGTAAAAATTAATGACATGACCTACAGTGGAACTTGGATAATTCGAACCTCAAGGGACTGATAAAAAAATTTAAACTATCCAATAATTCAAATGAAAAAAGTTTGGTCTAAAAGGCTTAAAAAAATAAAACTTTGCATACCCGCATAAAACCTTTATTGTGAGTAACTTGAATTTACGTTTTACAGTACATTCTATCAAGTAGCCAACAGTGAATGATTACTATAATACAGTAGAAATGTTACGTGTTTTAAAATACAGTACTGTACTACATAATACAGAAATACAGTATGTTTATGGATACATACGTAACTGGTAAAAATCAGAGCTGACAAAAAGAACATAGTTTGTTACTGAACTGTTACGTTAAGCAATAGATCTTAACGTACCAGGACGATGATTTACCAGACGATGTAAGGGATGACACTGTTATGATCTGTGACAAGTGGAGTGTTGCGAAACAATAGGATAGTGGGAGGGGTTGGGCAATGACCTTGAAAAGAAGCCGAGCCGTAGGGGCGAGTCACGTCGGCCAAACAATAGAGTCGGCCAAAGGTGCGCGTGGGTCCGACGACCTTCACAATACGGCCTGCGCTAAGGGGCTGGGGAGGGATTTTGACCGCATTGTTTTGCGGGAATCTTGGCCCGACGGTATGACTTTCGATTGTCTTTTTTCGCGTTAAAACTTCAAGTTATCCAAAATATAATTCGAATTAAAGAATATTTTGAATTATATAAGTTCGAATTAGGCAGGTTCCACTGAATTAGAAAAATATAAGCAACAAATGAGTATTAAGTTAATCTAGATTCAACAATAATTGTTGACATTAATTATTAATGTATTTCTTGACTAGCTATTAGACAATATTCACTTGATCTCAGGTTCACTCAAAGTCTTTTGGGAAAGACCGTGCATGGATGTCATTGTCAATGTTTCAAAGACAATGCAACTATCCATCTTCTAGGCACTAAAACCTAGTAGTCTAGTAATCACGCTCGTAGTCTCGCACTATACAAATTATTTCACTGATTTGAACCTCTAAAATTAGTAAATTTTGTCTGTACCCTTCAAAAAACCTCTAATATTCAAAAATTGTACACCAATAATTTAAAATGTTTTTACGCATAACACTGCCTCTGAAATTTGAATATTTTTCTCCTCGGGCCTCAATAATTAGAGTTTTATTGCTGTAATTCAAAACACTACCTTTAAAATTAGAATTCACCCTGTACAGTTTAATAAATCTATGATGGTATAAAGTTACCTTGATTCCGTCAATGATCCTTCATAGGTAACATTCATTTAGGTAACTTCATTAAGGTAACTTTATACCATTATAGAATTCAATAATTGATCCTGGGCCAATAATAGCAATATGAATTTAAGTAATCGGAAAGCTCCAGGTTATGATAACATATCTCCTTTAGTAATTAAGTTGGTTTGTAGTAATATTATTGATGTGTTAGTGTTTTTAATAAATTTTAGTATGAGTACAGGTGAGTTCCCGAATGAATTGAAAACTGCAATTGTTAAACAACTATTTAAGAAAAATGACAGGTGACGTAAGCAATTACAGACTGATATCTGTTATCTATATTTTCAAAGATATTCGAAAAGGTAATCAAAATTTGATTGGTTGGTTTTTTAGAAAAAGAGCGTTTCTTCAGTAGTAATCAATTTGGTTTCAGGCAGAAATTAAGCACTAATACAGCATTGTTACATTTTATGGGGGACGTATATACTGGTATTAACGAGGGCAAACAATATGCTGGTGTGTTTGTAGACGTGATGAAGGCATTTGACACTGTCGATCACACAATTTTACTTAGTAGATTGCAGGAGGCTGGGGTTAGGGGTGTACCTCTGTTGTGGTTCTCGTCTTACCTGAGCGGTAGGACTCAAAAGACTAGAGTTCAAGGATCAATAAGTGAATTAGGTTTTGTTGAACACGGAATCCCTCAGGGTTCTGTTCTTTCGGGTCCTTTATTTTTAATTTATGTCAATAACTTATGTAATGGTAATTTTAATGGGAATTTGGTATCGTTTGCGGATGATACTGCTCTGTTTTACAAAGCTGACACATTAGATTCTTTAAAAGTAAATATGCAAAATGATTTAAATGCTCTTAGATGGTGGTTTACCCGTAACTTTATGATAATGAGTCCCAAAACAAAGTATATTTTATTTAATCTAACAAGAAGTATTAGCTTTGCTTGTCCTTTAAAATATCATAACATGGGATGCTCTGATTTAAATTGCAATTGCTTAAGTATAGATCAGGTTCCAGAAATAAAATACTTGGGTTTAAATGTAGACGCAAAAATTAATTGGAAAAGCCACATTGATTACTTGAAAAATAAATTAAATAAGTATGTTAGAATTTTTTATATGTTACCCTTTGTATCTAATCGACAACTTCTCAGAACAGTATACTATGCATTAGCAAACTCTAAGTTGGAATATGGAATATGTATTTGGGGAGGAGCGTACTCCACTTCCATGAAACCATTAATAAATATTCAAAAAGCATTTATAAGAATCATATTACACAAAGGAAGATTAGAATCTTCTGCACCTTTGTTTAAATCAATAAATGTTCTTCCTCTTAAAAAATTTATTTATTTTTAAAGTTTTGCGTATATTTTTTGATATAAGTGGATATAGGAATATATATACAAGGGATAGAGTAGGTTCATTAAGAAACAGGTTTGATATTATGTTACCTAGACCAAATTTAACTCATTTTAAAAAGTTCTATTTATATCTTGCTCCAAAAATTTTTAACTGTTTACCTTTAAATATTAAAACATGCGAAAATAAACAACAATTTACCAGAATGCTATGGAAGTATTTACTGGAACGAGAAAATGTCGATTATTTTTTCTCCACTGTTATTTAGTCTTAAGTTTTATTCGTAAAGCCTTATTCTGTGAAAACACTGTAGTGAGGAAGTGATACAGCAGATTTTAAAATGATTTTCTCAGTGCCTTAGTGTTTGTTTTGTGTTTTACATCTAGACTGGTCTGCTGCCCACCACAACTCTTTGAGACTACCATGTTATAATGAACAGTGGTAAATCCACCACAACAGGTAATAACCTAGGTGGTTATTGTTTCAATTGTTTGCCTTTGTAAAACAGGTATTTGTTAATGTTTCTGAAACAATAAAGATTTTCTTGAAAAAAAAAATATCAATAAATCTGTTGAATCATGTACTAGTGCAATTCTGTACTCAGAATCCATAGGCGAGTTGAACATGTCGTGAACTGCCCCTACAGTAAAATAATTGGTGTTGTGCGTGACTACATGTATATTCATTGCCCTGAAGTTGAGGAACTTCGACGTCCGTACACGGTACACCTAAGAGGACTTCAATACTTTGACTTCAAGACTTTCGAGACTTAACACCTAGTGGAATCATATCTTAAGACCCAGTCCGCTCATGAGGAGGGGAGTGGGTAGGCCGGAAGGAGAGAAAAGTAGGGCCGGGAGCGGGAGTACACAGTGTACTAGCCTGGGTGTGCACATTTGGCAGCTCGCTATCATTATAGTTCATTCGTCAACTGTAGGGGTGGGCGAGTGGATTTTGAAGTCGAGTCAAGTATTAAGCCAAATACTCGAGTGTCGAGTCGAGTCGAGTCAAGTAATTGTTTGTGAAAAGTAATGAAATCATTTTTTTTAAGTATTTAGGTCTTTGAATTACAGTTAATTAAAATCTGTCTTTAATTTTACTTATAAAATTTGTCTACTTTATTTAAGCTTGTGTTTTTATATTTTTCTTGGAAAAATAAAACTCTGATATTCCAATACCCCTACATTGCATAAACCCTTCTTTTAAATAAGTTGATATGCTAAATCACTCAAAACAACAAATCACTTAATACAAAATAAATTTATGTAGGATATGCATAGTTGTAAAATTTAAGCAGTAATAAGATTTAATTATTAGCCAATTATTTGAACAATCGAAAACTGGTTTATATTTTCCCTAAAAATAATTGTTGGCCCTAAACCTTGGAGCCAAGAAATTGTGGAAGAAAGAATTTAAAACATCAGGGAGGAGAGCTATGCCCGGTTATGTTTACTTCTCTAAACCCAACCCCACCCCCTTGCCTGACTGCTGATCTATTGTTTTTTGACATCCACTAACACAGCTGCAACCAGATAAGAAGAAGATATCCCTCCGATACAAAAATTACAAAACCTTAACTAATTGTTTTATGAAGTCCACTTTACCAATGAAGTCCACAATTTTCTTTTCATTTTTACAAATCAAATGAGACAGAAATGAAGGCTGTGCATCATTCAAAAGATAAAATATGATTACAAATTTGAAGTTGTTAAGTGTAAGGTCAGAGCTAAATATAGCTGTAAGTTTTCAATTTCCAAATTCTGAAACATCTCTCAGAATCTGGTATTTCTAGATAACTGTCAAAATCCATTCTTCTATGAGTTAATGAAATATTGTCGAGGTTATTGTTATGAAAAACTCGTGGACGGCTGCGTAAAACGATAGCGCATATCTGTCAGTGACAGGTAAACGGCAGACGTAGCTTTTCAAAACTCGCGATCTGCCGCGAAATACGATCGCGCGTACTTGCCGATCGCAGATAATCGGCAAATGTAGCGTTGTTAAAGTCGCAGTTGGCCGCAAAATACGAGCGCAGGTACTTGCCGATCGCCGAAAATCGGCAAATAAATGTAGCCTTGCAAAAGTCGCGGTCATCCGCGAAAAACGATCGCGTGTATTTGCCGATCGTAAATGAACGAAAGCAACTTTGCGAAACTAGCGATCGGCCGTAAAAAACAGTCGCGCTTATTTGCCGGCCACAAATGAACAGAAAATGCTGCTTAATGTGAAGCTAGCGAGCGGCCGCGATAAACAATCTGCCTCGACCTTGAGTAGTAGCAACTACTCGAGTAATTACTCGACTGTCGAGTACTCGCCCACCCCTAGTCAACTGTTGTTTAGAGTGCTGAGTGGCTGGAATAAATGTGAAAAATTGTACAAATTAAAGTCATGGTCTTATGATTACAGTATCTATTACTCAGCATCACATTTTCTGATGAAAAAATATTGATTCTTTTATTTAATGATATGTGAATACCTCAGACTGAAGAAACACTGAAACATCTTCATTACACAATTGTTATGTTTTGATGTTACCCAATGATATAAATTAGGGGTGTGCGAAGAGTGATTTTTTGGTTCGAATCGAATCGAATCGAATAGTTTATAACTATTCCGAATATCGAATATTTTCGAAACGAATATTTATGTCAATGGTTATTCGTTCAAATGAGATCAAATTTTAAATCGTAGCATGTAAGTATAAATACCCTTTCGCAGCAAACCTGTATACTCAGCAAATTACCAAGCATTTTTTAGCAACTATTCAATTATTAATATAATGTTATCAAAACAAAAGTGTTATTTCATTGTGTTTCTTTACTCCTGTCCTTACTTTCTCCCTCCCCTCCCTGTTTTTATCTTATTTAATTATTGATAGCATTATAACAAGTCAAAATAATATAGGTCAAATATCAATTACTAAGGTACACAAAGGTACAACTAGGCCCTAATCAATTGTTAAGAATTTAGAAATTTATTGATTCCCCTTAAGCATAGGTAATATTCATTTGAATAAGCATAATTAGGCCTTTAGTAGCAATTTCAGGATTTGGCTACTTAACAATTCCTTTTCTACTGCAACCTAAAAGTGAACAAATTTTGGTTCTCTGCATCCCTTTGTTCCTTTTCCTTTTAATAAACCAATAAATTATTTGATCAGGGACTAGGCTTAAGGGATTAGACCAAAGAATTACATATAAAACTTGGTTCACCAACTACTTCATATTTGAAGAAAGCCTTACAATTTTATTTGTGCATTAATGCCTGAGAACAAAGATTTTGATTCTCCTAAAGTAATACTATAGAATAATAATAAGTCACACCAGTAAACTTAACCTAAATTTTAAGATAATTTACAATTGCCATTTACTTACAACAAAGTTTATTTGTTTTACATTATAAACAGCAAGCAAACTCATTAATTAGGCTTAAGTTGTCAAACCAACATTGTACGTAATCTAAAAATGACCATTTTAATCACGTATTGAAAAAACACGCTCCGCCTGATTCGTCAGATTTCAACAAAATAAAACCTATTTTTGATCATTCAACGTTTATATTTCCATGTAATTGCTTATTTGAAAAATAAAGAAATCTGAGTGATTGAAACAAACACGCGATAGACGTTCTCGAGTTATTAACAACAACTAAACTTCAAAAGCAAAAGCAGACGAAGTTAAAACGACGACGAAATTCGAAAACGAAAAGACAAATAATGAACAGGTCCGCCAACTCTTTGCCAGCCTAAAATTATTGTACTTCATCGTATCAAAGTTGGAAGTGATGGTGATCCCGGATTCTGTTTAAGATATTTACGGCCTGAAAAAGTCGTACGAAACACCTACACGACTATTTATGTATGGGGTATTTACGGGATATTTCGTTTTGGCAGCTGAATACGACTCTGGACGTGGACACTGTCGGTCATCGGTGAACTCTGATTGGTCTTGATTGCAATTCTCTCTTTTACCAACTCAACTGATGTTTCGTCGGTTTCGGATACTGGTCGAGACAGAACTGATGAAGGATGGACTATTGTTTGTTAAATGATTTAATGCTGTGATACTAGAATTTATCTCACAAAAAATTCGTTGTCGCGTCGGGTATTGTGCAGTATATTAACCTAAGTACTGCACGACTGATCAACACAGCAGAGGGAATTTGTGGCAAAACTGCAATGTCAGTATTATTTTACAGCAGCTATTCATCTGTCGTCTGTCCACGTGCTTACGTGCTTACGTCCTCCTCTTCGTCCCGTTGACCCCGTAGTGATACGGGAAACAAACACGCACATCCACGTGAGGACGCAACTGTTTCTGATGTAAAAAATGGATTCGTAGTTGTTTGCAACTAAAAAACGTACTTTTATTTTGAAAATGGGAACGTTTTCACCTACTTTTGATTTTATGCCAGTCCTTTAAATATTCGATTCGGTCATATCGAACTTCTTTGCAATCTCGAATCGAATCGAATATCACGATATTCGATTCGAAAAAGTTCGAAGTTCGAATATTCGCACACCCCTAATATAAATGTTTAAAATTTGACTACATATCTACGATGGAACTATCAGCGTGTGCAATTTGATTTAGAGATCGAATTATTTTTCTGATGATATATGGTATAAAAAAATTTGAGTATTATTATCTGATATTTTTCTACATTATAAGTTTACATTTTGCCCCCCCCCCCTCCACAGCGCTAGGCCCTAGTAGTGGCGCACTCACCCGAGGGTGGGTACATTGCACAGCCAGATGGATGCTTAGCTAAAGGCGTAAAATCTCACCAATACAGATGTCTAACTGTTTAATGTAGCACATGTTTTAGAATCATGTGATATAAATTATTATTATTATTATTGTTGTTGTTTACATTCAGTAGTCCATTTTCAGTGTTTTATAAAATATATAATTTGTTCACTATGAATGAGTTTCTCTTAAAATAATTATGGCGCAGTCGAATAAAGAAGTAAAAATAATGATAAATACAAAATAAATATTTTGAAGTGATTTGAAAATATACCTTATTACTACAAAATACAGAAGTGTTTGAAGATTTGAAGAAAATAATTTGCAGCTCACAGGTTCTTGCACCTTTCAACCCAGATTTACCGGTGGAAATTCAATGTGATGCTTCCAAGGATGCCATTGGCTTTTGATTGCTCCAGAACAACAAACCAGTACATTTTGGATCAAGATCAATGAACAGTACAGAGCAAGATTATGCTCAGATAGAAAAAGAGTTTTTGGCCATTTGTTTTGCAATTAATAAACTACACACTTACATTTATGGTCACCAAAATGTTGTTGTGTTTACAGACCATTTACCACTAGTTTCAATTGCGGTAAAACCACACAGTAAGATTTCAAACAACAGGCTCAAAAGGTTGAAACTCAAATTAATTGATTATCAACTGAAAATCAAATATCTACCTGGAAAATACATGTTCATCGCTGACTTCATGTCAAGATGTGGAATCAAAATGCCAGAAACTAAAGATGTGCTCATGGATGATTACATTCACACTGTCGAAGCTCATGAAATTTATGAAGATGAACCTAGATTGAAACTGTTTCAAACCAAAACTAAAACCGATGAAACTCTAACATTGATTAATGAGTATCTTCATCAAGGTTGGCCAGATCCAAGTTTCCTTGAAGGTGAACCTAAGCATTTTTTTAATATTAGACAAGAACTGCAAGCTAGTGATGATTTAATATACTATGGCGACAGATTGATCGTTCCAAAAAGTTTGCGGAAATTTGTTCTATATGTTTTACATGAAACGCATCTAGGATCGTCTAAAATCTTGAAGAAAATGAAACAGTTGTTCTATTGGCCAGGAATAGCATCTGATGTAACAAATGTTGTATCAACATGTAAGATTTGTCAAAAAATTGGAAAGTCTAAAACCAAAAGTCCAATGATAAATCATGAAATCCCAAGCAATTCATTCAATACAATCGGAGTGGACATTGCTGAATTTCATAAAAGCTACTATTTAGTGATTGTCGACTACTATTCTCGATGGATTGAAGCTTTAAAAATCAGTGACAAAAGAAGCAGTGTGATAATATCCAAACTTAAAGAAGTTTTTTCAAGATTTGGGATCCCTAAAACGATGATTGCTGATAATGTACCATTTAACAGTCAAGAATTTAAATAGTTAGCACATGAGTGGGATATGCAGATTATTACCATAAGTCCATACTATCTTAAATCAAATGGACTGGCTGAAAAATCAGTTGGAATAGTCAAGGAAATGTTGAAAAAATGTCAAGAAACAAAACAAGATTTAGAGTTATATTTACTTTATTACAGAAACAGTCCTGTATCCAATCTTCAAGTGTCACCATCTCAGCTGCTTAACAGCAGAACATTAAGGAGTAAGATTCCTATGTGAGAAGAATTATTAAGACCAAAGTTAGTTGATGAAAATGTTTATGAGAAAATGCTCAAGACACAAAAAGAACAAAAGTCGTACTATGACAAAACTGCATTAAAAAGTGAAGTAAACTTTGCTGTTGGAGAGAAAGTATGGGTTCAAGATACACTAAACAAACAGTGGGATGAAGGGATGATTGTACAAAAGCTCAAACAGCCAAGGTCATATCTAGTCGAAATCAAAGACAAGGGGATAAAAAGAAGAAATGAAAATTGTATAAAGAGGAGAGAAAGTGTAAGATAAGAAGCTCAAGAGGGAGATGTTTAATATAGCACATGTTTTAGAATCATGTGATATAAATTATTATTATTATTGTTGTTGTTTACATTCAGTAGTCCATTTTCAGTGTTTTATAAAATATACAATTTGTTCACTATGAATGAGTTTCTCTTAAAATAATTACTAACACCTGTCTTTCTATTTCATGTACTGATCCTGATGGAGAATACACACTGTCCTGCACCCCACCTATCTGCTTGTTCTTTCGCCCAAACTGTTCTGCTGGGAAATCATGTGAAGTCTTTGGCCGAGATGTATTTAGGTAGTAAAAAATTGCATGTTCTTTTGGCCGAGAAACAGCACTTCTGGGAACTCTTTGGAATCTTTGGTTGAAACAAAACCAACATTCAATGTCACTATCAACTTTTTTCTCTGTCCAAAGGTGATTCTGGATGACAGCAGACCAAAAAGCTTCAAGCAACACTCAACAAAATTGGAATCTAAACAAGCACAGAGACATAGCACAAACATTCCCCCAACAAACCAAGGACATTTTCCCAAATGAATGCATGATTTCAAAACTCCAAATTTGCAAACAAGCCTGAAAAAAAACCTCTCTCAAACCACAATTTCAAGAACACTGAAAATTATTGGAAAATCTGCATCTCAAATCATGGTTAACTGAAGGGGTGTGCGAGTATTCGACTGGTCGAGCTTTTTAGGTCGAGCTTTTCAGTATTCGGCTCGGCTCGACTTTTTTCAAAAAAGCTCGACGCTCGAGCCAAGCTTTTGATAAGAGAGTTCTATTGGAAAGATAATTATTGCGATCTATTTTTGGGTACGGTAAACCGGAAGAGCGTTTCCCTCCCAAGAAAAACACAAACAAATAAGCATTCCTTAGTGATAATGAAAGGACATTGTCAGGTAACAAGAAATATTATCTCCATTTAGACGGAAATCGGAGCTATATTTAGTTGACCTTGGAGAACCCAAAATACACCAATAAAGTATATTGTTTTATCATAGCTTATCTCTTAAACGGTACATCGTACAAGTTTCATTTTAATCTCATTTGATTTCGAAAAATAAGACAAAAAATATGAGCCATCATTTATAGTTGTATGACTAGTAGTTTGTATTTTTGCATTTTGAAATATAAGGATTCCTTACCTCCTAATTAACTCACGCTCGTACTGAGTCAGACAAAGACAAAAAACCGGGACCAGGGCTTGGAGTAAACAACCTCCATCCCCTCCCCCCCTCCCAGACCACTGATAAGGAGAGTGAGAGAGGTAGCTGTTTCTTTCTTTCTCTCTATTCCGTCCTAGTTTTTTATCTTTCTTTTTTCTAATTTCCTTAAACCGTACATTATTTTCTTCCAAAAACTTAGAAATGTAATTAATTTTAGGATGACAATAAATTTTTTTGTTATTAAATATTATTTCATTCATAATCTGAAATATTAAGTTTAACCATCAATATTATGCCGATTGGCACTGCTATTTGTAAACATATTTACTTTGTGAACATTAAGAAAATCAATCTTGTGTTTGACCAAGTCTAAATATGTTATTTTTTTTAGATATAACCATTTTAAAACCTTTCCATTAGGTAACTCCTTTCAACTCTTGAAATTTATTTTGTAGTACCTATATGTGACTAGAATGATTATGTAAGTTTAACTATTTATTTTAAAGTGAAAGTATTGTGGGATTGGGGAGTCAAATTGTTTGTTATTTTTCTACATAAATTATTTTTTAGCCAGTTTGATCAATTTTATGTAACATAATACAAAATATTAATGAACCTATCAGATCATTAACTTGTTTTGGAGATAAGCTTTCTAGTTTTGAGCTGGCGTTCACTTAAGGTATGCAAACATTAGTCAATTATATCTTTTAAAATTAAAATCAAGCTTCATAATTTTGTGGTTGTTAAAAAGCTCGGCTCGAAAAAGCTCGAGCTCGAAAACTTTTGAAAAAGCTCGGCTCGGCTCGGCTCGAGTTCAAAAATCACTATTCGCACACCCCTGGTTAACTGAGACAGAAATCATTTCCAAAATAAACTATCTCCAAATCAAATGAAAACAAAACCCAGGAAAAAATGAAACCAAATCAATCAACAAGCTTTTCCAATCCTGCATTTTTTTTGTGCAATTGCTTGCACAAATTCTCATTCAAAAACTCTCGAATTGCATGCAAACTGCCCAAAAAAGAGGAGAAAAACATACAAAAAAACTTGTTTCGGACTCACAGAAAACAGTCTGGGTCTCAGACAATGCAGATATGACAGAAAATACGTTTAAAGAAATGACACTCAAACCATACCGAATCAGGACAGGCATTTATTAAACTAGCACAAACATCAAACACAACTCTGCAAGAGTAAAATCTCAGAAAAATCCCCCCCCAAAAAAATACACAAAAAAAAACAAATCAACACACAGACACTGAATCACCCATCCATCACCAACAAACCCATGCATGCACAACTGCTCATACAATGCATGGCTCCAAAACTCAAAACCTCAGACCTGTTGTTCCAAGTGGGGGGGAAAAAATGTTGGGTCAACCTAACAATGGGACACTAGTTTGTAAAGGACTAACAACACTCCACTGGGAGGAAACAAACTATCAACTGTTAAAGGGCTTGGTGAAGGAAAGATGCTTGCAGAAAAGTCTTGTCCTCAACACCTTTCAACCCAGCCTTTCATTTGATCTTCTTTCCCACACCCTTTAAACAAACTTCTCTTGAGGTGTATAGACTCACTAGATCTTACTCATCTTTCCAATTCCCCCATTTTAGTTTGCTTTTATGTTTTAGAATTTTTTCTTTCTTATCTTTATTTCCCCATTAATACAATTAGCTGGGAAAACCCCAGATATCTGTATCAACAATAACAACAACAACAACAACATCAACAACATTATAAGTTCATATTTAGTTAACATACCAGAACATTAACAAATAGGAAGTAAAATTTTGCTGCGCATGTTTGTATTTCTTTGTTTAAATCTAATTGAGATAACCTATTAATATCAACCCCTACATTAGTTTTTTTTGCTTGTCTTAAGGACTTCCGGAGTTCCGATACTTTAACCTCTGTTGGCAAATTGCGCAATAGCGCCTCGTAAGACAACTCATCCCCTACTAAAAATTCCGGTACAAATTTTTCCATTTTACTACTATGATTTCTCTTTATCACAAAACACAACAAACTTCTATGATTCAGTTATTCCAGAGGATTACTGATATAAATACTTTCTTATTAACCTTAATTAATTACAAACTGACCTCTTTTCAGCTACGGACAAAAATACACTAAACATCTGGCAAAAACAGATTACCTCAAAATGAAAACTTACACCCAACTGTTATCGTTACAAGAATCCAAACAAAAGTTAAAACTTTGTCAAGCTCTAATATACCAGAGGGCTCCCCTAATATCCCAACTTCAAATCAAAATTTTGTTAAAAGTTTAACTTTACACTTTCTCCTCCCTTTACACAATTTTTATTTGACTATAATATAACATAAATACCATACTTCCTTAGTTCCGATTTTCATCTACCATAACTGGACCCAGAGCTGTATCTTAACATCTCAAAACAATAAAGATTCTAGTTTTACAATAACTTTATTCAGTCTCACAGCAAGGTGAGAACAAAGCAGCAGAGTGGCACAGGTTTGCTACTACTCCGGTAGTCAATTTACGTAACGCTTTACAAGCTACCACGAGTTGCACAATTTTCAGCTCTGGGTACTAAAATAAAACCCAAAGTCCAATATTACAAACTTTCGAATTTATTAAGCTACTAAATCTAACAAATTGGCCTTGAATTATCCTAAGTATTCACTACATCCAGTTGGTGTTCTAGGCCTAGCCTGTGTTACTTGGGGATCCCCTTCTCATTTACAGAAAATCTTAATTTACCTTGTATACACATTACGTTAAACAAATTACTGATTTGTCTCCTACTTATCTTACTACTTAACAAAATTAAAATAAATCTTATCTGGTTAAACAAATTGAAGCCCCATTATTCCCCGATGTTGGCTCAACGGAAGACACGAATAGGCTGCATGGACCCCGTCAGAGGAAACGACCAAAGTTCAGGCTGGTTACCCCTCGCACGGAGACAGCATCAGAGGTGGAAATCCCGGTACCCCCGAAACCCTCACAATGAGGGACAAACTTAAATTAACTAAATCTTCTTCGAGGCTTGATCTAAGACTTAATAAACAGTAAGAGCAAAATATCACAGAAGTAACAATCCGAGAGAGGCCAAAACCAAAGTCGGAAAGAAAGAGAAAGTGCTCAGCGAGCTTCACCTTCCTCCTGGCGGAGGGATTTTAAAGAAACATGGTCAATGAAACAAAACTAGCCTACATTAGAACTTGACTAGCCTAAAATTCGGTAATAAACTTCACAAATTATTAAACAAAGTTAGATAAAAACCCCAGAACTCCAAACTAAATTAAAATTCGACAGTAAAAACAAGGACTACTTTTTGAGAAGCCGGAGCTTCCAAGGAACTTACTGGAACATTCTATGAGTTTACAGCATCGTATTAACCAGCCAGTAAAATATTAGCACAATAACAAATGAGCGTGACAAACTGTCACAGTATTATGTATCTTATAAGTAAAGTTTTAATTTATTTGTTAATCAATGTTAAAATTATTATTTACCTTTCCAATATCCTGTTGATTTTAGAATTCATGCTACATGTTTCGTGGTGACAACCACATCCTCAGGCAGCGTCGCAGAGACTTGTCATGAGTTTGAAATTGAAACACTGATCACTTTAATACACTTAAACACATACAAAGTACATTTACACATTACAACAGACGGTAAACAAATACGACCGGTCATTAATAATTACTCCCATCGCGGTGCGTGCACGCTTAATGAACAGGATATTGGAAAGATAAATAATAATTTTAACTTTGATTCATCACCAATATCCAGCAGTAGGAAAATGAATTCCTATTTGTTAATGTTCTGGTATGTTAACTAAATATGAACTTATAATGTTGTTGATGTTGTTGTTGTTGTTGTTATTGTTGATACAGATATCTGGGGTTTTCCCAGCTAATTGTATTAATGGGGAAATAAAGATAAGAAAGAAAAAATTCTAAAACATAAAAGCAAACTAAAATGGGGGAATTGGAAAGATGAGTAAGATCTAGTGAGTCTATACACCTCAAGAGAAGTTTGTTTAAAGGGTGTGGGAAAGAAGATCAAATGAAAGGCTGGGTTGAAAGGTGTTGAGGACAAGACTTTTCTGCAAGCATCTTTCCTTCACCAAGCCCTATAACAGTTGATAGTTTGTTTCCTCCCAGTGGAGTGTTGTTAGTCCTTTACAAACTAGTGTCCCATTGTTAGGTTGACCCAACATTTTTTCCCCCCCACTTGGAACAACAGGTCTGAGGTTTTGAGTTTTGGAGCCATGCATTGTATAAGCAGTTGTGCATGCATGGGTTTGTTGGTGATGGATGGGTGATTCAGTGTCTGTGTGTTGATTTGTTTTTTTTTCATGGTTATTAGCACAACCTCGTCAACTCGGGAAGATTGGAAGATGGATACTTAGAATTCAGAGTCTTAAGTTTAAAGCCAGACATATTCGAGGATCCGAAAATTTTACCGCTGATGCACTTTCGAGGATGTTCGAGCCTACCCAAGAGGAGAGGAGACTACAAGGGTCGAGGGAAACACCGGAAGAGGTACAAGACTCTGAAACAAATCAGGAAATTGAAGTTCCAGGAAAACCAAAAGTGGGATTAATTACTAGTTTTCCGTTGGCTTTTGATGATCTTCGGTAGCATCAAATATCTGATGAAAAGTTGAGGCCTATTATTCAAGATTTAGAGCAAGGACGTAACAGCGAGATGTATAAATTGCGAAGAGGTGTTTTATGCAAGACTGTTGGAAGAGAGAAAGATTTAAAAATAGTACTAAAATACTATCATGACTCGCCCTTTGGGGGACACTTAGGAAAATTCAAAACTCTCCATAAAATTAAACAAGAATTCTATTGGGATGGAATGATCAGAGATGTCAATGAATTTGTAAAGAATTGTTTGGTCTGTGCAGTAAGCAAACCGTCGGGGAATACCAAGATTGGATTATGTAGTGGTGTAGAACCGCCAAAGCAAGCTCTAGAGAGAATTTATTTAGATTTTAGTGGGCCTTATCCAAGAAGCAAGTCCGGCAAAACCATTATTTTGATTTGTGTCGACGCATTCACCAAGTTTGTTTGGTTAATACCTATGTATAAAGCCCAATTTCCAAATTGGGCTTCTCAAAAAGTAGTCCTTGTTTTTACTGTCGAATTTTAATTTAGTTTGGAGTTCTGGGGTTTTTATCTAACTTTGTTTAATAATTTGTGAAGTTTATTACCGAATTTTAGGCTAGTCAAGTTCTAATGTAGGCTAGTTTTGTTTCATTGACCATGTTTCTTTAAAATCCCTCCGCCAGGAGGAAGGTGAAGCTCGCTGAGCACTTTCTCTTTCTTTCCGACTTTGGTTTTGGCCTCTCTCGGATTGTTACTTCTGTGATATTTTGCTCTTACTGTTTATTAAGTCTTAGATCAAGCCTCGAAGAAGATTTAGTTAATTTAAGTATGTCCCTCATTGTGAGGGTTTCGGGGGTACCGGGATTTCCACCTCTGATGCTGTCTCCGTGCGAGGGGTAACCAGCCTGAACTTTGGTCGTTTCCTCTGACGGGGTCCATGCAGCCTATTCGTGTCTTCCGTTGAGCCAACATCGGGGAATAATGGGGCTTCAATTTGTTTAACCAGATAAGATTTATTTTAATTTTGTTAAGTAGTAAGATAAGTAGGAGACAAATCAGTAATTTGTTTAGCGTAATGTGTATTCAAGGTAAATTAAGATTTTCTGTAAATGAGAAGGGGATCCCCAAGTAACACAGGCTAGGCCTAGAACACCAACTGGATGTAGTGAATACTTAGGATAATTCAAGGCCAATTTGTTAGATTTAGTAGCTTAATAAATTCGAAAGTTTGTAATATTGGACTTTGGGTTTTATTTTAGTACTCAGAGCTGAAAATTGTGTAACTCGCAGTAGCTTGTAAAGCGTTACGTAAATTGACTACCGGAGTAGTAGCAATACATTAAAATTTGCCGACTGGCAATTCAGTCTCATGAATGCCAGTCACCGGGCTTTGTCATCGTCGTGAGTCAGCAATGACCGTCGCGTCAATGTTTTTGGAACGGCACATAGAGACTTGCGAGCAGACTGACAGGACTGCGCTCTGGTGGCACGTTGCCAAGCATGCACACTAGCTGTTTTTGCTGCCGCACATCCAATGTACTGGCTTTTAAGATTTGATTCCAGCAATAAGCCTGCATTCTGCATTGAATACTCACTTGAGTTTTAGCTTCTACTATCTTAACCAGTTTCTGCGAGTTGAGAGAGTTTGACCTGGCGTCCAACTGAGCCACAGCAAACTGAGCCATCTCCTTGACTCTTGGGTTATTGACATCAGCTGGTGAAAGGCCTCCAACAAGAACATCCTGAAAGACACAGTTTTTTTAAGTGAAGTTAATTAATAAGTTGTATTAAATATTTTTTATGGATGGGACATATTTTATGTGATTAGAAATACTTATATCAATTTTTGTAAATGTAATTTAACTTAAACCAACTACAAACTAAGTTTCTTATAATCATGAGATTTTCAGTAAAATTTCTCAAAAATCCAGGATAACAAGAATTCTAATAATAAAAAATTGTTTAAGTTACCTTATCATCAATTGATCCTGTTTGAGTAGTCGAAACTACAGCTGTTTCGTACTGCTTATGAGAATTATAAAGTGCCAAATAAGAACTGATTAGCCTAAAATTCTGAAAATGAAGTTAATTAGTTTTTGAAAAGAATTGACTGTTTCATTTTTCGGCCAAATTTTTTTAATCAATTTTAATAATAGAGCTAAATTGCTTTTTAATTATTTTAAGTTATTTTGGCAACAGTTTCTCTCAATATTATAACCTTTTTCATCGGAAATTGTAAAATTAGTACTACTAAGTTTTACGACTTTTAAATACCAAAAAAATCTGTAAACAGCCAGAACCTCATAAAGAGAGTAGTAAGACTTTGTTTCAAACCGAAGTTTCCAATGCATGCACATACATTCAGAATATATGCAGTGCTCACAATAAAGTATAGGTAATATGGATTAAATTTGGTGGATTAGGATTAATAGATTTAATGCACCTTTAAATCAATGCAATGAGTAACATCTTTCATGTAAAATGTGTAGACAGTAGAAGAAAACAATCAAACATTAGTAAAGCCTAGTTTACACTAGCAAGTAGCCGTGACACATGAACGCACTAATTACTTTGTCATTTTGTTAATGTACGTTTACCAACGCCTCCGTTGGTTTTACACACTTTAGTGTCATCACTCCAGATTGCACCTCTCCAATAATCAATGAGGAGTAGCAAACCTTGATGAGCAAAACCAACGGAAGTGTTGGTAAACCTGTATTTGCATAACAACAATGTAAGTAGTGTGATCAAGTAACAACACTGCTACATGCTACTGTAAACTTGGCTTTATTCCCATATGATTGTGTTTCACCACCTAAACAAATTAAATTGTTACCACATTCACCTGTGGTTCTAAACAAATTATGAATAATTAGGCTTACTCGTTTGTTTCGTGCTACTGTGTTGGCCATCTGAGGTTCACATTTGGATGAAGTGAACTCCCTGTGTTTGTCCCAAGGTCTGTCATATACCACCACATCACACTCCTGGATTGGCTAAAATTTTAAGAAAATCAAGTATGATTTTTTTTCCATTATAAAAGGTTATCAAATTATGTTTCATAGGTCGACAAAAAACCATCAGTGTATTCGACAAGCATGTTTCAGTCTGCATTCCATCATCAGCGGCTCAAATACATAATGGCCTAATCAAGAGTATTTAATGTTGACTGTTGTTGACTTAAGTAACCATGAATGAAAAATAATAACTACAATGAAATCAATATGTAAATAGTTAGTTTCTGAATTAATGTTGGTCAGAAATGTTGTATGGATTAAACATTGACCCATACAATCTAAAAAAGACTCAGGAGTTTTTAACAAAATCTACATTAACAGTTTTTTTCATGACCATACTTACTTACTTACCAAGCCTTGGCACCAAGGCCTTAGTGCCACTTAGGCACTAGCATGCCAAACAGTCAAATACACATTTGAGCAGACAACAAAGAAACAGTCAACAAAGAGATAGAAGACCAAAACGATCCAATACCCAGAATAGAAGACATTTTCTCTCAAATTAATGGTGGAAAATTATTTTGCACAACAGTTATTTCTAATGCCTACCTCCACGTGAAAACTGACGAAGACAGTGCACATATGGAGACACCCAACACACATAAAGGTATGTGCAAAGTGAACCGTTTGATGTTTGGAGTAAAATTAGCACCATCTCTTTGGCAAAAATTCATGGACAAAACCTTGCAGGGACTTCCTAGTGTACAGTTTTTCTTTGATGATATTATTGTTCAAGGGCAAACAGCTGAAGAACTTAGCTAGGTTACATAAGTTTCAGAAAGGTTAAGAAACAAGAAATTAAAACTGAACCAAATGCAAATTCTGTCAAACTAGTATTCAATATCTCGGCTCAAGGACTTCACAAAACAAAAGACAAAGTCTTATATATCATCAACAGTAAAAGACCTGAAAAGGTAAGTGAACTTCGTACATTTATGAGAAATACTAACTATTAAAACAAATTCATTAAGGATTTAGTAACAAGCCTCTGCCCACTCAATGACTTACTGAAGAAAGGTAACCATTTCGTGTGGACTTCAAAAGTGAAGAAAGCTTCGAGAAAGTTATGTTGTTAAGAATAACTGTAACTGATAGATTGAGCAGAAACTGCAAAGAAAAAATAGGTCCTACAACTCTTCGTTTGCAATGGCCAGCACGAGAGCTAAAATCAAAGAAAACAATGGCGGATGGCCTTTCATGTATAAAGAGGATGACAAAATTTATCACTCAATGAGCACCTTACAACAGTCAGAAGAAGAGCACCCCACATATGCTCAAATTTATATCTATGACATCAAAACTGTCAAGAAAGAATGCTAAATAAAGTCAACGGCTCTTATAGCAATGAACTCATGTACAGCTTGACCCAACACTTGGTTAAAGTTAATCCCTAAATGCTAATTTTCAACATGGTGAGTTGCATTCTGAAAAATACTCCTGATGGGCATCATAAGGAACTCAGAATGCACATTGCCAGAGATCGAACTCAAGATCAGCACCGATATAACTACACAACTTCTACTTCTAAAAATGTTGCTGTTATTTTTAGAGCAAATGATGGCGATCCACCAAGTGAACGTGACTGCATTTACCCGAAAGATCAGCCAGCCACTTAGAAGATTATATATTCTCCACTCTTGCCTCGATCCAATGGATTACACATTACTTTTTCCATAAAAAGGTGAAGGTTAGCATACAAACCTAAATCACTGCAATGAATACTCAACTGCACAACGAACATCACTTACAATGCTGCAATACACATCCTATCGATTGGCTATCAGAGACACTTTCAGCACGCTACACCGTTCCGAAAAGCTATTCTTACAGTGGATTATTAACATATATGTGAGCATAGAAGGCAGCTGACCTGGTTACATGTTATTGATTAATAATGTTTTTTTAAAGAGATTTCTTAAAAAGTGTATTTCGATTACGTTATTATACATGTTTTTTATTTCTCATTTTGATTATCTAATTTTACCAATCTTTTATATATTTGTTTAGGAACTAAACACATTTATTTACAGAAATTATTTATTTATAATTTCATAACTGTGCAAATTTGCATGTATTCACCTAGTTAGATATTCATTTAGGGGCTAGATTAACTGTAAGCAGTTTTCCACTTGTAAAAAACATATGTTCTAACCTTATCTGGTAGAGCATCGCAAGGACTGTTTGCTTGAGACCCTTTGCGGCAGTTTGTCTCCACAAGCTGAAGTTTCAAAAAGTAATTGGTACCAGCAACTGTCTAAAAGGTAATAAAATCATAGTAAGTGGCAAATACAAAAAAAATTACAAAACTAAAGGTAACTTATTTAAATATTTATGGGAAATTAGTATATGTAGTTGAAACTCAAGATTTTTTAAAGTCTTATAACTCTTCAAACATACTGGATGCCCACCAAGTATTGCCCTGTTGTATTGGTTTTCACATACAGAAATTATCTGAGCCAATACAAACTGTAGATAGCAAAGGGAATTTAATCAAGTATTTTCTTAAGTTGATAACACCAAAATCCAACAACATGAAAGGTACAGCTCAAAACTAAATGTTTAGTGTGGTATAGCCATACAATCATTGATAGCAAGTGATTACAATCATTCTTAGCATAAGCCAAAATGAAAAGTTGTATAATAAATACAATCTGTGATAATTTTTCAGCTAGACAGCGCCTGTCAACCAAGGTGGTAAAAATGGCCACCTCTTTCACCAAAGTTAACCCCATCATGATTGCTTTTTGTAGGATTTGTCAAAAACATAGTTTAATCTTCCCTGGGTCTTAAATCACTGTGATTATTGTTATTGTTGAAATTATTAATATTGTTATTCTTGAAATACTGTGACGTCCATGCTAACCAAAACCTGAGACAAGCTAAAAAGTAGCCTAGTAGTTCTTAAGATCACTGGAAACACAGATACAGGTGTATTCAGTTTGTGCACAGCAATTAAAATGTAAGATATTTGTTAAATCTTTGGATAAAACTTTAACATGCCATTATTTTTTTTATAATGTCGTTTCTTTATCTTAATTTCGTTGACAACTAGTACATTTCACACTGATTTAGATACAAAACAGTAAATAGATCTAAAAGACAAACAATTTTGATTTATTTCATTGATCAATATCGAGCCCAATAAAAGTAAGGCATGACCAATTTCTATATTTGTAAACTTCAAATTTTTAACATTTATCGTAACAAAGCATTAGTTGTTGGTCAAAGAGGTAAACGACAAGTACTGCAAAGTTAATCAACAAAAGTTTTTAATGCAAAATTAACAAATTGTTTGATAAATTATCTTAAAAAACGTTTTTTTACAATACTTTGGTGAATATAAAGTGATTAAAATGAAAGTAATTTGAATAATAACTTTAAAAAAAAATTAGTCAAATTGAGCTATGACCATGTTAAAGTATCTGAGGCATAAATTTAGCTCAATATCAGAGCCTAAATATAACCACTTATAAAAGGGCGATAAGATGATACCTGGGTTTGAGCATCCTTAATCTTGATTAATTTTTGTGAGTTGAGGGAGTTTGACTTGGCGTCCATTTGAGCAATCGCATATTGAGCTATTTCCTTGACTTTCTCATCATTGACATCTGCTGGTTTCTTTCCTCCATAAAGAGCCTACAAATTTTTCAAGAAAACTAATCGAATAACAAAATGTGTTTCTAAGTTTTAATTATGTTTTGCCTTTTTATAAGTGAATGCAATATCCAGAGAGCTAAATAAATCGGTATACAGTAATTTTATAAATAAGATTTACAGGAATTATATACGCATTATGTGAAAATTAAAAAAAGTTTAAAAAATAAGTATTTAAAGTATTATGATTAACTATTAAAAGTCCTTACTTGTACTTTTAAATTGCTTTGCAGTTTAATATACAGTGGAACCTCCGTTAACTGTCACCATTAGGACCGAGAGGGTGACAGTAAAGAGAATATACGGATAACAGAAATTTGATCATAAAGTAAACCTGTGTAGTAAATGTAGACTGAAAAGGTTTCGGGATAAATTATTCCCTGTACAAGTGGATAATACATATTTCTCATTAAATTACATACATGCACAAGTAAAACAAGTAATACTTGTTCGTTCTTACGGTGTCTATGACGACACATTAAAGTACATTAGCAGTGAAGATAAAAGAGAGTGACGGTTAAAAGAGTGACGGTTGATCGAGGTTCTGCTGTAATTTCTGATTTAATAATTTACTCTCATATCTGTTTGGTAAATGTCAAGAAAGTACAGTGTAACATATACAGCAAATACTTAATAGACCCCCAGTTGGATCCTATCTTGCATGATAAGGTAAATTAATGGATGATGTCAAGACAGGAGGCAGTGTTGTAGTTTCTTTCAGTGAACAACTTCAGTTTCCCACCAGGGGAGGCTGGGCTTAACATCAGGGTGGGCGGGGGTGTACTGGCAACCAAGATAAGGGCCCCTTATCCCTTGAGACCCACATCCATCTACTTGACCCACATCCATCTAGCTAATCTTAGCTTAGCCGAACCTATCCCATCTACTTATTGCTTTTTCCTTTTGCTTCCCTGAATTAATCTACTGAAGGCTTGAGGCCTCAGGAAATTACAGGGGAAGCTTCCTTTCCTTTCCTGCAGCCGTACAAATAAATCAAAAATTTTGGCAGAATTACTCTCAAAATTTGTCAGTTAAGTCAGTAATTACTTTTTTTATTTAAGATTTTAAACAGAAATTTAATTTTAGGATAATTTAAGACAACTCTAAATGTATATCAATATTAAAATATAGACTTTTTTTACATTACTTCATTCATTTTGATTGTGTTTTATCAGGTGAAACTCAGTTTACTTTGTTGGTTATAGGTTTCTGTTTTAATATTTCTGATAGGGGTATGAATAGTGATTATCAAACTCAGGCTTTTTCGAGCTGAGCTTTTTTAACAGGCTTTTTCGAGCTGAGCTTTTTTAACAATTACTAAACATTTGAAATAAATTTGTTTTTGAATTTTTTTTGCAGATGCTTTGACTTTAGAATCAACATCAAGAAATGCTAAAAACCAATAAGATGATAGAGCTAGAATTATTCTACCGTGGAACCTCTGTTAACTGTCACTCTTGGGACCAAGAGTGTTACAGTTAAGAGAATAGATGGATAACAGAAATATAATCCTAAACCTGTACAGTAGTATATGTAGATTTAAAAGGGTTTGGAAGAAAGTATACCCTGTTTAGGTGGATAATACACATTACTTATTAAAATACACTCATACAAGAGTAAAACAGAACTGTTATACTGTAAGTTGTACTTGTTCAATGTTTTATGGCATCTATTACGACACATTACAAGTACAGTGGCAGTGATGGATAACAGAGAGTGGCAGTTAATCGAGTTTCTACAGTATTTAGAGTTTCATTTTCCTCTTTTCCTCATTGTTGTTATTTGTTATCATCACACCAAGGTATTTTAATTTATCATCATGCTCAAACTCAAAATTATCTATACTTAGACTGGCTGTCTGTAGTGCTCTTGTAGTTCTTGAAACTCATATATTTGTAGTTTTTAACATCGTTTACTTTCAGTCCAATATTGTTTGTTTCACATATTAACACAGCAAGTGAAAACAACCCACTTTGCAGAAAGCGGCCTTGTCAGTTCTTAGGCTGACAAGGTAATTTTTATCTTCAGCCAACAGGTGATATAAGTTAACAAAATCCTAGGCAACCTCAATTCAATGGTCATCAATGTTGTATAATTTGTTAAAGCAAATGTTTTATTTAATATTTTTATTCTGTTCCTTTTAAAATAAATTTATCACAGTTATACTTTGCCCACATTGGTATATATAAAATGTCAGGTTTGCTAGTTAGTTGAAATTTAATTGACCTGATGTGTTTTAAAATTAATTCTTAAACAGATATTTTGACCTGGGCAAAGGCAAATATGAATAAGGTACATGTGTTGGATGAAAACATAATAGAAATACAGCTAGTATCAAATTTTTGCAATTTTAATTATTGAAACATTGATAATGATATACAATTAAAACAGAAATAGTTACCTACAGTAATATAGTTTTGGTTTATTGAACTCGCACTTACCCTTCGTTCCCTTGAAGTTACGGGGCTACAGTTGACTTTCGTAAGCCTACGAGTCTTTTCCCATGGTTTGTCCCATACGTTTATCTCACACACCTGCAAAACCTAAAAATAAATTCAAACAGAATCAAATGTCATGAATTAAATCCACTTTACAATATTGGTCATGCACTTCCACATTATTCAAAGATAGGAAAAGAGGAAAGTGGGGTTTCCACACTTTAGCTTTTTTTGTAGGGGGGATTTAGTAGTCTGGGTTTCCCAACCCCACAGGAAAATCCTGTGAGGGTACTTCAGCCATTATTTTGTCTTTATGCATGGCTACCGGAAAGGAAAGGAAGCTTCCCTTCGATTATCCCTTAGGCTCACAGCCTTTAGTAGATTAATCCAAGGGTAGCAAAAGGAAAAAGGAATAGGTAGATGGATAGGTTCGGCCAAGCTTAGACTGGGTGGGCAAAGGTATACCTTTATCCAATGGATGCTGTAACAGAGCCTCAAGGGATCAGGTGGCCCTCATCTTGGTCGCCAGTACACCCCCTGCCCACCCTGCCGTCAAGCTCAGCCTCCCCTGTGGGGAACTGAAGTTGTTCACTGAAAGACAGCTACAACATTGCCTCCAATTGTGACAACTTCCGTTACTGTACCCATTATTGGTACCTAAACTAGCAAAAGCCGGTTAGGATCCCACTAGGGGTTCTTTAGCTTGTTACTCATCTCAAATTTTGAAATTTCCGCTATTTTTGTTAGGGGGGTGATATTGACTTCCGGTTTGCGCCATTGTATTTCTTATGACAAACCCTTTAAAATGAGGGGTCACTCAACAGGGGTTTACATTTAAAAGTTTGGGGCTGCCCCCAAAGTGCCCAATTTTGGGGGTGGGAGCAAAAGTGGTACTCTCGTTAAAAAGTACAGTTTTTAATGCTGTGGTGGTATGCTGAGTTTGGTTTTCCTACTATGACACGTTATTAAGTCAGGTTGGCGTGTCTACACTTTTGCCTAACCCTTTTCCTGTTTTCAATGGCTTTAAGGGGAAAGTATGTGTCAGTTTGCTGATACTGTTTATTTATTATTGAGCCAGGTAGTGATTGTACATAAGAATAACTTTGCAACAGATGCGAGTAAAAATGAGGCTAAACTTTAGAATCCGTCTCTCCACCGTTAAAATCTAAGTTAAAAATCAATACTTTTCGATTTGATATAAATTAACGATTTCCTTTAAAACCATATATTTAATTGTTATTAATGTAACTTTAACAATTTAGGTTACTGTTTTAACTGTACATTAAAATGTTGGTTTCAACTACTTCTACTACAATTAGAGAAACTGACAAACCTAGAGTCAGTCACTCAGTCATGGATTCCAAAAATTTGCTTTGTTAACTAATTCAGTTTCATGTGATGCTACGATGATTCTAGGAATGAAACATGATAGAAGTGATGGATATATTTGGCAGTGTAAACAAAATATGTAACCAATGTGGATGTAGGTAAATAGGTAAATGGTTCGAAAATTCCAATATGTCGTTGAGTAACACTGAAGTCAACTTATATGTGGAGCCATAAGTTTAATCAATTGCAGGTAAATCACGAACCTTGCATTTAGTCAGCAACATGCGTTACGTATAGGGGGGAGAAAGTAAAAACTTGGCTATACTTGGCTGCCACAAATAATTTACTACAGTACAGAGATTACAGGGTCTACTGTACTACTGCACATTTTCCATTCCTTATATTTACCTGGTCATTGAGTGGGTTGCATGACTCCAGGCTCTGGTCGCTGCCTTTCCTGCAGTTAGTCTCCACCAGTTCTAGCTTCAGGAAGTACTTAACCCCAGACACAACCTGAGAGCATGACAATTAGCATCACATTTGTTACCAAGATGTATGGAGGGTTTTAAACTAAATTAGCTTTTTTTAGAGGTGGGCAAGTACTCAAATTTTGAGGAATTACTCAAATTTTTTCAACTACTCAAAATTAAAAAATAGTTATAACTACTAAAAAATACTAATTGAGTAGTTGGCGAGGGATTGACACATAATCTGATTGTTGACTCAATGATTACAATCTATTTTTGATCATGATAAATGACAAGAAGAGCTCGTCGCTCAACGCAACAACAATATTCAACTAATAGAGGAAAGGATGTTGGAAGAATTCAAGAAATACAACCTCTGGGGTTTCAGAAAGGTAGATGCATATGGAAATAAAATAAAGAATGAACAAATATATAACAATATTGTACAGCTTTCATTTCTGTCTCATTTGAAATTACAGTCAACTCCCAATTAACAGGGGGTGGGTTAATCGGGTTGCGGATTAACCGTGCTGGTAAAAAGTTTATTTTTTTAAATTCACTGTTTAGACATTATTACCAAGTAAATATGTCTTCAAAAGCTTCAACTATTACAAAACATTTAATTTGGCGGTGTAAAATCATAAAAAGTTTAATGATAAATACAGTACATTGCGCACAATGAGTCGTGACAGGTTGTGGCAGCTCAATCAACTCAGGCATTGATAAAGTGCATAGAGAGAGAAGGGCGGGTGGGGGAAGAATGACAATACGTAAGCCATTGGCATTTCATTTGCTTTATTTTTATTTGAATTAAATTTAATCATTTATAAGTATGATTTACTATTTCATTAATAAACAGGAGTTTTATTTTCTTTCAAAAATTAATTGCTTGGAGAAACTTTAAAAAGTAAATGAAAGGCAAAGCAAGAACGATAAAGAGAGAAGTTTTTGGCCAAAGCCCAGTGGTCCCTCCACCACCCCTGGCTAAAGTCAGAGACTTATTCACCAGACCGCTTTCCTGAAAGTCTTTGGTTTTCTCTTGAGTCCCGCTGCACCACAGCAAATTATGTCTCATATTTTTTGTCTAATTTTTAAAAATCAAATGAGATGCGACTGAAAACTATGTATACACTGTTCAAGAGTTAACGACAAATATACCATAGATTTTCATGCAGGAATTCACGGCTCTTCTAGCAGCTAAATATGGCTGAAATTCTCCAATTTCCGTCTTGTTTATAATATTTTTTTTACCAGGCAATGTTTTCTCTTATCAGTTGATGGAATATTGTTCTTGTTTGTTTTTTATGGAAAGGATGCTCTACCATGTTCTAAAATACATCACAATAGTGATATTTCCCATAAAATTATCCCCCCCCTTCCCACAAGGTTTTACTGGATTTATTGAATGCCTTCATTTCAACCGTGATTTTGGGGTATGTGACACTTCAACCAGTCATTACCAGTTCCAGAATTATTACCACCCAATTTCCAGGGTCATTACCAGTCATTTTTAATCAGGAGTTGACTGTAGCCTGTTACATATTTCAAACGCCCTCATAAATAGATTTAAACGCAACACTGTTTCTTTTTCTGAGTAGTCCCAATCACATGCAATGTTAAGCATTTGGAGGGTTAAAATTTTTGCATGGATTTTTAAAAATTATGGTTGATTTGTAACACATTTCTTCTCAATGTGTTATATCTTCATTGAAAATAGCATCAAAATCCCATTAACAAAATGGAAAATGAGGACTAGTTTTGATCAATTATGTAATTTCCAGTCGATACGCCTTTAAATATGAGATTGTCTAAGCAATTAATTATTTAAATTTTAAAATATATATAACCTTACCTGACTATAAGCATCAACCACACGGACAATCTTCTGCTTGTTCAGGGAGTTAGATGATTTGTCAATCTCTGCTAAAGCAAACTCAGATATTTCTTTGATTCTGTCTGAGTTAGGATCCTGTTTAGTTTTCCCTCCCAACTGAAAAATACAATACCTAATACAGCAACTGCTTGTCATCTTTAAGTTGAAGTTATTGGACCTTAATTTAAGTCCTAAAACTTTATTTACAAAGTTACATTTTAAAACATGCTTATTTAGATCAAATAAGCTAAACTTATAAATTTACGTGACATACAACAACTGCAATATTAACAATTAATTGGGCCAGTGGCAATGTATTATATCGACTATTCTAATCATTTCCTTAGGATAGGGATGGTTGGGTCCCGAAATTTCGGGAAATTTTCGGGATAATTAAATTCCTGATTTTCGGGCGGGATTTTTATTTACTTCGGGAAATTTTCGGGACGGGATTGTTTTAGCGATCACCACTAAACAGTGGGTGTAGCTTCGCGAATCTCGCGATCGGCCGCGGAAAACCATCTCGCGTATTTTCTGATCTTAAATAAACGGCAAATGTGACCTTGCAAATCTCTTGATCGGCCGCAAAAACTATCACACGTATTTGCCAGACGCGGAGGAACGGCAAAAAAGATTTGCGTTGTTTGCGAACGGCCGCGTATTACGCTGGCACGTATCTGTCGATCGCGGATTAACGGCGATGTAGCTTTACAAAACTCGCGATCGGCCATGAAAAATGATCGCGCGTATTTGCCGATTGCGAATGAACAGCAAATCTAGCTTTGCGAAGTTTGCGAAAGGCCGCGTATTTTCCGATCGCGGATTAACGGCCGATGTTGCTTTACGAAACTCGCAGTCGGCCGTGAAAAATTATCGGGCGTATTTGCCGATCGCTGATAAACGGCAAATGTAGGATTGCTAACTCGCAATTGGGCGTGAAAAGCAATCTTAGTTATTCACTAATAGCGTTTAATCAACGGAAATAACTTGCTATAAGGTGTGACAGTGATGATTTTTCATATAGTCGGCCACATTGGACTGCTACAAATTGTGATTTTGCCCATTGATTCAATTTTCTAAACTGATTCAGATGTCTTTGTGTCACAGCCAAAAATATGATTTTTTTTCATAAATAAGAGAAAAAAATTTAGACAGTTGAATAAAAGTAAAGACTTTGAGACTTTAAAAAATTTCTAATAAATAGGTTACAATTAATTTTTAATAACTTTAGAAATTAATATTACAAATACACGTCCCTATACTTTACTATTACAGGGCTTGTAACAGTTCTCGAGGTTGAAAAAAATAAAAAAAATAACTCAAATAAGAAAAAAAATAACCAAAAAATAACCTTTTGAACACAAAAAATGCTGCTAAAAATTAGGAAAACCGGCGTTATATTGGGGATAATACGTTCTTAACCTTGGTAAAAAAGAAAATCTCGACAGACTAATCACAAATCTGCCTAGATTTGACGGCGAGACTTGGTTTTCACGCAACGAGACTTAGTTTTCACTCATTTTAGGATGAGGAGATTCGTCTGCCGCGATGCTGCTACAAGAGCGTCTGACAGATGAATACTGTAAACAGGGCTTGTAGCAGTTCTTGAGGTTGAAAAAATAAAAAAAAATAACCAAATTTCCAAAAAAAATAACAAAAATAACCAAATTCCAAAAAAAATAACAAAAAATAACCAAGAGCAAAAAAATAACAAAAAAATAAAAAAAATAACCTGTTACAAGCCCTGCTATTATCATTGTTTATTCATTCATTGTGTTCGTAAAGGAATGACTTATTCTATTTTTAATCTTCTCCTCTGCCACGACGGTGCTCTTGTCGTTGGTGCCGTGTGCAGCAAAGGGACGCCTCGGCTCTCTGATGATGCTAAAACCTATTTATCTATTTCTAATACTATTGAAATAAAGAAGTCTGTTATGTATTCACATAAGTAAAAAATATTTATTAATGAAATAGAAATACAATGAACATGGACTCTTAAATTCTCAGGGAAAGGTTCGTGCTGGTAAATAACCTTAGCTCTTTTGGTAAGTAACAAAGTAAAGCCAATTTTGTTTGAATTTTGAATACAGATATAAAATATGCCAATGGTCTCTAAATTGAAATAGGCCTAATAAAGTTGAATTAATTTGAGTTCACAATTTATAAAAGAAAGTTCACATGGATAACATCTTCAGGTAGGTTACTTGAAATAATTAATTAGGCTTGATCAAATAGATAGATTGAAAGTATGATGGTCTTTGTTGGAATCAAAATGGTGGTTACCAATCTGCTCACAAAATTTCTTCACCTGGTACTTATTGGATCTTGATATTAAGCAAAGGGTTTGACTCTAAATGGTACCCAGGCAAATTTCCCTAGTTAAAACAGAACTAGACTATGCAAATTCTAGTTCAACTGGGCCTAATTTTGAAATGGAGAATTGTATCCCCAGAATTTATAAATTCATTTTAACACTTTTCTTGATGATGCTGGAGGCTGAATGATGCTCAGGTATGTGTCCAAGTACACAATAGTATTGTTGTCCAGATGGTCTTGTAGGATAAAGAAATATACTTCACTGGTCACTGGAATTTTGTATCAATTATGAGACTTAATTTTGAATTTAATATTATATGAAATTATTTTTAATTACAACTCTCTTACATTATATTATTACTAAAGGGGTATGTTATTTTTGGGTAGGGCTAGTATTAATAAATCATTTTTCATCTTTTAAGAATATAAATTTTCTAACAATTAATTTTAAATAATAATTATGATTTTTAATATTCTTAACTTATAATGAATGGATAATTTTCTGAGGGGTGATGAATAAAATGACAAATTAAATAATAACAGGTATTAACATTGAAACTCATTAATTAATTAACTATAATGTGTACTTATCTTATTTGGTTACAAAGTAAATAAATTATGGAACTTGCGATAAATGGTTTAAGGAAACAGAAAAATAATAATATTTACAATAACAAATATGGATGAGGCGAATGAAACATTACAATATTAAGTATGATAGTCGTGAACTTCAAATTTATAATTTTAAGCTTGGAAAAACTAGTCTTTATGGTTGTTACTTTGAAACTAAATTGATTTTTAATTTTTTACCATAGTTTTAAGTGCTGGAAAAATTGTGAGTCATTTCCCAAAACAAGAACTTCAAAGCCCAAAGTTTATAAAAATACAATAACATGTTTACTGATTATATATGACAGTATATTATAAACATGGAATAACCACTCAAGTATTTTACTTTTGGCTTTTTGGATACCAAACAATAAAAAAAAAGCAAAAACTTAATAACTATTGTGTTTCTATCAAACGGTAAAATTAATTATTTATTATATATTATTTCTGTTTTTTGATGCATTCAAATTAGAAAGAATGAAAATTCAAATTAAATAAAATTTAATTTATTATTTAAATAAATAATAAAACAGGTTATTTATTTAAATAACCTGCAACGGGGCAGGTCTGCCCCGTTGCAGCATACCTGCATACTCAGCGAATTTCAAATGCAAATCAACATATTTCAATCCAACATAGCGAGATTTGACATGTTTTTGTAAGCTCCATAAGAATAACATGGGGAATGAGTATGCAGGTTTGCTGCCTCGAAAATGGAAATATTGGTGATTTTTGACTATTAAACATTAGATCTCATCTAGATGAAGCCACAAACCAAGTTTTATCCAGATAAGTTGAGAAATAAGCGAGATATAGAATTTTAATTATTTCCCATAAGGTTAACATTGGGACAACGTACTGTATTTACCACTTTCAATATCTCGGTAGCCAATGGACATAGAGCAGTAATTGAAAATACTTAATTGTTTGTTTTTTTGAGCTGAATTCAATGGTGCCAACAAAAATTCGATAAATTTTATTTTTATATGTGAAAAACTCAAAAAACCCATTTTTGGGGGTCTATCCCCCTTTACCCCCCCTTCCGGTGGTCCGATTGGGCTGGTTCACGAACTCGTCCGAGTGATTACCACCTTACACGTCGGTACCAAATTTCATTAAGATCGGACCATATTTACGGCCGCTATCGTGTTAACATATATATAGATATATATATATATAGATAAATATAGATATATTTAAATATATATATGTAAATTCGAACGAATGGTGTTTTTTGTTTCTGGGGACCCCAAAATGAAAAGTTAACATGGTCTCGGACTTAGTTCTTACCATGAGTACTACCGTAATAGCTTATTCCTTTAAGCAAATTCGCTAATAAAAAATATTTAGTTACCATTTTTATAGAAGTTAGTATTTTATTTATAATTAACAATTTCATTGAGTTACTAATTGATTTTTAATGTGTTTCTAATATTTGCTATTTTGTCGATTGGATAGGTTAGTATTTTAGCGAATTTCCCCTATAGGGAAGAAGCTATTACCGTAAATCGCATGGTAAGACCTAAGCCCAAGACCATAATAACTTTTCGTTTTGGGGCCCCCAGAAGCAAAAAACACCATTCGTTCAAATTTCTAGATATATATGTCTGTAAGCACGATAGCGCTTGCAAAAATGGTCCGATCGGAATGAAATTTGGCACAAGCGTGTAAAGTAGTAATTATTCGGACGAGTTCGTGAACCAGCCCGATCGGACCACCGGAAGGGGGGGGTAAAGCGGGAAAAACCCCCCAAAAATGGGTTTTTCGAGTTTTTTATATAGAAAAATAAAATTTATCAAATTTTGGCTAGCACCATTGAATTCAGCTCGAAAAAACAAACAATTTAGTATTTTGAATCATTGCTCTATGTCCATTGGTTACCGAGATACTGAAAGTGGTAAACACAGTACGTTGTCCCAATGTAAACCTTATGGGGAATAAGCAAAATTCTATATCTCGCTTATTTCTCAACATATCTTAATGAAACTTGGTTTGTCGCTTCATATAGATGAGATATAATGTATTTTAGTATAAAATCCCGGATATTACCGCTTTTATGGCAGCAAACCTGCATACTCATTCCCCATGTTATCCTTATGGGAAATAAAAAATGCAATATCTTCCTTATTTCTTAACATATCTTGATAAAACTTGGTGTTTGGCTTCTTCTAGTTCAGATCTACTAAACATTGAATTAAAACAACCCAGTTTTAAAATACCTGTTGCAGCAAACCTGCATACTCATTCCCCATGTTATTCTTATGGAGCTTAAAAAACGTGTCAAATCTCGCTATATTGGATTAAACGTGTACTTTTCAATAGAAATTCGCTGAGTATGCAGGTCTGCTGCAACGGGGGTATTTTCACTTAAATTTATTTCTTGAAATGTTTATGACACTTTGTTAAGCATATATATAAACATATATATGACATTTTTTTAACCTAATGCTTTCATTGTAATAAAGTAAAATAAATTTGTGAACGAGCATTTCCCGAAGCTTTAGGAAAGATGAAAATCCTGTCCCGTCCCGTCCCGAATTTAAGAGGGAAGAAAAAAATCCTGTCCCGTCCCGTCCCGAACTGAAAATCAAATCCAGTCCATCCCTACCTTAGGATAAAAAAGATTAAAACCATTCATGAGGAAGATCATTGTTATCAAATTAATTCTTAGTAAAAAATTGTTTTTGTTCTTTGGATATAATTTTTGTTGTGTATGTTTCTTTTGTAAAAGAGGACAAATATTTATCACTGTCATAAAAGTAGGAATTTGATAATGTTATAAAAAACATGTGATTTCTGTGTATCAATCTGTCTTTGAAGGAAAACACAAAAAGTACAGAAACAACTGGGCTGAAATTGAACAAAAAGGAAAATCATAAACCCAGCCAACCCATCATATAAGCCCATTTAAAATCCCAGTTGAAATCCTCCAAAAATTCAATGTTTAATTTCAGGGGAGTATAATTAGTCGAATATTAAGCTGTAACAGCTGTAAATAATTTAAACTGACAGTTCAAAAGGAACAGCGTCAAGAACTGCTGTTCTCTAAAATGTGAATTCCATCGACAGTTAGTTGATTAAATCCTTCTAACCCAAGCAAAGAACGGGCACAGGGACTGCTATATTGACAAGACTAGCAGATACACCCGCAGCTTCGCCCGCTGAAAATATTATTAATTATAATTCACTCATATTATGCCATGTGCAATTTTTAGGAATAGTTATCAAATGGACTGATTTGGGTTATGGGCCATTGGCGTACAATTATACCCTTAAGGAGCAGCTAGTAATTCTACCCTAGATTGAAGTGAGAAGGTGTAACGATTCCTCAAATATTTTCCCTCATGATTAGCAAATTGTATGAATTAGCTTTCTCCCTTTTGCAAATACAGTGAATTAGACATAACCAGGGATATAAAACAAAAAAGTCACTAAGGGCGGCTTTTTCACTTAACATCAATATGAATTAAGTACGTTTTTGAAAATAGACCGAAAACTGTAAGAAAAAGTAGACGGAAGGCCAAAGTGCCTTGGCCAAAAACATATGTCCCAAACGTTTCTCAATCACATTGATGATCGGGTCTCCAACCTATTGATAAGGCAAAATTATTGTTGTAACGGTATATTTTTGTAATTGAAACCTTCATCACCTAATGAATTTTAATTTTGATACTCGTTTCTAGTGAATATACATGTAGTCAGAATGAAATGTAATGTCCATAATGAGTTTTAAGATTTTAGTAAAGGTCTTATTTATTTATTTATTAATTAGACGGATAAACCGTTTTAAGGAATACAATATTGTACTTCGGACGGTTCGTACAACGCAAGTAGCTTAAGTGGTATTTGACAAAAATGTAGTTGGTGGCTGAAATAAATTTGTACATTTTATTCTCTTAGTAGATTGGATATCGTACCTTTCCTATCCCCTGAAAATATTGTATAGGCCTTCCATCCATAGTTTTAAAAACTTCAATAGCCGCCATCTTGAATTTTGTAATAAACTCTGAGAGAGAATATTTAAAAAACCTTTCTTTATTCGCATCGGGTGCCTATAAAGAACATTTGTGTCAAGTTTCATGGCCCAAAGTCTTGTGGTTTATGAAAAAATAAGCTATGAAAGCTAAAAATGGCCGCCATTTTGAATTTCATAATATACCATATCCAAGCCTTTTGAGAGAAAATATTGCAAATATTGCCTTTTGATGTGGCTCTTCGTACACATCTAGAGCCTGTAAAGAATATTTGTGCCAAGTTTCATTGCTCTAAGCCTTATAGTTTTTGAGAAACTGTGATCAGTCAGTCAGTCAGTCAGTCAGTCAATGGGTTTTGGCTTTTATATATAGATAATCACATATTTATCCTGAATAAAAGTTATCTGTAATTAATTGTAATCTGAAACATGTTTTTTTTATATCTTGAAGAGGTGCATGTTAGTGACTAACTTAGCTCAAGTCGCAGTATGCTTTGGTAAAAAACAAATGTGACATGTTGTAAGATGTGCCTCTTTTAATAATAAAGAAAGATTTACCACATGATGAGAGTAGCTCTTCTGCGAGCTGACATGATTACGATTAATGACCATGTTGCTCTCAGTTCCATCCAAAGCAACATGTCTCTTAGCTCTTTTCTGTTCCTGCAAGAGACGTGAAATTGGTTTAATGTTAAATAATTTTGATCAAAATCAAAATCAAAATCAAAATTTCTTTCTTCATTGTAATATAGTACATCTTGGTACAAAGAATAGTGTCAAAGTACAAGGGTATGACAAAGTCATTATGCAATATATAAATAAAATCTAATTACAATAATATAGAGTCCCCTTTTTCTTACATCCCTCTTTTTTATTTGTTCTTTATTGAAGTATAATACTCTTCTAAACTGTACAGACCTAGCCCAGTGATGTATTTCTTTAGTTCAGTCTTGAATTTAACTTTATTCACTTCAGTTTTTATATAATTTGGAAGAAAGTTTATAAATTTATTACCCGCGTATACAGTCTTCGTCTTAAAAAGTTCTAAGCGATGCCGATCAGTAATTAAATTTTCTCTATTTCGAGTAAAATAGCCATGATTAGGAATTTTATTATTGAGCTGTTCATTATTTACTACAAATAAAATTGATTCATATATGTAAAGTCCATATACAGTCAGAAACCCTAAGTTTTTAAAATGTTCTCGGACTGAATCAGTTTGTTTCAAATTTAAAAGAATTCTTACAGCCTTTTTTTGAATTTTCAACAATTTATCCATATTTTTTTTACTAGTTGCTCCATAAATTGCTATACCAAACGCTAAATGTGACTGTATATGTGAGTAATAAAGAGATTTTAAAACATTTGCTGAACTCAAAAAATACATTTGTTTTAAAACATATAGTCCTGAATTCAATTTACCAACAACAAAGTCAATATGGTCATCCCAGGTCAAAAATCTATTTATTCTCAAACCCAGAAAGGTGGTTTCATTCACCTCTGACACAGCCACTGAATTAACCGAAACATTTGGATTGACAACTTGTCTATTTTGACGAGTAGAAAAGGTTATAAATTTCGTTTTCTCTGAATTCAAAAATAAATTGTTCGATTTGAAGAAAAAATCTAAATTTTTCAAATTTATGATCTACAGCTTAAATGACATTATTGTACATTGTTGTTTTCAACTTACAACTGGTAATCACATTGAACAAAGGTCAAATCTGGCATAGAGAACAGACCATGATTCTTGATTCATGATTGTTTTTTGAATATTTTATAGCACAAACCAGTAACAGAATAAATACTAGAGGTGGGCGAGTACTCGACAGTCGAGTAATTACTCGAGTAGTTGATACTACTCGAGGTCGAGTCGAGTTCTTCCAACTACTCGACTCAAACGAGTCAAGGAGTTAGTTACTCCCGCCGTTTACGCGGCGGCCGAATTTACGAGCGATTTACGTTTGTGCGATCAAATTTTACAGCCGATCGCGAGTTACGCAAAGCTACATCTGCCGTTTATCCGCAATCGGCAGATTGTTTATTGCGGCCCTCGCTACTTTCACAATAAGCAGCATTTTCTGTTCATTTGTGGCCGGCAAATACGTGTGACTTTTCGGCCGATCGCTAGTTTTGCAAAGTTGCAATTTGTTTATTTACGATCGCCAAATACCGTGATCGTTTTTCGCGGCTGACCACGACTTTTGCAAGGCTATATTTGCCGATTTTCGGCGATCAGCAAATACGCGCGATCGTATTTCGCGGCAGATCGTGAGTTTTGAAAAGCTACTTCTGCCGTTTATCCATGAGTTTTTCATGACAGTAACCTCGAAAATATTTTATTAACTCATAGAAGAATGGATTTTGACAGTTATCTAGAAGTACCAGATTCTGAGAGATGTCTCAGAATTCGGAAATTGAAAACTTGCAGCTATATTTAGCTCTGACCTACACTTAACAACTTAAAATTTGTAATTATATTTTATCTTCTGAATGATACTCAGCCTTCATTTCTGTCTAATTTGATTTGTAAAATGAGAAGAAAATTGTGGACTTCATAAAAAAATTAGTTAAGGTTTTGTAATTTTTGTATTGGGGGGATATCTTATTCTTATCTGGTCGGAGCTGTATCACTCGTGCTCAAGTGATTGGATGTCAAAAAACAATAGATCAGCAGTCACGCAAGGGGGTTGGGTTTAGAGAAGTAAACAAATAACTGGGCACAGCTCTCCTCCCTGATGTTTTTAATTCTTTCTTCCACAATTTCTTGGCTAAGGTTTTAATTAGGGCCAACAATTATTTTTAGGGAAAATATAAACCTGTTTTTGATTGTTAAAATAATAGGCTAATAATTAAATCTTATTACTACATAAATTTTACAACTATGCATATTCTACATAAATTTATTTTGTGATCTTATTACATTGATTTGTTATTTTGAGTGATTTAGCGTAGTCATCTTATTCATTTAAAAGAAGTAGGGTTTATGCAATGTAGGGTTATTAGAATATCAGAGAGTTTTATTTTTCCAAGAAAAACATAAAAACATAAGCTTCATTAAAATAGACCAATTTTATAAGTAAAATTGAAGAAAGATTTTAGTTGAAAAAAATTAAAATTTCATTACTTTTCACAAACAACTACTCGACTCGACTCGACTCGATACTCGAGTTTTTGGCTTAATACTCGACTCGACTAAATAAATACACAAAGATAAAACTAACTATGAGCTAAAACTTCTGAGTAACCTATATATAAAAGATTGCATTGTTGAAAAATTATCTCAATGGATTAACTTTTTTGTGTACAACTCTGTAATTAATGGCAATAAGGAATGTTCCCTTTTCCTTTGCATAAGAAATAACAGCAGGTAAAATGATTGTATTTAAATTCATGACTGTAGCCTACTTAAATAATTTACGGGTCTCCAAACCATATGTACAATTTCAGAAAGAACATAAAATGTGGAAATCAAACATAAACAGATTCAAAAGTTAACATGAAATTTCAAGCCAGGACAAACTGTTTTTATGCCGAGGATGATACTGCTTTTGTCAAACTTAAAATGCTCATAACACAATCTCATCATAAATGTTATTTAGCAAGGCAATCATTAATGTGATGTTCCCTTTGTATGTAATGGTCACTCACTCTTTTAATGACAGTGGTTCAAACTTCCCAAGAAGTTCTTCCATTACTTTGAATTTATATTAATTTGTACTGTCAAGCTAATACAAAAATTAATAAAAATGAATGACAAAGAACATTATTATTACCTTCTTGTTTTCAATTTCCTTTGCTTTGGAAATAGGATTGCATTCAGATTTAATGACCTGTAACAAACATAATAGGCCCATAACTTAAAAACTTAAAATAAAATATCATTGATTGAAAAAATCGTACACAGAGCTTAGCAGAAAAAATAACAAAACTGAAGTGATCAGCCTTTATACGTTTTTAAAAATCCTTTATTAGCTCATATGTCTGTTGAAGTTTAGTAAGGACTGAACTAGAGCCACATTAATTTAAAGATATTTCAAGCGTAGTATAATAATCTTAAACTAGTGGATCCGAGCGCACGGAATCGTGCGCTACTCTAGCAGAGCGATAATTCAAATGGCGAAAAATTTAAAACACAATCATGCTAACACGATCCGTCTTGAGGGTTATGTTCACACAAATTAAAAAATAACAGCAATTAAATCATCCAGCTGATCAAAATGTAAACAATTATGTTCTTCATAAGGATAACATGGGAACTTTAAAAGCCAATGGGGCAGAGCCCAAGGGACTTTTTCAAAAATGTAAGGCCAGTTTGCAAATCTACGCGACACACTCTTTCCAATGAGCCGTCAATGACCAAAATCGGTTAAGAAATGACGGAGGAGTTCATAAGACAAATTTCGTGTTGGCATATTAATTATATAGATTAAAGAAAGAAAAAAACAATAACCTAATCAGAGAACACCTAATGAAATGACAATTCATTGATAGCTAATTGCTTGATTTTCAGGTTGATTGAACCTGTTTTGCTACGCCAGGAGGTTTGAATGATTTTGAGCGATTATATCTGACTGAGTATATATATAAAATATCATATAAAATATCTGAGGACCAAAGTCTTGTTAATGTTAAACTTTAAAGAGACAAAACTCCAAATGTGATAGAATCGTTGAGAAAAATGCGCAGTGAACTTGATTCTCGTGTTTCTGCAGGGGAGAAGAACCTTACCATTAAATACAAAGGAGGAATTCCTATGATTGTTAAGTCCGATAAGGCCCAAAAAATCTAGGGAGGATCAACGGTAATGCCTTTTTATATGTGTATTATCAGAGTGTTAATGGTATTAGGTCTAAGCTTTCTGAATTGCATGTTAATGCTCATCTCCATAAATTCGATATACTAGTATTTTCGGAAACAAAGTTGACTGCCGATATAAGTGATGCTGAGCTAGGTCTTCTGCATGATTTCAACCTTTTCCGATGTGACCGTTCTTCTAGCACTAGTGCCAAAAAAGTTGGGGGAGGTGTTTTGATAGCAACGCGCAAAAGCTTAAAAGCTCCTTCTACTATTCTCTTGAGTGATGAAGTCGAAGCTCTGGGAATTACAGTTAAGCAAGGTACTATGAATATTGCCTTTTGTGCTGCCTACATACAAGCCTGCAAGCAAGTATCAATTACTTTGTGACTCTCTGGAACAACTTCGTGCTCAGATTGGTTTCGCATCCAACCTTCTTGTTTTGGGTGATTTTAATTCAAACAGTGCTGGAAGCCCCTCTATTTCGTCTGACTTGATTGAAGATATGGCAAACACTCTCTGTATGCAGCAGTGTAGCAGTATTACCAACGCTTTTGGAGCTCAACTTGATTTAGTCTTTTCTGATAGTCATTGCACTGTTGCTCACTCTTTGGACCCTCTTGTCTACGAAGATAGGCACCATCCTGCACTTGACATTGCTCTTCCTTGTTCAACACGTTTTCAACCCTGCAAGCCTAGGTTGGTCCCAAATTTCCTCAGGTGTAATATTGACAAATTAAGATCGGAGCTGCCTACTTTTAATAACAATTTCAAGCAGTCACTTGTTGATTCTGGCGATGCTTTTGATAACTACATATATGGCCTGAGTAGACTCGTTAAAGTAAACACTCCTCTCAAGAGGGTGGGAATCTCTCCGTTCCCTTGCTGGTTTAGTCAAGATTTAAAAGAGATCATCATTGAGAAGAAAAGATTACACAAGATCTATAAAATTTCTGGTTTTGACAGTGATTACTCTGCTTTCTCCAGAGCTAGAGCTGCATGTAAGCTGCATGCAGCTGCATGAGCTGCATGTCTCTTGCCACTCATTGCTATAACGCCTATATTGCTCACTTAAATGAGACCCTTTCATGTAATCCAAAGATTTTCTGGAGTCACATTAATAACTTGAGAAGGACTGACAACTCTCCATCTAAATTGCTACTTGGTGATGAGGAAGCGACAAACCCTTACGACATCTGCAATATGTTTGCTCGGCATTTCTCAAGTGTCTACTCTAAGCCTTGGACGATTGAACCTGATCTTCCTTACAGAGATAACTCACAGTCATTGTCACTCATCCAGTGTAGCCCTGAAGAGGTTAAGAGGAAAATTGAGACTTTAGACATATACAAGGGCTGTGGTCCTGATGGCATTCCTCCCTTTGTACTTCATCATTGTTGTGACCTCATAAGTGACTCTTTGGCTTTCCTATTTAATCACAGTTTGAAAGTAGGCCTTTTCCCTGCCTCACTCAAGACAAGTTATGTAGTCCCTATCTTCAAGGATGGCAACCATGATCTTGCTAAGAACTACCGTCCCATAACAATTCAGTCCCCAATTGTCAAGATATTTGAATCCATTGTTCTGGATAGACTGAAACCATTGATAAACGCAGTACTAATTCCAGAGCAGCAAAATTTGATGCGTTGTACCTTGATTGCGCAAAGCTTTTGATATGGTCAACCATGCTATCCTAATATACAAGCTGAAGTCATGTGGCGTAATGGACCCTCTTTTATCGTGGATAAGAAGCAATAATCATATCACTAGATTGGAGAGAATCCAGCAGAGATTTGTTAGGCTGGTCGGCGTGAGGATGGGGTATAGATACCCCGTTCCTGATCTTATGAAGCTGCTTGATCATTGCCCACTTCAAGTTCGTTATGACTGTGCTGACCTGGTGTTTCTATTCAGACTTATCAATGGATCCATTGATTGCTGTGCTCTGCTGGATAAAATCAACTTCAGGGTGCCTAGGTCCACAAGGTCTACTGATCTCTTCCACCAATATTACTACAGGAAAAACTCCCTGATGTCCAGCCCGATTGCAAGATTACATCGTCTTGGCAACTCAGTCTCAAGTGAGGTCGACTTCTTTAATGAGAGCCTTCAAAGCTTCAAGAGGAAAGTGAGAGTTTCTGTTTCCAATCAATATTAGATTTCTCAAATGTGCCTTTGCAACTCTCTCTTCTACATGTTAGTCTTATACTGTTTGCACAGATTCAGATTGAGGCATTGAATTTGTTTACTCTTTGTTAGTTCTTGTTAACTATAATGTTGCTGTATTAAATTTCGCATGTCTGTCAAATTATATTTTCTATGCATATATATATATATATATATATTTGTGCTTGTTGTCATGCTTTTTAGCCATGAATGTTTGGTATTGCAACTATTTATTGCTTACTGTGCATACTTGATCAAGTTTTTTTTTCTCTATATGTCTAAGTGTTGTAGGGTTGCTATTTGTAGTTTAATCAATTGTTATTGTTGCTGATTATAACTTTTGTCTGCCTTTGCCATTGTAATTTTTTTCTTTTTCGTATATTTAAATTTTTAGTCTGTTTTCAACTTTGTCTTAACTTAAAAGTTATGTTTCATTTTTCAAATGTTTAAGTTTGTTATTGCCTTTTTCTGTATCCTGGTTATTTATTTATAGCATGTTATTGTAAGTTATTTATTCTAGTATTTTATATGCTCCTTCTCTTATATGAATTATTGCTCATTAGTGATGTTTGTTTTACTGTAAACTGTCATACCACCTTTAGTATTATTGTTTATATGTATTGGCATTGCCGTTGATAAATAAATAAATCATAACTAGTAAATAGAGAGTGTTTACCATGGCAGACCAATGAAAAACATCATAAAACAAATATAAAAAAGTAATATAATGCTGATAAAAATCAGATATTAAAGTAAGTATCATATGAAGTGTTATGGACAAACAATTTTATGGTTTTGCTGTGTTACTGGCTGGTTGAAAATTTATTTTATAGTATTAATTTTTTTTTTTATACATTTAAACCCTTTTACGCCCAAGGTTTTTTATTTCTCAAGTTTTAGTTGAAACATTTTTATATTGTGTAATATTTTGATCATGTCCTTTTTGATTATACATATGTATTGACAATATGCTGAATTAATTAATTAAAAATAAAAAACGTGTCCTCCTTCTCTATACAAGGGTAAAAAGAAGCAAAACAGGTGTCTACTGCAATCTCTATTAAACCTACAATTGCCGTCAACTTCCACCCAAGCCGGTCACCGTTTATTTTAGGTGGGCCCTCCCACCAACTAAGCCACACATTTGCAAGCCTAATAGGGATTGCTCATGGTGCAGGAAACCCGTGCCGCGGCATATGTCCTAAACATTGACTCGTCAGAACCTTCACACCAGTGCTCGTTTGACGCTTAAAGCCTACAGCTCCAGGGAACCCTGGCGGCATACACTGAACCGTTTGAGCTACCGGACCGGTGGCAACTCATTGAACTAAGTGAGTATAACTCCCGTAAGCACCACCAGATACTGCTGACGTGTGTAACCTCGCAGATACGCAGGCATGGACTTTAAGGGGTTGATAAGGCCTCTTAATCCAGAATTAAGAGGCCTTATTAACCCCTTAAGGCCTCTTAATTCTGGTGTTTCAGTTGTAATTATTTTTACCTTATTGTTTTTAATCAATAAAATCCATGACTGCTGACTTTCAGATGTTTAAAATACTGTATTAAGTTTTTATTTATAGTTTTTAATATGTCACATTTCCTAATGCCTGGTTAAAAATTTAAGTAAGATATAGGCTCAATTTAGCACAAATTAGTTTTAGGCTATTGTAAAATTTGATTATAATAGTTGACTTTCAATCGTTAACTACAGTTAACTATTATCACAACACACCAGTGTCAGCCAACAGTAACTTACCTGAGCATTGTGAGGTGCTTCACCGCTGAACAACCTCTGCATCAGGATCTTGCAGATGTTGTAGTCGCTGAGCTTGCCCTGACACTTCTCCACGTCTTCCTTACAATCAGACTGAGCCATCTCCAGAGTCAGGTGGTACATGATTCCGTTCACCAACTGAAAAAGCATCTTAAATTAGTTTCTTTAACATTAAAATTATTTATGATGAAATCAAATAATTTAAGTAATTAAAATTGATGATATTTATTTAGTGAACAATTAATTGTTTCCTTTTCAAGCCAGACATACTATTTGATTCAATTAATAGCTTTACTCTCCAATAATGATGGAAAAAAATTAGAAACAATATTTGCTGACTTCAAAAATGAAAGAAAATTATTTTAATGTTTGTAATTACTCATTAATGAATCATCAGATGATCTCAAGCATATTGTTCACTATCAACTCAAGTACAGCAGACAAAAAGTACAATCCCCCAAAACTAAAGAAACTAAAATTTTCTGAATGCTTAGTTATAGCTGAAAAACTATAAGGTTAAGGTAAATAGTACATTACATTACTTTGAAATGGCGACCAACATAGGTAGGTATTTTAAGCCAAGTATGAATGACAGAGTAGTTTTCATCAAGCTAATCATTATGCTTAATTGTTTTTAAAAGCTCAGCTGCGCTTCGCTTTTAAGAGGAGGTTGGAGTTGGCCGCCATATTGGATTTATACTCCACTAGCAGAACCCGTGGCTTCGCTCACAATAAAAACTATCGTCTAACCTTGATATGAAGAATCTAGAGGACTGAATAGAAAATAATTATATCAAGGAATATGTCATGTAGAGATATGTTTGTTTTATGGCGGAATGTAGGATAAAATGTAGATACCACAGTAGGATGTAGGATATCACAGTAGATAGTGAAGGTTTTCTTTTCACCCTTATAACTCGAAAACGGCCGGACCGATTTTAACACCAAATGTGTCAATTTTAAGGTACTTCCTTGTAGATTTACCATTAGGTCCCTGGATTGCCTAGTAGGGCATCAATTAAGTACAGTAAAGGGCTGAATGTTCGAAACAGTTATGGTGCTATCCGTGGGCAGTATTTCAAACTCGATTCACTTAGTTTTTAACTTAAAATATGGACGGGTAGGAATAATTTAAGATCAACCACTGATTGTAGCATTTATTATTCCGTGAAAAGCCGGGACACCGTCGAATTAGATGAAGGAATTTGCCAAATTATTGTAACTGGCATGATTGTAATTAAAAACATGAAGGACGGCCTAAACTATAGCTCCCGCTGCTTAAAAAGATGGTACCACATAATGAGCTTATGATTGAACGTATAAGGTACGAAACTAAACCAAATGTAACTTTTAAATAGTACGAATAACATAACAAAATCATCAAAACAACCACAAAACCATGATAAAAGGAATCAAATTATAAATCAGCTGTAACAACGTATCCGTTTGTGAAGCTAATATGCTTGATTGAATAAAATTGGAAATTTAAACAAAAGATCATCCATTACATTAACATGGGGCATTTTCAAAGCTTCAGCTCCACGAAAAACCTCTAAAAACCTCGAATTAAAAAAATCCGTTCTTGGTGAATGTCAACACTCTGTAAGGAACATCCGAACAAATTTTCAAGGTTCTAGGTTAAGTAGTTTTGGCTGTACATAGGATAGGTCAGTGGTATTAGACAAAAATACAGTAGAAAAGATAGTGTAAATATAACTTACAATCAGTGATTTGTATAATTTATAAATTTTTACATAAGTAGATCAAAGAATCATATCATTTCAGCACATTCTATTTGTGACTGAAAAACCACTGTTCTTTTCTCTTTCCATCTTACCGGGATTTAGTCTCAGCCACAAAAGGCAGTATGCTCTTCTGGACTACTGCGTAACTCCCGCTACCGAAATATAGATGGTTATTACCAACAATCAGAATAATCTTGGCTAAAGCGAACGTGTACTGGTACGTTCAGCAAGAACGTACACCACTCGTTTACACCACTCTCATAAGACCACAAGCGGCAAAATTACAGGAAATTACACTTAACTAATTAATGGTGGATTTTATCTAAACTAAATGTAACTTTTATATAGTACATAATTATGTCCTTGAAACAAATCAACAAAAATCAATGAAGCCATGATCAAAGAAATCAATTTATTATCATCTGTATCAACGTATACATTTCCGAAGCTAACTACCAGCTGATTGTTTTATGAACATTAAAAATGTAAACAAAAATCGTCCAACATACTTTTAAATGGGAAAATTTGAAAACTTCGGCCTCGCCAAAAACCCCTTTATACTACGAATTTTGTAAAATCCGTTCTTAGCGGATGTCTACGCCCTAAGAGGAACATCCATGCAAAGTTTCAAGGTTCTAGGTCAAGTAATTTGGGCTGTACGATGTTTCCACTGAGTGGTATTTGACAAATATATAGTAGATAAGAACCAATGTTAATTGGTATGCAGGATTTCATGTTTATTTTTTGTCGGGAAACTAAAGTTTATTTGTGAAATTAAAGCTCATTTTAAACTCTACCTTACTCTAGTAAATGTAGGATTGCTAAGTCGCAATTGGGTGTGAACAGCAATCTTAGTTATTCACTGAAAGAGGTTAATAACGGAAACAACTTGCAATAAGGCGTGACAGTGATGATTGTTCATATTGTTGGCCACATTGATCTGCAAAAAAAATGTGGTTTTGCCCATTGATTCGATTTTCTAAACTAATTCAGATGTCTTTTTAAAGTAAAGACTTTGATAATTTTAAGAAATTTCTCATACATAGGTAATTAATATTTTATGTAACTTAAGGAATATTAAGTTTGGGAGTTGTGAACTTCAAATTTATAATTTTAAGCTTGGAAAAACTAGTGTTATGGTTGTCATCTTGAAACTAAATTTATTTTTAATTTTTTACTGTAGTTTAAAGTGCTGGAAAAATTATGAGTCATAGAGTCATTTCCTAAAACAAGAACTCCAAAGCCCAAAGTTTATAAAAATACAATAACATGTTTACTGATTAAACATGACAGTATATTGTCAACATGCAATTAACCACTCTACTATTTTACTTTTGGCTTTTTGGAAACCAAACAATAAAACAAAAAGCAGAAACTTAAAAACTATTGTGTTTCTATCAAACGATAAAAATGCATAGACCTACTATAGTTATTTTTTTTTATTATTTCTATTTTTCAATGCATTCAAATTAGAAAGAATAAAAATTCCAATTTAATGAAAATTAATCTTCTACTATATATTTGTCAAATACCTCTGACCTATCATCGCACAGCCCAAACTACTTGACCTAGAACCTTAAAACTTTGCATGAACGTTTCTCTCAGGGCATAGGCATCCACTAGGAACGGATTTTTAAAAATTCCCTCAGGGCTGCGCCCTATGATTCGTTAAAGTTTCAATGTTAAAGTATAGGGAAGCTCATGTAGTTGTCATGGCAACCTTAACATTAAATCATGAATCCAAGGAAGTGTTTCTGTTTTTCCATGGGTAAAACCGTGATGATCAGCTAGTAATAAATAAACAATACATTTTATTTACCATTTTTATATAAGTTTGTATGTATTTTATTTATAATTAACAATTTCATTGTGTTACTATTTTTTATGTGTTTCTAATGTTTGCTATTTTGTTAATTGCATATAAATTAGTATTTTTTCACTTAAATTTATTTCTTGAAATTTTTGAGTTGGGACGGTAGAAACATTTACATATGACATTGTTTTTAACCTAATGCTATTATTGATTATTGTAATAAAGAAAATAAATTCGTGAACAAGCATTTCCCGAAGATTTAGGGAAGACAAAAATCCCGTCCCGTCCCGTCTCGAATTTAAGAGGGAAGAAAAAAATCCCGTCCCGTCCCGTCCCGAACTGAAAATCCAATCCCGTCCATCCCTAAAGATTTCTAATAATCGGCTTTTGAAATTATCTAATTAATAACGAAGACAAATTTTTTCATACCAAAAGGAATGTCAAGCGAGAATTCAAGGTAAATTTGAAGATATTGTCAGTGATCATCTGACTTGTGATGAAAATTAGCCGGCGCGGAGGAATACATTCTGCTTGGTGACTACTTCACATATGAGTGTCCGTTGCTTGCTACTTCAGCATCATTGACTAAAGATATTAGTTGAACTTATTAAAACATTTTCATGAATTTAATACTTTTGAAAAGTTTCAACAATATTATCACGCACAATTACTGAAATCAAAATTATGATAAGCCTACTTAAAATACATTAATGATTGATGTACCATAAAGGAAATCAGACGGTTGTATGTTACTGCCTTCCAAAAAAAATTGGTCAGTTCAATCATCAGTTGTATTTTCTATAGATTTACAGTAAAATAGATGGGAACAATTTATTGCTCAAAATGCATTTTTCTTTGTTGTCAATTTTGATATGTACTGTTTTTCCTCTATTTACACTGAGTTATTTTTTAGTATTTTTAATGTATAAGTTTATTTTCAAAGAGAAACGGATTTAAATTATCCTTATCTTGGTAGTAAAATACCTGATGCAGCAGACCTTAACCATTCCTCAACTAATTCATTAATTTAAACCCCTTGAATAGATATATCCACAAAGTTTCACATACAAAATACCATCGAATTTGTTTGCCCAAAGAACTTGAACTAGTTATTAAAAAAGCGAATGTTCCTACGAAATTTTATGAAAATTGGTCAAAAAGGGTGACCGATAGTGTGCTGTCATATAAAGTTTTTTAATTGATGATTTTTGCATCTGTGTACCTCAAAATTAATTGTCATGGTCTCATGCCTCAGAGACCCTGTACGGGTGATACCAATAGCTACTTCCTACACTTCATAGGAAATTCCCTATTGAAAACAAGTTTTGCGAGAACTGAGAATCAAGACCACATTCGACTGAACAGTGGTCGAACTGACGGGGGCTCGAAAAAAATCGGTTCTTCTTGCAAACATTCTCGCCAACATTCTTCTTGAAATTGTTCAACGATACTATATGTTGTTTTTTTTGGACTTACAGTTTGTTGAGGCACTCGTGTATCAGGTTCCTGGTCTTTTATGCCGTGCTCGCCGTAACACTCGACAAAATGTTTCTGAGCGTGCAACTGAGAACGTAGCTTATGTTTCCCACTGTATTGTTTATAATTCATTCCAGCCTTATTTTGTGCTCGTGGTTTAGTTTGTTTATTAAATATACCTGAGCGAGCATTTAATGCCTCATACCAGCACATAAATATGGTTAGATTAAATATTAGTCTGGAATTAGAATATTATTGTTTAGGTACCATATTTTATTTTTAAATTAAATAATCTTTAGCTGAAATTAAGCTTAAAGGTTTCACTGTAAGTATATGGTATATAAGAGTCAAGTATGATAATTATTCTAGTTAACAATACCATGGCAATATTACGCACGAGATCTGACATTTTTGGCGATCACCCATCCAAGTTCAAATCAAATCAAATCAAAAATATCTTTATTCAAACATACACATCAAATGTACATGAATGCGCCAATAGTAATCTTATTATGCCTCAAATTACGATACTTGACATTTGCGAGAATGTTGGATGACATCACGTTTGTCCCAGCTGTTTGCTGCATTCAACAAACGGCACTATTTCGTGCATCGTCTACGGGAGAGCAAAAGTTTCAAGCTTTGCCGCAGCTACTTGTTTGGATTACTTTGAAGCAGATATTTAAACCAAAAATAGTATTCCGTAGTATTAATAGTATTCCCATACAGTAATCCTTGGGCTAAAAAACTGATAATGAAGATAAAAAGAGTGTATTAACCCTTCCCAGGTGAAATTAAATGGTGGGCCGGGGCTTTATTAGTTACTCTGACTATTGTTGTGGTAGCAACGATTCACAACATAAATAATTGTTTATGTTACTATTTATTTTATTTATTTGAAATATTTTATGGGTTATAATATTTCACAACTGAAATTATTTTGTTTATACTCTTACAAGAAACATAAAATTTGTAATAACGGATAAATCTGTCTTTGGCCCGTAAAAAAAACTTAAGTCAGATAGATATATCCCTCCTCAGCCCACAAAGATAATCGAGAAATAATAATACTGCCGATATAAGCTTGGGTATTCATGTGGATGGAGGACAGATATTTCGATCCACCAATAAATTTTCCTTGTTTTGTTTGTATGCTGCCAAAATTGTGGGCCATTTTATATTAAAAACTTCAATAAACTAAAATGGGCTGTATATAAACTTTTTCTATAAGCAAATTTTTATTACAACAATTCAATTCAGTAATAAATATAAGAAAACACTCTTCAAAGCAAAATAAATTATTTACTTAGTAATTTTAAAGAGATCTTATTTACTGATTAAGTTTGTAGGATTACGTCTTTATTCTTAATCATTCTTTTGTGAGACAGGTACCTCATGGAGGACGTTACCCTGAATATGAGTGAAGGATGAGTGTGATGATCGTGATGATAGTGGCGCGATCTTGTAGCCTTGTTACTGACTAAGGTTGGCACGTTCCTTAGACAGGACTGTTAATTAATAGCCCAACAGCCAATGGCAGCTGGCTCCAGAAACAACCCTTCAAAAAGCTACTAACTTTTCTCGGGATCGATCCGGCTACCTACAAGTTTGTAGGTGGGCACTATAACCACTACACCAACCAGCCAATCAATTTACTGAGTTTAGGATTAATTGGATTAGTCACTTTTTTATAAACCACGTAACAAGATGTCAAATGAATTGACTAAGCGCAAACTGACAGTTTCATGCTATTCATGCAGGCTAACGTTTGGTAGTAAATATAAACTTCAAACCAATTAAAACATTCTAAACTCAAAAATGGAAAAGCAAAGTCACACAAATCCAGCTTCTACAAATTCTCACTATTAAAAATTTCAACTGGGGAAGTAATAATGGGAGCAAATTATACAGATCCCGAGTAAACTGAAACTTTATGTTTTAAAAACCAATTAAAATAAGGCTTTGCAAAAAGATATTGGCCTTGAGCTAAAAAGGTAAGAATACAAAAAGGTACAATTAGTGTGGCCAATTATAGCACTGTAAATAAAAGAAGGACATAATATCGGAAGACGTTATGAAACAATGGTTAGAAAACATTAACTGTTATCAGTACCTAATGAAGACTGAGCAAATACCAAACCATTCCCACCTTAAGTTTAGACGAACATGGGACTTTATCAACGCTATATTGAAAAGTATATACTTTTTCAGACCACTTTTTCATTTAACAACATTTACAGGGGGTCGCTTCACCAAAGGTGAAATTAAAACAATAATACCCCCGTTGCAGAAGACCTGCATACTCAGCGAATTTCAAATGCAAAGTACATATTTCAATCCAATATTGCGAGATTTTACATGATTTTTAAGCCCCATAAGAATAACATGGGGAATGAGTATGCAGGTTTGCTGCTACAGTTATGTTAAAACTGGATGGTTTTAATTCAATAAGTAGATCTGAACTGGAAGACGCCATATACCAGATTTTATCAAGATAAGAAATAGAGAAGATATAGCATTTTCTTTTATTTCCCATTAGGATAACATGGGGAATGAGTATGCAGGTTTGCTGCGATAAAATTGATATATCTGGGATTTTAGTCTAATATACAGATCTCATGTAGATGAAGCCACAAACCAAGTTGTATTAAGATATGTTGAGAAATAAGCAAGATATATAATTTTTCTTATTTCCCATAAGGTTAACATTGGGACAACGTACTGTGTTTACCACTTTCAGTATCTCGGTAACCAATGGACATAGAGCAATGGTTGAAAATTTTAAATTGTTTGTTTTTTGAGCTGACTTCAATGGTACTAACCAAAATTGGATTATTTTTATTTTTGCTATGTGAAAAAGCCAAAAAAAACCATTTTTGGAAGGGTTTATCCCCCTTTACCCCCCCTTCCGGTGGACCGATCGGGCTGGTTTATAAACTCGTCCAATTGATTACCACTTTACAGGTCTGTACCAAATTTCATAAAAATCGGACCATTTTTACGGCCGCTATCGTGCTAACAGACACATAGATATATATATACCGGGTGTCCCATAATAGTCCCCCCCCTAACGTTTTTCTATATTTTTTCAAATATCAATTCCACACCACCCCCAAACATTATTGGGTAGTTAATACTTCATTTTGAGAGGGTACTAAATTTTGGCCGCCATCTTGGATCCACCATATTGGATCCAAAATAATTTTTCGAATGTAAAAGTGGTGTTGTGACCCATTATTTTGAAATAAATTTTTTCACTGATTACAATGCCGCAATCCGTTTTTTAATATCTCAATTGGTTCTCAAGATATGGGTACTTTTAATTAATTTATTTTTAACCAATTTAAACATTACAAATTGATAAAATAGGCCCATAACCACAAATTAATGCTAGATAGTGACGAATAACCACCATCAGTCATTGTTGAGCGATTTACACTTAAATTTCACCAATATAAATTTTTTGGCCTCCATCTTGAATCCGCCATTTTGAAATGAGGTAAGTTATTTCAAATATGAAGTTGGTATTGTGACCCATCATTTCAAACTAGTTTTTTACACCGAATTTAATGCTGGAACCCGTTTTTAATTATAGTGTTTCGTTTTCAAGATATTGACATTTTTCTAATAAAAATGTCAAAAAATATGAATTTTTCGAAAACTAAGTTTTATAGCTAAAAACCGGTGGTGGTATTGAATTCGGCTTAAAAAACTAGTTTGAAATGATGGGTCACAATACCAACTTCATATTTGAAATAACTTACCTCATTCCAAAATGGCGGATCCAAGATGGCGGCCAAAAAATTTATATTGGTGAAAGTTAAGTGTAAATCGTTCAACAATGACTGATGGTGGTTATTCGTCACTATCTAGCATTATTTTGTGGTTATGGGCCTATTTTATCAATTTGTAATGTTTAAATTGGTTAAAAATAAATTAACTAAAAGTACCCATATCTTGAGAACCAATTGAGATATTAAAAAACGGATTGCGGCATTGTAATCAGTAAAAAAATCTAATCCGAAATGATGGGTCACAACACTACTTTATATTTGAAAAAATTATTTTGGATCCAATATGGCGGATCCAAGATGGCGGCCGAAATTGGGTAACTCCTCAAAATTAAGTATTAACTACCCAATAATGTTTGGGGGTGGTGTGGAATTGATATTGGAAAAAAATATAGGAAAAAATTTGGGGGGGGACTATTATGGGACACCCGGTATATATAGATGTGTGTGTGTGTGTGTATACATATATATATATATATATATATATATATACCCCGTTGCAGCAGGCCTGCATACTCAGCGAATTTCAAATGCAAAACAACATATTTCAATCCAATATAGCGAGATTTGACATGTTTTTGTAAGCTCCTTAAGAATAACATGGGGAATGAGTATGCACGTTTGCTGCTACAGGTATATTAAAACTGGGTGGTTTTAACGCAATATTTAGTAGATCTGAACTAGAAGAGGCCATTTACCAAGTTTTATCAAGATATGTTGAGAAATAAACGAGATATAGATAAGAAGCCAAGGCCTGGAAAATTACCCCTAAAAGAACTGAGTAGAATAACGTTTTAAACTCCACATTAGGATAACTTTTAGCAAAATTACATATTACATTATGTAACGTTACATTTTTGTAATTTTATACAGTGGAACCTGGATAATTCGAACTTGTATAGTTCGAAATCTTCTTTAATTCGAATATTTTTTTTGGTCCCTGGCATTTTGTATCCAAACAATGCTAAAAAATCGTGGATAATTTGAATTTTATTTTGGATAATTCAAATTTTTTAAGTGCCAAATTAAGGTACATCAATTTTATTCCACGACTGGAAATAGTTACAAATTCATTGGAAAACACGTTTTACTACGACGTTCAATAAAAAATTAACGCCAGACCTATGGCGTGTCAGGTTATGGTCAAATGACTCATCCCTTCCATCTCCCAGTCTTCCCATCCTGCCCCAACATCGCTTGTAACTCGACACCAATAATGTAAACTAAAACAGTTCAGAACGCTGACTGGGTTCGGAAAAGGGTTGCGCTCGCCGTGACAGCGCCACTAGTCTTTACGCACTTGATTCTGTGTAGAACGGCTCCCGGCAGACGAGCCATGCGCCAGGCCTGATGCGCAGTTTTCTATGTCAACACAACACTACGACCCCCTTCCCACCCCCACCAGCCAAACTAACTTCCGAATTCCAGTGCAGCATTCCATTGTTTTCTGTCGTCCTTCAAACAAAGTGTTTTTTTATTTGTGCAGTGTCTTGTTTTTAACTGTTTTTACAAAATTTCACATAATTACATAATTTTACACATTTTTACATAATTACATTATTTTCAAGTTCAAGTTTTTTTTTTCTTTTAATAAGTGTAATGATCATGTCGACAAAATCTCGGACCTATAAAACAACACTCACTTTAGCGGAAAGTCAATGAGCGTGCAATTGTCAATGTTACACGAAGTTAAGTTGGTAGCCTGAATCAAGTTCAGAAGTAGCAGAACGTACAGTATTTTTCTAGCATAAATGTTTCTTTGTATTATCGTACGTCGCGTCGTACGGAGTTTATACTTTAGGGTAGTTATTTCTGTTTTATGATTACTGTTTTTGAACCCTTATAATTAGCGTTTGTTGATGAATTTATCCTTTTAGAGTGTCAATTCAGAGTGATAAAGAGGTTAAATTCACAATGTGAAGTTTTAATGTTTTGGCCTCATTCCTTAGAACTTCTTTAATTCAAATTTATGGGTAATTCAAAGTTTTTAGCTGGTCCCTTGAGGTTTGAATTATCCAGGTTCCACTGTATCAATACAATTTTTTCCTACCACTGCATGCAGGGCTGTACCCAGCTGCGGCGGGCCCCGGTAAAGATATTAAGCCGGCCGGGCCCCTCATGTCTGGTACTGCACCCGTTGCACTCAAAACCGTAGCTGATTTCCGGCTCAACAAAAGTGGTGACCTTTTTTTTTTTACTCACACGTCCGATTTTTGTCCCGTTGCGGGCCCTTTTTACCCATTCCCGGCCCTTGACGGGGGCTTTCCACTATTTCGGAGGTCAATTACGGGCCCCCGGGCCCCCCTTCGACCCGCCCCGGGCCCCCCCTTTACCCCGGGCCCCGGTAAGATTGTACCGGCTATCCCGGTCTGAGTACGGCCCTGACTGCATGGAAATAATCACATTGCCACACCTGTAAACAGTACGTAAAACGGTTCACTTACGCTTTCATTTCATTCCCGCTCGCTCGCTCGCTAAATCAGGGTTACTTAATAGGTTATAATGGCATACACGAGAGACAACTATGACGTCAAACACCAAAGACCAGTTTCTATTGGTCAGAAATCCCATAACACTCACCGTATTCTAAATTCTAGTTGCCTTGTTCTAAATCAGCTGATTTCATTATCAACGTTTCTATCTCAATTTCCAGTTTGTTCCAATAGAATAAGCAAACATAACCTCAATGAACTTTTGAGTATAGGTTATTTAATAAGTTAAACTGTTTAAATAACGGTGGTAGGAAAAATTTGTGTATATTACGAGCACAAATAGTCATTGCCGCTCTCGAAATGTTTGACCGGAGGAAGCGTTAGCTGAGCATCTACAATTCTTGAGCGGCAATGATGTACTTTGCGCTCGTAATACTCAAATAGCACAAATAGCTATTTTATATCCAGTTTTATTTGCGTTTTTGTTGGTATTCCTACACTCCCTGATGTTTTCTTCCAAGCAGGGCAGTCCGTCAGAGAACGTTTCAAACGCCAGTCGTTTAGAATGATAACCCCCAAAAAAACACATAAAAAGTTTTAAAACTGCATAATGGCAAGTAAAATTTAATATATAAGGCGACTGATGATGTTATAAAAAGGGTACTTAAAAAATTAGATATGATTATAGGTTCCAAACTTGAAGAAACTGTAAATTTGGCAACGCTTGATTACCTGAAACTAGATTTTTGTCGCTTAGAACGTTTTACGTGGGACCCCTTCATTTTTACTGTATTAGATCTATTGAATAAAATTTTCATACTACATATTAAATAAAGAAAGTTAGATATTTAAAAATATAATTTTTTTTGCCTTAAAATGAGTGACTTACCTTTAAATTATTAATTAGCGATAATTTCTTTACTTCCACCAAATCAAATTTTAAAATTTGTTTACACTATTAATAATTGGAAATTAACGAATGAATAAGCTTGATTTTTTTGTAAACTTGTGTTAAAAAGTAAAATTGTATATTTTCAAGTAGGCCATAAAATTTGTGACCTAATTTATAGTTACCTACAATTTAAGTAAGGTTAATTGTCAAAAATTCTGATAGCAATTTGCAAGATTGAATTATTATTATTTTAATAATCAACAATGGTTTTATTTTCCTTCTTAAATGAATTGTAATGTTTATTATTGTTACTAGATTACTCTAATGCAGCTTTAATTGCGAAACAAATGTGTGATTTTCTTTATTAAAAGTGCTGCAATCTGTGGTTAACCTTTGGAGATATTTCAAAGCATGTTTAGTTGAAAACAAAGTGGACCAAGTTCGAACCAATGTCAAAGAACCAAATTACTGTTCCAATCTTCAACCCTTTACTGCACTTAAGTGAGGCTCTTTTTAAAAAAATTGTAGATGTATTGACAAATCTATATAGAAATATCTTTATATTGACACATCAAAAGTTAAAATTGGTCCAGCCATTATCGAGTAATGACTCTGGAAAAAAAAACCTCGTGTATTAATAAGTACATTTTTTTAATTATTATTGGAATTAGCCAAAAAAATCTTGAACTAAGAAATAAAAACAAGACAGAGGGTATAGACCCAGTTAGGATTGTTTCTTTAATTTTAAAACCCAACCATAAACCCCTGCCAAACGCTGGTCTATTTTTTGGTATACATGATAAAATAAGAGAGACACCTCATACAAAAGTTAAAACTTAAAGTAATTGTCTTATAAAAAACAAAGAACATCTCATATTTTTATTGTTTAATTTTTACATATCTAATGAGGTAGAAATGAAAGCTATGGGACAATCCATTCAAGAGACAACCATAACTTAAATTAAATGAGTTGCATTAATGCATGGGTCTTCAAGATCAGAGCTAATTTATGGCTGACTGTTTACGAATTCCAAGGGATTACACGATCATATTTCTTGAAACTTGTCAGCTTCCTTTCCCCTAACAGTTGACAGTTTATTGTCGTTACATTCCTGTAGTTTAAACAGTTCAAAAATAAATGAAATTACAATCTTACCAATAATATTACATGGTAAAAATGCTTGATAACTACTCAACTTGTTTTTCCCAGTAGTTAGAACTACTTCACTAAAAAGTCCAAGTCAAACAATCTTTATTCATCAAATCGTATACATATACATGTGAATGGCATTATAATTGAGTCCCCTTATAGTTCAGTTAGCAGCTGACGCAGTCACCTGTTTCTGAGCACGGATTACTTGCGTCACCACTCGCTTGACGTCGTCTGCATCGATGGTGTCGAGTGTCTGGGCAGCAATCTCTGCCAACTCCTGCGCTTCGGCTTCATCGACCTTAACAGTCATTAGCTTACAAGTTGTCAAATAATGTAAAATACAAATAAATTTATGTTAACCGATTTTCAAGCAAAATTACTTTATTGCCAGCTTTATTTTAAATGTATAGGTCATTTACAACATATCAAGTTAGCATGAAGTTTTTCAGACATAACAAGACAATTGATCACTACCAATAACACTGACAAATGCTGATATAAAAACTATGGCCTATCTATCCTCTTTGGAGTTAATTGATTATAAAGAATTTGTGACAAAAATGATAAGTGAACAGGCCAATGTATGACTGTGGATAGTGAGCCACATTTGGCTTTTTTATACAGGGTGTCCCGTAACTATCTGGACAAACGTATATAACGTTGTAGCTTAGGTCAAGACAAACACATTTCACCACAGGAACATGGGTCTCTGGTGCCTAGTTTTCCGTCTGTCTGTCTGTATGTGTTTTTTACAAACAAACTCATAACTCCTAAACGGTTTGAGTTACAGCATTGAGATTTTGCAAAATTGTTTATCTTATTAGGATGTATCTTCATTTAAAATTATACCAAAATATCATCAACCGTTTCAAAATGGCGGCCATTTAAATTATTTGATGCCAAATTCCACGAAAACCGTTAATTTAAACAAAAAATTGCAAGATTCATAAAAGTAAGTCCATTTTATGTAGTTTTCAATGATACCTTATTTGTTGAGATTGGATAAATATTTACTGAGAAATTAAATTTTTTCTTAATGCTTGACCACTTTTCTCCATTTAAACTATGTTAAAATTAAGGTGTGTCCAACTTAACTGTGCCACCATTGCTATCTCAGAAACTATTGGATTTAGAGAAAACTTTAAATGGGGGACTTCACCTACTTTTTTAAACCATTTAAAAATATGAATTTCATTTTTTTGTAAATGGCCACCATTTTCCAATATGGCGGACAACTTTGATTTTTCTTATAGAACACTCTGTATTTTATGACGTATTTGGATTCTACGATTAATTTTAAGAACTTATTATTCCTTGACATTTTTCCCAAAACGCAATAGTTAAGTGGCTATAAGCCATTAAAGTTTGATTTTTAACACCCCGTATTTTAACATTGTTTATATGGGGAAAAGTGGTCATGCATTACGGAAAAAACAAATTTCTCAGTAAATCTCTATCCAATCTTAACAAATGAGGTATCATTGAAAACTACATAAAATGGACTTACTTTTATGTATCTTGCAGTTTTTGTTTAAATTAGCGGTTTTTGTGAAATTTGGCATCAAAAGATTTAAATGGCCGCCATTTTGAAACGGTTGATGATATTTTGGTATAAATTTAAACGAAGATACATTCTAATAAGATAAACATTTGTGCAAAATCTCAACGCTGTACCTCAAACCGTTTAGGAATTATGAATTCGTTTGTAAAAAACACATACAGACAGACAGACGGAAAACTAGGCACCAGAGACCCATGTTCCTATGGTGAAATGTGTTTGTCTTGACCTAAGCTACAACGCTATATACGTTTGTCCAGATAGTTACGGGACACCCTGTATATTCTCAGTTGCAAATAAGTAATTTTATGGAAAAAATGTCATACAGACCATTAGCAAAACATTTGAAATGTTTGAAATATTTGAAAAGTGTAATTTTTTTCATTTATTTTAGAATGGATGTTCTCACGATTCATTTTAGAAAACAAAAGATAAAATACGGCTAAGGCTCTTTGATGGTCTCTAAAACCTTTAAATGTATTGTTAAACATTAACCTTTTATCATGAACAAAAATTCAGATCTTGCTAATTTTCTTCAGTTTTGTAGATTCACTGAGCACCCATTTGGATGAAAACCTCACACTCCAATGTAGGTTAACATGTGTTATGGTAATGTAAATATACATAGGTAGTATGTATCAGACTTAGGCTTATGAATTTGTTTTAATGTGTTGATATGCAATTTTTACAATTCACATTAATTTTCATCAGGTATCAGTCCACTGAGTTATTTGTCCCTACATTGATTATGAATTTTACTCTTTGCAGCTGCAGACAAGACAATTCAGAAACAAATTGTGAGGCTCCAACAGATAACCCTTCCACTGGTGTGACCTTTTAGATTATCAAGAAAACGCAAACTTTCTTGGATTACAATTCTACTTAGTCATTAGTAAAGTCCCATTCCCATGGTGCCACAGATTATTTGGATTAGCATGATAAACAATTAATTCTTTCTAATGAACTTATTGAAATACGGCTTGGACTGGATATGGTTACCATATTTCATTCTGAACCAAATTTAGTGTTGGTTGTAGTGGTGGTTGTAGCATTGATCCCTACTGTTATCACATTTATTACCAACTTCGATTTTACCATTCCAAATGTATTGACAAGATCTCAATCTACCAAAATTTCACTTCTAGATCGAAATGACATGACCATTTTTGGGTAGGAAGTATTGTCTTATTTAAATTTTAAGGAAACACCCACCTTAATTATGTGCGGATTCTTTGTCAAATTGTGGAGGACACAATTCCAGGCCTACCCGGAAATGTTATGACACATATACAGAAACACTACCGGATCAAACACAAACCACCAAGATGTTTAGCGTGTTTAACAACATGCCTCTTCAGGGGAATAAATATTACACAGTGTTTTGTGAGAAGCTGCTCTGACCTTCTTACAGTGACTAAAATGTCTGTTTGTGACCATCTTCCACAATTTGATGAAGGGTCTACTCATCACTTAAATTTGGGTGGGTGTTGCCCAAGAATTCATGATAACATTTTTAATAGCTCCAGTCGGTGTCACATCACTGCCTATGTGTTGACTGGTAGACCAACTAGAATTGATCTTTCAACCCATTGACCCCAGGTTCCTTTTGAAATTTTCATGTTTATTTGTAAACGAAAGTATTGTTAATATGGTGTTAATATTAGTGTTATGCAAAGTTACCGTCATTATATTTGTTCCCAGTTACTGACATTGTATTAATTTGTAGCCAAAGAAACCGCCGACGTTCTGTTATTCCGCAGACAAAGAACCCCCGAGCTCACCTGCTTGAAGCCGCCGACTGCTCCCCGCTTGACCCTCGGGACCTCGTTGGTCTCGAGACAGTTGTGCCACGTGACGGTGTCCTCGTCCCCGCGACTCACCAGGTCCACGCGACACGCGTAGCTGCAGTCCCCCTCGCAGCCGCGCCGCGCCACCCGCAGCAACAATGACCGCTTCACCTTGTTTGTCACCTGCCACATGCCCACAACTCGTCTATATCACGATGTTAAAGAAAATAATTTGTCTGGAAGTTAGAAACCATTCCATACGATGATGTGTGGCTCTCTAGTTTGGAACATATAGTTCAGACTTTGGACGGTTAGGACACCTTAGAAATTGATCGCCATCAAAAATCTGCTCACAGATTTTGATGCTTGTTTTTGTGCTTGTTTTTTGTGAGACTAGATAATTAATACGATAGAGTACAGTGGTTCCCAAACTTTTTGGCTGGCGACTCACCAATTAATAAGCTAAAGATTTTCAGGACCCACCATTAGCATAAATTTATGTTTACATCAAACCCAATGAAAAATAGACCATTGTAAACATAGTAAACAGTAATGTACAATGTTTAACCTATAATGTCATAATCAAATATGAATGTCAAGTTAGTTTTAAGGCTTTCGTATTTGAACTGCAAGAAAAAATAACTCTAATTTTGAATTAAACAATGTGCTCTGCAGTGTACAAGGAGAAATTTTGCTTTAATATAAATTAATTTTGGAGTATAAAATACAAAGTGAAAACTATTACGGTTTTTTCCATGTGTGTTTTTATTGCACAATATAGAATTCAATTTTTAAAAACCTGTAAATGGCCTGCTAGAAAGAATAATTATGAAATTAGATTTTATTATTGCGTTACGTGATACTAAAGAAACTATATTAATCCTGAAGGAGAAAAATTCCATTCTCTTCTACTGCAGATGATTCCTATATTCAGTTTTGATATTAATGAAAAGTAAGAAGAATCTTTGACGGATTTGAGCCGTAATGCATCCAAAAGGACATTATGGTTTTTCCCTTTTACATACTTGGGACTTACATAACTTCTCCGAAACAGACACTTACACTTTATGTTATTTTAAAACACTTTTTAAAATAAAGTTAATGAGCAATCACTCCAGTTAACTTAATATTTACGGTGATTCCAGTAAAAATATATCTTTCAAGATCTGGAGAGTTCAGGTACAACCACAACAAATAAGACCAAAACGAACTTCATAGTGTGATAAGAACCGGAGATATAAGAAAAATAAAACGAAAAAACAGTTTAATTTGGTAACGCCCTTAAGAAATGTGTGGGGGAGGATATTTATTAGAGTGTATCTCAAGAACGAGACAAAACTTTCAAAAGCGGATTATGGTGTTGTAAATGACATGAATGTATTGTTGTGTCACAACATTACATTTATATTTAAAAATACTTTATTTCCAATATGGAGGATCCAATATGGCAGCTGAAAATTAATACCCGAAGAAAATGAAGTATTTACCGCCCAGCAACTATTGGCGGTGGTTTAAAATCGATGTCTTCTAAAATATTCGTTTGGATACCATAAATACAATTTTTTAATATCTGTTTCTGTAATGTTGGCCCTGTAAACTTAGACCTTCTTCCTATATTCAACTCTGTCAGCAAGTTCTGCAGCAATTCTTACTCTGCTGCTTGCTCTAGAGTATTGCTCTGACAGAAGAAGGCATTGAGGGTCGTTACCTCGTCTAATCATCTGGAACACTGCAAGCCCATGAGAATGCCAACGCCTAGGCATTCTCACAGTGTATGCCCAGTATGTGTTCAACTCACTAACATTCATCAAGGACCACCTTGACTCGTTTAGCAAACAGCAACAAATGCATTCCTACAACACAAGGCGGGTGGGTGACATTGACTTACCCTTTACTGGACTGTCAAGAAATCATCTTAGTTTTCCAGTGGTCACTATGAAATTCTTTACTGGCCTACCCGGAAATGTTAAACATCTGGACACTGCCAAGTTAAAAAAACTGTCCATTCAATATTGATAAATAGGCCTATATAATCCGTGAGCGAAATGGAAACTGAATCTTACTACTGGCGGTCTTAGGAGTCGCCCTATTCAAGGAACTTTAAGATCAAGATAAAAAAATAGAATAATTACACAATCTATCTGGTGCCAAGAATTACGCAATATATCAAGGTCCAAGTCGATATTAGAGGGAATCTACTGTAATTGGCTAATATAGGAAGTAAAGTAGGTAGTGACTGTTTCTATGTATTCATAGAAGTAAAATAACTTGTTCTAATATTCCACAGCAATAGAAACAGTTTTACGAATATATTCAAACAAAGTATTTATAGCTCAATTCTGTATGGGGAAAACAACACTATCTGTTTCTTAGTAGGTCTTTAGTATACTTATTTCTGAAGCCAAAACTAAATGTTTCAAATAAATAAACTTTATTGTATAAGGCACCATTATATGAATTACAATTAATTTTTTTATTATTTTGTGTGTTTCTACATCAGTGAATTTTTTAATGTTTTTATCAGGAACGGTCCAAAAGCGGGTCTTGATGTTATCTAACGGTGAACTTTTGTTAGATAGCATTAATGTACAGCAATGATTGAAAAACATAAATTGATGATAGTGACATTATGTTTAGATTAGTGAAGAGAGGTTTATAGTGTGCCTTTAATATTAAACAAAAAATAATTATAACTGCTTTTTTTGTACCTTGAAATTTTGTTTCACATTTTGTGAAAATCCCCATAAAAATAATACACAACTGTACATAACATACATAATAATACATAACATAATTTTCTATGAATGAATGCATAGTAAACTTGAATCGAAACCTCTTCACTGATATTGAATTTTAATCTATTCAGGCAATATACTCCTTCAAACAATTTTTTCTCTATCAAAGAAGCCAAAAACAATATCTGTGACATTAAATTTTGAACAAAGGCTGAATTGTTACGAAGTATTTCAAGAGATTTTGAAATTCTTCGGATAGTAATCACAGGAGAAAATTCAATGATGAATTAATAAGGAAATAATAATATGTTTAGCGGGAGTTTTATTTTATAATAAAAAAATATTTAATAATAATATATTTTTTGTTTTATTTTTGTTTTAGAATATTATTCAGTAAAAAAAACAACTCAGTATAAATTAAAGAGATGTGTTCAAATTTTGCAGTCCCCAAAAAAATCTGCAACCTCGTAAATTTTTAAAGTCATGTAATAACTACGTGCGAAAACTGTTGACTTATATCCATGCATGTAACGTGCCTCTCATATTAAAAGATTGATTTCTGATTTCCTGCTACAGTGAATAATTAACATTGAATTCGAATTCACAATGGCTGGGTCAATGACAAGAGAATGAGTCGACCATAAACATTGTGAAATGAGCTTCATACAGATTATTCATCTTTTATGGCCATGTTTCGTGCTCAAATGTCAAACAGCACAACGCAATATAAAACTACTGACTCACTTTTTGCAACCATTCCCTATTCAAGCTCATTAATTTAGACAACAATTATGTATTCATTGATGATTAATTTAAGATACCAACATAGAAATCATTAATCGTTATAAATTGTAACAAATTCACAGGTTGTTTTGTTTCAATAAATAAGACTCATAAGAATTGCTAAATAATCATTTTGTACACATTAATCAAAATAAATGACAATTATTTTCTGGAATTACTTTATATTTTGTCACTAAGAAAGGGCCCGTCACAGAATACACATCCAACATTATGCAAACATACAAGCCTTGTATATCTCACTGCCAAATTAATTAATTTCCTTTGTTTCCTTACAATATTATTGGAGGATCACTATTTATTAATTTATTGACCCTAAGACCCCCTTAAGACAATAGAAATCATATATAATGAAAAGCAAAATTGCTCTGATTGAGTAAAAAATTTCTTTTAAGAACTTCAAATAAGTTTAAAGAACTTTAAACTTTTTTGTTTTAACAACGGTTTTAATAATATTTCACTTGCAACCATCTTGCATACTCCTACTTACTAACTTCACTTGCTTACTTATTTACAGTAGAGTCCCGCAAGCCCGGACTTCGATGACCCGGAATTCTGGTTATCTCGGAAAGCCTGCCAGAGCAATAAAGTGCACTGAGATTCAGTGCCAGAGCACGGTTTGACACATATAAAACAGTTTTGGTTTTTCTTTAAGTTTTTTTTGTAACTGATAATGTAGTTTTTGTATTTTTTACTATGCAATAAATAAATTATTTCTTATAGAAATAATAGAAACTAGTCTTATTTTTCCTTATTTTTACTCATTTCCCGATAACTCGGAAATTTCATAAACCCGAACACCGTTCGGTCCACATTAGTCCACATTAGTCTGGGACTCTACTGTATTTCATTTTCTTGGAATTTAAGAATAATTTCATCAAGAAGTGAGATATAAAATGACCTTACACTCTTTTAAAAAAATCACAGCAGAGCAAACCAAGAGTGAGATTTTAAATCACAACAAAACAAATTCATTTACTTTAAAATTATCAAGTTATACTTCCATGTGATGAGCTTATTGTTTAAATAATCATTAGGTTTTAAAAAGGTCATTTCTCATATACAAAGGTTTTATTGTAAAAATTGCTATATCAATGTCAAATAGAATGTTAAATAGAATTACTATATAGTAGGCTATAATAGAAAATATGCGTTTGGCCCACGCATACTTTCTATTATAGCTACTATTTTGTTCACTAGGCGAAATCTGACATCAACTATACAGATTGTACAATTTGTAATTTGTTGCAATAAATTCTTGATTCTTGATTCAAAATTTATATGTCATGGTATTATTGTCATAACATGACACCTAAAATTACCATGTCACCAGCTAGTAACTAACTATTAAATGCACAGGTTTGGGTCGATTTTCAAGTTGCAATCTTCTAAAATTACAAGTTTTAAGATGAGTATGACCAGGGCAATTTAATTATTAATAACGTTTGAACTGAATCCCCACTGAATATCATTTGGAAGTTGTAACAGCATCTATAACTATAAAAATGATAGAATGAAATCTATTAACTTTAAATCTAGATCTGAAACTTTAGAAGCAGTTCGTCAAAACAATTCACTTGTCAGAATTCACAGATTTTTAGTACCTGTAAAATTTTGGAATAGGCTTTTTTTTGGAAAAATGGGTCAACAAAAAAGATTAACAACTTTTAAGGGCAATAAACATTGAGAAAAGGAGGATGAATAAATTTTAAATACTCACAAACCACCGAATATTCAACAGCATAATTAACATTACATTACAAAAAACCTACAATATATTTTATATTTTTTGTACTGTAGGTTTGTAACTGACCATGGAGACAGCCTCCGTGATATTGACCAGCTCCAGGTCTGGGCTGATGGCCGCCACCGCTCGGGTCGCCAGCTGCACCAACGCCTCGCTGAGCTCATGTTTGACCTCACTGCCTGGCTGGAACACCTGCTCTGCCACCACTACCTCCTCCTGCACTCCTGCCCCCGGATCCTGCTGCCAACAACACATCACTGTCACACTGTCCACCGCTCGAGTCGCCAGCTGCACCAACGCCTCGCTGAGCTCATGTCTGACCTCATTGCCTGGCTGGAACACCTTCTCTGCCACCACTACCTCCTCCTGCACTCCTGCCCCCGGATCCTGCTGCCAACAACACATCACTGTCACACTGTCCACTGCTCGCCTCGCTGAGCTCATGTCTGACCTCATTGCCTGGCTGGAACACCTTCTCTGCCACCACTACCTCCTCCTGCACTCCTGCCCCCGGATCCTGCTGCCAACAACACATCACTGTCATACTGTCCACCGCTTAGGTCGCCAGTTGCACCAATCCTCGCTGAGCTCATGTCTGACCTCATTGCCTGGATGGAACACCTTCTCTGCCACCTCCTCCTGCACTCCTGCCCCCGGATCCTGCTGCCAACAACACATCACTGTCACACTGTCCATCGCTCGCCTCGCTGAGCTCATGTTTGACTTCACTGCCTGGCTGGAACACCTGCTCTGCCACCACTACCTCCTCCTGCACTCCTTCCCCCGGATCCTGCTGCCAACAAAACATCATTGCAAATCATACAAATCCATCACAACCGTTTGAGGTCACAGGAGTTGATTATTGTAGATATTTATACTCAAACTGCCTTCGAAAGTTTTATTTCCTTAAGATATACATTGAGGTATTTTTTTGCTTTTGCACAAAGGCTAGCAACGCTTCATCCATTGAAGAAATAATGAGGAAGGAGTTATTCGAGTTGGTGGCAGGTTAAACAATGTAAATATATGCCAAAGACAAAAACACCAAATTGTACTGCCAGCTACATAGCCTATTAGACCTATTTAACAAATTTAACAATAATAAATTAACATGTCTGTAATCTACAGGCTACTGTCAACCTAGATGTCCTCAAACGCTACCATCCATCAAAAAACAACAGTACAGGCCAATAACATCAAAAGGCAAATCAATTAAAAATGTATACCACGTTTTAGAGGAAAACCGAAGTGCTTACAAGCCAAAATGGGAAACTTACCTGCACATTAAATGAATCACATTTCACAACTGCTTTGGATCACAGGAGTTGATCACTTTAGATCAATATATTTACGCTCAAACCATATTCAAAAGTTAACTCTCCTTAAGGGCTACATTGTAGTTGTTTATTTTGCTTTAGCATAAAGGCTATTCATTTGAAATTAGTGTCCGACCTGACCACTGACAGTTTTTTAGCAGCTTTCAAACGATTTACATCTTAGTCACATATATTCAGACAATGGAACAAAATTTGTAGGGGCAAGTAGCGTGATAAAGAAACTTTACTCCCTTCTTAAAAGTGATGACCATCAGGAACAAGTCATAAATGCTACATCATTTCAAGATCTCAAATGGCACTTCACACCACTGAATTTTCCTCACTTTGGCCGACTTTGGCTCACTTTGACAATCTAAATTTAAGTCTGTAAAGCAGAATCTGAGGAAGGTTGTAGGAAACATTAATTTCACTTTTGTAATATACAGTGTTCGGAAAAAGTCTGGAATATATTAAGTTCTAACTTACAATATTTTCCTAAATGTAAGGAAACTTTGCAGTTGTGTTTCAGTCATAAATAGAAATTTTTTCTTGGGTTCATTATTTTTTGGCATGACCAAGGGATGTCCTATGCTGGAAGTCTCGAAATCCTTAAATATAAGCATACCTCGAATTATACCTATTTTTGAAGGCACATTACTCCTCTTTCATAGGGTCCAAATGAAACCAGGTATTGGAAAGCATTTACAGACCCAGACTTCAATTGTAAGCAAGAAAATCATCTACCATAAAGACAACTATTGTGACAACTTATGCAATACTTCTGGCACCATAGGTCCAAGGAATCACCAATCACCACTGGTCCAAGGAATCAGTTGCAGCAAAGACAGAAGTGGATTACTACAACCAATAATATCCGACCTTGTCAAATAGTCATCATCGAAGATAATAATCTACCACCCCTAAAATGGATGACCCCTATTGTTTAAGCCATCCTGGACTGGATGGAAAAATCAGAGTGGCAACAGTGCGCTCCTCAACAGCAACATTAAACAAGCCGTGTATCGTTTGTGTATATTGCCAATTGAAAAATGAACTGAACAAAGATATTTGATAACATAATTGTAAATAGCTTTTAATACATAAGTTTATTTGAACTCATACTCATACTTTGTTTGTTTCAAAGTCATACTTTCAATGTGGGCAGCATGTTGTGACTCCTAACTACCTATCTTACAATTAAGGTTATTGAGTAAAGGATAGGGCATTTGCCAGGAATTTTTAGGGAATTGATAGGAAAGCAGGCTTACCTTTAAATAAGTCCACAGAACACATAAAGTTCACAAAAAGTTTGGAAATTTTCGTGGTCACTGACCACTTTATCAACCACTAGAGAAATGGCAGTTGCAATTTGAAATTTTGAGTCTATTCACACACTTGATCAGGGTTGCCAACACATGCTATGAAACTGATGTTTTACTGGTGCATATATACAAAAATGTTCACTACTTATGAATAATTCACTAACTTTTCTAAATGTATAAAACATATTTACACACATATATACACTAAGCCTGCTAGGTGAGGGATGGGGACTATCTTAAGTTGAGGTTTGGTGGGTTTCTGGAGTGGGTGAACCATTGGTAGCTTAATTCCCATCTTCTTAGTTCTGAGGGGTTGCAGGTTGGAGGTAATTGTTTTATTATTTTGGAAGTGAAGCAGCTATTGAAATCGGATTTGGAGTGTGAAGAAGCATGATTGACCACTGGTTTGTCTTTATAGTTATTTTTTACGTCTTGTCGATGGCCATTCATTCTAGTACGGAACTGGTTCTTAGTTAGGCCTATATATTGGACTGGGCATTCTTTACATTGTAGCTGATATATTACATTGCTGGTGCTGCAGGTGTTATGGCCTTGAATTTTGAAGACTTCATTTGTGGAGTTACTAGAAAAACTTGTGGTGGGGGGGTTGATGGGACACGTTTTGCATCTAGGTGTGTTGCAGGGGAAAGAGCCGTTCGGGGGTTTGTCTTTGGTAGCTGTCATCGGATCTGGTAACTTTGGATGAACTAGAATCTTTTTGATATTAGGTGGTTGGCGAAATGTGGTGGTTGGGGGGGTTTTCAGGAAATCTTTTGTGTGTGGTGAAGCTTGAAGAATTTTGAACCCGTCCTTTAGAATAGAGTTGAGGGATTGTAGGCCATGGTGGTATTCAGTGACTAGGTTTAGGTTTTGAGATGACTTCGGTTTCTTTGGTGGGGGGTTGTTTGATTGGGCTAATCTGATTTGGTTTTCAACTAAGTTCTTTGGATAGCCTCTGTCAATGAATGCATTAGAGATTTTTGAGTTAAATTTGGTGAGTTCTTCTTCTGTTGAACAGATCCGTTTGGCTCGGATGGCTTGGCTGTACGGGATAGATCTTTTGGTATTGGCTGGGTGGCAACTATCAAAATGTAAGTACTGTAGATTGTTAGTGGGTTTGATGTGAATTCCTGTGGTAATGAGTCCATTTTCTAATTTAACTTGTACATCTAAAAATGTTATTTCTGAAGGTGAGGTGTTGTTGGTAAACTGTAGAACGTTGAAATTTTCTAGGTTCTTGAGGAAATTGTTGAGGGATTCTGTTCCAGATGTCCAGATTAGAAAAATGTCATCTATAAAGCGGAACCAGCACTCAGGTTGTGTATCTTGCTGTCGGAGAAAGGCTTGTTCGAGGCGACCCATGTAGAGGTTGGCATATGATGGTGCCATTCTTGTTCCCATCGCTGTACCTTTAGTTTGGATATAGTTTTTGCCCTCAAATTGAAAATTGTTTTTCTCCAGAATGAATTTGGCCATGTTAATTAGAAAAGAAGTGGACGGAAGTGTGTTTTTCGGTCGTTGATCAAGAAAGTATTCCAAAGCTGCTAGGCCATGTGCGTGGGGAATACTGGTGTACAGTGAGGTTACATCTTGGACTGCCAGCTGCAACTCAATAACCGAAAGAATTTCTGCCTTTCTTGATTCTCATCTTCAACCTATAGTGAAAGAACTACGATCCCATGTAAAATATACCAATCACTTCCTAGAGCGACTTCAAACGATTCCCACACCTTTGCCACCTGATGCCATTCTAGTAACTGTGGATGTAACCTCACTGTACACCAGTATTCCCCACGCACATGGCCTAGCAGCTTTGGAATACTTTCTTGATCAACGACCGAAAAACACACTTCCGTCCACTTCTTTTCTAATTAACATGGCCAAATTCATTCTCGAGAAAAACAATTTTCAATTTGAGGGCAAAAACTATATCCAAACTAAAGGTACAGCGATGGGAACAAGAATGGCACCATCATATGCCAACCTCTACATGGGTCGCCTCGAACAAGCCTTTCTCCGACAGCAAGATACACAACCTGAGTGCTGGTTCCGCTTTATAGATGACATTTTTCTAATCTGGACATCTGGAACAGAATCCCTCAACAATTTCCTCAAGAACCTAGAAAATTTCAACGTTCTACAGTTTACCAACAACACCTCACCTTCAGAAATAACATTTTTAGATGTACAAGTTAAATTAGAAAATGGACTCATTACCACAGGAATTCACATCAAACCCACTAACAATCTACAGTACTTACATTTTGATAGTTGCCACCCAGCCAATACCAAAAGATCTATCCCGTACAGCCAAGCCATCCGAGCCAAACGGATCTGTTCAACAGAAGAAGAACTCACCAAATTTAACTCAAAAATCTCTAATGCATTCATTGACAGAGGCTATCCAAAGAACTTAGTTGAAAACCAAATCAGATTAGCCCAATCAAACAACCCCCCACCAAAGAAACCGAAGTCATCTCAAAACCTAAACCTAGTCACTGAATACCACCATGGCCTACAATCCCTCAACTCTATTCTAAAGGATGGGTTCAAAATTCTTCAAGCTTCACCACACACAAAAGATTTCCTGAAAACCCCCCCAACCACCACATTTCGCCAACCACCTAATATCAAAAAGATTCTAGTTCATCCAAAGTTACCAGATCCGATGACAGCTACCAAAGACAAACCCCCAAACGGCTCTTTCCCCTGCAACACACCTAGATGCAAAACGTGTCCCATCAACCCCCCCACCACAAGTTTTTCTAGTAACTCCACAAATGAAGTCTTCAAAATTCAAGGCCATAACACCTGCAGCACCAGCAATGTAATATATCAGCTACAATGTAAAGAATGCCCAGCCCAATATATAGGCCTAACTAAGAACCAGTTCCGTACTAGAATGAACGGCCATCGACAAGACGTAAAAAATAACTATAAAGACAAACCAGTAGTCAATCATGCTTCTTCACACTCCAAATCCGATTTCAATAGCTGCTTCACTTCCAAAATAATAAAACAATTACCTCCAACCTGCAACCCCTCAGAACTAAGAAGATGGGAATTAAGCTACCAATGGTTCACCCACTCCAGAAACCCACCAAACCTCAACTTAAGATAGTCCCCATCCCTCACCTAGCAGGCTTAGTGTATATATGTGTGTAAATATGTTTTATACATTTAGAAAAGTTAGTGAATTATTCATAAGTAGTGAACATTTTTGTATATATGCACCAGTAAAACATCAGTTTCATAGCATGTGTTGGCAACCCTGATCAAGTGTGTGAATAGACTCAAAATTTCAAATTGCAACTGCCATTTCTCTAGTGGTTGATAAAGTGGTCAGTGACCACGAAAATTTCCAAACTTTTTGTGAACTTTATGTGTTCTGTGGACTTATTTAAAGGTAAGCCTGCTTTCCTATCAATTCCCTAAAAATATCTTACAATTAATATGATTATAAAAACTACTAAGTCGACAGCCATATGCAAAACAAAAAACAAAAATTCTAGAGTTTTCATTTTTAGAAATCAATGTTACAATCAATTCTTTGAAATGATAAAGTTTTATTTTACGTAAATTCAATGGCTTTTATACTGGGCCCCTAGTACAAAGTTGGAAACACCCCGGGCATTGTCCACTTATTAAATAATACTATTCTGAGAATTATTTAAAACTACAAAATTGTGTTAATTTAATGAAAACTAGTCATTCCCTTGTTCATTTCCTTGATACCTAAAGCTCAGGTTTGAAGTGCAAAAATTATCGACCACTTTATATAGTCGATAACAAGCACTTTCTTTCTAAGTGGTTCAATTTTGTAACCAACATCTTTATTCTTTGGACTTTCCTACTGTCTTAAAAATTACTATGAACTAGTTACACTTGATAACCCCAGGTTAACTTGCCGAATGAGGTTTGTTGATAAAATATAACAATATAAGACTATTGTCGGTTAAATTTCTCTAACAATTTTCATTGATTGTAGTGAAGTCTATATAATAGCCAATGATTACTGAAACAAATGTCTCTTTACTTCGGTGGCTGTTTTCCCTTGTAATAACAAAATAAATAAGGTTGTAAAATTTGTAGGCTAAACGTTAAATTAACTTACAAAGGAAATAAGTTTTAATGAAACATATGGTTTTAAGTCTCAAGCACTAGATATAAAATTTGTAGGCTAAACGTTAAATTAACTTACAAAGGAAATAAGTTTTAATGAAACATATGGTTTTAAGTCTCAAGCACTAGTTATAGATCAGGAACATACACTAGATAAATAGCACAAACTAACACTAACCAATACAATGGAACATTGGGGTTAATGTGTCAGCCCAGTGATTCTGTGTAATCTGTGATTAGATTACGCGTTTTGGCATAAATTATGCCATCTTCAGACCATAACAAAAACTTGAGTTTCTTATTCATTTGGTAAAATTATATTCGTATTTGGTATTTAACCTTTCATATTTGTCATAAGTGATTCGAAAAACAACACCAAATATGAAAACCCTCTAATGCAATCCTCAAGTTTTTAAGGACCCCCCTCACTCTACCTTGCCATTTGAATGTAGGCCTAAATGATCTATCACTACAAGATTTTCGGCATAAATTATGCCACCTTCAGACCATAAAAAAACTTGAGTTTCTTATTCATTTGGTGAAATTATATTCGTATTTGGTATTTAACCTTTTATATTTGTCATAAGTGATTCGAAAATCAACACCAAATATGAAAACCCTCTAATCCAATCCTCTAGTAAAAGAAGGACCCCCTTCACTCACCTTGCCATTTGAATGTGGGCCTAAATGATCTATCACTACAAGATTAAATTAGTTAATTGTAACAGACCAAATTTGGAGGGCAATATAGATTTTCGGATAGTTGGCTAGAGAAAGTGATTTGTTACAGCTAGTTAACTTCAGTCTAGCTATAAAGGTGTTTCAAAAGTTACTTAGTGTAGGCTAAACCAGAGTAGTGACTGCTTAGCAAAATTTGTAATGAAAGATTCTCAATTTACCATATGATTTTAACCTTCTTTATTATTTGATTTTATTTATTAGCAAATTTTCACTTCAAGGAAGAAGCTGTTACCCTTAGTCTCATGTTAAGACCTAAGCTCGAGACCATCGTAACTTCATTGTGTGAGTTTTGGCCCTGGATTGCTTATTGAAATACAAAATGGTTTATTTTACCTTATTTTCCGCCAACAATCCAAATTTTGCATTATAATAATTATAAGGTATAATATAATAATCATAATTATAATAAAGGGTCTCATAATTATAATGCAAGATTTGGATTGTTGACGGAAAATAAGGTAAAATAACCATCGTAACTTCTTGTTTTGAGGTCCCCAGATGCCAAAAACACCATTCGTTCATTTTCATATACTGTGTGTAGGGTGTATACGAACAATCTGGACACACTTTGTGTATTTGTTGCTTGGGTCAAGACAATCATGAAAGACAATATAAACATGAGTCTAAAATGTCTAGTTTTCTGTCTATCGGTCTGTATGTGCTTTTCACAATTCTTTTTGTAACTTTCGTTTCATTAAGGATAGAAACTTCAAATTTGACACATGTGTATCTTAGTGTGTATAATAACAGGTATGAGTTTCATTATTCTAACAGAACCCATTTTAAAATGGCGGCCATTTAAAACTGTTGTTATACATATATGTCAAAGTAAAATTTTACATCAAAGACGTAAACTCTGATTACGTCTAACCCCCCTTCCAATGGTTCGATCGGGCTGGTTTACGAAGTCATCAGAGTGATTACCACTTTACACGTCTGCACCTGATTTCATTAAAAACGGACCACATTTACGGCCACTCTCGTGTTTAAAGACATAGTACCTGGTGGACTGAGCCTTGCTCGGTGTTATTTCAAGTTTACCAGTTCATCCAGTTACTATAACATATTTCAATGTCATAAAATTGATAAATAGAAACCTTTTTAAACGAATGGTGTTTTTTGCTTCTGGGGGCACCAAAGCGAAAAGTTATCATGGTCTCGGGCTTAGGTCTTACCATGAGTACAACTGTAACAGTTTCTTCCCTACAGCGGAAATTCGCTAAGCTATATCTTTTTTTTATTACATTCTACAGTTGGCTCTTGCTAACTCGAAATTCCATGGGACTGTGATTTTGCTTCGTGTTACGTATGGTTCATCGTAGGCATAGTTCGAGTTATAGAGGTAAACCAAATGAAAATTCGTGATATAGAGGTAAAGAAAAATGTGATTTATTCCCTACACCTTACACAAATCTAAGCTTAACTTATTTAAATATTATATCAATGAAAAATACAGTATTTATAACATAATAGTCTGTAAAACACAAAAACAGATAAGTTCATATTAATTCTGCTTAAAAAGTCCGTAATCTTCCTCTGCTTAAACATGTAAAAAAACAACTACAGTATGGATCATAATTTTTATTAAAATAATAATATTCTTTACTGGATCCCCTACAGCCACAAAAATAAACTTATAACTTTATTAATGTATTAATAAAAAATACTTACAGTAAGGTATACAAAATAAAAAACGTGTGAAATAAAATAGAGTAAGCCGTTCAGAATGCTGGGATTTCATATTACAGAGGTCGATTCTGAAAACTTCATGGTATGGAGGTAAAATTCGAGTTATGGAAGTAAAGCGTGAATCGAATTCACTTGATCTACTGAACTTTGTGGATAGAGATAATTGTTGTGTCCCTTCAAATTATAGAGTTAAAATATAACCGGAGAATTAGTTTGTCAGTTCGTGTTACATATAGTAATTTATTCGTGTTAAACAGTTTTTCCAAGGGAATTAAAAATAATTCGTGATATCGAGGATTTTGTGATATCAAGGTTTGTGTTAGCGAGAGTTGACTGTGTCTTGATAAAACTTGGAATACAGCTTCTTATAGTTCATATCTACTAAATATTGCATTAAAACCACCCCGTTTTAACATACCTGTTGGAGCAAACCTGCATACTCATTCCCATTGTTATTCTTATGGAGCTTACAAAAACATGTCAAATTTTGCTGTGATGGATTGAAATATATTCTTTTGCTTTTGAAATTCGCTAAGTGTGCAGGTCTAGTGCAACATGAAATTTTCTTTTACAAGTGTTACATAATTTCATTTTATATAATGCCTTATTTTTTAATTTATACCTTATATTTATTCATTTCCCATAAAGATGAAATAGGTGTTAAGATGAAATTAATTATTGAATTAAATTACTTTTCCTTGATAACACCCTCAATACGTTACCTCTAAGCATACTTTCCATCGTATCTATAATTTTTATGTGATTTTTCAATAACTTGCTTTGTTTGCAAAATCAAATAAAATCAAATCAAAATCAAATTTATTTCTTTAAATTATACAGTAATTGTTAAGGGTTTGAGTACGAAAATTAGTACCGTACGAAGGGCTGTGCTTTATGAGTTTTTATCTTCTTAAGTAAAAACCCAGTTAAAAACATACGTTAATTACAAATACAAAAAAACTTAGTAAAACAACAGAAATTACAAGACACCTGTAGATATTAGAGAATATAGTAATTAATACCCCCGTTGCAGCATACTTGCATACTCAGCGAATTTCAAATGCAAAACGACATATTTCAATCCAACGTAGTGAGGTTTGACAGGTTTTTGTAAGATCCTAAAGAATAACATGGGGAATGAGTATGCAGGTTTGCTGCAACATATGTGTTAAGCAGTGGTGTCATGGTAAATTCTCTAGTGCCGGAATGGCGTGTCCGAGGAGTTTGGGCGAATACATCCCCCCCATGGAGAATAACATTTTGTAAAGAGATGCGCACTTTAATTTTAATTAAGTGCCTAGACTGTATTATTGGACACACATTGAGATAGAACGTAAAATTGTGTGTGAACGTAACGTGAATGGGTCAATCCATTTCAAATCACCCAGGCTATGTTGCTGAACAATTTTTATTTGCCTAATTTTTTTATTATGAGTTCCCTATGGTAAGACAATAAGACAAAACGCTATTTGAAAAAATTTTACAAGCCATGGATTTTTCTGGCCAGTGGCGGGCAGGGGGGGGCAGCGTGGGCACCTGCCCCGGGCGCCGGCCAGTAGGGGGCGCCAGCAGCGCCCCAACTGGCTAGCTCCGGTTGAGTAAAAATAGAAAAAAATATTTAACGTCAACTTTTTCGTTTAGCGGCCGGCAAATCTCTCAGTAGCATAACTGCAGGAAAATCTCTGTCACATAGTGGCCGTCAAACCTGTCTCTGTTTTCGTGTCCGTCACATTTCTCGTTGTTTGATGGCAAGAAACCCGCTCGCTCGTTTCGCGGACGGAGAATAGCTCACTCGTCCCGCGGCCGAAAAAGCACTCGCTCATTTCGTGGTCGGAAATCACCTTTTGCGGCCGGCAGATCTCTTGGTCGTATAATGGACTACAATTCTTCCGCTCTTTTCGCGGCCGTCACATCAATTGGCCATATCTTGAACAGATAATCAGTCGTTGCTGGCAGGCATATTTCTTTGTTGTTTCACTGCCGACAAATATTTCACTATTTTTGAGGTCGTCATTTTTGTTGCAAGACCATATATTGCAGCCGAAAAATCTGTCGTTTAGAGCACGGCTGGCACATCTGTTGCATTGAAACTACCGCTCGCCATTTTTCTTGGCCTGTTACATCTTTCGTGGTCGCATCGCCCCAGTCGTTATCAGGACGTGGATGAGTGCGGAGCTCTTTATCAGATAGTCTGTTCCAACCTGCCCTGCTGCGTTCCCGTGCTAGTACAGGCTAATTGCATGAATATTTTAATTTATTATTAACTTTAATATTTATTCAGTGATTTATTTTTTCTCTAAAGCATGTCCACGTGCGCGCAGTGCAACTTGGCTGCTAATCCTGGTTCGGGTGACGTTTTGAAATGTGCTAAGTGCAATGACAGTTATCATCAAAATTGTGCCGGGTTTGATTCTTCGAAGAAATCAACGCGGAAAACTAATTTTCGTTGCGTGAAGTGTAACGGACCTCCGCCATCTGCCAGCAACAGTGATTCGGAAGAGTTGGGAGGTAACCTACAAGTATTAAAAGCAATTTCGGGACTTAAAAGTGACCTGCAAGAAATGATTGATTCCAAGCTTGAAAGCGTGGAAAAGAAAATCAGCGATAAAATGGAGGTTAGTTTTAGCACTATCCGCGGTGAAATTAATGAAATTAAAACAAGCTTACAAGGTTCAATTGATTCTCTTAAAATCAAAAATGAGGCACTAAAGGGAAAGTGTGAATCCCTGGAAGATAATCTTAAGTCAACTGCTACAGTAATAAATGAATTAAAAACCCAAATCTGTGACATCCAGCAATACAGCAGATTAAGCAATCTTGAGATTGTGGGTGTGCCTCTCACTAAAAATGAAGATGTATATCTAATTCTACAGAAAGTTGCTGAAAGTATTAATGTGACATGGCAGCGCAGCGACATCTCCGTCGCCCATCGTCTACCCAGCCAGAAGGGCCGTCACCCAAATATTGTCGTCCGGTTCATCAGCAGGTCGACCCGCGCAGCATGGTTGGCCGCCGCGAGACAGAAGAGGGAACTTAACACCGTCCACCTCAGCTCCGGCTTCACACCGGGGCCCGTGTTCGTCAATGAACATCTCACAGCGCACACCAAGGCAGTCCTCAGCATGGCCAAGAAGATGGTCAGAGACGAACAACTCGCCTTCGCCTGGGTGAAGGAGGGGCGCGTGCTGGTGAGGGTGTCGGCGGACGCTCGGCCGCGGCGTGTCAACGACATAGGCGACCTGGAGAGCTTGGTGCGACCAACGACCGGAGCCCACTGATACAGGACAGGACCACTCCTCAGGATCAAACCATCGATGGATTCAAGTTGTTTAAAGTCTGTTTTTCGGTAATTATTAAATTTTGATCATAATCAAGAATTTATATTTATTTTTTGTTTTTTTTGTAGTATGTTAGCATAAATGCATATTTTCAGTTAATTACTTTACCAAAATGTTTGTGCCGGGTCATTACTTTTTAACCTATTTTATTTGAAGATGAGGATTTTTTCTGCATTCTTTAACAGCTCTTTGCAAATCATTCAGGTCAGAAGTATTAAAATTTAAGGTTGCGTTATAAGTTGAGGAACAAGTTATTGCTTCATGCATGTAATGTAAAATTATGAGATGAATGTTTTTTGCTGGGTTGTTTATTACCAGTTCAGCTATTTTTCGCTCAGTTTTAGGTTAATGTTTATTGGAAAATAGGACTTTTTACAAATAGTGATTTATAATTTTACGAATTATAAATAAGAAATGTACTTTAGTAGTTTTATTATTTTTATTCAAAACATAACTTTTGTCAGTGGACTTCACTTTCTTTATACGAAACACATAATATATTATGTAGCTTGCTTTGTCATTAACTAGAAGTCATTTAAAAGATTGATAGAGGCACATTAATTTATTTCATTTAGCTAACCAAGATAAAAAATAGTATTATCCCACAGGCTTTAAAGCTATTTCTTTTTTTTTGTTACTAGACCAGATAATTTATTTGTATACTTCATAGTATTTCTTATATATATATATATACCTATATTTTTTTTTATTTTCACCAACTAATTTATTTGAATGTATTGTTGTATTTTTGCCATGAAAAAGTAGTAGTAGTAGTTTTTGCCTGCATTGCAAGTATTTTACTTTTATTTATGATCTAAACTAATATTCAAGGAAATAAATTAGTTATTTTTTTTAACTTCAAATAAAATCTAAAGGTGTTTTGCTACGCAAATACGTAGTTAGTACGGTTTTTTAGGCCTGCAAGAATTTACTTTTTATTTTTATTATGATTAGATAATTTATTTATTTATTCCGATTTAAATGTATTGTTTTATTTGCCATGAAAAAAAGTAGTTGAACAGTTTTTGCCTGCATTGTAAGAATTTCACTTTACATAGATGATCGAAACTAATATTAAAGTAAACCAATTAGATATTTAATAGTTTTTCAATAAAATTCATTAGTGTATCTTGCTACGCAAATAAGTAGTTAGTATGGTCTTTTATTTTTATTTATTTATTTTTTGCTTTCAAGAATCTACTTTTTATTTATGAGCTAAGCTTATATTATTCAAGTCAACAAATTAGGTATCTATTTTTTAATAACCCCAGTTACATTTTACTGCATTGATTAGATAATTAATCTGAATTCAGGTTTTTAATTCTCATCAGAATTGGTTCTGTAAATATTCAAGTTTTAGAAGGTACCCGTGCATGACGATGTTGTTTGATGAAAATAAATCACCTCTTTATTTTTCATCTAGTAAAGATCAGGTCTAAGGGAACAAAGCAGGGAAGGAAATCGTTTGAATTTCCAAGTTCGTCGTTTTTTATACTGTATTTCATTTTTATTTTGCTTGGTTGTACATTTTTTATATGAACGATAACACTGATTATTTGGACAATTTCAGGAAAATAAGTAATGAAACAATAGACAGTTTTCAAGTGAATAATTATTTTTCGCATGTAACAGACTCCTTCAAATGCATTTACCTCAACATTAGAAGCTTCAATAAAAATTTTGAAAGTTTTTTACTTTATTTGGAAAGCTGGAAAGTAGAATGGGACTTAATTATGTTTGGGGAAACTTGGCTAGGCTCAGATAATTGTGGGGTGAAACTTGATGGGTACAAAATGTATAAAACAAATAGATGTGTGAATCGAAATGATGGTGTGGTTGTGTATGTTAGGGAGGGAGTGAATGTGAGTGAATGTAGAGAGCTGGGGCTGGGCGACGTGTACGGCCTGAGTCTTGACTTTACTTATCACGGCAGGCGATCTGACCTGTTGATAGTGTACAGGACACATGACAGTGACCTTGACAATTTTACTGAGGCGCTTCGACAATATTACGACCGCATGACTAGGGACAAAACATACATATTGATAGGTGACATAAATGCAAACTTACTTGTTACTAATAAAAAAACAGAGCGTTACTTAGATTTACTTTTTGAAAAAGGTTTTATGTGTGGTATTAATGAGCCCACTAGAGTCACTGCTGACAGTAAAACATGTCTAGATCACATTTTTCTCAATCATATGAATACTGACGATCTGAAGACAGCTGTTATCACGACCGACGTAACAGACCATTACTGTGTTGCACTGGAAGTACCGCTTAGGCGCAGACACACTCTGACGGAAGGCTCTACGTTATCATACATTGACAAAGTACAATTGGGAGAACTAGTTGACAATTGTGATTGGACGCAAGTTACAGATATTCTTGATGTAAATGAAAGCTGTAATAAATTTTTCTCGCTTCTTAACGATTTTAGTGAAAATTCGCGCAAATGTCATATTAAAAAGAACAATCGATTGAAAAAATTAAAGCCGTGGATCACCGAGGGATTAGTAAAATCAATCAGAACCCGCGATAAGTTAAGTAAAAGATTAAGAGCACAACCCTTCAATCCTGAACTTAGGCGTTTTTATGTAACATACAGAAATAGGTTGAACGTTCTTATTCATAACACAAAAAACAATTATTACAGATCTAAATTAAATAGCGCACCTAATAATCCCAAAGTTTTTTGGAATACCATAAATGAAATCTCAGGTAGAACCACAAAAAAAGACATTTTTCCATTGGATCAATTTACTTCTAACAAAAACAAGGAGGAGGGCGACTTAAGACGTCAGGTGGCCGACGAGTTCAATGAATATTTTTCCCAAGTTGGCAGCAACTTGGCCTCAAGAATCAACTCGGCCGGTCCGCCTGTCGTCAACGACGCAGACTATACGATAGACGCTAACTTTACTCTTCACACCATTACAGCCGACCAATTACTACATTACGTCTCGGGCCTGCGCGGCGGCTCAGCTCCCGGCTGCGACGGCATATCGGCCGACTTTTTAAAACAGCACTTCCAGTCGTTATGTAGACCTTTACTCCATATTATTAATAACAGCATCGCGTCCGGCGTGTTCCCCGACACCCTCAAGGTTGCTAAAGTTATTCCACTGTACAAATCAGACGACATCACAATTAAATCCAATTTTCGCCCAATAAGCTTACTCAGTGTTTTTTCAAAAGTTTTAGAAAAAGTCGTTAAAGATCAATTGGCTGCTTATCTGGAAATAAATGAAATCATAACAGAACACCAGTTTGGGTTCAGGAAATCCAAAAATATCTCTGATGCGCTCTTCAAAATTACCAAAGATATAAATTCTTCTCTCGACAAAAATAAGCGTTGCCAAATATTATTTCTGGATTTAGCCAAAGCATTTGACACAATAGATAGGCAGAAACTACTTGAAAAACTAAATTTGATAGGGATTAAGGGTTTGGCACACAGTTGGTTTAGGAGTTACTTGGATTCTAGGAGGCAAGTAACGACAATTAATGGGGTTAATAGTGGCATTAGAAATATTGATTTCGGAGTTATCCAGGGTTCTACATTGGGTCCTTTACTGTTCTTAATCTATATAAACAATTTGGCCAAAGTAGAAATCACAGGTAAACTATACCTTTTTGCTGACGATACAACTATTCTTCATGAAGGTGACACTTGGGATTCTGTTTTTTATTCGGCAATGAGGGATTTATCTAAAATTAAGTCTTGGTTTGACCAAAATTTATTAACACTTAACATATCCAAAACCAAATGTATGCCAATCGCTTTGAGGGATCGATCCGATACGCGAATTACTAGCCTCAAACTGCATGTTTGTGGAAACTTAGAGTCGACAAACTGTACGTGCGAATCTATTGAAAGGGTTCATTCGTACAAATATTTAGGTGTTTTGATGGACAATAGAATGTCGTGGAATAAGCATGTTAAGTTTATTAATAACAAGGTTCGGAAATTAATTTACGCTTTCTTCCAACTTAGTCATGTTTTAAACCCAAAAGAAATTAAAATAATATACTGTGCCTATGTTCAATCCATCTTAGAGGGAGGGATATTGGCTTGGGGTGGGGCGTATAAATCAACAATTCAACCACTGATAATAACACAAAAAGCAATCCTCAAAGCAGCAATGAGAAGGTGTCGGCGGTATCCGTCGGACGCGTTGTTTGCAGAAATAAAAGTTTTAGATGTGAGACAACTTTTTATAAGAGCAGTTATTTGCAATTTGTTTAAAAATTCTAAAAGTATTCTCCAAATTCCAACTCATACTTATCTAACCACAAACATTGTAAATTCAGGAATTCAAATCCCTAAGCTGAATAAGACTTTTTCAACCACTAACTCATTTTAGATATCGCACGTTTTATATAGAAATATTCCTGACTCCTTAAAAAATGTAAATACATCTTTCTCAGTCTATAAAGTAAGAATAAACAATTGGCTGTATTCGATTGAAAGGAAAAATGCAGATGACTTGATATCATCTGTATATAGGCAGTAGTGGGTCGATGAGCCGTGAATGTATGGAGAGAGGGAGAGAGGGGGGGGGGGAGAGAGAGAGAGAGAGAGAGAGAGAGAGAGGGGGGGGGGGAGAGAGAGAGGGGGGGAGAGAGAGAGAGGGGGAGGGAGGGAGGGAGGGAGGGAGGGAGGGAGGGAGGGAGGGAGGGAGGGAGGGAGGGAGGGAGGGAGGGAGGGAGAGAGAGAGAGGGAGAGAGAGAGAGAGAGAGAGAGAGAGAGAGAGAGAGAGAGAGAGAGAGAGAGAGAGAGAGAGAGAGAGAGAGAGCGAGTGATTGTGTGCGTGGAGCATAGTTGCATGATGTTAGGTAGTCCGTCTGTCCTGTGTTGGGGGGAGGGGGGGACATTCCTGCTCTTGCCAGGGTGTCTTATCTATCTGTCTGTCCGTCTGTCCATATCAAGTTGCACACCAATAATTGAACAATTAAGTAATTGAAAACTGTTTTTTTAAATGCACTATTGAAAATAATTTTAAATATTCTCTGCATCTTCCAAGCAAATCTAAATAGGTATATTTCCATTCCTGACTATATTTATATATTTTTTTTCTTTCTAAATTTAATTAATTTTTTCAATATTCAGCTCAAAAACTATTATTAAAACTAAAAGATAAAGGCAACTCTCACGCACGGGCGGAAAAAAGCCTATGTGAGAGGTAATTTCAATATTATTATAGTCATTTTAGTTAAATTTATATTTAAGATTAGTATTTAAGATTATTATTTTATAAATGACTTTTGTATAATATGTATATACATTTTACTCGAAATAAAGCTGATTTGATTTGATTTGATTTGATTTGAATCGCGGCTGACAAATCGCGGTTGTATAAACTACGGCCGGTAAATCTCTCGGTCGTATTGCGGCCGGAAAAAATCGCTCTCTGTTTCTGTGACCGCAGTAAATCTCTTGGTCTCATTGCGGCTTTTTAATATGTTGGGACATATCGCGGCCGAAAAATCTCTCAGTCGCATTGCGGCCATAAAATATTTTACTTTATATAGATTTCTGAGCTCAAGTATTCGTTTTAGGAGGCATCATGGCCGACTTCACCGGTCGGGAATTGTGTTGAAATACAGTAGATCCCCGATTATCCAAACTAATTGGGGAGAAGGGGTGTTTGGATAACTGAATATTCGGATAATTGAACATGAAAAGACAGCATTTTAAAATTATATATCTAACATAATTCTTAATAGTAAAAAGGCTAAAAAATGATGAAACAAAAATTATTCATTTAATTTTATTATGAAATCTGTCAGAATACATTGATATCCCGGCGCAACGGGAGTTTTGGTTGGCGGGCGACAGTAAGAGTAGATCCGTCACTGTTTCTGGCAGCCATTTTTAAAATGGCGGCTATGTAGATTTAAGTGAAAAACAAGGTTTGCGGAAAGTTTAATTGCCAAGCTATTTTTAAAGATATCAGAATAATTTAAAAACCAGTGTGTTCAGCATGAAATGAACTTTAAGAAAACATTATATTAATGTTTCTTTTGTGCAAGAAAGTCAGTCAAACTCATACTGCAAAAACTCGGATGAAAATCATCAATCATTACTTTTTAAGACCTTAAAGATTTATGAAAGAAATGAGACTCACAACTAATACTTATTTTCTCTGTTGAATACTTATATAACTACCTGCTGAAGAAGTATCAGCCCTGAGAATGCTCTCCTTCTTTTTCTAGAGCTTTCCAAAAATGGCCGAAAGCCTTTTACTGTCAATTTTCAGGGGTTAATAACTAAAAAGGGACTGAATGAAAACAAGTGAAAATTTTATAGAATGTTCTTCATACAAATAGTAATATCTCACAAAACAATTATGACTGAGACTCAACTACATTTTGAGTTACACCGAATTGAATTTCAGTTAAAACACTACCCTTTTTTACAGTCGTGAGGTGCCAAGTTAGCAAATAATGGCTTGTAAAATCCTTACCTGTGTTAACAATTAACTTATATTTAATATTTAAAACATCCTATTCATTACCTAGGCCTAAACAACTTTTTGAATTTACAATAAAAATAATTCAAACCTGAAAAACGGTACATCTCCAAATAAACAAAACTCATAACTTAACCATAAAATTGCATTAAGCTAAAACGCTTATGTTAAGAATATGTGTTTATTAGGCCTTTATATATTAACTGTAAAACATATATGCATTTAGATTTAAAATTATATTTATATGTAATAGATAAATTTTATAATATACATATGCTAATGTAAAAAAAATAAGAGGAATATGTTAGTAACTCAATAATCTTTCATAATTGACATATCAGTTATCATGTTGCAAATGTCAATGAGAGCTTTGCAGGATTTGCAAGATAGACAACTGCAACTGTCTGTACAGCCTGAACACAAAAAAACAAGCAAGTGCACAGGCTAGACATAGAGCTTGTCCAGGAATAAGATTGATATCACATTTTTTCTCTTGGAAAGGTGTTCCATAAGTATTCTACACAAACCATTTTTAACTCGTTTATTGTGGCAACCAAATAGGTCACAACATTTTTTTCCTAAAAATGTGGTTGTATTTGCCTAAATATTTATCTTTATGGTGGCAAATATTAGTAATTTCTTTTGAAATTCTTAATTACAGCAAACATTGTTCTTCAGCTGGCAAGTCACTCCCCTAATCAATTCTTAAAGTGCTTCTTTCTTGTAATGTTGTTTATAGGACTGTTCAATTATTAGTTCACCCACAAAACAACTCATATTTAATTTTTAATTGTAAGGTAGTTCAATATGGAGCAATAGCAATACTAATTTAAAACTACACTGACAGTAAATAATCACTAGTCAAAGAACTAGCACCAACTGAGCTTCACCTATGTCTCAGCAATGAATGTGAGGGTGAGGGAGTTCATGTCACCACTTGCAGACGCATCTAAGAAAAGGCAGGCTGTACAGGCCTACAAGGTACAGGCTGTAAGATGCTGCCGTTGTCTATACCTGCAAATCCTACAAAACTCTTATTGACTTGTTGCAACATGATAACTGATATGTCAATTTTGAAAGATTATTGAGTTACTAACATATTCGTCATATATCTTTTACACTATGTATTTTATAAAATTTATTTTATTTTATTTTTTTTATATCCACGCTGGAAGGGAGGTTAAAAATAGCCCTTACCCGCACCGAAATGCGGGCCCTCTACGCCGCTCGCCCAAGAGAGCAAAGCGACGAGCAGGGGTCTCCAACCTCTGACAGACAGCACTGATGCCTCGAGGCTCGAGGCGGCCAGTAGCGTACAGTTGTCTGTACGTCTCCTTGGGCATACCTGCTAAAAAAACCCCCTCGCGTGCTGTCACCACATCATTGCGATTGACCCGAGCGTCTGCTCATTGCGACATCGCAATGCCTCTGGTCCCTTTCAGGACTCCGCGCTGCTGTCCCTTTCGGGACTCCTCAGTTGGTGTTCAACCGATCTCCTGCTATCCTCGATTCTGGGGTCACTCGAGACACCCGTCTGTCCTCTTCTGGTGCAGGACGGACATGACAAAGTCAGCCACTGCGTTCCAACTGACGCTGCCCTGCAGCATCTTCCCCATGATGTTGTCCGGGGTCAGATGACCGCCGACCGAGTCGGCGAGGGCAGTCCGTTCTTCGTCAAAGCGACGGCACACGAAGAAAGTGTGATGCACGTCGTCTCCGTCGTGTCCGCAGTACTTGCACCTGGGCGAGTCGACCTTGCCCATTCGGTGGAGGTACAGACGGAAGTAGCCATGACCTGTCAGGAACTGGGTGAGGTAAAAATTCACCTCCCCGTGGTCGCGGCTAACCCACGGCTCCAGGTTCCTGATGAGTCGCCATGTCCACCTTCCGGTCGTGTCTTCGTCCCATCGACGCTGCCAGGCGGCCATTGTTTGGCCTTGGGCCAGCTCGGCAGCCTCTTCCCGATCCATCTCGGGAGCACGCCCCCAGATGATCTTCTTCTCTTGCGCCAGCAGGTCGATTGGGATGACTCCCGCAATGACCAGCAACGCTGCCTGGGAGACCGTGCGGTACGAGGATGCAACCCTGAGCGCGCCACGTCTCTGCACCGCCAGCATGCGAGTCCGGTATTTCTTCACCTTCGTCGCATCTGCCCAGATCTCCGCTCCGTAGAGCATGATGGCCTGTGCTGTCGACAGCAACAGCCTCCGTTTCCCCTGACTCGGTCCTCCGATGTTGGCCATCAGTCTTCCGAGGCAGGATGTCACTTCGGCCGCCTTGTCGCACACGCTTCTGATGTGGTCCCAGTAGGTGAGCTTGTTGTCCAGCACCACCACCAGGTACCTGGCCGTCCTCTGCGTCTCGATCACTTCGGTACCCACCCGCATCGGAATGATCGTGGGTATCCGCCTCCTCGTCAGCATGACTATCTCCGTTTTGGAGAGAGCCAGCTGAAGGCCGTGATCGCGCATCTAGCCTTCCACCAGGCGCATGACCTGATTCAGCCTCAATTGGGCCAACTCCGTGTTTCGTTCGGTGATGATCGCCTCCACGTCGTCGGCGTATCCCAAGAGGAACGTTCCGTGTGGCATCTCAGTGCGGAGCAAGCTGTCATACGAGACATTCCAGAGATCCGGCCCCAGCACCGATCCCTGGGCTGCCCCAGAGGTGACGGCCCTGGTTACGAAACCCCGGTCCGTCTCGTACATCAGCCACCGGTCCCTTAGGTAATCTCTCACCATGGCGAGGAGGTACCCAGGTAACCTGAATGTTCTTTCCAGTGCGACCAGAATGTCGCACCACCGTGCCGAGTTGAACGCGTTCTTGACATCAAGCGTGACCAGCAGCGCGATCGGACGAGCCGCGTGGCACGCCTGATCCGCTTGTGTCACCGAAGCTACGACCTCCGAGATGGTGCTGAGTGTCGAGTGGCCCTCTCTGAACCCGTGTTGTCGGGCCGAGAGGTCCCTTGCCGTTCGCACAGCCTCTCCGATTCTCGGTTTCTCCATCAGTTTTCCCGCCGTGTCCAGCATGCACAGAGGGCGGTACGACGATGGAGCGTCCGGTGGGCCCCGTTTTTTGCTCAGAAGGACGAGCTTGGCCAGTTTCCAGCGGGATACGAAAACTCCCGCTTTCAAGCAGACGTTGTACATGTCCAGCAGGAGCTGAGGGCGGCATTTCGCCACCAGTTTCAGCACCTCTGACGGTACGTTGTCCGGGCCCGGGGCCTTCTTGTTCTTCATGGAGCTGACCGCTCTCTCCAACTCTTGGCGCGTGAACAAAGGGACCTCTTCGGCGATCACCCGCAAAGGGGTGTCGTCTCTGACCCGGTGATCCAGGAAGAGTCCGTCCACGATGGTCCGCATCTTCTCAGCCTCCACCCGCAAAGGGGTGTCGTCTCTGACCCGGTGATCCGGGAAGAGTCCGTCCACGATGGTCCGCATCTTCTCAGCCTCCATCGGCACTACCCGGGTCCCTGTGCGAGTTTCCTCATGACCAGCTTGCTGTCCCCAGGGGTCGCTGTTCACGTCCTCGCGCAGTGCGCTCCAGCAGTGCGCCTTGCTTTCCCTGATCGCTTTGACCAGCTCTCTTTTTGCCGCTCTGTACTGGCTCGACCTCTCCGCCGCTTCGGGTCTGTCCCGGGAACGCTGGGCTCGCCGCCTGAGTCTCAGGCAGTTTCGCCGCAGCTCGGCGATGCGGTCGGTCCACCAGTACACCGGGCGCTTTCCGGTACGTGACGACTTGCGGGGCATCGACGCGTCGCAAGCGCGATGAATGAGGCGCGATGTGGCTTCCACCACTGCCTCCACGTCCGCCCTGCTTGGCTGGTCGTCCGGCATCTGGGGGATGTCCCCTGTGCCGTTCTGCAGAGCCTCCGTCAGCCTCCGTTCATCCAATCTCGCCAGGTTCCAGCCGAGCGGGCGCCGGCTGTTGCTGCGATTTCCTTGTCTTCTTTCGGCCAGCTCGAAGGTGATGTATTCGTGATCACTCCCCGAGTAATCACCCATCACCCTCCAGACGACGATTCGGGAAGCCAGCCCTTCCGATGCCAGGGTCACGTCGGGGATCGATTCCCCGAATCCCGGCCTCCGGTAGGTTGGCGTGTCCCCCTCGTTCATTGTCAGCAGCCCCAGCCTGGATGCCATCTCCAACAGCAACCTTCCTCGGGTGTCTGTATGTGGCATCCCCCACTCTCTCGCTCTGGCGTTGAAGTCGCTGGCCAGGAGACACGGACCGGCGATCGCTCGGATCGCGTCCTCCATGGCCTCCAACTTCTCCGTGAATCGTGGAATGCTGTCATTCGGGGAAAAATAACAGCTCACGAACGTGACTCCGTTGCTCGTGATCCAGGCGAAATTTTCGCCGTTCCCACTTCTTTCGATGGGGACCACGTGCGGGTCGGGCGGTCGGGCACCCACAGCGCAGCCCCATCCTGTGCGGTCAGGGAACCATAGTGGACCTTTAGCCCTGTGAGGCTCGCTCACGAAGATGAGTGATGTCCCCGTCTCCCGAACGATTTGGTCCACCAGGGAGTTTGCCGTGATGCTCCCATTTAGGTTTCCCTGGATGACCCTCAGCGTCCGCGCCTGTCAGTCTTCTTTGAGACCAAAAGGTCTCTGAAGGTCCGACAAGCGCCGGAGCCTTGGACACGATCCGACGGTCGGCCGTCGGTTGCCTTCTTGCAGGCTTCGCACGAGGGTGCCTGGCTACAAGCGGACGACTTGTGCCCGACACCACCACACTTCCAGCATGCCTCGCTGCGGTCCGGACCTTTGCACTCTTGTCGAGTGTGGCCGTACTCCAAACAGCGGAAGCATCGTGGGATCTCTACTCGAGTTCGCACTCGGCAGACAACCCACCCGACCTTGACCTTGCCCCTTTGCAGGAGCTTCTGGCCGCTTGAGGCGTTGAGATCGACGACCGCCAACCTCTGCTCACGGGCGTGGGGTTTGGTCAGGAAGACCTTGAAGTCTCCTGTCTCCTGGCCCAACTCCCGCTTCAGAGCGTCGCTCACCTCGTCCGATGTGGAGCACGAATCAAGATCCATGATCTCCACACGCAGACGAGGGGCGACGCTCTTGAGCTTGTCGCCGGCGCCTCTCGGCAAATCGGGTCTGACCGCGGCCAGAACCCAGCTCGATGAGTACGCCGCCGTCGTTGGTCCCGCGGAGCCTGCGGACCTCCACACCCGACTGCTCGGGTTGGACGTCCTTCCTCAGCTTTCCAATGACGTCGGCGTAGGAGCGACCTTGCCCCGGTTTGATGATGAGGACGTGCCTCATCTTCGCCCCAGAGCCGGTCGCCCTCGGCTTATTTGCCCTTGCGGGAGCACCGCGAGGGGGCGCCTCTTGGCCTGGTGGCAGTCTGCCTCTTCTTCTCCCTCCTCCGGGCGGACTTTGACTTCACCTGAGTGAAGCCATCATCCGCCGGTTTCGGGGGATCGGGCACTTTTTGTGGGACCGAAGCTTTGGCGCCCCCACCTGCAGCTGCAGTCGTCTGGCCACCCTTCGGTTTCCCACCGTTCCTCTTCTTCGGAGGAGAAGTCATAGAAGACTTTTCCTCCGTCTTCCTCGCCTCCCTCGGCGTCGGGGGGAGCATCTGGGGTGAGGTCATAGTAGACCTCTCCATCCCAGACTTCTGCATCACCTCCGGCGTCGAGAAGGAAGTCTTGTTCCGCTTTTTGAGCGGAGACTTCTTGAACACTCTTTCGACGACCCGGCGTTTAGCCTGGAGGGCTTTCAGCCGGACCGTCCGTGTCCCCTTCATGACGCTGACGGCTTCCTCGATCTTCGCGACGGCCGTCCGAACACCATTGCTGATGTTCTTCTGGATGGCCATCGCATCGCGGATCTGCCCCAGCGCCGCCACAATCTCAGAAATGGACTCGTCCTCCGCAAGGTCGCAGTCGTCGACCTGCCTTCGGACGATGTCCAATTCCGTATCACTCGGCCCGAGAGGCGGTGATTCGTCCCACGGGTTTCTTGGATGCTGCCGCTTCCGATCTCCGTCATTCTTTGGAGTCACCGTCTCCATGGCCACCGTCTCCGCCGATAGCCCAACCGCCGTAGCTTCGGGCACCGACTTCGAGGTGTCGGCCCTGGAGTCCGGGGACTTGAACGGGGCTGGGGGAGGCGCACCGACCACCAGTGCCTTCCCTCCCCCTGCATCCTCCGACTTTGGAGCCCCTCCGGAATTCGGAGGGGTCCTCTTCAACCTTGAGCTCCGTCCGAAGGGCGACGGGTCACCCCCCGATCCGGAGCCCAGAACATTCTTGACGCTCGCCTGATTTGTCGCTGCCATCGTGCTCCTGATCAATCTGAAAAAAGAAAGAACAACAAACAATCAAATCATCAAATCTTTGGGTTTTTTTGGTTCCCCGGTCAAAGGGAGCATTGCCAATCGCTCCGAGTGTCTTCCACGGCCCTAGACCGACAGACCGTCATAACGTCAGTCAAACCTCCTCGGACACCCATCACCCGCCTAGCGCAGTCGCAGGGTCAGGAATATGCCCATGGTTCTTACAACCGCTTCCGACAATTTTGATACACTGCTTTCAGCGTGGCGGGGGTGCTTACTTGCAGCGGCCACCTGCTGTGGCCAATTCGACCTCAGCAGCTCCTCTAGTTTTGGCTCGGAGTTCACAGAAGCGGCATGTCCCCACTAAGCGTCCCACCAAGCACCCCGAACAGAGTACAAGGGGGAGGGCTCAAATCCAGGCATATGGATGAGCTCAGACCGGGGCCATTTGCCATGGCAAGCCAGGCGTACCCGGATCCCCGGCCCGCCTTCGTGTTTTTAAAAGACAGCCACCCCGCTACCTCTTTTCTACAAGCCTCCACTAGATTGCCCTTTGTTTGTTTTTGAGGATTCTGTGTTTTGTGATTTTTTTGTTGGTTTTTTTGTGTTTTTTGTTTTTTTCCTTTTTTGTGTTTTTTTTTGTGTTTTCTACGACTCCTGAAGGGGCAGGAGGCACTTTCTTCAGGAGACGAGACAGAGGAAAGAACATGAAGAATGACACCATGCAGGGCTCGCGAGAGGGGCCCAAGCAGGGTCGAAGAAAGGAAGAGGTGGGCAAGATTAGCCCAGAAAAGAAGAAAGACTGCGAGCTAAGACCCAAAAGAAGGAAGAAAGGCCTTAACTCTGGAAGAACTGAATTTGATCTATTCAATGATATAGTTAATATTCATCTTTGAAAATGTTCCCTGTCAATTTTTTAATGTCGGGAACCTCTGAAATAGGAGTTGACCAGGCGTTTACATAAATTAATCTTAAACCAGTGCCGGAACGGTGTTCCGGCGCGTTCCGGCACCATGACACCACTGGTGTTGAGACTAGGTGATTTTGATTCAATATTTAGTAGAATTAAACTTGAAAGTCACATACCAAGTTTTTTCAAAATATGTTAAGAAATAATGAAGATATAAAATTTTTTATTTCTCATAAGGATAACATGGGGGATGAGAATTCAGGTTTGTTGCAACAAAAATGGAAATATTGGGGATTTAGTCTATCATACTTTAGATCACATCTTGATAAAGCCACAAACCATGTTTTAATAAGGTATGTTGATAAGTAGGCGAGATATATAATTTTACTTATTTCCCATAAGGTTAACATTGGGACAATGTATTGTGTTTACCACTTTCAATATCTCAGTAACCAATGAACATAGAGCAATGATTCAAAATATTAAATTGTTTGTTTTTGAGCTGAATTCAATGGTGCCAACAAGAATTTGATTAGTTTATTTTTATTTTGCTGTATAAAAAACCCAAAAAAATCATTTTTGGGGGTTTATCCCCCTTTACCCCCCTTCCGATGTTCCGATCGGGCTGGTTTACGAACTCGTCCAATTGATCACTACTTTACACGTCTGTGCCAAATTTCATCAAGATTGGACCATTTTTACGAGAGTTATCGAGCTTTCAAACACATGGATGCATATATTTTAAGACATCTATGTATATATATTTGTATTGATAAAAATTCAAACACATGGTGATTTTTGCTTCTGAGGGCTCAGAACGAAAAGTTATGGTCTCGGGCTCAGTTATGTCTTACCATGAGACCTACAGTAAGTAGCTCCTTCCCTAAGAGAAATTCGCTGAAACGCTTTATTTAACTTACCATTATGTCAATTATTATTTAAAATATCTATATCAGAAGGGATTCAATAAATGCAGAATTTTGTGCGCTACAATTCTTGTATTTAAACTTTTTATGTAGAATAAACATTTTTTTACTTATTTGCAAAAAAATAAAAAAATCTCCAAAACTCTGATGTTTTTGGGCCTATGGTTCCAGGTCGAAAGCTCACGAGGACAATTGGGACAGACTTTGAATTCCTTTACTTGGATGTGAAAAGGAAAGACTAAGATGATTTCCAGCTTTCTACACATTTTTTCCAGGCACGACAAATTTTTGATCTGATTTGACTGGCCTATATATGATAATTATTTGGGTATTATCGTCATCAGATCTTGACAAATGACTTATAATATTACTTGAGATATTTACGGTAAAAAAATCTCGATGTCAAAATGCGGCTTAAGAATAATATACTCTTCTCAAGACCGTGCATATAACACTAATCATTTGTTGGATGATCCTGTGGCAGTTTAGAGGCAGACGACTCTCATCTAAGCCTACTAAGCTGAGAGAAAACCCAAGTCTCGCCATCACGCGTCGCGTCAAATCAAGACAGATATTGTGATTACTGTGTTGAATTTTGGAGATAAAACTTTTTCTTAACGGTCAGATTCGAGTCTGTTTCTGGGACTTAGGAAATGCTACACTCATGAGAAAACCAGTATTTTCATTGCAATCATTTTCCTCACCATCGTTTGTATCACCTAGGATCCGGATATTTCAGGCCCGGACGATCTGAGGCGTACTATAAATTAGAATGTGATATATTTTTTAAACTTTTAAATTAAATTGTAAAAACAATTTTATAAAGTGTAAGGAAATTGAATTCTTGAATTACTTTTGGCCCAGCCATTAAAGATCCAGAAAAAGGAAAAATTTTAGTTTTGGAAATTGCTTTAAAATTTCCTTTTGGATGTATAGTTCAACATACCAAAAATCCTCACAGGTGAATGGTCGGGAAGTGCCTGTTACATCGTATTTCAGGTGTCATTTTAAGGTTTTTTGTCCCCCCCCCCAACAATAAATCATTTTTGCACTACTGTCTATCACCATTTTGATAATCACGCAATATGCATAATCTTTTCGATTCTCCTTTTTTAGAAGGCCATGAATACATTAAACCTTAACAAAATATAGTCTCTCAGCAGAATTCTATAATTTATTTTTTCACAAACGGAAAATTTGTATCTATAAATAGTAATTTTTCTAAATCGATTCAACTATTTTATTATAAACGTAAGAATCTGGGGTTCTATATATCTGAGTGTATGCATAAAATAAAAAGTAGAGCGCCGATTATCCAAACTAATTGGGGACAAGGGGTGTTTGGATAACTGAATAGTCGGATAATCGAACATGAGAAGACAAAATTTAAAAATTATATATGTAATGTAATTTTTACTAGTAAAAAGGCTAAAAAATGATCAAAAAAATTATTCATATAATTTTATTATGAAAGCGATCAGAATACATAAGTATAAATTTTTAAAGAACAATTTATCATACATAGATAGAGTACACAGGGCTTGTAACAGTTCTTGAGGTTGAAAAAAATAAAAAAATAACTCAAATAAGAAAAAAAATAACCTTCTGTACACAAAAAAGCTGCTAAAAATTAGAAAACCGGCGTTATATTGGGGATAATACATTCTTAACCTTGGTAAAAAAGAAAATCTCAACAGAATAATCACAAATCTGCCTAGATTTGACGGCGAGACTTGGTTTTCACGCAACGAGACTTAGTTTTCACGCATTTTAGGATGATGTGATTCGTCTGCCGCGATGCTGCTACGAGATCGTCTGACAAACGAATACTGTAAACAGGGCTTGTAGCAGTTCTTGAGGTTGAAAAAATAAAAATAATAACCAAAATTCCAAAAAAAATAACAAAAATAACCAAATTCCAAAAAAATAAAAAAAATAACCAAGAGCAAAAAAATAACAAAATACCCCCGTTGCAGCAGACCTGCATACTCAGCGAATTTCAAATGCAAAACAACATATATCAATCAAAGATAGCAAGATTTGACATGTTTTGGTAAGCTCCATAAGAATAACATGGGGAATGAGTATGCAGGTTTGCTGCTACAGGTATATTAAAACTGGGTGGTTTGAATTCAATATTTAGTAGATCTGAACTAGAAGAAGCTATTTACCAAGTTTTAACAAGATATGTTGAGAATTAACCGAGATATAGAATTTTACTTATTTCCCATAGGGTTAACATTGGGACAACGTACTGTGTTTACCACTTTCAATATCTAGGTAACCAATGGACATAGAGCAGTGATTCAAAATACTAAATTGTTTGTTTTTTTGAGCTGAATTCAATGGTGCCCACAAAAATTCGATAAATTTTATTTTTCTATGTAAAAAACTCAAAACACCCATTTTTGGGGGGGGTTTATCCCCCTTTACCCCTCCTTCCGGTGGTCCGATCGGGCTGGTTCACGAACTCGTCCAATTGATTACCACTTTACATGTCCGTACCAAATTTCATAAAGATCGGACCATTTTTGCGGCCGCTATCGTGCTAACAGACACATAGATATATATATATATATAAATACCCCCGTTGCAGCAGACCTGCATACTCAGCGAATTTCAAATGCAAAACAACGTATTTCAAGCAAACATAGCAAGATTTGACATGTTTTGTTAAGCTCCATAAGAATAACATGGGAAATGAGTATGCAGGTTTGCTGCTACAGGTATATTAAAACTGGATGGTTTTAATTCAATATTTAGTAGATCTGAACTAGAAGAAGCCATTTACCAAGTTTTATCAAGATATGTTGAGAAATAAGCGAGATATAGAATTTTACTTATTTCCCATAAGGTTAACATTGGGACAACGTACTGTGTTTACCACTTTCAATATCTCGGTAACCAATGGGCATAGAGCAGTGATTCAAAATACTAAATTATTTGTTTTTTTGAGCTGAATTCAATGGTGCCCACAAAAATTTGATAAATTTTATTTTTCTATGTAAAAAACTCAAAAAACCCTTTTTTGGGGGGTTTTATCCCCCTTTACCCCCCCTTCCGGTGGTCCGATCGGGCTGGTTCACGAACTCGTCCAATTGATTACCACTTTACATGTCCGTACCAAATTTCATAAAGATCGGACCATTTTTGCGGCCGCTATCGTGCTAACAGACACATAGATATATATATATATATATATATATATATTTATATTCTGTATTTATATTTATATTCTGACCATGAAGATGGGATAATACCCGAAACATGTTGTCAAATTAAATAAAAATATTATAAAAAAAGGGTACTTTGTTAATATTATGTTCATTTCAATCATATATATATATATATATATATAGATATATATATATATAAATTCGAACGAATAGTGTTTTTTGCTTCTGGGGGCCCCAAAACGAAAAGTTATAGTGGTCCCGAGCTTAGGTCTTACCATGAGACCTACGGTAATAGCTTCTTCCCTATAGGGGAAATTCGCTAAAATTCAAACGAATAGTGATTTTTGCTTCTGGGGGCCCCAAAACGAAAAGTTATAGTGGTCCCGAGCTTAGGTCTTACCATGAGACCTACGGTAATAGCTTCTTCCCTATAGGGGAAATTCGCTAAAAATCCCTATAGGGGAAATTCGCTAAAAATAAAAAAATAACCTGTTGCAAGCCCTGAGTACACTGTATACTTTTTATTTAGAAAAAAAATCCAAAATTTGTATTTGCTTTAGCCCTGACACTTTTTTTTGGCGTGCAAATTTGAATTGCTTGAGAATCATGTTCAAAATATGAATTTACAGCGTTCGGTTAACCGACGGTTCGGATGACCGACGTTTGGATAATCGGCACTCTACTGTAGTACTTACGGCCAAAACAGTAACCAGATGCATCATTATAACGATGCAAAGTGCTAGACAAACTTTAAAGTTCATCTTTCTCCTACTTTTTCCTTAAAGTAAGCTGCCAAAATCGTTTGATATATATATTTTTAGTAGCTCTGCAGAACTTATGATGCACGTAATATATTTCATTTTCTGGCTTCCAACATATACAAATACAATGCAAATACAATAAAATAGTTGAATATAATAGAGAATTAACTGATCGTGGTCAATAAATCCGATCGTCATGCCCTCATTGACAAACAAATATTACTATTTCTTAATTAATAGCCCGGTGAAAATTATTATATTAACGATCATTGATTGTGATTTATTTATTTACTAATCATTTAAGCTGAAATAAGATCTGATTTAACTTTTTTTATATACTCTACAGAGCACAAAGACACAATTTTTCTAATTCCTTAAAGCAAGCCTGGAAAAGCCCAATGAAACTTAATAGCCCATCGAAAAGTCCTGTTTGGAAATATTTAAGTTATCGTGCTTAAAGACACATAGGTCTACATATGTTTGCATATGTATGTATACATATGTATGTACATATATATATGTATGTTGCATATGCATACTCTATATTACTAATTCTGTAAGCGACTTTTTTAAATCAAAATTGTTGACAGCTCGCAGGATGATGGAAGATGGCTCAAATGAAAGGTCTCGGTCCCAGGGGGGTCGGGAAAAATAGCAGATTATGTCCAAATATACCAAAAAATAAGAAATAACGAAAAATATCTTACAATTAAAATGCATTGGAAGTGAAAAACGTCTGCACGTTTAATGTACTATAACAAAAAATATTTTAATTTTAAGATTTTCTGATTTTATAATAATTGAGGGTTTGAGTTTTTCATAATTTAAAAATTATAAAAAGTTAAGTATGTTTGTTTAGTTTATGTTACAACGATGCAGATCCTAATTACGTTTGTAAGGGAAATTTTTGCACCGAAATTGTGGGCGTTTGGAAAGTTGCACGATGATGGGAGGGGGCTGAAATTGAAGGTCTCCATACCAGGGACTCGGGGAAAATACTGAAATTGCTTTAAACTTACTATAAAATGAGAAATAACGTATAATAGCTGTCATTTAAAAAACATTGGGATGTAAAAAGGTCTGCTTTGTTTACTTAAAACCAAATGCTAGATATAATTAAAATTTTGTGGATCCAAAAGCCTATTTTCTGAGAAGGTATTTTGTACTATAGTAGAGAAGGATTATGCTCAGGGGCTATTAACCCCTTCAAGCCTCTAGTATGTAAATATACATTTGCAATAATCGGGTCCCAACCAGCGGCCGTACATGGACGGATCTGCATTTGATTTGGCGGCCGGTCCTAATTGGCGGCCGTATATGGCCGCCAAATCGCCAAACCCTTGTTTCTTGATCACTATGACGAACACTAAAAGAAAAACAAATTTTATGTGGCGGCCAAATGACGGCGTACATTATGATTTTCTTGTATAGTTAGTTTGCCATTTTTCTGCTTGGAACGCCGCAGTCGCATTCGTATATTTCACGCCAGGGCCGGATTTAAGCATAGGCGCCATAGGCGTGCGCCTAGGAGCCCGCGCCACACAAAAATATTAAAAATTACTTTTTTAATCCAGAAATTTTCGTGGTTTGGTACTCAATAAACCTTGACCAAGAATAAAAAGAGAAACAGCAGAAGATCGGTTGAACACCAAATGAGGAGTCCCGAAAGGGACAGCAGCGCGGAGTCCTGAAAGGGACCAGAGGCCACACATTGCGATGTCGCAATGAGCAGACGCTCGGGTCGATCGCAATGATGTGGTGACAGGACGCGAGGGGGTTTTTTTAGCAGGTATGCCCAAGGAGACGTACAGACAACTGTACACTCCTAGCCGCCTCGATCCTCGAGGCGGGGCCTCTGACACTGATGCTGTCTGTCAGAGGTTGGAGACCCCTGCTCGTCGCTTTGCTCTCTTGGGCGAGCGGCATAGAGGGCCCGCATTTCGGTGCGGGTAAGGGCTATTTTTAACCTCCCTTCTAGCGTGGATAAAAAAAAAAAAAATAATAATAATCCTTTACTGTCGCAAGACATCCTTTTTTACAAATTGTCAGCTTACAACTTAAGACAGGTTACATTGTCCAGTAATATATAAAATAAAGGTACTTTGGTATTATACGGAGGCCACTGTTTTTTAGAGAGATTGTTTTGCTCGACAACAAATATAACTACATCATTAGGAAGAACGTACTTAAATCGACTTACTGTCCAAATTTGTCTTAATTATGATGAACGGTATTTGTGTTCTGCCTCCCAGAAGGCAGTGATGTCAGCTAGGATTGAGTGTTCAAGTCATCACCGCCGCTATCGTCCACATCTGATCGCCACCCTTACAGAGCGCGCTGCGGCGGTTATGTTAGGTTAGGTTATCATAAATATGTTATTAGGACTTCCCTTGTTATGTTACAAATCAAACGATACCAGATGAGTCATACTTAGCCCGCCAAATCCCCTCCAAGTAGGCACAGGTCTGGTCGTTGACCGGAGTTCGCCCATCACCTGGGTTTTGGCGGGCGAAAGTAAGACTCATTTGGTATCATTCAATTCGTAACGAAATGAGGAAACTCCTACTAACATATTTATGATAACCTAACTTAACCCAACCGCCGCAGCGCACTGTATGAGCGTGGCCTCCGTATAATACCAAAGTACCAAAATAAATCAAATAAAAGTAAATGGACATAAAAGTTAACTTACAAACTATTCAGAGTCATAAATCTTGTTTCATCGCATTACAACAAAAATTCATCCTTCAAAAATTTGTCTGTTGAATAAAACATTTTATTTAATAAGAATTCTTTCAATCTGACTTTAAATCTCTCCGTTTTGTCATTTAATTTCAATTCATGAAGAGTTTATTAAAGAATTTTATTCCCATATAAAAAGGGTAATTTTCCGTTAGTGTCAATCTATGTATTGGAAATCAAAAATCACTAGTGAACCCGTTGCTCGAAATCGAACAAGTGTTATGTATTGATTTCGAAATAAAAATAATTATGGTACAGTATTCTAGAACTATTTTATTAATGATATGGTCGAACTTCCTGTTATACTGAAATGTTTTAAAAAGTTTTTTAAACTTAATTTCTTGTGAATACTCAATCATCTTTAAGGAGATGTCCATGTTTCTTTAGTGTTTTCTACAAATATTATGAGCCCCTCAAAGGAGTTGGCTTGACCTGCCACCACATATACAGCAGTCCATGAGGAAGTATTGGGGAGGGAAGGTAAATTCCAACTTTTGCAATGGACTGACCCTGAGCTATACCTAGTCATAGCGAGTGCTGGAATTACTGGAAACTGGGTCCTTTTTATTATAGAACATCACTAAACACAAAAAGAATTGTCTAAATTATATTATTTACATGTTTACATCATTCATGGTTAGCATTTCATAGTTGAACTAAACTAAAGTAATTTACATTTTCATGTAATTTTCTTTTAGGTAATTACTCACAAACGCTTCACATTAACATTAACCATAAACTCCGATCCATATATTAATTATAAGTTGAAATACCCCATGCCAGCATATGAAAGAAAATGAACCAAAACAAATTGTGATTTGAAAATTGACTACAAATTTGTTTAGACAACACTAATGTTTTTAAATGGGTTGTTAGAAATAAACCTGATGGGTAAAGAAGAGTTAAATTATGACAACACTTATGTTTTTAAATGGGTTGTTTGAAATAAACCTGATGGGTAAAGAAGAGTTAAATTATGACAACACTTATGTTTTTAAATGGGTTGTTTGAAATAAACCTGATGGGTAAAGAAGAGTTAAATTATGTTTTGTAAAACTTTCTGAAATTCAGAATAAGTGACCAAGAGCTGCTTTCCCCGAATCTAGTTTTATTCGATCTTCAGAAACCTAAGATTGGTAAAATTTGTATTTTCCTGATCATTTGTTATATAGTTTAAACATTAGAATATTCATGTGGTTTCAATTAAATTCACGTTTATTTGAAACCTTAATTGGGGAAAGCGGCCCTAAGTAGCATTTGAGTAGCTTATGACCCGTCTTAATCTCAAACCGTACTAAAATGATTCAATAAATCTACTCATAATGAATGTTAAGTCAGCTTCTTTTTCTTTTATTTAGGCTATATTTATATTTATAGAATTTATACATAAGAATTTATTTGTTCTTTTAGTATTTTTCTTTGGAATATGAACATGTGTGAATATTAAGATCTTCATACATGTGATCCAAAATATATGTTTTTAAAACTGAATTCTGAGCTTAAATATGTATTACGATAATAGTTTATTTATTTACATCTTCCATCAACTGAAATGCCTCCAGCTCTACATGCAATGATTTCAATTCCATTAATAACATTTGGCTGCTTTTTATTCTTCCTACATATTTTGAAAATGTCTTTAAGCCCAATGAGACTGGTGTTGACATCAGTCACGAAATTGACAAGCTGCTTGACTCCCCTAACCAAATGGACCTGCCGATTGAACCTGTTACAACGAATGAAATAAGGTCCATTATTCACAAAGAGTTAAATCCAAGCAAATCTCCTGGATTTGACTTAATAACTGGAAAGGTACTAAAGGAGCTTCCTGCAATAGCCTATGTATTGTTAACTTTCATTTTCAATTGAATTGGATGCCATTTTGAGATTGGAATACTTCCCTACCCAATGGAAATTATCTCAGATCATTGTTATTCAGAAACCTGGGAAGCCCCCTCACCAAGTTTTATCCTACAGGCCAATTAGTCTTCTACCAGTGCTATCAAAGGTTTTTGATAAAGTACTATTAAAACGCTTCTTGCCAATAATTTATGATAGAGACTTGATTCCCAGCCATCAATTTGGATTTCGCAGGCAACATTCAACGATTGAGCAAGTCCATAGGGTGTCCAATATAATAAAATACACCCGTTGCAGCAGACCTGCATACTAGGCGAATTTCAAGTGCAAAAGAACATAATTCAATCCAACAAAGCGAAATTTGTCATGTTTTGTAATCTCCATAAGAATAACAAGGGGGATGAGTATGCAGGTTAGCTGCAACAGGTATGTTAAAACTGGTTGGTTTTAATTCATTATTTAGTAGATCTTGACTAGAAGAAGCCATGTACCAAGTTTTATCAAGAAATTTTAAAAAATAAGGAAGATACTAGTGGCTTGTAGGGGCAAAAGCCCCTAAAAATAAAATACAAATGCTTAATAAAATATATATTTAATGTTTCCTTCACACTCACAACTCGGTAACTGTTTGGTGAAATTAAATGTGTAAAGTGAAATGTTAATTATACTTTGACATTTGCTAGTGCGTATCAGAATTTTAAGAAAGGGCGTTAGCCTACTTCAGTAGTAAACGGCTAAATTTTTGAAACAATGGCGCTATGGATGTCGTTCTCAAAACAACTCAGTTCACATCGTTTACAATTATTAAAAATATGGACATGGTTTAAAACAATTCTTAAGGTTAACCACAGACTGTGAAACTTAATTTATTTGCCAAAGAAAGTCGTGACATTTAAGTTAACTCAAAAATGTAAACAAATGTCTATAGCCTCCACCTAGTTCAAAAGAATATTATATTGGACAGTTAAAGGGTACTTGTTATGGAATTCTCCGTTTGAGGCTACATTGTACACACTAAGCAAATAAATAAATAAATAAGGATTTAAAGGTGAACCTTTTTGGTGGAATCAAATTTAAAGCTGATGTTACACTCAGCTGATCTACACTGTTAGACGTTTTTAGATTACAATGATTTTAAATGGCAGATATTTAACGTAATATCTTATTTCTTGATAAAATTAAAGACATTTTTGTATTTTTCCTCAGTCCCTGGCACCAAGACCTTCTATTTGAGCCCTTTCCCATTATCTTGCAAGTGCAAGGCCTGTGACTTGCCAAATGCCCATAATTTTGGCGCAAAAATTTCGCTTACATAATATATTTATATCGATCATTTGGCATTAAATCGGCATCGTTATAACGTAAAAGAAACACTTAACTCTTTATAATTTTATATTGTAAATATATACTCAAACGCGTAATTATAAAGTCTGAAATCTTAAAGTTAAAATATTTATTTGTTATAGTAGGCCTACATTGAACATAGTTAGCTGCCTTTTGAAAAAAACCCCATAGTCATCATCTATCATATGGCTTTGAATCAAGCATCAGCACCACATGTTTGAATGTCAACAAAACAGACGTTTTTAGATCCCAATGCTTTTTAAATGGCAGATATTTTACGTTATTTCTCGTTTTCTGGTGAATTTCAAGCAATTTCAGTATTTTTCCCGCCATCTCGGAATAGAGACCTTTAATTTGAGCCCTCTCCCATCTTTCTACGACTTACCAGACGTTCACAATTTTGACGCAAAGAATCGCCTTACGAAATTAAATATATGATAGAATTTTTTATTTCCCATAAGGATAACATGGGGAATGATTATGCAGGTTTGCTGCCTCATAAATTGAAATGTCGGGGGTTTTAGACTAAAATACGTTAGATCTCATCTAGATGAAGCCACAAACCAAGTTTTATTAAGATATGTTGAGAAATAAGCGAGATATAGAATTTTACTTATTCCCCATAAGGTTAACATTGGGACAACGTACTGTGTTTACCACTTTCAATATCTCGGTAACCAATGGAGATAGAGCAATGATTCAAGATACTAATTGTTTGTTTTTTTGAGCTGAATTCAATGGTGCCAACAAAAATTTGATTAATTTTATTTTTCTATGTAAAAAACTCAAAAAACCCATTTTTGGGGGGGTTTATCCCCCTTTACCCCCCCTTCCGATGGTCCGATCGGGCTGGTTCACGAACTCGTCCAATCGATTACCACTTTACATCTCTGTACCAAATTTCATTAAGATCGGACCATATTTACGGCCGCTATCGTGCTTACAGACACATATATATATATATAGATAGATAGATAGATAGATAGATAGATATATATATATAAATTCGAACGAATGGTGTTTTTTGCTTCTGGTGGCCCCAAAACGAAAAGTTATCATGGTCTCGGGCTTAGGTCTTACCATGAGACCTACGGTAATAGCTTCTTCCCTGTAGGGGAAATTCGCTAACAATACTTAGAGAAGAAAAGATATTGCACGGCTGCATTCTTGGATGTGAGCCAGGCTTTTGACAAGGTATGGCATAAAGGTTTATTGTACAAATTAAAGAAATCTTTTCACACACGTTTTATTACATCTTGCGGTCGTATTTAAGTAATAGATTTTTCCAAATCAAGCTGAAAAATGTGCTGTCCGATATCTGTCGAATAGAGTCGGGGGTTCCTCAAGGCAGTGTGCTTGGCCCTGTTTTATACATATTGTATACGTCAGATCTCCCGACAAGCTGTGGAACAAATACCGCAATTTTGTGTGTATGACACTGCGATATTGGTATCACATTTCAATGCAGTGACTGCTTCAATAATATTACAAAGAAGCTTAAATCTTATCTCTGATTGGCTTAAGAGATGGCGAATTAAAGTCAATGAAGGCAAATCGGCTCATATAACATTTACCCTAAAAAGCGGAACATGCCCTGCAGAGTCATTGAACAATGTTCTTCTGCCACAAGTTAATGAAGTTAAGTATCTAGGTATGCACCTAGATAGAAGACTAACTTGGAAACCTCATATTTGGAACAAACGGCTACATCTTAATTTAAATTACACAAAGTTATCCTGGCTCCTCAACCAAAATTCAAAATTATCTGTTGAACAAAATTTTACTGTACAAAGTTATGTTAAAACCAATTTGGACATATGGCATACAACTGTGGGGAACTGCTAGTGAATCTAACATTCAAATTATTCAACGTTTTCAATCCAAATTCATCCGTTCAGTGTTACAAGCGCCTTGGTATGTCAACAACCATACTCTTCACAACGATGCCGGCATCCCCTTTGTAGTTGCGGAAATCGAACGCTACACGGAAAAGTATCTTTCAAAATTGGACAGTCACCCTAATCACCTTGCAGTAAATTTACTTGACAACAGTGACCACATTTATAGACTGAAACGCCATTGCACCCTTGACTTGACAACACGTTTCAAGTACAGAGGAGCCCCGCTAATCTGAAATAATTGGGACCGGACCCATTTCGGATTAGCGAATATTTCGGATTAGGCGAACTATTATTAAAATAAAGATAATTATTAAATACAACGTTCAATTACACTAACTAAGCGTCAAAACGCCGAATCACATCAATCACGGTACAAGAATTCGAGAAACAACCATATTTGCGGCAATATTCTGCATGATAACCCAGACGACAGTGCAGGTGAAGCAGACGACGACAGCGAGCAGAGAGTGTCCCATTCCGACGCCACGGCTGCCTTTGATCTAGCGCTACGCTACGAAGAACAACAGTCCGCCGCGACCCCAGCCGATACCTTGTTCCTGAGACGCTGGCACTATTACGCTTCAAAAGAGGTATTCATCTCTTCGACAAAAAAGTGTTACAGACTTTTTTAAACCGATGTAGTTTTGTTCAATAACACTGTTCTGTTTTGTTTATTACATTTTCGATCTTTGAAACGTACTGTGATTTTCAGAAATACACTTAATCAATGTTTTTCCTTGTTTTGATTTATTCCTTTATATTTCCTGATTTCGGTTTCGGATTAAACGGATTTTCGGATTACCGGATTTCAGATTAGCGGGGCTCTACTGTAATCAAAATTAATGTGTTCAAAATTACCTTGATGTAATGTTAACTTTGTTAGATTTGTCACTGGATAAATGCTAACTCATGTCATTCCTTAATTCATCAAATTTGCTTATTGTTTGTAACCAAACAGATTGTAAATAAATATATTGATAAAAAAATGCAATGGTTTTAATTCCATTAACACCATATGGCTTCGCTGAAAAACTTCGTTTGCTCCAATCAGCTGCTTTATTTGTAATTTCTATTCCCATGTTAAATCTTATGGACTAATATGAAACTTAAAGGGCCACGTCACACTGGTCGAGTAGGAGGGCGAGTTAGACGGGCGAGTTAGACTCGACCGTCAACTCGACCAGTGTGACGCGACCTTGATAAATGGGCAAGTCGAGTGGCGGACTAGTCGAGTAGTAGACCCTGTTGACGGGCAAGTTGAAATGTTGCGCCAGAAAGTCAGCTGCTCAAAAAGCTTATGCAATTTAAAACATAATCACATATGATTTTTGTTTTGTGTGTTATTTTCGTTTGATCTGTTTAGTGTACGATTAACCTATGACCACAGACGATAACATACTGTAGACATATTTTGATTTCATTACTAATTTAATATTTTTTAGCGAATTTCCCCTATAGGGAAGAAGCTATTACCGTAGGTCTCATGGTAAGACCTAAGCCCGAGACCATGATAACTTTTCGTTTTAGGGCCACCAGAAGCAAAAAACACCATTCGTTTGAATTTTTATATTTATCTATCTATCTATCTATCTATCTATCTATCTATATATATATATACCGGGTGTCCGAAAAAGAACTCCCTAATTTTGATGACCTCTAATTTTCAATTTATAAATCAAATCGACTCAAATTATATATTGAATGATAGGTAAACTCACCAAGTTTTTGTTACAAGTCACAAATGTTTGGTGAATTTCACTTTGGGCTCATGGCAAACATAAAACAAAAAATCAAATTGTCCCTGTGTACTAGTAGTGAATAAAAATCACGTTTTAAGTTTTTTTTTAGATTTAACAGTTATCTTGAAAACTATGAATCCTATAGAAACCTCTCAGTTTATAACATTCAAGAAAATGAATTTTTCCCTACAGTTTGGGTGTTTTTGCAGGTTTGTAGCTTTTTTGGCTCCTGAGAAATGAGTTTTGGGAACGAACTCATTCCCAAATTGTTTTTTCGTGTTTCGTGTGCCATACTGCTAAAGTTGGAAAACCCCAATATTTTTATTTTTACCAAATTAAAGGGAAATAACCAAGTTTTGGTAAAAGTAAGAGGTTTTAAACATAAACTGAGAGGTTTATGTAGGATGCTTAGTTTTCAAGTTAACTGTTAAATCTTGTAAAAAAACTCATTACAACGTGATTTTTAAGAACTACTGGTGCGCAGGGAAAATGTGATTTTTTGTTTTTTGTTTTCTATGAGCCCAAAGTAAAATCCACCAAAAAATTTGTGACGTATCAAAAACTTGGCGAGTTTTCCTATCATTTAATACATAATTTGAGTCGATATGATTTACACATTACAAATTAAAGTTCTTCAAAATTAGGGAGTTCTTTTTCGGACACCCGGTATATATGTGTCTGTCAGCACGATAGCGGCCGTAAATATGGTCCGATCTTAATGAAATTTGGTACAGAGATGTAAAGTGGTAATCGATTGGACGAGTTCGTGAACCAGCCCGATCGGACCATCGGAAGGGGGGGTAAAGGGGGATAAACACCACCAAAAATGGGTTTTTTGAGTTTTTTACATATAAAAATAAAATTTATCGAATCTTTGTTGGCACCATTGAATTCAGCTCAAAAAAACAAACAATTTCATGTTTTGAATCATTGCTCTATGTCCATTGGTTACCGAGATATTGAAAGTGGTAAACAGAGTACGTTGTCCCAATGTTAACCTTATGGGGAATAAGTAAAATTCTATATCTCACTTATTTCTCAACATATCTGGATAAAACTTGGTTTGTGGCTTCATCTAGATGAGATCTAATGTATTTTAGTCTAAAATCACCGAAATTTCTATTTTTGTGGCAGCAAACCTGCATACTCATTCCCTATGTTATCCTTATGGGAAATAAAAAAATTCTATATCTTACTTATTTTTTAACATTTCTTGACAAAACTTGGTATATGGCTTCTTCTAGTTAAGATCTACTAAATAATGAATTAAAACCAACCAGTTTTTAAATACCTGTTGCAGCAAACCTGCATAATCATTCCCCATGTTATTCTTATGGAGATTACAAAACATGTAAAATCTCGCTAAGTTAGATTTAAATACCGTTTGTTGTGTTGCATCTGAAATTCGCTGAGTATGCAGATCTGCTGCAACGGGGGTATTTATATTATTGCTCTGTTCTTTTTATAACAATTTTATTTTAAATACTTTTAAAATTTTACGTTCATTTGCGGTCTGAAGGGGAAACTTTAAAATTTGTTGAACTGTACCGTGAGGCAGAATGTTTGTGGAATTTAGCAAGTCCAAACTACAAAAATAAACAATTACGACAAACTGCAATCGCCAACATTGGTGTTTGGGAACGCAATTTTGACTATAATTTTCGATCAAAATTCAAAACGAGGACAAATTCTTCATAACAGTACCACTTTAATTACAATTACACGAAAAATATAGGAGTAATCAGCCTTTGAATTTGCATAGACGATTTTACCTAATTAATAATCACTTAAAAATCATCGGCTAAACTTTAGGTGTAATTACTCATTTACCCTTCTTAGCATCGTGGATCCAAATGGTAATATTTTTTATGGTTTTTTTCTCCTCTTTAATTTGATATATTATGTTTTGATTTTTGATTGAAAACTTTAGTCGGAATGCGTTCCCGCACATAAGGGCGGTCCTTTATTGTATATTTGTTATGTAGGAAATCTTCCAAAATTGACCACTTGCAACCGATTGTACTTCTATGCAGATGATGCTACTCTTAAAGTTTCAGGTTCCTCGGAAAAGGAATTAGAATCAGTATCCAAAATTGATTTGACCCTACTGAAACAATATTCTAATGATAGGCAATTTCTGCTTAATCCTGATAAAACCAATTTCATTACATTCATGACACGTCAAACAAAAACACCCATCAATCCTACAATTGAAATTTGTGGGGAGGTAATAAATGAAGTTGACCGTATTAAATTTTTAGGGTTAGAAATAGATAAAAACCTATCGTGAAATTTGCATGCTGAAAAAGTTATTTCAAAAATATCGTCTGGAATTTTTGCCTTAACGCGATTAAAAATGTTTTTAGATACTGATACATTATAATAGTCTATTTCTCATATATCCATTCAATAATTTCATTTGGAATCTCACTCTATGGGGCCACAACCATTAGCAATTTAGATACCATTTTAAAATTGCAAAAAAAGCCATTCCAGTGATTTTAAATCTAAAACCGCAAACTTCAGTAAAAGAACACTTTGCATCCTTAAATATGACTGTATACGGAATGTATGTCTTCGAGACAATTCAGTCATTGCAATTTAAATCAAACAATTTAAAATTTGTAGGGGATTGCCATAATTATAACACAAGAAATCGTGGAGAAATTTCTTTGGATTTTCATAGATTGGATTTATTTGAAAAGAAACCATCATATATAGGCTCAAAATTTTACAATAAACTTCCAAAAGATGTGCGGTCTGCAGTTGCAGGTGGTCAATCACTATTTAGGAAGAAATTAAAAGCTTTCCTCATTCAAAAGGCCCTTTATTCTCTGCGGGAACTTTGAATGCTCCTATGAGTTGATTAGTTGTTTAGTTGATAAGTTAGTTGTAAGACACTTGCATTGTGCATATATGAAGCTGAGGTACTAATTAATATTGACACCATTCATGTGTCAGTATTTCTTTATATGAATAAAGAAATATTGAATTGAATTGAAAAGGGCGTTTTCATGATTTTTGCGGATTACAACATCGCGCAAAACCATATCCTGATGTTATTTTTCAACTTAAGACAATAAGCTACGTACCAAAATGAAAAGAAATAAATTCCTTTCAATATGTACTTTTTATTTTTCCGATATGATAACAAATACAGGAGTAATTGGCGTTAGAGTTCAAATAGTGGGTTTTAGCTAGTTGCATATTTTGAGCTAAAATAACTCGAAATGTAAAAAGAAAATGAAAAATGTACTTCACGAACCTAGTGTTGAATTTATTTGTCTTCAAGGTGCAATAAAATTGTTTTCTCTAAATTAAAATATATCGCCGGAAAATGCGACCGCGTGAACGTTTACACGCGCTGATCGCCGACCCCGCGGAAGAATATTTACTATATTCATTACTGTTTGAATACGTAAATAAATGAGCGGTAACATTATATCAGCCTCTGTAGCTATATTTTGGACTTAAAAAGTGAAAAAGAGAACTTTATATGCTAGTTAAGACCATAATTTTAGAATAACTGATTAATTTTACTACATCACACTATTTATTCCGATTATTATCGCGGAGTAATTTTAGTACATATCTCGACCGCGAGGGCAACACCAAATTGCCTTTAGCCTCCTCTTAAGTGGTGTGGAATAAATTAAACACATGATCCTCCAAATAATTTGTGTTGGGAAGCGCTCATATAAAAAATGAGTTGTGCGATGGGCTTTGAAATGGTCGGACGGCAAAAATCAAATTGTGCCACACTGCCGCGTTGAGTTGAAGGACCCATAAGGTTACATACAACTATTTAAAGAATGACTCCTTGTCGCACGGCAAGAGCCGCGTCAAAACCGTCTTGTGTAAAAGGGGCCAAATATATATGTATAAACTTCTTTATATTCTTCTCGCCATTCGTCTGGCTCCTTAAGTTCACCTGACACTATTCTTCCGCCAACTCGGCCGAGTTAACTTGCCCACTTTTAGAACATATTTCTAAAACTGGTCGAGTAACTCGACCAGTGTGACGTGGCCCTAAGGGAGTCTAGGGCTCTTCCCTTTGGTCAAATCTTTTTAAATTTTTTTTTCCTGCAAAACTTCACGCCAAGCTCTTTCCAATGAGACCTAAATTATTAAAATTTGCCCAGAACTTTAGAGGGAGTAATGATCACAAAAAACCCCTAGCGTATTAAATAATTATATAGAATATAGATATAGATATAGATTCTTCTGTCTTGTAACCTACTGTAATTGTGTTTTTATGCTGGTTTTTAATTAATGACACAAAATTATTTTTAACATAAATTAAACATTTAAAAATAAATATTGATGGCACTGTTAACAGGTTTAGTTTTTTAAATATTGGTTTGCATGAGGCTTGTTTTTTATAAAAAGTTAAAATGCGCAAAATTCTTTTTTGAATTTTAAAAATATTCTTTGAATCACTTGATTTTCCCCAAAATTCTTTATTCCATAAAAAATTAATGAGTAAAATAGTAAGTAATAAAGAATTATTCTAGTTTTAAGATCAATAGTATCTCTTAAAACCAGCATTTGATAGCAGATATTTAAATGTTTAGACAATTTTTCAATATAACATTTCCATGATAAGTTTTGGTCCAGTGTAATTCCTAAGAATTCACAAGATGTTTTTACTGTTTGTAAGGTCGACAACTTACAAAAGAACCTTCTGCTGATTTTTCTCGAGGTCTTATTTCTAATCCTGTAAGACCTAGGCACCTGAAATTTGGTATGAATGTTCCTATTAGGTCTTAGATGATCACTATTTACCGGTTTCACAAAATTCCATCGTGCTGAGGAATGCCAGTCAAAAACGCAACTGTTGAAAGGCTCTTTTCAAAGTTGTCAACCTTTATTTCTTTGTTATTGAAGTCTATTTTAGAATCAAACCGTTCTTTATTCTGATATGTATTAAATTTGATTATGTTAGTCTTTAAGGTATTCAGGCTCAAACCATTTGCCTCGAACCATGATGACAGCCGTTGAAGACTGTTCTTTATGGATTCTGAAAGCAATGAGTTGTCCTTAGCTTTTACTACTGAAGTTGTATCACCTGCATATAAGATTAAAGGGTAATCAATATTTTTTGGTAGATCGTTTATGTAAATTATAAAAAGAAGAGGACCCAAAATTGACCCCTTTGGCACCCTTACTTGATTTCCTGCCATAAAGATATTTATTTGGTATTTTTCTATAAAATGATTATTCTTTTTCTGTCTTTTAAAAATATAAGATTGTAACCAAGACAAAGTGTGTAAGAAAAATTGTAATGGGCCTGTTTAAGTTTTTCTAATAAAACAGTTAATAGTTTTTCTAATGTTGTGACAGACAGAGGCAAAGGCCTTGGATACTTACTTACTTGCATACTTGATGGTATCCCACTAGAAGCCGTTCAGCCGTGGTCGTCAATCTTTTGTACTTTATTCTTCAAGAAATTCCTCAACGGAATAATATGTCTTCTTCATGAGAAATAATTTAAGCTTCTTCTTGAATGCAACTAGATCTGTACAACTTCTAACATCCTGAGGTAGCTTATTGAAGATTTTACTTGCTAAATAATGAGCTCCTGACTGTGCTAAGGTAGTCCTGTGATGGTTTACATGAACATTATTTCTTTGCCTGGTATTGTATTTATGGACTTCACGGTTCCTTCTAAAAACATCCGGAAATTTCAAAACTAAGATGGCCGATTCAAGAATGTAAACTGAAGGTAATGTAAGAATTTGAAGTTGCTGAAATAGAGGTTTGCAGTGTTCGATGAAATGAGCTTTACATATTATTCTAATTATTCTCTTCTGTAACAGAAATATTCTTTTAGCTTCACTACAAGCACCCCAAAAGGATATACCGTAGCTCAACACACTGTGAAAGCATCCATAATACACCTTCATCAAGACGTCTCTGTCAACAGTATTTTGAAGTCTTCTCATAAGGTAACAAACAACAGTAAGTCTACCTGCAATATGATTTATATGTTCCAACCATCTGAGATTATTACTGATGAATATTCCCAAATACTTTACACACTTATCAGGTTTCACAGTTGAATCTTTAATCTTAACTAGAGGACTAAAATCAGGAACCTTAGTGTTGAAGAAGTGTAGCAAGCTTGTCTTTCCCTGATTAAGAACTAGTTTGTTTTTTTCACACCATAAAGACATCTCGTTTATGCCAGTTTGAGTTTTACCAACAGCTTGAATTGCATTTTCATCGGTTATCAGGTGGCATACATCGTCAGCGAACATCCAAAGTGTGCCCTCCTGCACTGACTCTGGTAAGTCATTCACAAATAGTAAGAAGACTATAGGCCCTAGGTTCGATCCCTGCGGCACGCCTGTATTTATATTGTGTATTGTTTCAGATTTAAAGTGTCTCATTACACCATCACTACACAAGTGTTTCACCATGACCACCTGAGACCTATCACTTAAATACGACATTATCCATTTCAAGGAATTACCAATTATTCCATATCTAGCTAATTTGTCTTCTAATATTCTATGGTGGAGGCAATCAAAGGCCTTAGTCATGTCATAAAAAAGGCTAAACACTATTTCTGAACAATCCACTTTATTAAAAACTGTTGTAAGTAGGTCAAAAACTGCGTCTATGGTCGATTTCTTTTTTCTAAAACCATATTGGTTATCACACAATATTCTATTCTGTTCCAGGTACGGGAGTAATCTTCGTAAAAAAGCCACCTCAAATATTTTAGAGAAGACTGACTGCACGGCTACAGGCCTATAGTTTCCGACTTGATCTTTTTCGTTTTTCTTGTGTATTGGGACAATTTTTGAAGTTTTAATCTTATCAGGAAATTTCCCTTCCTCAAAGGACTTATTTATTATTAGAGATAATGGTTTGGCCACTATATGTATACAAGACTTGACAATGTTGCCAGGAACACCATCAATGCCCGCGCTTGGTTTATTGCAATAATCATTAATTATTTCCAGTATTTCAGTTTCATTCGTTGGACTCAGTTGCATATGCGCAGCCGCAGCCGGATCCACCGAAGGTTCCCCAGAGTCAGCATCAGACCCTGATGCATCCGAACCAACCAGCTTATTTACCTCCTCATAGAAGAATTTGTTAAAAACATTTGACACGACAACAGGATCACTGACAACGCCATTCTGCTCCTTCAAAGTAATATTATTATGAACAAAAGTGTCCTTCGTTAGCCCGTGGACCACCCTCCACGACTCCCTGCTAATATTTTTCGATTTAGTGATTTTATCTCTATAAAACTCTCGCTTACAAGTCGAAACTAATTGCAAGTGTTGCTTCTTAGCCGCACTATATTCGGCTTTTACACCATTGTCAGTAGTCAATCGGGTTTGCCAATATAGTTCCTTAAGATTATCACGAGATAGTGTCACCTCATGAGTGATCCAATTAGAATGTGAATTGTTACCTATCTTTACCAATTTCCGGGGAAAACAGATGGAGTAATTATAAACAAAATTGTCATAGAATTCATTAAATAATTCATCACACGATTTATCTTCATCAGATACAGGCCATTTTTCGTGACTTAACCTAAGCAAAAACTCTTCCATACCAGACTTAGTAATGAGATTCTTCTCTATTTTAAAATCAACATTCCTAATACCATCTAAAACCACATTAATATATATCCAATGATGGTAAAAAACTGTAATTAGCCTAGATCTATAAAAAATTTAAATTAAAGAAACAGCTTTTTTATATCTGAAACTCCATTCACTTTTTTTGCAATATTTATAATAAAGTCTTGTTTTATAAATGTAAATAAGTTTTGGTTATAAACTGATGAGAAACATTATAGGTCACAAAAACTGCTGCAGTACTCTGTGATCCATCCAAGCCCCAAGCCACTTGATCAACGAGATTCGATATTGCTGAATTTGTACTACGTGCGGAGCTAAAGCCAAATTGAATACTGGAAAAAAGGTTTGTTGTTTCAAAGAAATGCATTATTTGAGAAAAAGCTATTTTTTCAAATATTTTTGAAAATGCGACCAAAACTGAAACTGGACGGTAATTTTCAGGATTTTCCTTATCTCCTTTCTTAAATAAAGGTTTAAATTCAGCAAATTTCAATTGATAAGGAAAATAACCTTCATCAAAACATTGGTTAATAAATGAAACATAATGGTTGACAGATATGAATTACTACTTTTTTCACTATATTCATAGGAATCCCATCCCAGCCAGCAGAATTATTATTCTTTAGTGATATAGGCCTAATTGTTTTATAATATTTTTCTGAAACATGCTTAAAAAAACTGTAATTAGCCTAGATCTATAAAAAATTTAAATTAAAGAAACAGCTTTTTTATATCTGAAACTCCATTCACTTTTTTTGCAATATTTATAATAAAGTCTTGTTTTATAAATGTAAATAAGTTTTGGTTATAAACTGATGAGAAACATTATAGCCTACCCTAGGCCTTAAATCAATTCCCAAACCATACCAGATGCAACACCAATATTATGGTCATCATAATCAGCTGCATCGATTCCAATATTTTTTATAGTGAAGTAGGCCTACCTCAACATTAACGTAGGCTACCAGTAGGCCTAAATGAATATTTTACATGAGTAATTTCAATCAAACTTATATTGTTTCACAGGGCGTCTGCGGAAGTTCACCCATAAATACCCCACAAGATCTACGATAAGTACTGGCATTCAATTTCCTAAAATTTACAAAACCATTAATCGAACTTCCGCTTATTACATTGCTAGCATTACTTATTCAAATCTACCATCGCATCTTAGACACCCAGAACCATGCACTTTCTCTCGTTATAAGAAATTGGTAAATAAGTGGTTAGTTGACACTGGCCGTCTCCAAATTGAAAATGTTTTTACATCTATTTATTCATAATTATTTGTTTCACTCGACTGCCCATGGTTTTGTACGAGTGGCGGGGAACGAATGTGAGGCGAATGAGTGCATTTGTGTGCGTGAGAGCATGTTTGTGTGCTTGCGGTATGCGTGCGTGCATGTATGATTGATCATCGTGCGTGGGTGAGTGTGTGCGTGTGTGCGGTGTGTTGTATGCGTGTGTGATTGTGCCAGGTCTTAGTTATCTCTCATATTTATTATGTTCTATTCCATTATCTGTTTTTTTCGTCTGCATGCACACGTTTAAGTCTTGTACGAATTTGAGTCCCATTTTTCTCTTTTTTCTCTTTTTTTCTCCTTAGTCAGTGAGTGATAAGGACTTTGTGATCTGTGCACTGATGGACTGATGAAACGCATTTCCCTCGCACGGGCGCACATGCCTATGAGGGAAATATTTCCAATTGTATAATGCTTTGTATATGTATGGTGTATTATTTTTTTTACGGAATAAAAATTCATTCATTCATTCATTCAGCTGTTAAAGCGTGCGCTTAGACACATGCACTTAACGTTTCGTGAATACAGTAACCCCTTGCAGCAGACCTGCGTAATCAGCGAATTTCAAATGCTTAAATAAATCACTGAGATGGATCCTCAAGACAAGTAAAATTAACTTACATACTAAAATGACATGAACAATGATAAAAATTGACAGGGCCTTGTAACAATAATTTTAGAGGCCCCTGGGAAAAACTTTTGAGAGTGGCCCGCCCTCCTGTTTTAGTTGAAATAGGAGTTTTTTTTAGATACAATAATACAAAATATACCCAACAAATATTAAATTATTACCTTATAAACATGTTGACATTAAAACAAGCAACATTGTTATTGATTTTAGGAAGCTGTTTAACTCATGTTTATGCCTCTGATTTGGGGCCCCCTTGGCCACAATCATTAAAGAACGGACTAAAATGATGGAACAACCCCTAAAATTTATTTTCTAAATTAGGCCTACAAACGAAAAGGAATAATTTGAAAACTTGTAGAGAAAAACTTAAGACCATAAAGTAGCCTAATGGAAAAAGATGGTAGCCTATGTTTACTTCGTCATACTAATAAGTTACTTTGAGCACCTTCTGGAAGTACCTAAATGGCTTAGTTTTTCACCCTGCCACAAGGTCAAGCCGAATTCTGTGTATCCTCTTCTTAACACTTAAATTGTGTGGATGTGACATGGAAAAAAGTGGCGAGTCGGACTTATGAACAGACACAATTAGGTTAGTCCCACTTAGTGAAAGTGCCTTGCCTATTCAAAGCAAAAATACAGCTTGACTTACCTCGTAGTCTTTTGGTGGTGATTCTTCTTCAACAGCTTGAGATTCAGCAGTGATTTCATTTCCCATATGTACATCCTCCGTCGGTGTTAAAACTTCTGCAGAATAGGCATCATCAAATGCATTCATAAATCCATCAACATTAGCTTGAAAATCAGAATCATTGCAGTTAGAGATACTCAATTTAAATGACAAAACTGCCAGGAAAACTAATTTGAAACCAGTAAACATTTTTGAAGTTGTGGACCTAAACCTAACTGTAGAAATTGTAACAAACTAAATCACAGTAGTTTCCTATAGTTTAATTTGATCTTGATCGAATAACAAATTAATTCTCAACACTAATAAAGTTCAAATTCCACATTTCAAATCAAAATCAAAATCACAATGACAGACGATGACAGTGACAGTGTGATAACCAATATCACAATACCAACTGCAACTGCGTGCGATTTTGATTTTTGTTTGCGCACAAAGCCTTAGGGCCTGTTTGCACGACGCACAGTGGGGCAAATAGTAACAAATCTTGGGAAAAAATACAAAATTTTTTTTTCGATAAAATAGATTACGATGGGCGATAATCGTCCACAATGAACCCAGAAATAACAATTAAAACGTTTTAGCAATGTAAGATAAGATTATCTTAGCTTAATCATATAGAATTCTTGAATATTAGCATTGACTATGAATGTAGAAGGAGCCGTGCACCAAAAGAATATCTATCAGTACTGACATTTACGGAATTCTGTATTACCATTGATTATCTTAATGTACATGTGTATTAAGATAAGCACTCGTCGATGTACAGCAACATGCAGTATTCTTGCATTACTTTGAGAGTGAGTTTTAAGGGATTGGTGTTCAATCTGGAACTTCATATTCGAAGTGGAGTCAGAACCATCAAGTATGAAAATATTTATGTGCTTAAGCAAAAATTAAAGTCACTCCTTTAATAATCAAACGTTTGAATTATATAACGTATACAATTATCTTTAAAAAAACTACGCATGACATATATGAAAGGTTTTAAAAAAATCAGGGCTTATCATGTCTCTAAATAAGTTAAAATTATTTTCATTGGAACCCCTACTTTCTGTATATGCTTCGATTAGGTGCTCTTAACTGCTCTAACGTTAGTAGTAGATTAAAACTTGTATCGATGTACCGAGTACAAAAAATTACGCAATGCATTTCTTATGGGGAAAAATCAAACTTTAACGGCTTATACCTACTTAAATAATCAGTTTAGGAAACAAATTCAAAGAGTAATAAGTTCTTAAAATTAAGCGTAGAATCCAGACACGCCATAAAATACAGGGTGTTCCATAAGAAAAATCAAAGTTCTCCATCATATCGGAAAATGGAATTCATATTTTTATATGTCTTTAAAAAGTAGGTGAAGTCCCCGATTCAAAGATTTCTCTAAATACAATAGTTTCTGAAATACCAAAGGTGGCACAGTTAAGTCGGACCCCTGTATACAGGGTGTCCCGTAACTATAGGGGCAGATAGATGTATATACCGTTATAGCTTAGGTCAAGACAAACACTGTCCCGTAACTATCTGGACATATGTATATAGCGAAGATACTGTGTCGCTATGGAGCTTAGGTCAAGACAAACACTTTTCACCATAGGAACATGGGTCTCTGGTGCCTAGTTTTCCGTCTGTCTGTCTGTATGTGTTTTTTACAAACAAATTTATAACTCTTAAACGGTTTGAGGAACAGCGTTGAGATTTTGCTCAAATGTTTGTTTTATTAGGCCCTATCACCGTTTAAAATTATCCCAAAATATCATTAGCCATTTCAAAATGACGGTCATTTAAATGTTTTGATGTCGAATTCCTCGAAAACCGTTAACTTAAGCAAAAAATTACTATCACATAAAAGTAAGTCCACTTTATGTAGTTTTCAATGGTACCTTATTTGTTAAGATTAGATAAAGATTTACTGAGAAATTAGTTTTTTCGTAATTCTTGGCCACTTTTCTCCATATAAACAATGTTAAAATACGGGGAGTCCAACTTAACTGTGCCACCATTGGTATCTGAGAAACTATTTGATTTAGAGGAAACTTTCAATGGGGGACTTCACCTACTTTTTTAAGACATTTAACAATATGAATTCCATTTTCTTGTAAATGACCGCTGTATTCCAATATGGCGGACAACTTTGATTTTTCTTATGAAACACCCTGTATTTTATGGCGTATTTGGGTTCTACGTTTAATTTTAAGAACTTATTACTACTCTTTGACATGTTTTCCTAAACTCAGTAGTTAAGTAGATATAAGCCATTAAAGTTTGATTTTTAACACCCTATATTTTAACATTGTTTATATGGGGAAAGTGGTCATGCATTACGAAAAAACTAATTTCTCATTAAATCTTTATCCAAACTTGACAAATAAGGTATCATTCAAAATTATGTTGTGGGTACAAAATATGCTGTACTCAAAGCGTGGTTTGTATTACATTTCCATTTTTAACAATCTTTTCAACTGTCAATTTACTACTCTGCCACCTAAATCTACTATATTTAATATTTTTGGCCAATTTTTAAATAATTAATCACCATTCAAAAGCAAATAATAATTACTTGGCTTCATAAATATTTTTTTCCAAGAATTAGCGTATTTGGCCCCACTGTGCGACGCCCAGTGCAGTGGACAGTAACACCATAGATAAAGGGATACTTAGTATCCCTTTATCTATGGTAACACCTTTAAACAAAAGAGAACAAAAGAATTTTTTTCTACTGTCCTACTGTCTGGTCGTCGTGCAAACAAGGCCTGAAAGACGTAAGTCTATAAGTCTAAGTCACTTGGCTGAAGTTAGCTCACAAGGTCGTAAAACCGTCAGCGGACACAATGGGTACAAATATGTTAATAACGAAATAGAGCACTTTCTAATGTAAAGTTGTGATGGGTGTTTAACGTATTGTAAGGCCCTTTAATGATACTGTCAGTGGTGTCATGGAGCCGGAACGCCGTTCCGGCACTGGTTTAAGATTAATTTATGTAAACGCCTGGTCAACTCCTATTTCAGAGGTTCCCGACATTAAAAAATTGACAGGGAACATTTTCAAAGATGAATATAACTATATCATTGAGTAGATCAAATTCCTTGATTTCGTTTCAATGTGTAAAGCATTACTTAAGTCAGGAAGCTTTCGTAGGGAAACATCTTAAAAACATTGTAGTGACGTGCAGTTGCCGTTTCGTCTGCTATCAGCCCGTAGTCGGCTATACAGGTAATTTATCACTAACAGATAATGATGGTACCACTGGTCATTTTATTGTTTTATCGTCGGTCTGTCTGTTCTGTTGATAGTTTGACACAGTTTAGTTTGTTTACAAACAGAGGCATCATGACATTTAGTCCTGCCTGCGAAAGCAAATAAGAAAGAAAGAAAGAAAGTTTGTTTACATTATTTATTTTGGCTCTTCACAATTGCTGGATGAAAGTAAATGAATCCAGGTAAAAGCAAGCGTGAACTCGGTCTACGTCGCTCTGCCTAATGCCGAAATGCTCGCTAAACGTTTAGGAAAGTCAGATTCACCCTGCCCTGACTCAACTGTGGTGAACTTGAGCCATTTGTGAAGTAAACGAACATGTCCTAAATTCGCCTGAAGGATTTTTCAAGTACGCTCTTGGCGGGTCAGTGCGAATTCAGGCGTTGTGATAGAGAACACGGTGCGTTCGGCATGACTCGTTTTACCACAGACAAATGTGTAGATACAGACGTCTCACTCAATGTTAAAAAACTGAAATATAAATCGGGTTAGTTTGTACGCTCATTCATAGTAAGGCGCCACCATAGAGTGATAATGAACTTCGTAAAGAGATGCATGGCACTCCCATGTTAACTCGGTGGTAAGGGAACAGCAGCGCTATCTGAATAAAGTGCTATCATAGATAAAGGGATACAAAGGACCATAGATAAAGGATACTTTGTATCCCTTTATCTATGGTGCTACGAACTAAAAAGATCGATGCGCTATATCGATCGTTGTCGATGCGATATATCGATCGTCGTCGTCGTCGTCTGCTTTGTTTATATTGACGTTTTCTTGTTTTGTTTGCTAGACTTTCAATTTTAATGACTTTACCGATTTGTTTTGATTAAGTACGTTTGCCGCTAGTGCAAGTTGTTTCGCGAAATACCGTACTGAGTGATTCTTATTGTGCTTAAAGCGATTGATAGAAATTAAATACGTAGATGTTTACATAAAAGCACTTAGTAAAAATTATCTTACTAAGTTAATTTTTATTAAGTGCTTTTATGTAAACATCTACGTATTTATTTTCAATCAATAGCTTTAAGCACAATATGAATCACGCAGAACGGTATTTCGCGAAACAACTTACACTAGAACAACTTTCTGCAAACGTACTTTAGATATTTTCCCACACTCAAATTATTTCCAACTCGTTATGGTTGTGTACACGTCGCGTCATGACAGAAAATCAGGGGAAACGGAATAGGAAGTTAGCCGATCGTTATCGTCGTTCTGATTGGCTGAATCAGTGAAGAAGAAGAAAGCCATGTTTTTACAACGCCATCTGAATAAAGTGCATCAAACTAACCCGCTCCAATAAGCTTACCACTTGGCTCCATTTAAGTGTCAGACCGGTGGCGCCACCGTCGATGTACGCTCATTTGGCGCGGCGTCGCCGTCGCCACGATGTACGCTCGGACCGATGATGTACGCTCGGTCGCTCAGTGTGCGCGCAGCGGGCCGCTACGGCCCGCAGGCCAGCTCCAGCCACACTCGCAATACCGACATTCTTCTTTATATTTAGCCTATAGCTGTAAAATGGAATTATTTAATCAAATAATTTGAAATTGCTAATGCCGGCCACATGAATTACATTGCATGCTTTATAAATGAAAATCATAAATAACTAAGTTTAGGCCTATTAAAATTTATGCGAATTATAAAGTGGGTTTAATTATTATGAAGACTAATTTTTGAAACCTATTTCGTTAAGTCATTGTTTAAACTTATTGTCGTGCTTTTTATATCAGGGTGAATGGTGATATCATAATATGAAAAAATATGTAAGGAAAATAACAACTATTATAAATCGTCTGTAGTTTAATCTGGTATATAGCCTACTTGGTGCCTGATTTCTTACAAGAAAAGCAAAGACTTTTGTTTGTTTACTCTATACTCTGTTTATTTATTACTCATCGATGACACAGCGCCTACTCCTGTCATCACATAGCGTAGTGTTGATGATAACAGTGCCAACAGATAATCTATTAACCACCTCAATTACAGCTCAGTACTATTCTATAGTTTGAGTGGTGAAAGTATCTGTAAAGTAGTTCAACATTAAAAGGAATTTTTTGAGTGTTTGTAGCCCCCATGCCAGTTATGCCAAAATAGTTCACATTTTTCCATAGGAAATTGGCTAAAAGGTATATCATTTTTAATAATACATTTTCAGTCTCAATCATGTATAACTGAACTAAGGCTTGAAAACATAATTTAATACATGAAGAAGGGTAAATAAACTGATTTTACTCCATGAATAACAGAAACCAGTAGATAAATATGTTTGGCCAGGTTTTGAGGGCAAATATACTCCAATGTGCGTCGGCATCCTTGTGTCGGTGATAGCAGATAGCGCACCGCTTGTACTCGGGTGACTGCGCGTAGGGGTGGAACTCTGGGGCTCTTCGCGCTTCCCCCCAACAAACGGGGGATCATTTTGTTTTGACACTGTGGCAGTTGGCACCTTGCCTTCTAGAATCAGTCTGCTATGTGAATAAAAACAATAGCGTTGTGTGACAGTGCGGGCAAACATCACCTCGCGAGATGATAAGATGTCTTTGGGCGATGACTGTTGGGTTGCCGGTAGTAAAATGTCTAATTCCAGAAATCGTTGTTCGTATCACAATTATTGCAATAATAGTGCATACAAAGTTCAAGGACTACGGATGTTTACCTTTCCCAGAGATTCAATACTATGCGAAGAATGGATAAGAAATTGTGGTAAGTAAATATTAGTTTTATACGCATTTTTGCTCATAGCCCTATTATTAACATTATTATTACTAGCCTATATTTCCTTCTAATTGTTATATATAACTTTTTAAATAATAATCTAAGCTTTGGAAAACAGATATTAATTTTTACTGGTGAACGAATTTAAATAACACAGATCATTGAAACATAGTGTAAACTTTTTTGTTCAAACAAAATTACAGGTCTAGTTAAACTGAAAATTTAAAAAAATTTGGTACATTATAGGCCTATTTATTAAGTGTTTTGTAGAAAATAATTTCTGTTTGTGTAAAGTATATTTTCTTCCTATATCTCCTTGAGTTTTTAGGGAACAGTTCTTGAACAGTGTTTATAGACAATTAATACCTTTAAAAGTAGATAATTTTATCAGTATTTTGGGTTTGACGGATTTGAATTTATCATGATTTTTTTCAGCTGAAACGGACTTGTAAAACGAGGGGTTACTCAGGGGTTATCATTTGAAAAAAGTTAACACCCCACTTCCTGCCCCTTTAAAAAATGAAAAATTTTAAGATGCATTGCTAACAGCGAAACATTCAATTTATATTTTATTATTTGTTGATTTCACAATCTATAAAAATTATTCACATTATTTTACACATTATGATTAGAGATCTGTTGTAAAAATACATAAACCTCATTATAAGGCTTCTTCTAGTCCATATTTACTAAATAATGAATTAAAACCACCCAGTTTTAAAGTTCCTGATGCAACAATCCTACATACTCATTCTCCATGTTGTTCTTGTGGAGCTTACAAAAACATGTCAAATCTCAATGTTTTGGATTGAAATATGCTTTTTTGCATTTGAAATTCGCTGAGTATGCAGGTCTGCTGCAACGGGGGTGTTTTCTAATTAAATTAATATGCATATTATAAACAACTGCCTGATTTTCAGGAAATACTGAGTTACTGGGAATGTCCCCAACGAAGTTACACAAAAACAAGAGGATCTGTGGCGACCACTTCAATAAAGACGACATTTTAGGAAGTGGAAGGTTAAAGAAAGGTGCCGTTCCTTTCTCGTACAATGGACAGACCACCGAAACGCAAATAACAGTACATGATCCAATCATCACGAAAACCTCACCCAAAAGGTATGTGTGTGAATCTTTTGTTTGTGAATCCCAATCACCATCAGTCAGTACATCATCTGCTAAATTTAATGTGCAAAATTCACCTTCTGTAAACCGGTGGATCGAAATCGCATCACCAAGAGTAGTTAAATTGAGAGCTGCAAAACGTGCTTTGTTGGAATCACCCTCAAAAAGGGCTTTAAGATTGAAACTTAAGACAACGTCAAAAAAGTTAGCCATGAAAAGAACTGAAGCATCTAGGTTAAGGAAAAATGTTTTAAAGAGTAGGAAAGCTTTCACCTCATCAGGTATTTTTAGCACGAGATTTAAGACAAAAGATGCAGAAACGTTGTTCAAAATGCAGCTGCATAAGAAAAGAACTCCATGGAGTAAAACAGAAAAGCAATTAGCCACCACCTTGTACCTTAGATCACCGTCGGCATATCGATTTTTGGCTACGAGATTGATTTTACTAGGAGTATCAACTTTGCAAAAAGATTTGTCGAGTAAAAAGATGTTTAAGACTGGGTTTAACAACAAACTTCTTGAGAACATTAAAATGAAGGCAGAAAGTATGACCAAAATGGAAAAAGCATGTGTCGTCATGTTTGACGAAATGAGCATCAAACAGCATTTGGAGTATTCTTCAATGTACGACGTCATTGAAGGGTATGGAGATATGGGTAATTTTGGGTGAACAACACGTTTAGCAAAACAGGCAACGGTTTTCATGGCTAGAGGCCTTTATTACCAATGGAAATTGCCACTGGGATACTTTTTAAGCGAAAATGGTTTGTCAGGCACACAGATAAAGTCAATTTTGGAAGAATGCTTAGATAAGTTGACCCAAGCAGGGCTTGACATGAAGGCAGTAGTATGTGACCAGGGGACATCCAACTCTAAATCCTATAAATTGCTGGGAATTACACCAAATCACCCCTACTTCACTTCCAAAGAGGGAGCAAAACTTTTCGCCTTATTTGATGCCCCTCACCTCTTGAAATCATTGAATTCAAATTCAAATTCAAATTCAAATTTTTGTTTATTTCCAGAAAGTACATCAGTTAATACAAATATAATATAAAATGACAAAATATACACTTTTTTCTTACAACTAAAACAAAAAATCATGGAAATAAGCCTACATGGGCAGATTGCCAGTGCGTAGGCTTAGTCGCTATAAGAAAGCCTATGATTAACTTTTAAGTGCTTTGTTATGTGCTGTCATTGAATATATATTGGTAATTTATTTTTTTGGAGGAAAAAAAGGGTTTGGGCATGCGCAGAATGGAAGACAAATAGCAAATTTGTATCGCGGAGAAGGACGATTTAAGCATTTCCTATCAGTTGGTGGGGGGGGGGGGGATCAAGAGTCAATGCAGAGGAAGTACGGTGGAAGTGCAGTGGAAGAGTTAGTAGGGTCAGGTCTGCCTGTAAGCTGCTGTGATAATGAGTTCTGAATTAGAAATCCCTAACTGCAATAACCATTCATTGACACGCTTTTTAAATGAAAAGATTGAAGGAGAATAAAAAATATTATTCAATTGAGGATTGGACATCAGATTACGATACAAAATGCAAGATATATAAGAAGAGTTAGTCGTAGAATAAGTTTTTGTTAACTGAATTGCAGAGATGCCAATATTTTGTGAATAACGGGTAATATATGGATGAGCAACGTTGGTAAAAATAGTTCCTTGATATTTATAAATAAAAGTTAATAGGTTTTTTATGAACAACTGTCTTACGCTAAGCAAGGAAACATCTTGAAAAAGTACCTCTGTCGGGTAATGATAGCCTTTGTTAAATGCAACTTTAATTGAGGAATAACCTTATAAAACACAATTTTATGTATGAAGGAAAAACCGTGTCGTTTTCTGATGTAAGGAAGTTTTACAGCATAGATTCATCCAGTCTAACGACAAGATCTGCGCCTAAATTGACTCCTGCCCATATTTGGCCGAATAGCTTTCAAAAATTGTCAGTGCCTCTAGCCGCTCAAGTATTTAGCCACTCAACCTCCTCTGCACTAAAAACAGCTGTTGAAACCGGACAAATCAACTCTTCCACGGGCTTACATACCGCTGAATTTCTAGGTAAAATAAACTCTCTCTTTGATGCACTGAACAGCAGAAAATACAAAACTTCAAACCCCAACAACTGTTCTCTATCAGAATCAAACACTCATATCATAGAACTTTTGGAGTCCAGTAGAGAACTTTTCAAAAAATTGAAGAAAATTGATGCCAAATATCCAAGACCGCCGTGTTTTAATGGCTTTATCTTGACAATAAACGCCCTGCTTCAGCTGCTGAGGAATGAAGATTGCAAGTACCTACTTACTTCACGGCTTACCCAGGACCCATTGGAGAATTTGTTTTCCTCCATTCGCCAAAGAGGAGGCTGGAACCGGAATCCAACCGTTAGGATACTCCGCAGTTCTTTGAAAATATTTACATATCAGCAACTGATTGAGCCTCCAAAGAGTACTTCACATGACCCAGACATGGATACACTTCTGGAGGTAATTAGTTCATTAGATTTGATATAAAAAATTTATTACATAAATCAAGCAACTTAATTCAAAAACCTTTTTGAAAAAGATGAATAATTTATTATCTACGAGTATAAAAACATATTAGATATACAATTTAAAATTTCACAACATACACACATTTGAATATTAAATAAATACAAAAAAACTTATCATCTACACAAATAAAATTCGAGTTTACCTGGACATTTTTAAGGATAGATTTTTGTTATTTTTTACGTTTCATACAGTGTAAAAACCGAATTGAGTGAAATTTGTTGGATTTACAATTATTTATATCGATTTCTGTCTGTCTGTGGTTTGTCCGTGAGAGGTTGTTCCTTACGATGCTGTTATTCAACATACTAGATTTATTTTAATACCCCCGTTGCAGCTGGCCTGCATACTCAGCGAATTTCAAATGCAAAACACTGTATTTCAATCCAATATACCAAGTTTTATCAAGATATTTTGAGAAATAAGCCAGATATAGAATTTTACTTATAAGGTTAACATTGGGACAACGTACTGTGTTTACCACCTTCAATATCTCGGCGACCAATGGACATAGAGCAGTGATTCAAAATACTAAATTGTTTGTTTTTTTGGCTGAATTCAATGGTGCTAACAAAAATGTTATAATTTTTATTTTTATATGTAAAAAACTCAAAAACTCATTTTACCGCCCCTTCCAGTAGTCCAATCGGGCTGGTTTACGAACTCGTCCGAATAATCACTACTTTACACATCCATGCCAAAGTTAATTAAGATCGGACCATTTTTACGCGAGTTATCCTGCTTAAAGACACACATAAAGGGAAATTCGCTAAAGTATGTTTCTTTTCTTACAGTTAAAATAGATCTAAAACGAAGTTTAAAAGGTATCGTATTTTATTCCTATTCCATTGTTTTACAGATGCCAACGAAAGAGGCCGAAAGCGAGGATAGTGGAAATGTGATGGATTTGGCTAAGAGCAGCAGCTCCTCGTCATCATCCCAGTCATCATTGTCAAGTGAAGAGCCAGAACCAGAACCTGAACCCGTAAACTTGCCAGTAACTACGGTAACACTTGAGCAGTGTTCACAAGTCTATGTTGCTGGATATCTAGCATACAATTACTATATGAAGTTTAAGTGTCCTAGATGTTTAGAAATTATGTGTGATTCCAGTTCAATGTTGACAAGCAAGAGAGAACTTCTAATTCTTAACAAAACATTTAATCAAGTAAAGTTAGAATGTCACCGCGGACTGAAGGCGCCTTCGGAAACATTGATTCATGTGGTCACTGTAGGATTGAAAGTGTACAAAAAGATGTTTCGTAAAATTGCTCATAAAGACAATATAGTCGAACGGCTTGTGAACATTTCGAAAAAAGTCGTGTGCCTTGATTCACTAACTTGTAGCTTATGTCCTGAACGAAACACTCACGTTTTATTAACGCTTTTTAAATTAATGATTTTTAAACAATGTAAATAGATTAACAGCAGTTATAAATCCAGTGCCCTAAATAAAATTAAGTAGTTGCAGCATTTGTAGTGTGTAACATTAGCATTGTTTTCTCATTAGGTCACAAATAACACATATGACCTTACTGTCTTACTCAAAGGTTTGAGCGATTAAGGTAATTGAATAAGTAAAATTTAGTAAAGTATAAATTAAGTAAAGTAAAATGGATTTATAACTCAAGTCTTACTATGAACAAAAGAGTTTTCCTCTGTGGTCTTACTAAGCAAGTAGTAATAATTAGTTGAGAAATTATCATTATGATTCTTAATTTTTGCTAATTATTTTTTCAAATTGTATAAATAAAAGGGCTTTTAAATACAGTAACCTGTTACTTTTTATTCACACCTGTGTAAACAATTAATTTCTGTACCATAAGTTCTATTGTTATTGTTATATGTACATTCTATAAGTAAAGCAGTAATGATTTTTATATAGCTTTGAATAAAATAAATCGATAGACATTTTTACTCGATCGGGATGGAGGCCAAAAAGGATGTAAAAAATTTATTTCTAAAATACTGCCCACTTATTCAAACTTAACCACATTTACAAGATAATAATAAGAATATTTTTGCAAATATATTCAAAATCAGTGATCAAAACCATTTCAAAAGGTCTCAGTAATATGACTATATAATTAATTAACTCGGATTTTCCAGCGAGTAATCATATGGTGTAGTGTTGGGGTTGATTCATCCCGCAGGGTAGTGGAGGAGTCCGCCGCAGTGAGGAGCAAGCCAGGTCTGTCACCGCGCGTGAATGTGAGTGCGTATACTGCGTGGCCCGGAAGCGAATTGGCAACAGCGCCACTTTTTAATGTTCGTTAAGCTCAGCGTGAGCGCCTGTAGTTTCAGGAACGCAACACGAAACCTATTTCAAATCTTCCCTATCCAGTGAGACGTCTGTATCTACTCTTTTGTCTGTGGTTTTACGTTGCTTTCAAAAGGTCCCGAGTGGCAAATTTTTCGCCGAACGTTAGTAAGTCGGACTCGCATTAAACCGGCAAAAGTGTACTTGATCCATCAACTCTCATTGCCCCTAAGTGACGAAATCTAAAATAAATGTTAAATAAAATGCTTATACATAATGCAAACCTAAATCCGTCCTAAAACAAAAACAAACGTATTAAAAAACTGAGCAAAAAATCTATTACAATACAATATCCACTCACAATAATCTAATTTTGAAATGGTGGTATGATTTTATTTTTACCTTAAAAACATTATTTTAATTGCAGAAAGATATAAAAGTATTAAAAATGCAACACAGATTACATTCTACACCCAATTTACGTTCACGTTATACGTTCACACACAATTTTACGTTCTATCTCAATGTGTGTCCAATAACACATTCTAGGCACTTAATTAAAATTAAAGTGGGCATCTCTTTACAAAATGTTATTCTCCATGGGGGGGATGTATTCGCCCAAACTCCTCGGACACGCCGTTCCGGCACTAGAGAATTTACCATGACACCACTGGATACTGTCATAACATGCTAGACTGCAATTAATTACATAATATTTAATTTAAGATGTCAAATAACTCTGCACCCAGTGTTGTTAATACCCGCCATATGACGGACTTGTTTACTACTTTCAACAAGTTGCAGAGATGTAGATTTCGCTGATACCAACTTGTGGCTTGTGGTTCCATAAACTGTACACTACTCTCTACTGAACTGTACTTTTAAATCTTCCGACGTTTTAGTTTCAGATGGTTTAATCAAAGTTTTAAAATTACACTACAAGCTGCACTGGGCAAAGATTGAGTCCAGCGTGGCCTCATTCAACCCAGCTTTCTAGACGATATTTTGATTTTATCTTATTTCAATAAGTTGTAGCGAGTTAAATATCGCTGATATCAACTCGTCGCTAATGGTTTCATAGACCGTATTTTATGGTCTATCGAATGGTAGTTTTAAATCTTCCAACGTTTCAATACAAAAGATTTTATTCAAGATTATAAATAGCTCTGCATCCGGTGTTATTAATACCCGCTATATAATTTGGCCGTTTTTGGTAACTTCAACGAGATGTAGAGATGTAAATATCGCTGGTACCAACTTGTGGCTTGTGGTTCCATAAACTGTACACTACTCTTTACTGAACTATACTTTTAAATCTTCTGACGTTTTAGTTTCAGATGGTTTAATCAAAGTTTTAAAATTACACTACAAGCTGCACTGGGCAAAGTTTGAGTCCAGCATGGCCTCATTCAGCCCAGCTTTCTAGACAATATTTTGATTTTATCTTATTCCAACAAGTTGTAGCGAGTTAAATATCGCTGGTATCAACGTGTTGCTGTTGGTTTCATAGACTGTTTTTTGTGGTCTTTCGAATGGTAGTTTCAAATCTTCCTACGTTTCATTACTGGAGATTTTTATTCAGATTATTAAATAAGGAATAATGCAATTTTTACAGTTATTTATTTAGAACACAACTGAAAATTAGAGATGTCATAAAATATAAATAAACTATAAACATAGTATCATTAAAAAACGAAACAATGAAGAAGAACAAGTGTACATTATCACAAGATTATAAATAACTTGTGGGTAAGAATTCCATCTTAGATCTTCTCTTATGACATCTTGAATTCCATCTTTATCTTCTCCTACCGACTGCGCCAAGTTTGATAAGTTAAAAGAAGCTGACTTTATGAATAACACTTTTAATTCAAATTCTATAATAATGATTGTTTACATTTTGGTCTTGAGTCTAATTTAAAATATAATCACATGTTTTATAAAAAAGAAATATTAAATATAACAGTTTGGGATAGTTAAACTGATAATATATATAAACACACCAGTGTCCCAGTATAATAGCAAGCGGGACACTCTCACATGATTAATGTTAAGTGAGTGTCCCTGGTCACCAGTGTCTCAGGTTTGTGGGACGCTGGTGTTTTAGTATAAACGGGCCTAAGTTTGCGCGGGTTGTCAGTCCATTCATTGGGTAAATTGCGTGTCCAACTATCAAGCCTGCTAAGAGGGTTCCATTAAAACTTGAAGAAAAACTTAAAACTACATTGCAAACCTTAGAAAAAATGAATATTATCAAATCTGTAAATGAGCCGCTTGAGTGGGTTAGTAAAATTGTATTAGTTGAAAAGCCAAATGGTTCACTAAGGGTTTGCATTGACCCATCTGACTTAAATAAATTTATTGTAAGGGAACACTGTACCATCCCCACTATAGAAGAGCTAGCACCAATTTTGGCAAATAACAAGTATTTTTCTATTTTAGATGCTAAAGATATGGATTTTACTACATTACATTAGATGAAGAGTCTAATAAGCTGTGTGCTTTTAATACAATTTTTGGCACCTATAGGTTTCTAAGAGCTCCATTTGGTCTGGCAAATATACCTGAACTGTTTCAGAAACTAATGTATAAGTATTTTGGTGACAAAAAGGGTATTGCAATTTACTTTGATGACTTATGTATAGCAGCGGAGTCTAAAGAAGAACACAACTCAATATTACAAAAGGTTCTGGAAAGAGCAAGGAAACACAATATTAAGTTTAACTTTAATAAATTTCAGTATTGCAAGGAAGAAGTTAAGTAGGCCCTACTTAGGGGTTGTTTTCAACAAACTAGGAATGAAAGCTGATCCTAACAAAGTAGAAATAATTCATAGGTTGAGGAATCCACAGTAGAAAGTAGAATTGCAGAAGCTTGCATGTAGGTATGGTAAACTATCGTAGGAACTTTATTCCAGAGTGGTGTTAAGTATGAATAGCAAGAATCTCACACTAAAGTCTTAAGTGACCTTAAAAATGGCATTTGTAGTAGTCAAGTATTAAAGCCATTCAACCCAAAGGAGCCTGTTGAGATTCAATGTGATGCTTTGAAGGACTCAATTGGATGTTGCTTGCTCCAGAATAACAAACCCGTTTATTTCGCTTCCCGTTCTCTTAGCACAGCTGAATGTAACTTTGCTCAGATAGAGAAAGAACTTCTAGTTATATGTTTTTCGTGCACCAAGTTCCACAACTATATCTATGGGCATCCAAATGTTACAATTTTTACCGATCATATGCCTTTACTCTCAATAATCAATAAACCAATGGACAAAATTAGAAGCAAAAGATTGAAGCGTTTGAAGTTAAAACTGATGGTGTACAATTTTGAATTGAAATATTTAAGGGGAAAGCTAATGTACATTGCTGATTATTTATCCCGCTGTGGCATATCATCTGACGAAGTAACAACAGATTATGAGAATATATTGAAAGATGTTCACTCAATTGGTACACAAGAGACAGGATTGACATTTAGTGAAGAAAAGCTAAAAGAATTTCAAGAGAAAACAAAAACGATCCAGTATTAGGCAAGGTGATAGAATTTCAAAAACAGCAATGGCCTAATCATGTAAGTACTGGTGGTGAACTAAGTAATTTTTTAAAATTGCGACATGAAATCGAACTAGATGATGATTTACTATACTATAATAATAGGTTAATTATCCCTACTAACTTGCGAAAGTTTATTTTAAATTTGTTGCATGAAACTCATCTAGGTCTTAACAAAGTAAACAAAACAGTTAATGATTTGTTTTATTGGCCTGGCATTAAATCAGATGTTAACGATATTGTTCAATCATGTAAGGTTTGTCAAAAGTTTCAGCGATCAAAAACTAATGAGCCTCTCCAGAATCACAACATTCCCAATCTTCCCTTTTACAAAGTAGGAGCTGACATAGCAGAATTTGAGAACACTTCATATGTAGTAGTGAAGATAGACTACTACTCTAGATGATGGATAGAGGCTCAGAAAAAAAATAACAAAAACTCTAATGCTGTAATATGTAAGCTCAAGGAAATATTTTCTCGATATGGCATTCCAGCCATTTTAGTAGCTGACAACATGCCTTTCAATAGCATGGAAATAAAAAATTTTGCTAAAAAGTGGAATTTTGAAATTATAACGTCTAGTCCACATTATCCTAAAGGAAATGGTCTTGCAGAAAAAGCAGTAGGGATTTTCAAGAATATGCTGAAAAAATCCAAAGAATCCAATCAAGATATAGAACTGTGTTTATTGAACTACAGGAATTCACCTGTAAGTGTTTTAAAGGAATCGCCCTCACAGTTGCTCAACAGCAGAAGAATGCGGTCTAAATTACCCGTGAGGATTGATGATCTTCAACCAAAACTAGTCGACCAAAATGTTTATGAAGAAATGCTTAAAGAACAGAATAGACAAAAGTCCTATTATAATAAAACAGCAATGCAATGTGAAGATGTTTTTAAACAAGGGGATAAAGTTATGTTACAAAACATTGATAAGAAAACTTGGGAAGAAGCAGTAATATTGAAGGCAATCGAAAACCGATCATATTTATTAAAGAATTACAGTGGGCAGTTAGTAAGAAGAAATTCATATCATATAAGAAGGTTGACTAATAAATCTGAAACAAAACTCCATGACAGTTTAGATTGGGATAACCCAGAACTCCAGCAGACTAACCAAGATGATAACAAGACTAACCAAAATGATAACGATCATCAAGCATCTATGTTATCATCAGGACCGCCCCCTTTTAGAAGCCGATTTGCTAGGTGTGTCAGACCACCTAAAAGACTTGATCTCTAAAAGAGGGAGATGTTTATATATATTAACAGTTTATCCCAAACTGTTATATTTAATGTTTCTTTTTTATAAAACATATGATTATGTTTTAAGTTAGACTCAAGACCAAAATGTAAACAATCATTATTATAGAATTTGAATTAAAAGTGTTATTCATAAAATGAGCTTCTTTTAACTTATCAAACTTGGTGTCTGAGACACAAAAATGTGTCTGGAGAGTCAGGAGAGTGTCTAGTCAGTGTCTTCCCCTCGGACACAGCCGGGACACTCGCGGGACACAAATTGGGCGCTCATTGGAGCTGATCGTAGCATTGAATCAAATGAGAGTGTCCCGCGAGCTATTAGGCCGGGTTTACTCTGGACACTTTCAGAATCCCGTGGCGGCCACAGTTCTAGGAATGAGGGGAGCAGGAAGTCAAAGTTGCACGGGTTCGCCCTGTACTGGTTCACACTGCATTGGCCCGAATCTTGTGTCTCGGCGCGAGTCGCCCGGTCAGCCCCGGCCCAGTCTGGAAAAATAATCCAAAATCCGTTTGAAAAATAATAATTTCCTCCTCAAGATATGATGGATTTTCATAACTTGATTTTACTGGCCAAAAATTACCATTCTCTTCAAACAAAGTACATCTACACGAAAACGGCACCAGTGTGTAACCCGCCTTAGACTGGTTTCATGGGTGATAAGGTCGTACACAGTTATTGGATTTAAATTACAAGTCCTGGTTGGAAAGAAACTACTTATACTCCCTATAATTTTCAAAAAATGAAACTGTTTTTCATTTGATTTTGGAGTGTCCTGTTTTGGAAACCATCAGGAGAAATCAGCTGGATAAAAAAAAACAATAAAACGGAATACATAAATGTGGTAAATGGGGGGAATGGTTTACCAGAGTAACTATGAAAGTATATTGGTTTTATAGGTGGGAGTTAATTCAAGATTCAATTTATAAAACAAATAAAATGATTCATAACAAGAGCCTTCTCATGACAGCATAGATTGTATAAACTTTTTTTCTTTTTACAATTAACTGTTATAAAAAATACTCAAGTAAAATAATATAGAGTGAATTTTCATAATTTTCCTTTTGCCTAAAGTCTTTTTAAATGTAGATATAATTGAAAAAGTTTTTGTTATTATTTTTATTTAAAATAAATAATATTTTGGCGCATTTTTGCTTAGGTTTTTTTAACACTGTGGGAACACATAAAGCTAAGGTTTTGTTTTTCTTGCAGTAGCCAACCCGTTAGACGGCCATAGTGCCATTGTTGTACACGCTTAGGTTCCAATTTCCTGCATGAAAATTTTGTTGTGTTAATTATTTTTGAAGAAAATGAAGTGATTTTCATTTCATTTATTTAGTTTCACTCGTACATGTGTGGGTACGACGAGAAAAAAATAAAAGAGTTATCAGTGCCCAAGTTTACCTAAAGGGATTCACCTAACTTATATCTCGAGTTGAGATATCTCGAAATAAAACGAGTCAAATAAAATATCGGATTAATAGTCTTGTGTTTAATTTTCATGTCTTCCACAAGCAATAAAATGTTTTATTTTCAAGAACAGATACATATCCGTGATATGTTCCCCTTTACTTCTATACAATCACTAAAACTCTGACCCCGCGTAGGAATATTACTGCATTTATCAGTGCGTGGACATGAATATTAATGAAAAAATATAATGAAACAGCTTCTTTTGGGCAATAAAAATGAAGTAGAGTATTTTAAATACTTGTTGAGAACATATGGTCTAAATACGTTTTATTTAACGTTTTATTTAACTTTTCGCACTACTTTCTCCAAACACCCGTGCTGTCATTGGCCACATAGTACAATAAGCTTAAGGGGCTTAAGCCCAGTGCGGCAAATTTTCAGGCGCGGCAAATTTTGGGGGGTTAACAATTGTTTTCGTTATAAAATAAAATTAACTTTAACGGTAAACAAGCTTCCATCATCGGAGGATTGCCTAAACTCCACTACTAAAAATAATTTGCATTTTATTATGCCTGAGAAAGAGCAGATAGGTAAGCATAGGGCATGTCATAGGGTGGCAAGCACTGATAAGCTCCTCGCGCCGTCGTCGCCTTCGCCTTATGGCCCGACGCGATGCAGACAAGGCAATGAGCCTGCGCTACTGCCACCCCCTTCCATCTTCTTCGTTCGTTTTGCTGCCAAAACCCGCGACACTTGTTCAAGACTACCACGTTTACAGACAGGAATGTTTGAAAGTTATTTAGCGTTTTCAGTAAAAAAACTCCAGTCTCCGGAAACAAATTTTGCAAAAGTGTCAATTGTCAAAGCTTAAAACAAGAATATGACTTTGACATTTATGAAAATGGAGCTCTTGTAAAATCAGAGATACAAGACATGAAGACAAAACCAAAAGGGAAAAAATAAAAAAAATTCTTCCTGGTGAAACAAAAAAAATAATAAAATTCATCTGTCAGGCTGGGACAACTTCAGAGTGAATACATACTACGTAATCCTCGACACTCTGATCACTGAGTTACAGAAAATAAAAAAAAATCGTATGATGAGCTGAATTCACTGTTTGGCTTTCTAGTGAAAAGTGATACATTACACCTTGACTTGATGATCACAGCAGCACACAGTGTAATTTTTGTAGTAAAGATCTGCCAAGGCCGGAAGAATTTGCTAATGAAGTATTTCACTTTTTCGGATTTTTAAACCAAATCGACGAAAAAGAACGACCGAAAACCCTTCTCTCACTGTATGAAGCGTTAGACGAAAACAACCTTCAGGAAGTGTACCCTTATATAGACATTGCATTAAAACTTTACTTAACAATTCCTGTATCAAACTGTTCTGCTGAACGATCATGTTCTGTGCTCAAACGCATAAAGGCTTATTCTCGTTTCACAATGGGCGAAAAAATACCTCAAAATGTGGCAGTATTGCGTATCGAACACCAAGTGACAAAAAACTTAGACTATGAAGACACAATTGAGCCTTTTGCAATCGCCAGATGCCAAAGGAAACGGCTGTAGTTGTTTACGCCTGTAGACATTAATATCAGATGAACGCCAAACAAAAATTTGATTTCATATTTTTACCAGTATAGTGATCTGTGGTAGTAGCATATCAGCATATCTAAACTATTATTATTTACTACCTGTAGTAACAGTTTCTAAATAGAATGTTGTCGTTTGGAAAAAGTACACCTTAAGTTTTATTAATGTATTCGTCGTATTTTAAATTCATTTTAATCTTAATAGCACTATCTAGAATACAAATTATTCTTTGTATATTGAAATGTCGCGGGTTTTACTCTCTCCTGTCATTTATGAATTTCAATAATCTGTTTATAATATACGAGTTTAAGTGGTTGTAATAACAAAATAATAATAATAATGATTACGTTGCCATCCTTGAGTTTTAATTCAATCAATAGAAGCTTCAAGAAGGTCACATTATTATTGAAAAGCAAAATGGTTTATTTATAATAACAAACATAAACATAAACCATATTTTTTAATAAAACTAGTGATCATGGATTTCTTTCATATAGTGTTTACCGTTTAACCTGTTAGTTTTTGAGTTCTGGAGGCTTATTGACAGTTAAAACAAGGCCGCACAGATGAAGCCATGTCGATGCACGCAATTTGTGTCAAACGAATAGGGAGTCCAATCCTGGGATCCCGGATCCCGTATGATTTTAGAGCTTATTCAATCCCGGGACTTTTGGCTCAGTCCCGGGATTTTTGGGATTATAACATTTACGTGTAAAATCCATACTTAATAGGATCTCATTAGTTAAAACAATGTTATAACTATAAGAAACCACAGTTAAATGTTATTTCTGACCAAATGATCATGGTTATATGAGTGATTTGTCATGTTATATTATGTATATATAAGTGGTTTCCAATTAATATTATCAAGCTTTTGAAAAAATACATGGAGATTTTTACTTGTTTCTCATAAAGGGTATTGAAATTGCTGTTAAGTTTAATTACTATGCTCTAAAGATCATTTTTATCCGCTATTTTATCTTACTTTTAGTTTTTCTCCTTAAATTTTTCCAAGTCCTGATATTGTTTGGTAAGGTAACTATATATTAATACTTTGTATAAGACTTCCTTTAAATTATGTTTTAGTAAATATTTTTACGGTTCTTTTACATGGTTCGCGGTTATTTAGGACCATCCTGATAACGTGTTCCGTTTTCACTCCGATATCTACTACTGTATTCAAAGGTTCATGACAAGGCTGACTATGACGTATTTTTTTACGCTCTAAGAGTTGTGATACATAAAATCACATTAACAACTCAAAACTAAACAGAAAACCTCTTTCTATATTGCATCATAATACAATACCATGTATGTATGCGAAAGTATACAAAATATTTCTTTTTGTATCGGCAAATACTATGTTGGGTCAATCCCGGGATCAGTACCAGGATCCGGGATTATTTTTTTCAGTCCCGAAATCCCGGAATTGAAAATATCCTCCGGGATTGGATTCCCTACACACGAAATATAATCACACGTTTTGAAGAAGCAATGTTTCAAATGGTACCGGTCGTGCAAGGGATTAAAAAACACGTGGATATTTAATTAGTAGTTTTTGAAATCCTGTACATTCAGCCATTTGCCAAGACGTGTCGCACGTCGATGACTTACCGAATGGCCATTCTCACATGCGTGCGGGGCCTTGCTAGGACCTAGGACGTTCATATTGTTGGCGAGGTTGGTTTGGCGGGGGGGGGGGGGGGGGGGGTTGGGAGGGCGGCAGTGCACTACCAGCCCCTAGGCGGCAAATATCTAAATCCGCAGTTGCACACGAAATATAATCGCGCGTTTTGAAGAAGCAATGTTTCAAATGGTACAGGTCGTGCAAGCGATTAAAAAACACGTGGATATTTAATTAGTAGTTTTCAAAATCCTGTATGTTCAGACATTTGCCAAGACGTGCCGCACGTCGATGACATACCGAATGGCCGTTCTCATGTGCGTGCGGGGCCTTGCTAGGACCTAGGACGTTCATATTGTTGGCGAGGTTGGTTTGGCGGGGGGGGGGGGGGGGGGTTGAGGGGGCGGCAATGCACTACCAGCCCCTAGGCGGCAAATATCTAAATTCGCCCCTGACAATAGACGGAGCACAAGATACCGCGACGTGAAGCCTAAATTTGCTTCTAGTCTCTATGCATGGAAAAAACGAAGTACGTAAAAAATTACAAATGTGGTATCAAATAAATTAAAGGTCTAAATCTCAGAATCACTATATACCAAATATAAATGGCTTACAGGTATTGTACACATCGTAAATACTGATAACCTAGAAGCTTGTCCTGACACTTTTCGAGAGAAGCTACCGCCACGGAATGCACCTGTAACGCTCATATGATGTGTAAACTGCTTCTAAACCATTTATAATTGGTACCATAGTAATTGTGAGATTCAGACCTTTAGTTTGATACTACATTTGTATTTTTTTAGTCGACTATTTTTGTAAACAGAAGTTTAGATTGACTATGTTTTTATGCAGGCGCCGCACGGATGAACACTCCCGTAGTAACTAAATATCGACCAAACTACGTCAGCTAATTTTTTCAAAAAATATGATTTGAGAAATTCATCTCTTTAGCAACATTTTCCACCATTTTTTTATTTTGCCTGACCAAAAAATAAAAAAAGTAGCAGTTGGCTACTTTTTTCATGTAATATTTTAAAGTTTATTAAAAACTGGTGACTTAATATCATTTTTTAAATAGAAAAAAAAATATTAAGGAAATATGATTGATGCTATTATTGTTCCAAACTAAAGGAACAAAAAATTTTAACCTTAAGCCTCAATGCTAAATGGTATAAACTACGAATTATTTGAAACTTGAGCACTGTCAGATTACGCGGTTTTCGGCGCCGTTTTATGTTTCTATACCTATACAATGCTCCGTCTATTTCTACTATGTGGTCGCTGCGTGCGGTAATGTTTGAATTCACCACCCATCTATGTGGGCGACACCGAATTCCCTCTCCTCTTAAGGAGTTACCTTCACAAAGCTATAATGCCAAAAAGCCACTAGATTTTACTTTCAAAAACCAATTATTGACATTATGCCTACTTAATATTATAAGCTAATAACATTTATTTGCTTGAAAACAGTATTATAATTAAAATGCTGAAGCGTATTACAGAACTCGAAAAAAAATCAACGTGTCAATCCATTTTTTTAGATTATTTAAAAATATAGTCCACTTACAATATTAAAATGCGCTTCAAATAATCAACAAAGACGTCTACTTAAAGTTTGTAGTGATAATTCAGTATGTTTTTATTCTTTTAAATTGAGGCAGCTAAGTTGGGAAGTTCAAGTACAACAGTAGGGTACAAATTTAGGTCAACATATACGTGACGGAGGGTCTGCGGGGACGAGGAGGGGGTTTCCGTAGCGTTGCCGGATCGTGGCCGCCGTTTGGGGATAATATCTATAGGATATATACAGGTGGCCGCTAGTTTAAATCAAGTTTCTGTAGACCATATACGCGCGAGAAATATACGAATGCGACTGCGGCGTTCCAAGCGGAAAAGTGGCAAACTAACTATATACGAAAATCATAATATACGCCGTAATTTGGCAGCTACATAAAATTGTTTTTCTTTTAGTTTTCGTCATAATGGTAAAAAACAAGGGTTTGGCGATTTGGCGGCCATATACGGCCGCCAATAAGGACCGGCCGCCAAATCAAATGCAGATCCGTCCATGTACGGCCACCACTTGGGACCCGATTTTTACATAATATATATATATAGAGAGAGAGAGAGAGAGAGGGTGAGGCAGGCCACCCATGCACATAGTTTTACGGGAGTACGGTTTAACCTAGAAACGCCAAATTAAATTATTCCCCCTAAATCACATATGAAGAATTCATTTTAAACATTTACAACATGATCTGAGGACAGGGTGTTCCAGAAATGAAGGTCACGGGTTCGAATCTCGAAATTTTCTTATGTAAACCTATGACACATCTACATTTTTAAAAAGATCTTGTTTAGAGAAACATTTTGGTGAAAACAGAACCTAATTATCTCAACCCGTTTCAAGATGGCGGCCATTTTTTTGATTTTGTTGCCTATTGATGGCATACCCTGTATTTTCAAAACCGCTAAACATTTTTCAGTTTTGATTGAAAATTCGTAATCCTGGTAAACAAAGCTCGACAATGATGTGTTACATGTCACAATTTTCAAAATTATACAGAACCCTCTAGACTCTGTCCTCCTTGACATAAAAAAACCATGTTAAGTTGATAATAAAACGTGTCAGCTAAACTGTGCTGATATACAGTCATCTATGTGATCAGTGAAGCAATATTGATGAATAGAATTTTTTTTAATTCCATTTTTACTTTCTTCCCTTTAGTGTGCAGAGAAACTATTGTTTACGTCAAAATTGGTGAATTTAGGTTGTTGGTGTAAATATTTGTTTTAGTGCTCCCTGCATCCAAAAAAATGGTTTTCGGAATGGTGTCTGTCCCTCCATGTGGATGTTGGCCTGAAGGGCCTAGGTATGAAGCCGTGATATCTGCAGGCTTTTTTTCCAATTTTTAAAATTTTTTTATTTTTAAGCCTATTTTCCCGTAAAAACCCATAAAAACTAAAAAACCAAATATCTCAAAACCTACTCCTTACGTTCTTGATATAAATTTAATGGTATTTAGTGCTTAAGAGGGTTCCCTACCAACGGCAGTTTTTGTTTTTCTGCGACACTACGGCGACTTTTGGAACTGCGGCTCCATAAGAGCCCTTGTTAAATTTGTACACTTTTTGCCACGCAAGCCGGTGCAGGGGTAAACGCGGTGTCATTTAGCGCCTCCAGTTATTAAAATAAAAGTTATTCGGATATAGCATTGTAAAGATAACGAGTTGCAGAGTGTTTATTGCTGCTCCAAAATCGTGTATCCTCACTCATTAAAAAGATATACATGGCGTTAAAGTTGGTTAACTTCAACAGAATGTATCTTCAGAATACGTTAACAAGAGCGATTTTGGGTTAGCAAATAACATTCTACAACTCTTTATCTTTGAAATGCTGTGTTAAATTAAATTTTATTTTGTAAACTGTAGGCGCTAAATGACACTGCGCGGAGCGTGTTTTAGGAATGTTTTGGGGTAGGTAGGGAACCCTCTTAAAATCCTATTACTTTAAATGAGCAGTTCTTGCAAATAAATCCTATCTGGAAAACGACTCGAAAACGACTAACGATTTTGATAACATTTTGCATGTAGGTGTAGTTTTTATTTTTAAGTTCACCTACGTCGTTGAATTTGCTATAGAAACACATTTTTTTATAGAAAAATGAAATTTAAAGTTTTAACATAGGGTTATATGAGTTCCCTTGATGGTTACAGAATAACAAGGAAAAGTAAACAAAAGAATTCTTAATCATTCTTATCATTCTTTTTGAGATAGGACCCTCATGGAGGACGTTACCCTGAATATGAGTGAAGGATGAGTGTGATGATCGTGATGATAGTAAATCATCAAATCATTAAATCACCCAGCTGTTTGTAAACAAGCCTTTTGAAACTTTTATAGCACGTTGCAGGCATCAATGTATGTGGAACAGAACTGAGATAATACAATTGAGTACAGACGTACAGATTTTTCATGGAGTATTAAAATACAATCCTCACCTTAAAATTTCAAACAGGCAAACGGCTTCGAGTTTTACGTTAATTAGAAATAACACCAAAAAACAACATGTCGTTGTTTACATAAAGGGGTTTTGATGTTTTAGATTTACTGAATTTATATCAGTTTATTGCTTTTTAAAGTTTGCAAGTACGATTTATGTAGTAGAGATAGACAAATACTCGAAAATTTACAAAGAAAAAAAATCACTTCATTTTATGAGGACAAGGTTCATCCAAAGAGATCATCGAAGAAAAGTCCTTCAAACCAAGATTATCTATCGTCGCCAAGAGAAAAAAAACAAACATTGCTCTATTCAACTCAATCCACTTCAGTTTGATGCATTTGCTACAAAATTTGGATGCTCAGAAAATTTATTTTCTGTTATTTGTGAAGTAATATCGTATATTTGATGTTTTGATTTTAATTTTTGCGGAAATTTGCCATCACTGATTAGTAAAAAACAAGTTTCATGACGTTTCGGGACCTGGAATCTGATCCCATCTTCACAGACGGAAATATCCTATAATTTGAATTTTTTGCAATATTGTAATCAATTAACGACTGGCATTGTTGAGCAATATGAATTCCCCGTTGAGATCTATAGCACTTGGCCACTTAAACAAACAATGAGAGCATCAATTAGAAAAACAAAGACCGAATTAATTGAATAATGAACGAAATGGAAACCTCGCTCAGTAATTCAACCAACAAAGTTCATATTGTTGGTTGACCTGGGGAACCATATTAACTTATACGTTTGGAAATGTTAAGTTTCCCCAAGCGAAGCTCGGTCCCCAGATATTTAAAAATAAAATCTATATCTATATATCCTATACTCTTAGATGAGCAATGTTATCGGTCTTGTATGTATGCTTGCGTGCTTGCAAATTTATCTTAAAAAAACGGCTCCGAGGATTTCCTTCAAAGTCTGGAAATAAGTAATTTATGACTCAAAAACGTCTTTAATGCAGATTACTTGGCCAGAGAAAATCTAATAAACGTAATAAATCAAATTTTAAAGTTGTAAAATTTTAACATTGGCCTTATTAGTCCAGCAGCTGACAGCACTTCTGTGTGCAAACTTGCGTAGGCTGAATTTTATTGCAGGACCTGTTAGTTTATTACATGGGAAGGTTAAAAAACTTGGGTGGACATCTCCTACCCCCTAGGTTTTCCCAGGATGACGTTTTCAAAATGGCCGCCAATTATCTGTTTTTCACCATTAAATTTATAAAAATCATGACCATCGCCCAATCTGTGGATTTAACATAACAAGAATCGGTTGAAATTACCACTTAGTATATACCTAACGATTAAAATCTCGTTTTCAAAAGTTGCATCACTACATGTCCGCCATTTTGGAAATAATCCGCCATTTTGAATTTATGTAAGCTTTTAATTGATCAATCATAGTGAGGCTCAAAACCAACGTAGGATCGTGATTTTTATTTTATTTTAAAGCCAATTAAATTTCCTACAAGAAAATTCCAGGTGGAATACATCCAATCAGTATAACCAATGTGTAATTTTAATGTAAAACAAGTACCTAAAAAATCGACGATGTAATTTTCGTGTTTTACGGATTATTTTGCTAACAAAGAAACCTACACCTCCACTGAGGAAATAAAGGAAATGGAATGTACCAAACTAATCTCAAGGCATATGAATAACTATCTAAGACAAGATTTCATAATACATTTGCCGCTTGTCGGTCTTTTTGGGAAATAATTCACTATTTTGAATTTATATACTAGTTTTTAATTGCCAAAGCGTTTTCCGGCTAACAGTTGCAGTAAACACTTATATTTTCATTTTATTTTACTCTTTGATAAAGTTCTTACGAGAAAATGTAAAATGGAATGCATCAAATAAACATAAACAATACGAAATTGCAATGTAAAAGAAGTATTTTAATGATTTTCTAATAGTAGGGTAAAAAGCAGGCCATAAGATGTCTTCTTCGTGATTATGTAGGCTATGTTTTGCGAATGGTGGCAACCATGTTTTTTTGTGCCTTTTGACCTATTGAATGCAAACTGTGAGTTTGCCACCTTCAAATTTGGTGCGGGGACCAGTAATCCAAGATGGCGGACAAAATGGCTTAATAATGTTGTAGGCTTAGTTTTTTTTACCTTTCCCTCGCTACATTTGATGAAAGTTCGGCTGTCTTAACAAAGAAAAGGTTGGGAGAGGGGAAACACTTAATGTTGGTTATATTTTCACATCCGGTCGCCATATTGGATCCGCCATATTGGATATAAGTTATTTTTTGAAATGTAAATATGGGGTTGTGACACATCATTTCAAACTGCTTTTTTTGTGACAAACTCAACGCTGTAATCCGTTCTTCTAAATCTCTGCTTGTTCTCAGGTTATTAATAAATTATTTAATAATTATATTCTCATTTTTTCTGTTTCTTTTAGTCCTGTTGCCCAACGATATGACCTTGAATTAAGGTCCAACTCACACTTTGTGATCGATTCTCGTACTATTTTATAAATTGAACAAGATTATGAGGGGTTCCAGAGTGGCACCCATGGAAAATGTTGAATATCGATGGTCAAAGTTACAGTGCCGAAAATACAGAAACAAATATTGAACAAAATTGTATGTATGACATTCATGGGAATATTTTCCAAAATATCGATTTGAAAACACCGCCAATAGTTGCTGGATGGTAAATACTTAATTTAAAATGGCAAATAGCTTTTAACAGCCATGTACGTTGGATCCGCCATGTTGGATATAACATATTTCTCTCAAATTGAATGTGGTGTTACACATAAAAACAATGTTTTCACGCTGATTACAATGCCGCGATCTGTTTGAAAAAAGTACTGTTTCGATCACAAGATATAGAGCGTATTTTTTGTGAACACTTTTGGGATCTCTTAAACTATAAGAGATACACGGAAGGTTAAAGTAGCTAAGTAATGCGTAATCTAAGAACAAGTAAAACGTTGGTGAGCAATAAAAAATATTCGACTAACTCGTTCTCCACGCTAGAAAAACTATAGTTGCCCATAACTAAATTTGTACTAAATCGCTCACTTTTTAAGATATGAGGCTGTATGAGGGGTCAAATTTACATTAAATTTGTTTTATTTTTTTACGATACTATTTATGGTTTTTTAGAATAATGCCCAAGCAAACAATTTTAAATGCCCAACATGTAAAATTTAAATTTTCATTGGAAACATATTTTCCCAGAACTATAAGATTTTTATTTTCAAATGTGTTTGCAATCAAAGAAAACATTTTTTGTATAAATGATAATGGGTTATAATGTACTGGACTTTTCATTACAATGAAAAATATGGAAAACCGCTGATTATTACTAAACAGCAGCTGATTGACTGAAAACAGCTGATTGGCAGCGAAAAGCTGGTTTTATGGACAAATACTTTACGCACCTTCACTCAGAACAGCTGATTTGTTTGTAATTTAACTTTTAATATTAATCGGCTGTTTCTAACTAATCAGCTGATGACTTTAAATCAGCTTTTCCCCTTTTCTTTATTTTTATCAGAAATTCAGTACATTTTTATAACCCATAATCATGTATAATAATTAATAAACATAAATATAAACTTATTTTTAATATTTAATGGCTTACTATATTGGATTCATAATAAAAATAAAGAAAAGGGGATTAGCTTATTAATAGTTATCGGATAATTGACTAAAAACATCTGATTGAAGTTAAAAGGTAATTTACAATCAAATTAGCTGTTTTAAATGAAGATAAGTATTTGACCGTCAAATAATAGCTTTTTCGCTGCCAATGTGCTGTTTCCACTCAATCAGCTACTTAGTACTAATCAGCTTTTTCCATATTTCTAACATTTATGGAAGTTCTAGTATATTCTAACCAATATGGCGGGTCCAAGATGGCGGCTGAAAACTATTATCCACTTTAATTAAGTATTTACCTTCCGGCAACTATTGGCGGTGTTTTCAAATCGATATTTTGGAAAATATTCCTATGAATGTCATACATACAATTTTGTTCAATATTTGTTTCTTTATTTTTGGCACTGTAAACTATGACCATAGTTATTCAAAATTTTCCATGGGTGCCACTCTGGAACCCCTCATAATCTTGTTCAATTTATAAAATAGTACGAGAAACGATCACAAAGTGTGAGTTGGACCTTAATTCAAGGTCATATCGTTGGGCGACAGGACTAAAAGAAACAGAAAAAATAAGAATATAATTATTAAATAATTTATTAATAACCTGAGAACAGGCAGAGGTTTAGAAAAACGGATTACAGCGTTGAGTTTGTCACAAAAAAAGCAGTTTGAAATGATGTGTCACAACCCCATATTTACATTTCAAAAAAATAACTTATATCCAATATGGCGGATCCAATATGGCGACCGGATGTGAAAATGTAACCAACATAAAGTGTTTCCCCTCTCCCAACCTTTTCTTTGTTAAGACAGCCGAATTGTCATCAAATGTAGCGAGGGAAAGGTAAAAAAAACTAAGCCTACAACATTAATAAGTCATTTTGTCCGCCATCTTGGATTCCTGGTCCCCGCACCAAATTTGAAGGTGGCAAACTCACAGTTTGCATTCAATAGGTCAAAAGGAACAAAAAACATGGTTGCCACCATTCGCAAAACATAGCCTACATAATCACGAAGAAGACATCTTATGGCCTGCTTTTTACCCTACTATTAGAAAATCATTAAAATACTTCTTTTACATTGCAATTTCGTATTGTTTATGTTTATTTGATGCATTCCACCTTACATTTTTTCATAAGAACTTTACCAAAGAGTAAAATAAAATGAAAATATAAGTGTTTACGGCAACTGTTAGCTGGAAAACGCTTTGGCAATCGAAAACTAGTATAAATTCAAAATAGCGAATTATTTCCCAAAAAGACCGACAAGCGGCGAATGTATTATGAAATCTTGACTTAGATAGTTATTCATATGCCTTGAGATTAGTTTTGTACATTCCAGTTCCTTTATTTCCTCAGTGGAGGTGTAGGTTTCGTTGTTAGCAAAATAATCCGTAAAACACGAAAATTACATCGTCAATTTTTTAGGGACTTGTTTTACATTAAAATTACACATTGGTTATACTGATTGGATGTATTCCACCTAGAATTTTCTTGTAGGAAATTTAATTGGCTTTAAAATAAAATAAAAATCACTATCCTACGTTGGGTATGAGCCTCACTATGATTGATCAATTAAAAGCTTACATAAATTCAAAATGGCGGACATGTAGTGATGCAACTTTTGAAAACGAGATTTTAATCGTTAGGTATATACTAAGTGGTAATTTTCACCGATTCTTGTTATGTTAAATCCACAGATTGGGCGATGGTCATGATTTTTATAAATTTAATGGTAAAAAACAGATAATTGGCGGCCATTTTGAAAACGTCATCCTGGGAAAACCTGGGGGGTAGGAGATGTCCACCCAAGTTTTTTAATCTTTCCATGTAATAAACTAACAGGTCCAGCAATAAAATTCAGCCTACGCAAGTTTGCACACAGAAGTGCTGTCAGCTGCAGGACTATATGGGTTGTCGTGATAGCGACGAGAATAAACAAGGAAAGTGTAAACAAATGAAGTAACCATAACAGCTGTTTGGAATCTACAGCCATCAAGGGAAAATACTGCAAATGGGATGAAGAGTCCATGGAGCAATAAAATACCCCCGTAGCAGCAGACCTGCATACTCAGCGAATTTCAATTGCAAAGTACATGTTTCAATCCAATATAGCGAGATTTGACACGATTTTTAAGCTCCATAAGAAGAACATTGGGAATGAGTATGCAGGTTTGCTGCAACAGGTATTTTAAAACTGGGTGGTTTTAATTCAATGTTTAGTAGATCTGAACTAGAAGAAGCCGTACACCAAGTTTTATCAAGATATGTTAAGAAATAAGGAAGATAATATTGCATTTTTTTATTTCCCATAAGGATAACATGGGGAATGAGTATGCAGGTTTGCTGCCATAAAAACTGTAATATTCGGGATTTTATACTAAAATACATTAGACCTCATCTATATGAAGCCACAAACCAAGTTTTATTAAGATATGTTGAGAAATAAGCGAGATATAGAATTTTACTTATTCCCCATAAGGTTAACATTGGAACAACGTACTGTGTTTACCACTTTCAGTATCTCGGTAACCAATGGACATAGAGCAGTGATTCAAAACACTAAATTGTTTGTTTTTTCGAGCTGAATTCAATGGTGCTAACCAAAATTCGATAAATTTTATTTTTCTATATAAAAAACTCGAAAACCCCATTTTTGGGAGGGTTTACCCTGCTTTACCCCCCCTTCCGGTGGTCCGATCGGGCTGGTTCATGAACTCGTCCGAATAATTACTACTTTACATGCCTGTGCCAAATTTCATTCCGATCGGACCATTTTTGCGAGCGCTATCGTGCTTACAGACACATATATATATATATATAGATATACATATATATCTAGAAATTTGAACGAATGGTGTTTTTTGCTTCTGGGGGCCCCAAAACGAAAAGTTATCATGGTCTTAGGCTTAGGTCTTACCATGAGACCTACGGTAATAGCTTCTTCCCTATAGGGGAAATTCTCTAAAAGGTTTCTATTTATCAATTTTATGACATTGAAATATTTTATGGTAACTGGATGAACTGGTAAACATGAAATAACACTGAGCAAGGCTCGGTCCACCAGGTACTACTTATTTAATACGCTAGGGTTTTTGTGATCATTTCTCCTCCTAAACTACCTGGCCGATTTTGATAATTTAGGTCTTGTTGGAAAGTGCTTGGTGTGTAGTTTTGCAGGAAATAAAATTTATAAAGATTATACTAAAGGGAACGGCCCTAGAAGCCCTTTAAGTTTTGTATTTGTCCATAAGATTTAATATGGGCAAATAAATTTTAAATAAAGCAGCTGATTGGAGCAAACAAAGTTTACCAGCAAAGCCATGTGTTATTATTGGAATTGAAACAACTGATACATACGAGGTATGTTCGGAAAGTAAGTTCCGTTTGGGAGTAAAACAATTCTCAATGCATTTACAACATTTTTATTATATACATCTTAAAGAACATATCTTAAACTACTTTTCCACATAGTTCCCACAAATATGTAGGCACTTGTTATATCTAGGGAGAAGCTTTTCAATTCGTACTGAAATAATTCTGCCTCCTGTGCACGCAGCCACCCGCTGACGCCATCTTTAAGTTCATCATCATTCACAAACCGACAGAGGTTACAATGGTGTACAGAAGAGTTCGTGAAACTTGTGGGAAATACTCAAAGAGATCAGTAATTTTGAATTTCCTTTTTTCCCGAACTGTATCGTTGATTTTGGCAACGAGATCGTCAGTAACAACAGATGGTTGGCCACTCCTCCATTCATCGTGGACATTAGTGCGACCATCTTTACAGTTCGGGAAAAAAGGAAATTCAAAATTACTGATCTCTCTGAGAGTTTCCTACGAATTTCACGAACTCTTCTGTACACCATTGTAACCTTTGTCGGTTTGTGAATGTCAATGAACTTAAAGATGGCGTCAGCGGGTGGCTGCATGCACAGGCGGCAGAATTCTTTTCAGCACAAATTGAAAAGCTTCTCCCTAGATACAAGAAGAATCTAAATATTGTGGGAACTATGAAGAAAAGTAGTTTAAGGTACGCTCGTTAAGATGTATATAATAATAATGTTGTAAATGCATTGAGAACTTTTTTACTTCCAAATGGAACTTACTTTCCGAAGGTACCTCATATATTGATGCAGACTTCAAACGTTCATTCATGAGTAGATTTAGTTAGCCTTTTTAGTTCAGGTTAAGATTAAAAAGGGTTATAATTTATTAACAAAAACTGAATTACAAAAATGTTTGCAAAAATAACGTAAAATGACGTAATCAACTTATCTATTTTTTTTCAAAATATAATTTGATTCATTATCTATTTAAAACAACCCATTAAAAAACATGTGTGTGGTATAAACATATTCACAGTAGATTTTCAAACAACTGTTTTCTAATATTATGATGCCTGTAATAATTATTTAAACTAATAATTTAAGTATGACAAAGGTCCCTTGGTGAACCAAGGCGACCAATTGAGTATATATACAATTTTCTTGGAGTTGATGGTGAAATTTAAAGTGAAGTTTGATTGTGAGTAATGATCTAAAAATGAAAATGTAGTGGTCGCATTAAGGCACTTGATCACGATAAATAAATCTAACAATTTGTAAGGTTTTCATCAAACAATTTTAATTGTTCAACTGTGATGTGTTAGTTATAATTATGTAAAAAATATATACAATATAATTTTAACAATTATTTTGGTACTATATATATATATATATATATATATATATATATATATATATATATGTTATGTATAACTGGCGCCAATTCTTGTGGCCCAGACTAAAAGACTACTGTTAATTTTAGCATTGGGCTTATGGACGGCGTGGGCCACAAGAATTGGCGCCTGTTATACTGTGGTTGTAGGAAGGATGTTCCATAAACTTGAATTTACTATTTTATTTTTTCCTAAACAAAATTATCTCCTGAAAGATGAGAACTGTTGTAAATAATCTCAGTATTACCGCAAGTGACTTTGAAGTTTAATCATATCATTAAGAAAATAGTTCTAGAATACTGTATTATAATTCTTTTTATTCAGTAATCAATACATGGCAATTGCTTGATTCCAAGCAACGGGTTTACTTGTGACACACAAACCGCATGTCTGTAAAAATGATTCGAAGTTATATGAATGTAAGTGTTGAAATATGATTTTTTTTAAATTTACTTTAAATTATAATAATTAATTTACTTCAATTTTTTAAAATTATAATTTAATTCTAAATTATATTACATTAGAAAATAATTATAAATTATATTATAATATATGTTTGTAACCGTGAAATTTGGTTTGAAAAATAAACAATCCAGTATCTTGAATTATCTATCTACGTCAACTGGTTGAGCAGACTATTAATTGATATTTCCATTTGACGGTAAACGCAGGACGTTGCTTAATGTTATACTTCAGACGAATATTTGGAAACCGAAGATCTGATTTCTCCGTTAATTACTAACCCTATTTAAAATAATTTGGTATTTTTTATGAGATAATTATAAATTTTCTTTAATCCTATTAGTTTTTTTCTTTACCTAAATAGTTTAAAGGAGAAAGTATTTGTCAGTTTGCTGATACCATTTATTAGAATATTAAATGAAGGAATATTAAACTTTTAAGGCCAATGGGCCAATGGGCTTGGTTGTGTTGACCTTTTATTCAACACAACCAAATAAATAAAATCAATAAAAATAAAATGTCAATAAAATATATAAAATAAAATGTAAATAATAAAAGCAAATAAATCGGTCCAATAGAACTCTAGATCTCACACGGAATATACTTGCATTACCCCATGTAATTGATACGAGAGATTTTTATTTCCGTTTCTGGAAAATTTAGTGGGGTGATAGCTAAAATCGAAGCAAAATGGAAAAATATATACAGATAAAATTACCGTACCTTTTATTTGGTACCAGCCATGTGCAAATTGGTTGAATAGTACAGTAGAGTCCCACAAACCCGGACTAATGTGGACCGAACGGTGTCCGGGTTTGTGAAAATTCCGAGTTATCGGGAAATGAGTAAAAATAAGAAAAATAAGAATAGTTTCTGTTATTTCTATAAGAAATCATTTGTTTATTGCATAGTAAAAATATAAAAACTATATTAGTTAAAAAAAAACTTAAAGAAAAACGAAAACTGTTCTAAATGTGTCACACCGTTCTCTGGCCTTGAATCTCAATGCACTTTATTGCTCTGGCAGGCTTTCCGAGTTATCCAGAATTCCGGGTTATCGAAGTCCGGGTTTGCGGGACTCTACTGTATGGTCAGGCTCGCTGTCATAAGTTTAAATTTTCCCTTATGTTAAATCTTTATAAGGAAAGTTTATTTTCCTTTTAACCCAATTAACATAAATATTTTCAAATACAGCATTCATTGTAGATCTCAAAATGACATTTAATACAGTAGAGTCCTGCAAACCCGGAATTTGATAACCCGGAATTCTGGATAACTCGGAAAGCCTACCAGAGCAATAAAGTGCACTGAGATTAAAGGCCAGAGCATGGTGTGACACATATAAAACAGTTTTGGTTTTTCTTTCAGTTTTTTTTTGTAACTGTTAATGTAGTTTTTATATTTTTTACTATGTAATAAATAAATGATTTCTTATAGAAATAACAGAAACTATTCTTATTTTTTCTTATTTTATTCATTTTTCGATAACTCGGAAATTTCACAAACCCGGACACCGTTAGGTCCACATTAGTCCGGGTTTGTGGGACTCTACTGTATGAGTGTAAACCAATTAGTTGCAATAAACATTTTAGCAATCAAATCTTATTTTTTATATAACTATAAATCTCTATAGTTGAAATAATATAAAACCGTATTAATTTTTTCTTTCCATTTAAAGGATAACACATAATAATTGCATACATTTTTATGTACTGGCCATAATAAACCAAATGCTTCTTGAATAATGTTTGCTCTTCTTCTGTTGCAATTCAAAATACCTCATGTCTTCACAATCAGCTGATTGAATGACTGTAAAATAGTACCTTTGCAAAGGTTTGAAAATGTGGATCTTTTTAATTTAAGTAAGCAAGATAACGTAAAAGTAAATAAAACCAGCAAATATAGAAATGTTGAGCTTTTATTTGGTACAATCTGCATGAAAATTGGTTCAGTGGAAATCTCAGTCGAACTATACAAAGGATTGGAAAGTTAGATTTTCCCCCATTGAAATCCCCATAAGAAAAGTTTATTTTCTATTTTTTACCCAATTAACATAAATATTTTCAAAATTCAAACATAACCTGCACATATAGGGCTGATAACCTTTGTTTTGGTATAACTGCGTGTAAATCAGTCCAGTAGTACGGCCAGGCTCGCTGTCATAAGCTTCAAATTTCTTCCCCATGATAAATCTCCAAGTGAAAAGTCTATTTTCTATTTTTTACCCAATTAACATGAATATTTTCAAAATACAAATAAAACCTGCACATATAGAGCCGATAACCTTTGTTTTGGTACAACCCACTTGTAAATTGGTCCAGTAGTAAGGCCAGGCTTGCTGTCATAAGCTCCAAATTTCTTCCCCATGTTGAATCTCCATAAGAAAAGTTTATTTTCCATTTTTTATCCAATTACCATAAATATTTTCAAAATACAAATAAAACCTGCACATATAGTATCGATAACCTTTATTTTGGTACAAACCGCATGTAAATTGGTAGAAATGAATTTGTACTCCATATTGAAGTTTCAAGTCTAAAGTAACAGGTTATTTTCAAAAGTTTGCCTGATGGGCAACAATTTGTCTAGAAAATTGAAAAATCACAATACTTACATTTTTCCATTGAAAGGCGTTTAACTCTGCGAAACACCATAAAATGAACATGAAACTAAAGCCTACCATATTATATTGTTTTAGAAGTCACGAAGTGACGCGGGCTACACGTTAGTATTTAAGTATTGTTTCCTTAAAGTTAACCCATTGACTCCCAAGTTTTTTTTTATTTCTCAAGTTTTGGTTGAAATATTTTTATTTTGTCTGTATTTGGTCTACAATTTTGATATTATATGTCCTTTTTGATTGTCCATATGTATTGACAATAGGCTGAATTAATTAATAAAAAATAAATAAATTGTGTCCACCTCCTCTATACAAGGGTAAACAAAAGCCAAACTGGTGTTCACTGCAATCCCTACTAAACGTACAAATGCCATCAACTTCCACCCAAGCCGGTCACCGTTTATTTTAGGTGGGCCCTCCCACCAACTTAACCACACATTTGCAAGCCTAATTGGAATTGCGCATGAACGGGTCTCAAACCCCCGACGCTCCGAATGTCTTCGACGTTGACTCGTCAGTCAACGCCTTAGACCCTTGGTCGCATACAACCAGTCAGATAGAAGCTTGTTTGACTCATAAAACCTACGGTTCTAGCGAACCCTGATGGCAATTCATTGAACCACTTGAGCAATCAGTCTTGTGGTAATCCAGTGAACTACTAAGCTAAGCCCTCACTAACAGCACCCGGAGGACATAGAAATCGATCACGAGACAGTCTCGTGTAAAGTCTCCATTGGGTTAAGACTGAAACAACCAAGTCCGAAACTCGGATAAAGTGTAACTGGATCCAATGCTAAAGTCAGGCGAAAACCATGCCATCATTTTCACCGTTGGGTGGCAAGAAGGTCTAATCTTGCGGGACCCAGGTGCCAGTTGAGTGAACAATGTTTCAATCAAACTGGCATTTACCAAACAATAAACTGAGTAAACAAATCATATATTTAATTTCGTAAGACGATTCTTTGCTTCAAAATTTTGGGCGTCTGGCAAGTCGTAGAAAGATGGGAGAGGGCTCAAATTGAAGGTCTCTATTCCGTGATGGCGGGAAAAATAATGAAATTGCTTGAAATTCACCAGAGAACGAGAAATAACGTATATATCTGCCATTTAAAAAACATTGGGATCTAAAAACGTCTGCTTTGTTTACATAAATCATGTAATGGTTATACTTGATTGAAAACCATGTGGTAGGCTAGATATTAGTCTAAGGTAGATTCAATTTGCTATGAAGGTATTTTGCACTATCATACATAAGGATTGTTCGAATTTTCCCTCATTAGGGGCTTTTAGCCCCTTCAAGCCACTAGTATAATTTTATATCACTTTTTACAGCTTGAAATGACAAATCTTATGGTAACCATTGTGATTCCAAAAACTAATTGCATAGATTTTAATAATTTGTCTAGCGCAAAATATTTAACTAGTTGTTGTTTCTGTTTGTTTTTTTTCATTTTCTACATGCATCCCTTGTATTGGCCTGCTGATTTTGAGCTCGTTCCTCAGGCACAGGAATTTCCTTTGTGAGGAACATTCCTAGATGTTTATGAAGTATTGTATTTATGTATTTGTACTCTGTTTCAAGGAATGATGCAATTTTTGATTTGATCTGAAATATTTTTAATGCTCTTAAAATAAGAGATGAAAAATGTAATAAGCAAGGAAGTTTTTTTATATTTTGATCAGATAAAAAGTGTCAGTGACAAAGTTGTAGATAACATTCCAGAGATAATTTTTTGTCTCAACAATTATTTTGTAGGATTTCTCATTTTTGCAAGAGATTAATTTAAATAATTGATTATCAGATTATGGGCCGACAATTGTCTTACAACGCCAGACTTCCCTACACTGAAGGAACAGGTTTATTATTTGTTTTTATTCATTTCCAGCCAAACATTGTCCCTTATCTTTGTTAATTATTGCAATTTTAAGTTATGTTTATATTAGAAATTTTTTCTCTATTTTTACAAAAAATGTTTACGATATTTAAAACTGAAGCGCGTCATCTTTTAAGATAATACTATATCTCATTGCACTTTTTAAATATGTTATCGTACACCTATGAGGGAATATTGAATTTTTAATACCAAAAAAGGAAGGATAAAATGTAGAATTAAGAAAAAACTTGCATTCTTTGTTAACAGTTAAGAACGAAGTGACGTGTTGTTATTTCCTTATGTTTCTACTGTTCCTATTTACAATTTATTGCTGATTATTTCAAACTTACATAAAATAAGAAGTAAAATAAAATATAATAGGTACTAGGAAAATACAAAAGTATTTTTAGAGTGAAGTTATTGTTTTAAATTATTTTTCTGGAGGCAAAGTTATCAGCGCTTCCTCATAAATGTTGCGATGGATGAAATTGAACTTCATTAATGATAAAATATTTACTAATTTTATTTTGGCAATTGAATACATAAAACTAGTTTATCAGAGCTTTATCTTTGTAAAAATATAATGTTTGCCTGGTCTCAACATCAAGATCCGCTTACAAAAATTTAAAATTTAAATTGAAAATTTATAAACAAACGGGTATCTCCAATTATTTTAAAGAAAACCAGTCATTTTCTTTTTATTCAAACCATATAAATTAAATAGCAGCATTCTTTAAGATATACTCTTCCCACTCACATAGATTTTAACATATTATAGTGGCATAAGACGCTCATAGAGAGCTTTACTGATATAAAGACTCAACGTGCGGCGGCCAGTTTGGCCCTTTTTGCCACCCAACGGCCTCGGAGGTTGGCAAGTTTTTTGTCCATTGAGAGCATGATCCAGTAATATTTTATCCGAGGTCCGAATAAAAGGGACTTAAACACTTTAAAGATTTAAGTGTAAGAACCTAAAGTAAGATGTTAACCTGACGGAACTGACGTGACTGACGTGAAGAGCTAAATTTGGTAACTAGTAACTAGTGACAGTAGGTTTTGTTGGGAGGTTGTTTACTGCTTATTTACAATGTATTTCTTAGTATCAGAGGAAGAAAAAATGAAGCATTATTAAGAAAGGAATGTAATCTCAACAGAGAGTTTTCATATTCAATAACAAAAAACAAAAATACAGAAACAGCTTCTTTGTTTTTATGGCCTCTTTATCTTCATTAAAACATCTTGTTAAAATGTACCTGGGAAATAATGTAAATTTGAAATAGAGTAAGATTAAATATTTTATCGTACATTGGTAATTTTTAAATTCTATTCTACAATATTTTCCTCCACAGCTCCAGAAACTTAAAAAAATCTATGTAAAAAAATCATCATAATGTAGTAATGACATAATTTATTAACCTTGAAGACATATAAAACCCCGTCATGAAGGTTACCAAATGCATAGTACACATTATATAAACTCGCAGTGTAGTGTAAGAACTATAGTGGGTGGTATCTTTTCACATTTATTTCGCCAAAACTCGATTATTGGCATAGCATGAGTAGTTCCGTCCAGAGTGGGACGGTGGTACGGGACGGGTGCATGGAGGGGAAGGAGGCGAGAGCCCAGGCGCCATGAATGACGCAGCCGTGGAGCTTACGAGTCCGCCAATAGTTCACATCCCTGCTGCAGCCGCGCTGTCTGTCTTTTCACCAAAAGCGGCTAGTTCCATGTCCTCCTCGCTGGATCGTGCCAGTTGTGGCTCATTCTCTGCAGACAATGCTTCATCCGATCTAGTAGGTAAATAACCAATGGTTGTACTAGCCTAGCATGTTAGCATTTTCCATCAACTATCAATGTATATCTTCATTGCCATTTGTAAACAAAGAACAATTGATGTTTGTAGAAATCTGTTTATATATTTTTGGTTGTCCAAAATCATTGACAATAAACAAAATCTGACAGCTCCAGTAATAGACTAGGACATGGTTCAAGATATAATGCGCCAAGTGTAGTTGATTTTTATCGTTATAATTATTTGAAAATATTGAAAGTTTAAACCTGGCGTTAAACGTAATTTCGAAGTGTTATCATTATAAAAAGTCTTTTCGGAGCTAAGCAAATATTAAATTAGTATTCAAATTTAAAAATTATTAAATTCTTATTTTTATTATAAAATCACAATTTTTTATTTAGTCATGTTAAATTAATATTTTTTAATGATTTATCAAATATTAAAATAGTATTATTTTCTAGTTTGGTGCCCTGATGTTTGCCAATAAAGAACGATCATTGGGAAAGTTAATTTATTTCATTGTTGCTTTACTTATATAAAAAACTTTAGATCCTTCCGAAGTAAAACGGTATTGTACTCACAAAATTTCAGGAAATAAACTTAAATGAAAAAATATTACCTTATATGCAATTGATAAAATAGCAAACATTAAAAACACTTTCCAAAATAATAAAAAAGCAACTCAGTAAAATTGTTAATTATACGTAAAATACAAACTTAGATAAAAATGGCAAATAAAGTTATTGTTTATTTAATATTATTTTTATTCATTCTAATTTTAATGCATTGAAAAACATAAATATTATATAAGAAATAACAAATGTATTACATTTTTTATGTTTGATTAAAACACGATAGTTTTTTAAGTTTTTGCTTTTTGTTATTGTTTAGTTTCCAAAAAGGCAAAAGTAAAATACTAGAGTGGTTATTGTATGTTGACAATATACTGTCAAGTATAATTAGTAAACATGTTGTTGTATTTTAGCGAATTTCCTTAAAGGAATAAGCTATTACGGTAGTACTCATGGTAAGACCTAAGTCCGAGACCATGTTAACTTTTCATTTTGGGCCCCCCAGAAGCAAAAAACACCATTCGTTTGAATTTTTATATATATATATATACCTATATACATATATATATATATATCCAGTGCTTGATTTGCGGCGGAACGGCGTTCCGGGACCTCTTTCTGCCGTAAGAGTCGATCGTGTGTAATCGGCCAGAGTATGTTTGCAAGAGACGATCGCGTGTAATCGGATGGATAATTTGCCGCTAAATACAATCGCGTAAAATCGACCGGAGAATTTGCCACGAGCGAGGATCATGTGTAATCGGACGGAGATTTTGCCGCACAAGACAATAGCGTGTAATCAGCCGGAGAATTTGTCGCAAAAGACGATCGCGAATGATTGGCCGGAGAATTTGCCGCACAAGAAAATCGCGTGTAATCGGCCGGAGAATTTGCCGCAAAATACGATCGCGTATGATCGGCCAGAGAATTTGCCGCTAAAGACGATCGCGTATATGATCGGCCGGAAAATTCGCCATAAGAGAGGATCATGTGTAAAACCGGCCGGAGCATTTGTCGGAAGAGACGATAGCGTGTAATCGGCCGGATTAATCTTACCGAAAAATAACAATCGCTTAAAATGTACGGAAATTACGCGCGGAGTTTCGGCCTGAAATTCGTGCTCTTTTGTCTATTCTTGAATTAAGCCGAATGTTAAAAACGCTAACAGCACCTGAATACTCGCACAAGGCGTCATAAAAAAATCTAGAATTTCTTTAGAGAATTTATTTTTTAGTAAAATAATGCTTTGTTAGTTTTTAATTGACTTATCAAAATTTTTAGTTGGATAAAATTGGACTTTTAAAATCGATTTAATTATTCAGATATAATAGCCTACTTTGTTGAGTGGAAGAATGATAACGGGGGGGGTCGTTATGTACAAACCGGCAAATTACAGTTCCGGTACCTCAGTTTTTACAAATCAAGCACTGTATATATATATATATATATATATATATATATATATATGTCTGTTAACACAATAGCGGTCGTAAATATGGTCCGATCTTAATGAAATTTGGTACAGACGTGTAAAGTGGTAATCACTCGGACGAGTTCGTGAACCAGCCCGATCGGACCACCGGAAGGGGGGGTAAAGGGGGATAACCCCCCCAAAAATGGGTATTTTGAGTTTTTCACGTAGAAAAATAAAATTTGTCAAATTTTTGTTGGCACCATTGAATTCAGCTCAAAAAAACAAACAATTTAGTATGTCCATTGGTTACCGAGATATTGAAGGTGGTAAACACAGTACGTTGTCCCTATGTTAACCTTATGGGAAATAAGTAAACTTCTAAATCTCGCTTATTTCACAACATATCTTAATAAAACTTGGTTTGTGGCTCCATCTAGATGAGGAAACTATAATTACCATACATAAATAGGCTACTGCCATAGCAAACCTAGTACACCCGAGGACGGTGCTGCTTAAAGCAGGCACAGAGTTGTATGGTGTAGTTGTCGCGTTGTATGAGTATGCCGATTTGCGAGCGTAGTGTCGCACGCCTGTAGGCTAGTACTCAATGCTAGTACGCGGCCGGCAGCAAGACGCAAGGCTACTGTAGACTGTGAGGGTGGATAGAATACTAGATAGACTTAGTATGTATTTTTTATATTAAGGTCTAAAACCTTAGTATACCTTTAGTACCTACACCTTTATTGCCATTTTTTAGTACCTTTAGTGTATACCTTTAGTATTACACTCATATGCATTAGAAGCTGCATTTACAAAGTATTGGTAACTTCAAATAACAGATTAGGCCTATTTGAGAGTTATTGGTTTCACGATACAGATTTTTCGTATGATTTTCAACTGGATTGTGAATTTTTACATTTTTTCAAAATATTTCAGACTGTTTTGAATGAATTCCAGACATAATATGCATTTTTGTATTACAAGAACTACTATCCATTCATACATTTTACTTTGCTGTTATGGTTGTTATTACAAAAGTGTTTGATACTTACTTCGGTTTTTTTAATCATCCACTGTTTTATGAAATTTCATTTTTTTTATTCACATTTCTAAATACCATTATAGGCCAGTAAAATTAGATCAAAAATTGGTCATGCCTGGACAAAATTCCCGGAAAGCTGGAAATCGCCTTAATATTTCCGTTTTACATCCAACTATATGAATTCGAAGTTTGTCCCATTTTTCCTGGTGTGCTTCCGACCTGGGACCACAAAAATATCAGAGTTTTGGGCCATTTTTTATTCTTTTGCAAATAAGTAAAAACCCGTTTATTCTAAATAAAAAGTTTAAATACATGAATTGTAGAGGACAAAATTCTGCGTTTATTGAGTACCTTCTGATAAAGATACTTTGAATAGTAATTGATTTATGTTAAGTTAAATAAAGGGTTTTGGCGAATTCCTCTTTTAGGGAAAGAGCTATTACTGTAGGTATCATGGTAAGACCTAGGCCCGAGACCATGATGACTTTTAGTTTTGGGGCCCTCAGAAGCTAAAAACACCATTCGTTCGAATTTTCATAAATATATATATACCTATATATACGTATATAAATATATATATCTATATATTTGTTAGCTCGATAACTCTCGTAAAAATGGTCCAATCTTCTTGAAATTCGGCACAGACTTGTAAAGTAGTAATTATATTGACGAGTAAAAAATTCAGCCAGATCGGACTATCGGAAGGGGGGTTATGGGTAATAAATCCCTAAAAATGGAGTTTTTCGGATTTTTCATGTAGGAAAATCGAAATAATCTGATTTTGGTTTACACCATTGGACTCAGCTCGAAAAAACAAATAAATTAGTATTTTGAATCATTGCTCTATGTCCATTGGTTCCCGAGATACTGAAAGTGGTAAACACAGTACGTTGTCCTAATGTTAACCTTATGGGAAATAAATAAAATTGTACATCTCGCTTATTCCTCAACATATCCTAATAAAACTTGGTATATGGCTTCATCTAGTTAAGGTCTAATTGATTATGGCATAAAATCTACAAATTTATATAATCCTGAGGCAGCAACCCTACGTACTCACTTTCCCAATGTCAACCTTATGGGAAATCAATAAAATTGTATAGTCTGCTTATTTCCAATATATCTTAATAAAATTAGTTATGTGGCTTTATCTAGTTAAGGTCCACTTGATTATAGTCTAAAATCCCCAATTTTATAGATTCCTGAGGCAGCAAACCTGCGTACTCATCTCCACAATGTTGACCTTTGGGAGAAAAATGAACGTGTGTAGCTTGCTTGTTTCTCAGCATATCTCGTTGAAACTCAGTACCATGTGGCTCAATATAGTTTGGATATTTTGGATTATACTCTAAAATCTGCTAATTTTACATTTTCCTTGTCAGAAAACCTGCATACTCACTTATACCATGTTATTATGTTGAATACAGTGATGCCAATAATACCAGAAAACGAAATTAAAACATAAAAATCTTACAAGTTTTCACAATTGATGATAAAACATGAAGAATACCTCTGTTGCAGCAGACCTGCATACTCAACGAATTAAAAATGCTCAAATAAGTGTTTTAGATAAAGCCTCGTACCAAATAAAATCAAATTATGTCCGTATATAAGCATGCAAACATATTTTCCATAAGAATAACATGGTATAAGTGAGTATGCAGGTTTCCTGACAAGGAAAATGTAAAATTAGCAGATTTTGGAGTATAATCCAAAATATCCAAACTCTATTGAGCCATATGGTACTGAGTTTCAACGAGATATGCTGAGAAACAAACAAGCTGCACACGTTTATTTTTCTCCCAAAGGTCAACATTGTGGAGATGAGTACGCAGGTTTGCTGCCTCAGGAATCTATAAAATTGGTGATTTTAGACTATAATCAAGTGGACCTTAACTAGATAAAGCCACATAACTAGTTTTATTAAGATATATTGGGAAATAAGCAGACTATACAATTTTATTGATTTCCCATAAGGTTGACATTGGAAAAGTGAGTACGTAGGTTTGCTGCCTCAGGATTATATAAATTTGTAGATTTTATGCCATAATAAATTAGACCTTAACTAGATGAAGCCATATACCACGTTTTATTAGGATATGTTGAGGAATAAGCGAGATGTACAATTTTATTTATTTCCCATAAGGTTAACATTGGGACAACGTACTGTGTTTACCACTTTCAGTATCTCGGGAACCAATGGACATAGAGCAATGATTCAAAATACTAATTTATTTGTTTTTTCGAGCTGAGTCCAATGGTGTAAACCAAAATCAGATTATTTCGATTTTTCTACATGAAAAATGCGAAAAACTCCATTTTTAAGGATTTATTACCCATAACCTCCCCTTCCGATGGTCCGATCTGGCTGAATTTTTAACTCCTCAAAATAATTACTACTTTACAAGTCTGTGCCGAATTTCAAGAAGATTGGACCATTTTTACGAGAGTTATCGAGCTAACAAATATATAGATATATATATTTATATACGTATATATAGGTATATATATATTTATGAAAATTCGAACGAATGGTGTTTTTAGCTTCTGAGGGCCCCAAAACTAAAAGTCATCATGGTCTCGGGCTTAGGTCTTACCATGAGACCTACAGTAATAGCTCTTTCCCTAAAAGAGGAATTCGCCAAAACCCTTTATTTAACTTACCATAAATCAATTACTATTCAAAGTATCTTTATCAGAAGGTACTCAATAAACGCAGAATTTTGTCCTCTACAATTCATGTATTTAAACTTTTTATGTAGAATAAACGGTCTTTTACTTATTTGCAAACGAATAAAAAATGGCCCAAAACTCTGATATTTTTGTGGTCCCAGGTCGGAAGCACACCAGGAAAAATGGGACAAACTTCGAATTCATATACTTGGATGTAAAACGGAAAGATTAAAACGATTTCCAGCTTTCCGGGAATTTTGTCCAGGCACAATCTTAATTTTATTGGCCTATTAGTTAGATATGCATTTTTTATTAATAGCTAATACCTTTATCTTGCATTACTATATCAGGTAAAAGAGTTTACTTTTTATTTACGTTTCATTAACAAGTATTTATTTTTTATTTTTCCGCTAAATTATGAATTTTAGCGAATTTCCCCTATAGGGAAGAAGCTGTTACCGTAGTACTCAATGGAAAGACCTAAGCCCGAGACCATGATAACTTTTCGTTTTGGGGCCCCAAGAAGCAAAAAAAAAACGATTCGTTCATTTTCATACATATATATATATATATATATATATATATATATATATCTATATGTCTTTAAGCACGATAGCGGTCGTAAAAATGGTCCAATCTGAATGAAATTTGGCACAGCCATGTAAAGTAGTAATTATTCGGACGAGTTCGAAAACCAGCCCGATCGGACTACCGGAAGGGGGGGTAAAGGGGACTACCCCCCAAAAATGGGTTTTTTGATTATTTTACATAGAAAAATGAAAAATAATCTAATGTTTGTTGGCACCATTGAATTCAGCTCAAAAAAACAAACAATTTAGTATTTTGAATCACTGCTCTATGTCCATTGGTTACCGAGATATTGAAAGTGGTAAACACAGTACGTTGTCTCAATGTTAACCTTATGGGAAATAAGTAAAATTCTATATCTCGCTTATTTCTCAACATATCTTTATAAAACTTTGTAAATGACTTCTTCTAGTTCAGATCTACTAAATATTGAATTAAAACCAACCAATTTAAATATACCTGTAGCAGCAAACCTGCATACTCATTCCCCATGTTATTCTTATGCAGCTTTCAAAAACATATCAAATGCCGCTATGTTGGATTGAAATATGTTGTTTTACACTTGAAATTCGCTGAGTATGCAGGTCTGCTGCAACGGGGGTATTTATAAATTTTAAGCTTTGAAATTCTTGTTTTAGGAAATGATTTTTTCAACACTTTAACTACTGTAAAAAATTAAATACCCCCGTTGCAGCAGACCTGCATACTCAGCGAATTTCAAATGCAAAACAACATATTTTAATCCAATATAGCGAGATTCGACATGTTTTGGTAAGCTCCATAAGAATAACATGGGGAATGAGTATGCAGGTTTGCTGCTACATGTATATTAAAACTGGCTGGTTTCAATTCAATATTTAGTAGATCTGAACTAGAAGAAGCTATTTACCAAGTTTTATCAAGATATGTTGACAAATAAGTGAGATATAGAATTTTACTTATTTCCCATAAGGTTAACATTGGGACAACGTACTGTTTACCACCTTCAATATCTCGACAACCAATGGACATAGAGCAATGATTCAAATTACTAAATTGTTTGTTTTTTCGAGCTGAATTCAATGTTCAATGATGCCAACAAAAATTCGATAAAATTTATTTTTCTATGTAAAAAACTCAAAAAACACATTTTTGGGGTAGTTTTTCCCCCTTTACCCCCCCTTCCAATGGTCCGATCGAGTTGGTTTACGAACTCATCCGAATAATGACTACTTTACACGTCTGTGCCAAATTTCATTCCAATCGGACCATTTTTGCGAGCGCTATCATGCTCACAGACACATATATATATAGATAATTTTGAACGAATAGTGTTTTTGGCTTCTGGGGGCCCCAAAACGAAAAGTTATAGTGGTCCCGGGCTTAGATCTTACCACGAGACCTACGGTAATAGCTTCTTCCCTATAGGGGAAATTCGCTAAAATCAATTTAGTTTCAAGATTACTACCATAAAACTAGTTTTTCCAAGCTTAAAATTATAAATTTGAAGTTCACAACTCCCAAACTTAATATTTCTCAAATTACATAAAATATTAATTACCTGTGTATTTGAAATTTCATTTAATCTCAAATTAGTCAACTGTCTAGGTTTTTTTTTAAAATTATTTATGAAAAATAATCATACTTTCGACTAGGATTCAATGTCATTTGGATTAGTTTAGAAAATAGAATCAATGGGCAAAACCACAATTTGTAGCCGACCAATATGGCCGATAATATGAAAATCATCACTGTAACGCCTTCTAGCAAGTTATTTCTATCGATTAACCACTATTAATGAATACCTAAGATTGGTTTTCACACCCGATTGCAAGTTTGCAAAGTTATATTTGTCATTTATCAGCTATCGGCAAATACGCGCGATTATTTTTCACGGTCGCGTAAGTTTCGTAAAGCAACATCGGCCGTTTATCCGCGATCGGCAAATACGCGCTAGCGTATTACGCGGCTGTTCGTGAATAGCGCAAAGCTATTTTTGCCGTCATTCCGCGACTGGCAAACACGTGCGATGGTTTTCGTGGCCGATCACGAGATTTGCAAAGCTGCATTTTCCGTTTATTTGCATCGGCAAATACGCGCGATCGTTTTTCACGGCCGATCGCGAGTTTCGTAAAGCAACATCGGCCGTTTATCCGCGATCGGCAATAAGCGCAAGCGTATTTTGCGGCCGTTCGCGAATAGCTCAAAGCTATTTTTGCCGCTCATCCACGACTGGCAAATACACGCGATGGTTTTCCGCGGCCGCGGGCCGATCGCGAATTTTGCAAAGCTACACTTGCTGTTTAGTTGCGATCGCTAAAACGATCCCGTCCCGAAAATTTCCCGAAGTAAATAAAAATCCCACCCGAAAATCTGAAATTAAATTTTTCCGGAAATTTCTCGAAATTTTCTCGGTTTATTAAACTGGTTTATTGTTTGTTAAATGTCAGTTTGATCGAAGGGCTGTTTTCTCGCTTAGCTTTGTGGTCTCGCCCGACAAGAACTTGCCACCCAACGGTGAAAAAGCCGGCACGGTTTTCCCCTCACATCAGCATTGAAAGGTACACAATTCAGTTATACTTCACCCGAGATTGAAACCACTGCAAAGAAATTGGCAAATTTCTGCATTTTCAATATAAAATGATGCTGACTTTATCTCAACTTAAAATCTCAAAGCAATGTGGATTAAAACTTAAAAAAATATATCATTTATATATTTTTTTCACTGAAGTGAAGATAACTGCAAGTTACAATGAAGTAAAATGCTCTTACAATGCAGCACTACTGTCCGTGCAAAAATTATGTAGACTCGAGTTAACGATATCACACCTCCGAAACGGCTTGTTCGATTTTGACGAGAGACCTATCAAATTAAAGGAAATATTGTTAAATTTTATATTATGGAGGTTTTATAATTTTAGATAACTTTTTATAATTTATACAACGAAAAAAATGGAAAATATTGGGGTTTTTTTCACTATTGTTGATGGAATCTCAACTTCAGACAATTATTACAAAATAACTATTTGACGAATCAACTTCAAATTTTTATGGTATATATTAGGGTTGTATGTTAACATTTTTGCAAAGTTTGATAATTTTAAAATTATTATTATTTGTGTTCTTGTAAATTTTGTAAACCCTTGCTAACTTAGCTAACTTGCGCCGAAAATTCCCGTTCAAAGCGCCGTTATGACTATTAATTGATCATATGAACGAAAAACATAGTGTCTAAATGATAAAAATTAACAGTGATCTATGATGAGTTTATGTTTGTTAAACGTTTTTATTCCCGCGCGTGGGGGCTGGTTTGTGGGAGTCGCGCTGCGGAAGGCACGGTTTCTCCCTGGCGAGGACTGTGACGTTGCCAGTGTGGCTTGGTCATGACTCATGCCACCCTAAATATGAGTAAGCATGCATACCAAGAAACCACTTGGGCTAATATGACAAATAACTTCTCCTTTGGTCATTCCAGTCTCCTACTGTGAGTTGTACACGTCCTTGAAAATGCCTCCACGTCGAAAGTTTTCTGAGTGCGAGATTCAAATGATCGTTAGTGCGATATGTTTTTTTCGTTTAGAAAAGGAACGGAGTGGGGACAAGCGTTACCCTGTTTATGCTAATGTGGCAAGTTGCTTAGGTATTGGTTTAAGTACTGTTAAACAATACGCGTCGGAATATGAAGAAAATGTTTCAGAAAATACTCCACCAGCAAAGAAGACACGTGTTTCAGGTGGGGCAGGTCGCCCGAAAATTGAAATCGACCAGTTTACCACAGGCCTTATCCGCAGGTACTTATTTATTTTAAATTAATCCTGCTTCTATGAAAAGTTATGAAACTGCTCACTCTAAACAAGAACACAATTAATCTAAACAAAGCTATGAGTATATACATATAAATGATTTATTTTAAGTTTCTTACGGGACTTAAGTGATAGTCTTTGCTATGTTATTTTATTCTGAACGTTTTAGAAAATCGTCCTGATAAAGAAAATGTTTGCTATGAGTTACCTCAAAAATGGGTCGTTCACCCTTTCCAGAGAAAATTGACAACTATACAAATTTTACGCGCGGTACTTTATTAAAATACTAAGTTACTCTGTAAATTTTATAGATTACAACCACCATTTCTAAACAATATAAATTTTATTCGCAGGTATATGCACGAGTTTTATATTGACAAGCTCTATCCAACAATTTCAAAACTGAAACAAAATATTGAAGAAAGGATACCTGACTTTCCCACTATGTCTAACTCAACATTACGGAATATTGTTAAGAAAATTGGGTTTAGATTTAAAAAACTGAACAAAAAACCTGTATTGATGGAATCAACTACTGTGGCTGCAACACGGCATGCCTATTTGAGAAAAATTCGCAAACTTCGAGGTGAAGGGTATAAGATTTTTTATACTGATGAAATGTGGTGTGGTCAGAACCACACAGTTCGATATGCCTGGCAAGAGAATGTGATGAATGTGCTAAATCAAAATTTTACCAATTATGATGAGTATCGCAGGACCCTTCAAGAAGTAGGTGGGTGGAGAGGAGGTTTCAAAACACCTTCTGGTGCAGGGAAAAGAGTGATTATTCTCCAAATAGGAAATGAAGATGGATTTTTAGATGGTGGCGAGCTTTGTTTTGTTGGGAAGAAGGGAACTTCAGACTACCGTAATGAAATGAACTCGGATCACTATCAGGAATGGTTTAAGCGTATTTTGGAAGTAATCCCTAAAAAGTCGGCAATTGTAATTGATCAGGCTCCATATCATACTATGGTTGACCCAAAAACAAAAAATCCCACTATGAAATGGTTAAAGAAGGACATAATAGAGTGGATGAAGAAAAACAATACAGGTTTACCATCTGATGCTTCAAGTTTTGAGGAATTAACCAAAAAAGTACTACTCCATCACGCAAGACCTTTCTTCCAGGTACCACAAAAAATATTGGAGCAATTAGTGACGAGTAAACGACCCGACGTGAAACTGATTTGGCTACCAGTAGCTCATTGCGAGTTAAATGCTATTGAACTCATATGGGCATATGTGAAAAATAACATCGCCAAAATCAATAGGAGAAACGCTGACGAAAAAGGAAATGGTATTTACGTTACAAGGGATCTATGTAAAGAAGTTTTAAAAACAGTAACCTCAGATTTGTGGAAGAAATGCATAGATCATGCAAAAAAGATTGAAGATGGTTTTTGGGAAAAAGATCACTTAATTGACGAAGTACCAATTGCAGAGCCAGTAATTGCAAATTTGGAGGATGACTCATCTGACAGTGATTCAGAATTGAATATCGATGACGGGATATCTGATTTTGAGGATTAAGTCAAAAGGGGAAAACATAAATCAGTATATGTAGAAAATAGAAAATCCAAAAAAAATCAAAAATCAAAAGTAAAAAAAAACATTTTTAAAGCTGCCATTGGAGGTCCAAAGCCCTCATGAGAAAAGCTGATGGGAAATGTGTTAACACTTTTAATCGAGTATCGGAGTTTTGATGCTCAAATGGCAACGTCGCACTCATTGCCAGGGAGAAACCGTGCCTTCCGCAGCGCGACTCCCACAAACCAGCCCCCACGCGCGGGAATAAAAACGTTTAACAAATATAAACTCATCATAGATCACTGTTAATTTTTATCATTTAGACACTATGTTTTTCGTTCATATGATCAATTAATAGTCATAACGGCGCTTTGAACGGGAATTTTCGGCGCAAGTTAGCTAAGTTAGCAAGGGTTTACAAAATTTACAAGAACACAAATAATAATAATTTTAAAATTATCAAACTTTACAAAAATGTTAACATACAACCCATATATATACCATAAAAATTTGAAGTTGATTCGTCAAATAGTTATTTTGTAATAATTGTCTAAAGTTGAGATTCCATCAACAATAGTGAAAAAACCCCAATATTTTCCACTTTTTTCGTTGTATAAATTATAAAAAGTTATCTAAAATTAAAAAAAAAACTCAGTAATTTAAAATTTAACAATATTTCCTTTAATTTGATAGGTCTCTCGTCAAAATCGAACAAGCCGTTTCGGAGGTGTGATATCGTAAACTCGAGTCTACATAATTTTTGCACGGACAGTATGTACATGCATAGAATTACGATTAAAAACAAGTGTTTTTGCATTTCTTTCACAAGAATCCTTAAAATTTTAAGCATTAAAGATACAGGGTAATTCTTATGGTGAGAAATTATACTAATAAATAAATACAACAATATATTTCTTCAAACAAACCATTTTGAATACAGTAATAATATAAATACTGTTGCTAAAACAATAAAAACAATAGATAAAAACTAAAGTGAAAATTTGTTTTGTTTATCACTAATTGTTTATTTAACAAATGAGCATCTTGATCCTGGGAGCAAACGAGCCTTGATTAAATCAGGTGACATTAAATTGTAGACTTTTGGACTTATTTAATGAAAACCAAAACAACTGAGAATCAATAGTGTTCATTATATTACAAAAGCAGTCTCTTTATGTTTGAATAAATATAGAAGGTTCCTTTAATAAACAACAGCAAATAATAATATAAAATTATTAATCACATTTACTGGTAAAATTTTACTTTCAATTCATTCAAAGATTCCAAACAAAAATAAAATTTAATCTGAACTTAAGCTAAGATTCCAGCACCTTTGTAAAACCTTGTAAGAAGCTATGCTGCTGCACTCCATAATACCTAGAACATAAAATTACATAAGCTTTCGGGCAACTTAGTCTAGTAAAAATGTAAAAACATATTAGGGTTACTGTGCAAAGGATCGGTGAAAATTTTTGGGTATGTTTATAGTTTGAACTGTTAGCATACAATCCAAGCTTTCGACCTGGAGCTTCTCCAGGTTGCCACAAACTATGCTTCCAACAAAGATTTACCAAATTACAATTTTAAAGAATATTAAATTCTCCACAATTTGAGTGCTTTTGCAGCTCTATAGCTTTAATGGATCTAGATATATGGTCCTTCAAAGCAATATTTTCTCTGCAAATGTATACCAAGTTTAATGCTTAACAGTCAAACTTTCTTCGAACCAATTAACTTAAAACATGCATAACTTGCTACATATTTGCAAGTAGTTAAATGGGAATATTGAGTTTGGTTGACGTTAAGTGGCGTATAAGCAGGGTGGCCAGACGTCCGGCTTGAGGAGGACATGTCCTCTTTTTTAACACTTGTCCTCCTGTCCTCCCGGCTTTCAAAAAATACGTAAAATGTCCAGCTTTTTACAAAATCCAAGACAGGTATTTTTAAAACTATAATTACCATACATAAATAGGCTACTGCCATAGTAAACCTAGTACACCCGAGGACGGTGCTGCTTAAAGCAGGCACAGAGTTGTATGGTGTAGTTGTCGCGTTGTATGAGTATGCCAATTTGCGAGCGTAGTGTCGCACGTCTGTAGGCTAGTACTCAATGCTAGTACGCGGCCGGCAGCAAGACGCAAGGCTACTGTAGGCTGTGAGGGCGGATAGAATACTAGATAGACTTAGTATGTATTTTTTATATCAAGGTCTAAAACCTTAGTATACCTTTAGTATTACACTCATATGCATTAGAAGCTGCATTTACAAAGTATTGGTAACTTCAAATAACAGATTAGGCCTATTTGAGAGTTATTGGTTTCACGATACAGATTTTTCGTATGATTTTCAACTGGATTGTGAATTTTTACATTTTTTCAAAATATTTCAGACTGTTATGAATGAATTCCAGACATAATATGCATTTTTGTATTACAAGAACTACTATCCATTCATACATTTTACTTTGCTGTTATGGTTGTTATTACAAAAGTGTTTGATACTTACTTCGGTTTTTTTAATCATCCACTGTATTATGAAATTTCATTTATTTTTATTCACATTTCTAAATACCATTAGTTAGATATGCATTTTTTATTAATGGCTAATACCTTTATCTTGTATTACTATATCAGGTAAAAGAGTTTACTTTTTATTTACGTTTCATTAACAAGTATTTATTTTTTATTTTTCCGCTAAATTATGAATTTTAGCGAATTTCCCCTATAGGGAAGAAGCTGTTACCGTAGTACTCAATGGTAAGACCTAAGCCCGAGACCATGATAACTTTTCGTTTTGGGGCCCCAAGAAGCAAAAAAAAACGATTCGTTAATTTTCATATATATATATATATATATATATATATATTAGAGGTGTGCGGATATCCGAAAATTCGGATCGGATTCGGATCGGATTGGATATCCGAATCCGATCCGAGGGTTTTATAACTATCCGGTAAGACTGACTAGATATCCGACTCTATCGGATAGACTGCATATTTTGGAGCAAATATTTAAGAAGGATCAATTTTAAAGTTTGGAAAGTCTTCTAAACAAAACTAGTCACTGCCAACGAGAGTACAGTAGTGAGAGAAAACATCGCAGAGCAAAAATGATACTTTGAAATGCGACGATTCGCGAATGCGGCTTGAACAACGCCTCAACACGATGCGATTATGTAGTGGTATGCATCAAGCGTTGTATTTCGTTTGCTGATAATGCGTCTCGTGATAAGATCGAGATCGTTGTACTACGATCAGAGTATTGCGCAATACCCGACGCGATTACGAACATCCTAAGATAAATTCTTGTCTCGTAGCATTAAATCAGTTAACAAATAATTGTAAATCCTTTATTAGTTCTGTCAATGTCGTGATCTCGATCAGTATCCGTTACCGACAAAACATCGATTGGTACGAGAGAGAATCGCAATAAAGACAAATCAGAGTTCGTCAATGACCGCCCCACAGCCGTCTTCAATTGCCAAAACGAAATATCCCGTAAATACCCCATAAATAAATAGTCGTGTTGATGTTTCATACGACTATTTCAGGCCGTAAATATCTTAAGTAGCCTGTTGATACGATAAAATAAAAAGCCTACAATAATTTTGGGCTGCCAAAGATTTGGCGAACCTGTTCATTTCATTGTTTGTCGTTCCGTGTCTTACGATCTCACTTCGTGTTTGATTATCGCGTCGTCGTCTGCTTAAAAGCCGAATTAACTCAAGAATGTCTTTCATTCAATTGTATTAATTAATTTATCAACTAAGCAATTACCTACCTAGAAATACAAAGTTAAATGATCAAAATTAAGTTTTTATTTTGTTGAAATATTAATCTTTGACGAATTAAGCCGAGCCATATTTCCAATACGTGATTAAAATGGACATTCTTAGATAACAGTAAAATGCTGAATTGACAACCCACGTCTGTGATGATAATTAAAGTGTTTCTTTGTTGTTTATTTTCTATAACAAATAGACTTTTATTTGTTCCAATTGAATGACAGAGCTTTAATACTGAAACCTACAACATTTGAAACTCATCTTGAAATTTAGGTTAAGTTTACTGCTCAGACTTATTATTTTATAGTATTATTTTGTGGTGAATCAAAATCTTGGTTGTCAGGCATTAATGCATGAATAAAAATGTAGAGCTTTCTTCAAATGTGAAGAGATTGGTGAATCAAGTTTTATATTTAATTCTTTTGTCTTATCACTTAGGCCTAGTCACTGATCAAATAATTTATTGATTTATGAAAAGGAAAAGAACAAAAAATACAGAGGCATAAAAATGAATTTAGATTGCATTGAAAAATTAATTTTTAAGTAACCTAATTCTGATTCTATTTAGGCCTAATAACCTTGTTGAATTAAATACTAACTATGCTTAAGGGGAATCGATAAATTTCCAAATTATTAACAGACAATTAGTTGTACCTTTGCATACTTAATTGACATTTGGCCTGCATTGAAAACAATATATCTGAACAATCAACAACTCAGGGCTATCAAGGCATACCTTACCTTATACATTAGGATAATAGGCCTATGGTAGTTCCTTGCAATTACCTTAGGCTTATGAGAAAACTTAAATCTGCTCATTACGCCGTGCTGTAAATATCCGAATCCGGTACTATCCGATCCGAACCGGTTGTTATCCGATCCGAAACCGATCCGAACATAAGCTATCCGATCCGATCCAAAAATTCACTACCCGCACACCTCTAATATATATATATATATATATATGTGTCTTTCAGCACGATAGCGGTCGTAAAAATGGTCCAATCTGAATGAAATTTGGCACAGCCATGTAAAGTAGTAATTATTCGGACGAGTTCGAAAACCAGCCCGATCGGACTACCGGAAGGGGGGGTAAAGGGGACTACCCCCCAAAAATGGGTTTTTTGATTATTTTACATAGAAAAATGAAAAATAATCTAATGTTTGTTGGCACCATTGAATTCAGCTCAAAAAAACAATCAATTTAGTATTTTGAATCACTGTTCTATGTCCATTGGTTACCGAAATATTGAAACTGGTAAACACAGTACGTTGTCCCAATGTTAACCTTATGGGAAATAAAGAAAATTCTATATCTTGCTTATTTCTCAACATATCTGGATAAAACTTGGTAAATGGCTTCTTCTAGTTCAGATCTACTAAATATTGAAATAAAACCACCCAGTTTTAATATACCCGTAGCAGCAAACCTGCATACTCATTCTCCATGTTATCTATATATTAATACGCAAGCGGTTTTCTTTTCACAGTCCAACTGCAGTAACGGCTGAGCGGATTTTAACGTTTGAGGTGTCAAATTAAAGGGAATTTTAGGTAGATTTGTCAACAAGTCTCAGAATTTTTAAAAAGGCCGTCACTAAAGTACAGTAAAGGGCTGAAGTTTCGGAAGAGTGGCGCTATTCATCGACATTTGAGCTAGCTCAGTTTACTTTGTTTACAAACTGAACATATGGCCAAGCTCTGAAATAGTTCTACAGGTAAACCACAGATTGCAGCAATTAATTATAATTTATTTTTTGAAAAGAGTAGTTTTTTACAGCTGGTTTGGCTTTGTTTCAACAGTTTTCTTTTTTCAAATATTTATTATGTAATTAATTTAGGTTATGTTATGAAGTTTTTAAAGGTCTTAAACATTGCAGTTACCAGTTTACAATATCTCATAGTGTTTTTTAAGTTATATTAACCTGATCAAATCTATTTTTGGATTTGGTGCATTTATAATGCCACCGATAAGAAGAAGACGAACATTGACCGGTCAGAGGAATCGGAAAGGACACGATCGCAACTGCTGGCATCACCCTCCAGATGTGACATTTAATGCTCCTTCCAATCTCAGACCAATGAACTAAAAATGTTTTCATTGCGGTGGGTTGCATTTCAAGAATGAAAAGACTGGTAGAGTAATGCGTCATTTACGCGTTTTTGCCACAAAGGAAATGTTGCCTGTAAAGACAGCCATTCCCTACAATATGTGAAACGAAGGAAGTCATTGCTCACGGCGCCAGCGTTTGCTCTCGGTCAGCTACATTTTGCTGTAAGCAGAGCGTGATCTTTTGCCGATGTTAAAATATACATTTCAGAAAAAAGAGGACATGGAGAAATGAAGGTGTTCCCTAAAAAATCGTTTTCCGTTTACCAGAAACTCCTGCGGTAGATCAAATTAACTTTTAAAGTTTCAGTAGTTAAGCCATATTTTTGTTAATGAAGTTAGCCCTTTGATTAAACTTTAAAAGTATATCTTCATTATTTTACCATATGATTTTTGCTCGATTTCGAGCTACGTGTTATCTAGTTCTTATGAAGCTTTCAAAAACATATTGAATCTCGCAATATGAAATATGTTGTTTTGCATTTGAAATTCGCTGAGTATGCAGGTCTGCTGCAACGGGGGTATTTAATTCTTATTATATGTATAACTATATAGCAAATAAGTTATTTTTTAATATTAAGGACAACTATACTTTCGCATATTACTCTATTGTAGTTTGTATACTTTTAAAAATAAAGGTGTTTATTAGGAAATCTATCGATGTCCTCCTATTTTAACCCAATTGTCCTACTCGTCACAATTTTCATCTGGTTACACTGCGTATAAGATACTGGATTGTTTTCCATAAAACTTGGTACCCTGATGTGAGTTTGCTCAAAAAATATTTTGCTCGAAAAGTATTTTTAAGCTACCGTATTCATTTTGACCTAACTGTTTAGGACTCTGCCCTAGTGGCCTCTGGAATCTTCGAAATATCCTATTAATCAAATGGAACGATTGAATTGATTTTAGCGAATTTCCCCTATAGGGAAGAAGCTGTTACCCTAGGTCTCATGGTAAGACCTAAGCCTGAGACCATCATGGACAATAGACAAAAATCTTTATTCTTACAGAAGTACAGAGTACAACATGTGAACAGTGTAAAAATATTTACATTTATCAGTCTTAATGAAAATGAGCAAATCACATTGCAACATTTACCTCTACATAAGACAAAAGAATCTTATTGGAGGAAGGTGGAAAAAATCCTCAAATGAATAAAGTGCTTTGTCTATAAGATATTATTTTAGCTGTTTTTTTAACCCATTGACCTACCATTTTTTTAAATCTTTCTCAATTTTTATTTGTAATTTGTTTATTTTTGATTGTGATTTGGCTATGACCTTTTCATTGTCCATATGTATTGACAATATGCTGAATTAATTAATAAAAATTTAAAAAAAACGTGTCCTCCTCTATACAAGAGTAAAAATAAACAAAACAGGTGTTCACTGCAATCCCTATTAAACCTACAATTGCCGTCAACTTCCACCCAAGCCGGTCACCGTTTATTTTAGGTGGGCTCTCCCACCAACTACACCACACATTTGCAAGCCTAATAGGGATTGCGCATGAGCGGGATTCGAACCTGCGACGCTCCGAAGGTCTTCGACTTTGACTTGTCAGTCAACGCCTCAGACCCCTCGGCCACGTATACACAGTCGGACGGACGCTCGTTTGTCTCTTCAAGCCTACGGCTCCAGCGAACCCTAGCGGCGATCCATTGAACCGCTTGAGCAACCGGCCTGGTGGCAAACCAGTGAACTACTAAGCCAAGCCCTCACTAACAGCACCCACGCGACCGGCGATGAGACCACTTCGTCAAAGTAGGTGAATGGGTTAAATTTTGAATAATTTTGTCATTTTTTTAATCTGAACTGCAATACCCTTTTTAAAGTTTTCCCTCGTGAATGAGGGTATTTTTTTATAGAATTTTAATCTATGATGATTATTTCTGATTGCACTTCTAAACCTTGTATTATAAGGATGTATTGCTGGATTTGTAAAGTTATTGTTTATTTTATTTTTGATAACTAAAATTGTATCATATATATTGGCCATATTAGTTAGAATTTTTAACTGTTTGAAATACTCTTTGGCCAAATCATCATGATTTAATTTTATTATTATTCTAATTGATCTTTTCTGCTGTTTTAATACACTAACTAAATTATTTTTGTTTGTTAAGCCAAATAAGCATATGCTAAAAGAAATGTGAGAATGGATATATGCAAAATATATATTTTTCAATGTTCTTACATTAGAGTAAATAACAGTATAAATAAACACTATCGCCAGGTGTCGAAAATTCAACCAATTTTCAAATTGAGAAATAGGGATAGCTAATTTTGAAAATAATCTTTGAATACACCAATACATTCCTAAATACATTTCATACAGTACACATTTTCCATGTAAACACATAATATAACTAAATGGGAACTAAAGGCAAAAGAGAAAGACTCAGTCTTTGACTCATTATTTTACCTCACCTCTGGCGCATATTTATGGGATGGTTTATAGTAGTTAGTATTTTATTAGGATTCCATGTTTATTTTTTTAAGACTGGGCTGATTATTGATTCAGAGCAGAGTAAAAATTCAGTCATAAAATCAGTTTATCCCATACACGCCTTACCACAGTTCCCTCCCTCCCTTCATTCATTCCTTCCCTCGCTCTACTTCCCTTCCAACCTTCTTTCCTCTTTTCTCCTTCATTCTCTTCTTACCATCTCCCCTTCCTTTCCTACCCTTCGGAACTTTTTCCGTTCTGCCCTTCCCTTCGGACCTTTTTCCCTCCTTCTCTCTCTTCCTAAAATATTATACATATTTTACCCATTCTCCACCAATAAAAAACACAATTTGAAAGTAATGTCCATTTGTACACCAGTTGCACGTCAGTTAGTACACTGGATGAGAGACTCGACTTCATGTACTTTTTCTTCCATTTTTATCTGCAAATGTTTACGTCTAAATCTTATTTAAGCGAGCAAACTTTATTTTCTCCCTAAATCTAAAATGGAAAACATTTGAATGTGATATCTTCAATCTTCTCTAAATATTCCTAATTTCAATCAAATACTATATTTTCACTCCATGCCACAATAAAACATGTTTGAACATTTTGTTCTTAACTCTTTTATATTTTTTACTGGATAGATTCTAAATCTTGTCATTAATGAATTCCTAACATTTTTATTGCTTGATAAAAATTTGTTATTGTTTTGGTTTTTACATCTCATCAGATGACAGAAAAAACAGCATACATTTTTACCCACTTTTCGCTCTCACTTAATGTTTCTACATCTAATCTTTACTCTACGAAATATAACATGTAATAACAGCTACATATTATGACAAATGTACAGTTCTGTTTTGTTATTCTATCTCCTCCATGGCAACTCATAAAGCCAGTGTTAATTTTTTTAAAAATTTAGAATTTAATTTTCTGCTTGTCTAAAAGGATATTTTAAATTTTAATGGGATTGTGCACATCTACATAAAAATACAATTTTATCGGTGTTCTTAGATTTTTGCTACGTTGCACACAGGCTGAGAAAAAAGGACAAAAACCTTACGGGAAAAATGCTTGTCTATTAATATAAAGAGTTGATGAGTTTATGGTTGGCTAGTTTTGATTTTATGCAGATGTAATTTTTAGTTTTAAAACAAATGTATAATTTATTGCAATTATTATAAAAAATGACTCTTGTAATACAAGTTTATAAATTGTCAATTGCAAGTAAAGAATTTGAATTTTTACTAGGGGTGTGCGAATAGTGATTTTTGAACTCGAGCCGAGCCGAGCCGAACTTTTTCAAAAGTTTTCAAGCTTGAGCTTTTTCGAGTCGAGCTTTTTAACGATCACCAAATTATGGAGGAGATATGAAGCTTGATTTTAATTTTAGAAGATACAACAGACTAATTTTTACATACCTTAAGTGAACGCCAGCTCAAAACTAGAAAGCGTATCTCCAAAACAAGTTAATGATCTGGTAGGTTCATCAATATTTTGCATTATGTTACATAAAATTAATGAAACTAGCTCAAAAAATTATGTATGAAGAAAAATAACAAATTTAAAATCTACATTTATTATTTGACTCCCCAACTCCACAATACTTTATTTAAAAAAAATAGTTAAAATTGCATTATTAGACTAGTTACATATAGGTACTTAAACATTAATTTCAAGAGTTGAAAGGAGTAGATGGAAAGGTTTTAAAATGGATGTATCTGTTAAAAAAATAACATATTTCCACTTAGTTAAACACAAGATTGATTTTTTTATGTTCACAAAGTAAAGATGATTACAAATTAAATATTAGTCCCAATTGTGGCGTAATATTTATGGCTAAACTTATTATTTCAGAAGGTAATATATGAATGAAACAATATTTAATAACATTAATTTATTGTAATCCTAAAATTAGTTGCATTTCTAAACTTTTGTGAAAAAAATAATGTTCAGTTTGAGAAAATTAGGAAGAGTAAAGATCAGAAATTAGGACGGAATAGAGAGAAAGAAAGAAACAGCTACCTGTCTCACTCTCCTTATCAGTGGCTAGGGTGGGGGGGAGGTTGTTTACTCCAAGCCCCTATCCCTTTTTTGTTATTGTCTGATTCAGTGCGTGCTTGCGTCAGAGAGGGAGCGTGAGTTAATTAGAAGATAAGGAATCAGAAATTAGGACGGAATAGAGAGAAAGAAAGAAACAGCTACCTGTCTCACTCTCCTTATCAGTGGCTAGGGTGGGGGGGAGGTTGTTTACTCCAAGCCCCTAACCCTTTTTTGTTATTGTCTGATTCAGTGCGTGCTTGCATCAGAGAGGGAGCGTGAGTTAATTAGAAGATAAGGAATCCTTACTAGAAAATGCAAAAATACAAACTACTTGTCATACAACTACAAATGACAGCTCACATTTTTGCCTCATTTTTATAAATCAAATGAGACCAAAATGAAACTTGTATGATATACCGTTTAAGAGATAAGCCATGATAAAACAATAGACTTAAATGCTGTATTTCCGGTTCTTCAAGGTCAACTATATATAGCTTTGATTTCCGTCTAAATGAAGATAATATTTCTTGTTACCTGTCAATGTCCTTTCCTTACCACTAGGGATTGTTTTTTGTTTGTTTTGTTTGGAGGGAACCGCTCTTCCGGTTTAACGTGTCCTAAAGTAGATGGCAATAATCTTTCCAATAAGAACTCTCTTATCAAAAGCTCGGCTCGAGTGTCAAGCTTTTTAGAAAAAAGTCGAGCCGAGCTGAATACTGAAAAGCTCGACCTAAAAAGCTCAACCGGTCAAATATTCGCACACCCCTAATTTTTCCTGATTTCTGCAGGAAGCATGGTTTTCTAGATATCTGTAAAAAAATAAAAGAATACTCAACAATTTTGGTTTTTCGATCACCACTAAGTTTCTCTTGGATTGTCAAAGCTACAAACTTTGAATTGCTCCTACAAGCTGGACTCCTCTTTTGTGAATTAAATCTATATCATTTTCAGGGCCGGATTTAAGCATAGGCGCCATAGGCGCGCGCCTAGGGGCCCGCGCCACAAGAGGGCCCGCGCCACACAAAAATATATACAAATAATTTTTTTAGAATACAGGAATTAACGTAGTTAGGTACTCAAAAAACTTCGACCTAGAATAAAAAAATTAATCAATTGTTATCCCGATTGAACGTGAAACATATACAACGTTATTTCAGCACTTAAATAGCAGACAGCTTAAAAGATAAAACATCGTCGACTGCAGGCCAGCTACAGTTACGCATAGCGCCGCTTTGTCGGCTGCAAAGTCCTCGAAGTGGGGGTGGGGGAAGGGGTCTGCAGAAAAAAAGAGTAGAGAAGAAAATAATAACAGTATTCAGGTTGTATCAGTCGAAATGAAAACAATTGTGATGTGGGGTCCGCAAACATATAACCTGCAGCTAGTACAAAAATTAACGTTGACCAATCAAAAGGGAAATATTACTGACACTTCATTTAGGCTATATTTTTACCCGAAATGCTAATAGAGCTTGTAGAACCTGATATAGGTCTACGATTGACGTCACAAGTTTTGGCTGCACCACAGGCCATACGGGAGTTAGGCAACATAACAGGATAATATTCATGGAAATAATTTTAGCATTTTGATTGGCGGGGGGGGGGGGGGGGGGGGGTCTAGATTTTCAGACCTCTGCTCCAAATCTCAATTTTAAACCCCCTTCCCTTGAAAATGTGTTAGACGCTGAGTTTTGTTGAAGAAGCTTTGCCAAATGACGGCCGCGAAATGTCCGAGAGATTTACCGGCAGCAATACAACCGACGTTCGCAGGCCACGAGCCTAGCCTAGCCAAGAGCTGTTTGCTATTGTCATAAAATATGACCGGGAAATTTGCCAGCCGCTGTAAACCTAAAGTGTGGTATCCCCTAATTTCACATACGTATTAAATTTCCAACTTTCGCCTAACCTTTCCTTCCACAATATTAAAAAAAATCCCGACCAGTGAAATCATCAATGCAGCTTTTAAATAGAATAACTAAGCAAGCACTATCTCTGATTTTCTGGCCACAACAAAAGGCCAGATGTGACAGCCACGAAAAGAACGAGAGGCTTTGTTTTTGTCGGCTGCGATACGACCGACAGATTTATTGGCACCAATATGTCGAAAGATTTACCGATCGCAATGAGACCGAGAGATTAGCTGGCCACGGAAACACTGGGCGATTTTCCGGCCGCAATATAACCGAGAGACTTGCCAGCCGCGGTATTATGACCGAGAGTTTTGCTTTTGGTACACACAAACGCGGTTTGACAGCCGCGATGTGACCGGCAGATTTCCCGGCTGCGGTATAAACTACAGATTTCCCGGCCACAATAATGTGGTCAGTAGATATCCAAAAGCGCGAGAGACTTGTCGGTCGCGAATTACCGAGAAATATGCCTATCAGCCGTCAGCTGCTGTAGAAACGACAGATTTTCTGTCCACATCAAAAGGCCAGATGTGACGGCCACGAAAAGAACGAGAGGCTTTGTTTCTGTCGGCCGCAATGCGACCGACAAAGTCGGGAAGAACGGAGGACATGGTTAAAAAGGAGGTAATGTAGTAAAAACGGACATTCGGTCACTCTGGCCCTGGGGGCCCGCACCACTGAGTGAGCCTAGGGGCCCAAAAGTTCTAAATCCGGCTCTGATCATTTTGTAGTATATTTAAGTTCTGATATTGGCTGGACTGTTTACCTAAAATTATAGTACACCTGGCTGTCTTATTAAGTTGCTAAGCAACATATTGTGTTATGTTTTGTTCTTGAATATTTACAGACCAGTAAATAGTGATGTAACTTCTTTCTCAAGTTCTTTATTTAATATAACATAAATGGCACAGTTTTTAATGGACCTCGTTCCGAGTGCGATACGACTTTAAACAGTGGTGTTTTTCTTTGTCGGTCATGCCCAACACGAGAGGTGGAGCTATTCCAACGAAAATGACATCAGGAATTGGTAAGATAGGAGAGTTTGTTCCCCAAGAGGAGTCAATAGAATCTTATTTAATGAGACTGAAGCACTATTTCAAAGCTAACAACGTTGATGATGGTTGTAAAGTTTCTATATTGATAACTGTTATTGGCCCTAAAATTCTAACTGTTTTATCTGATATTGTATCACCGGCAGAGGTAGACAGTAAATCGTACGATGAATTAGCAGACATTCTACAGAAATATTTTTCACCCAAGAAATTAGTCGTGGCAGAGCGCTACTCCTATTCTCGTTGTCAAAAATCGAATGAGAGTATCTCTGAGTTTGTAATTGCCATAAAACATCTGTCTAGTTCTTGTAAATTTGGCTCTTTTCTAAAGGAAGCTTTGAGAGATAAATTAGTTTCAGGTATTAACAATGAAGTTATCAGACAAAAACTTTTGTCTGAAGATCAGGATTTTGATGAAGCTTATGAGTTTGCACTCCGTTTGGAGCAGGCAGAAAAACAGACTAACATGTTCAATAGTAAGCATGAAGTTCATAGTCTGAATGTGAAACGTGGGAAAGTTAATATTTCTCGTGGTAATAATGTAGAAACTTATAAAACGAAATGTTTTCGTTGTTGTTCTTTGGAACATAAAGCAAGTGAGTGTCCTTATGCTAGTTATAAGTGTACTGGTTGCAATATGGTTGGACATTTGTTGAAGGCTTGTAGGAATCGGAACAAGCAACACAACAAGCAGTTTTCCAAACCTGGAAAAGTGGGTAAAAGGAACTCACAGAAGTTACACCAAATGGCAGTGGAAGACGAGGAACATCACTGAAATGAAATTTCACTAGATATTTCTTTGTACAATTTCGGTATTGGAAATAGCGCGGCTTACAAGGTAAGTCTTGAAATTGGAAACGTTAATGTTAAGATGGAAATTGACAGTGGTTCAGCTGTTTCTGTTTGTCCATCAGATTTTTTCCGAGCTAATTTCTCTCATATTGAATTGAAGCCTGTCAATTTGAAATTGTTGACTTACACGGGTAGTGAGGTACCCATATTTGGTCAGGCTCATGTAAATATTAAATATTGCAATGAAATTATAAATTTGCCTCTTATGATTGTTGATATGTGTCGTAAAGATCAGCCTTTGTTACTTGGAAGAAACTGGCTGGCCAAACTAAAGTTAGATTGGAATTATATTTTGCTAGATCCTCCAATATAGTCAGTTGGTCTAGGACTGGCGTAGCAGGCACTATGTGTAATAATGTGTAAGCTAATAATAATGTGTAATAATGTGTAAGGCACTATGTGTAAGCTTAGTGTAAAGTCAAATGACGATTTTGAAACTTTGAAGAAAAAGTATGCTTCCGTATTCCAAAATGGAACTGGAGAGATTAAAGGCGTTACTGCTTGAGTTGTCCTCAAGGACGGCGCGGTTCCTAAGTTTTGTAAACATAGACCTGTAACTTTTGCTTTAAGAGAAAAAGTTGAATAGGAATTGGAGAGATGGGTTAATGATGGCATAGCTTATAAGGTCACTAGCTCTGATTGGGCTACACCGTTGGTAACTGTAACTAAACCAAATGGTGTGCGGTTGTGTGCCGACTTCAAGGTTACGTTGAACCAAGTGTTGCAGTCAGAACACTATCCTTTGCCTCAACCGGAAGGCATATTTGCTTCATTATCTGATTGTGCTTATTTTTCAGTAGTGGATCTGACTAATGCATATCAACAGCTGGTAGTGGCAGAAGAGTCACAACCTTTGCTGACTCTAACGACTCACAAATGTTTATTTCGACTGAGGCGTCTTCCATTTGGACTTTCATCTTCTCCGGCTATTTTCCAAGCTGCAATAGATCAAATCATCAGCGGATTACCAGGTACTGTGGCATATTTAGATGATGTACTGGTTGGTGAATCAACCAAAGATGAAGCATATAGTAGGTTAGAGAAACTACTAGAGCGTCTCATGGAATATGGAGTTCGAGTCAATGAGAAGAAATGTAAGATTTTACAGCCTAAGGTAGATTATTTGGGCTATGTAATTTCAGCCGCTGGAATCAGTCCTCAATCAAGTACTGTTGCTGCCATTCAAAATGCTCCTGAACCGACAAACAAAGATGAGTTAAGGGCATATGTTGGGTTAGTAAATTATTATGGCAAGTTTGTTTGCAATCTTTCTGATAAAATTAGTTGTTTTTATGATTTATTGAAAAAGAATACACCTTGGGTGTGGTCTAAAAAATGTTCTGAAGTGTTTCAACAAAGTAAAACATGGGTGTTGACTTCAGATGCACTAGTTCATTTTGACGTAAAGAAACCTCTGATTTTAACTTGTGATGCTAGCCCTAGAGGCGTAGGAGCTGTTCTTTCTCACCTTATTAATGGCGTTGAAATGCCAAGAGCGTTTGCCTCAAAATCACTGAGTGCAAGTGAGAAGAATTACTCTCAGCTTCATAGAGAAGCTTTAGCTCTTGTATTCCGGGTAAAGAAATTCCATAAATACATTTATGGGAGAAATGATGTGATACTGCAGACTGACCATCAACCTTTAGTTAATATTTTTGGATCTAAGCATGGTGTACCTAGTTTAGCAGCTGCAAGACTATAGCGTTGGGCTCTTATTTTGTCAGCATACAATTTTGAGGTCAAGTACCGAAAGGGTTCTGACTTGCCTCATGCCGATGCTTTGTCTCGCTTGCCGCTACCAGAGGATGAATCAGTAGAAGAAGATACTAACTACATTTCACATGTGGAGGCTTGCTTGTCAGATATGAATTTTTTCAGTACGGTAAGTGACGATTCTCCAATTACATCTTTAGATGTAGGTCAGTTGACTGATAAGGATCCCTTATTGTCCAAAGTACGAGATTTTGTATTACATGGATGGCGTGAAGTGTCCAATCCTATGTTAGTTCCTTTTCAGAGAAGGCGGAATGAACTGTCTGTAGATAAAAATTGTATTCTGTGTGGCAGTAGAGTTATAATTCCAGAGAAACTTAAAGTAGAGAAATGTAAAGTTATGCAGATGTTGCATGATCAGCATCCGGGAATAACCCGAATGAAGTTGTTAGCCCATAGCTACGTATGGTGGCCGGGAATAGAAAAATCTATTGAACACACAGTTTCGTCCTGTCATATTTGTCAAAGTACTAGAAATGCAGTTCCTAGAGTACCTTTACAGCAATGGCCGCTATCAACAGAGCGATGGCGCCGACTTCACATTGATTTTGCAGAGGATGCTACTACTAGACAACAGATGTTGATTGTCGTAGATAGTTTTTCTAAATGGATGGAGGTATTTCTAATGAGTTCAACTTCGTCATTCAAAACTATTGAGCGTCTCCGAACGTTATTTGCCGCTTATGGGTTGCCAGAAGAATTGGTCTGTGATAACGGTACTACATTTCCTAGCCAGGAGTTCCGAGATTTTCTCCAAAAGAATGGCGTCAAACAAACATTTTCTCCACCGTATCATCCAGCATCCAATGGAGCAGCGGAGCGCTGTGTACAAGAAGTTAAGAAGAATTTATTAAGACAGGTCTTAAGTGAAAAGTCTACAAAGACCCTGCCTTTACAACACAAATTAGATAATTTTCTTTTTGCATATTGCAATACTCCAACATCCGTGACAGGGGTAAGTCCTGCGAATTGTTCCTTCGTTGGAAGCCAAGAACTAAATTGTCAATGTTGAAACCGAACTTGCAAGAAGAAGCAAAGAAGAAACAAGAAATGCAGAAAAATGCTTCTGACAAGCATCGAGGTTCTGCACGTTACTTCAGTCCGGGTCAGAAAGTTTTAGTGAAAACTGTAAGACAGGAGAAGGTTAACTGGGTTCCAGGTAAAATTATTGAACGTAAACGTCGTGTGACTTACACAGTTAGTGTTTTGGGCAAAATAAGATTTTGTCATGCAGATCACCTCAGACCATCTCAAGTAGAAGATTCATTTGAGAAGGGAGAGGAAGTGGAAGTGACTAATGAACAACAGTGTCCCAGAAGATCTGAGAGACTGGAAAATCAAAATCAAAAAAAGAAATTGTAACTTGTTTAATTTTTTTGTCTTAACCAAATACAAGGGATGGCGAGTGTAGTATATTTAAGTTCTCATATTGGCTGGACTGTTTACCTAAAATTATATTACACCTGGCTGTCTTAATTAAGTTGCTAAGCAACATATTGTGTTATGTTTTGTTCTTGAATATTTACAGACCAGTAAATAGTGATGTAACTTCTTTCTCGAGTTCTTTATTTAATATAACACATTCATAAAACAAAAAATTTACATTTAAAGAATAGTCAGATAAACAAAGGAGGTGGGTTTACCTGATTAGAGACTTGTCAAGCATAATAAGATGGTGGCACGATGAGGTCTGTTAAAACAGCCAGTTGTTCCTCTGTGAACTTCTGTTTGTGCTGCTCCCAGTTATCGTGATGGGTGCGTTTGAAGTCTCCTAGTGTTTTTCTAATACTACTCTGTAAAATTCTCAATAATTAACTTTTTGAAATATAACTTAAAGTTTTGCAAAGAACAGTTCGGTTTTCAAAAAATTTGTAAGCACAACTAGTTTTAAATAATTTTTTAAATTGCACATTGAAGGCCCTGGATTTTAATATTGCACATTTTTATGTGCACAGCTGGTGTGTTTTGTGACTTGTCCAAGGCTTTTGACTGTGCTAATCACTAATCACCAAATTATTTTTACTAAACTTAATGGGCAAACAATATTATGTCTTGCTTATTTCTCAACATATCTTAATAAAACATGGTTTATGGCTTCATCAAGATGACATCTAATGTATATTAGTCTAAAATCCCCCATATGTCAATTTTTGTGGCAGCAAACCTACATACTCATTCCCCATGTTATGGGAAGTAAAAATATAAAAAAAATCTGCCTTAATTCTTTACATATCTTAATAAAACTTGGTATATGGATTCTTAATGTTGCTAATTAGTCTGCAATTACAAAAGCACATATCTATCTATATTATTAAAAGAATTTCTGGAATTTTGTCCAGAGCAAATCGACCCCTAAAAATTAATTTTTCTTCACATAATTGGTATCAAATTAAAGCTATTACTCTCTAGATGTGCCTTTTGTGGGTTTGGAAAACATCCCATGAAAAGCCTTCACACAGGAGGCTTTTGAAATTCCAGCGAAAGTGCTACTATCTGTCTTAGAACCTGTGAACTTTTTTCCAATTCACATTTGTTTATAACAAAACAGATGATCAAGGTTTGAAATATTTCCAGAGATAAGCCACAGAATGCAGGGCAAGCAAATGTCATTATGATTTTGATTTCTTAAAATATTGACGTTTTTTGAGACATCAGAAATTAAGGAAGAGTATTTGTCCTATTGAAACTAAGACCAAGAGTCTGTAATCATCTCAATTTACTGTATTTCTTTCCTTAAAAAGGAAACTTAAAAAGAAACGTAAGTAACTCAGGAGGTGCTCTGGAGATGGAATTTTCTAACAAACTATTGAGAGTGAATAAACATTGATACATGTTTCAACGTTTAAAGTTTTAAAATATCAATATTAGTTGAATATTGACCTAAAAAATTCAAGTTTTAAAATGCACTAAAAATTTGAAACCTGTATTTTATAAATGTACTTGGAATGTGAGGGAGATTGAAGTGTTAACGGTTAGCCTGCCTATTTTACTTGATTTTGAAATGTACCAATAACAATACGCCTATTTAATGAAGGAATTTCATAGAAAGTTATGTTATTTGCTAAGGTAAACATTTGTCAAACGTATATTGAAGATGCGAAACAAATACCTGGGTTAATTTGAAATTTAATTCCTTGGGCGTTATGAGTGTTGAATAATTTTTTACGGCGAATGGCTATTCTATAATTGTAATTTAGAGATTAGTTCAACAGTAGACCAGTGATTTGACCACCTTCTTACCGTTTGTTGTTAAGACCTAACAAAGATGAATGTAAACACTGACGCGTTGATGTTATTTACAGTTAACATAAAGATTCAATACTTTTGAAAAGAAAACTCTAAAACAGAGCCATGAAGATGCGCCAAGCAATGGAGATCCAGGTAAACTAACCCCCATTTTATGCTAAATCAATGTTGTTGCTCTGTCGGAATTTCTAAGTGTAGAACGTATACATAGACACTTTTAAAGTAGATGAAATAAATGAACTTCTCAAATTCTGTGAGGAATTTCTTAACCACATTGAAGCTTCAAGTCTAAAGTAATAAGTTATTTTATTTTTAAACGTTTGCCCCAATGAGGAGTTCAATTACTGGCAATTTTATTCCAGTGCTATAACACAAAGAATTAGTCTAGAAAATTAAAAAAATCACAAGAATTCACACACTCCCTCATTGAAATGAAAGGTATTTTACGCTGCAAAACTCTATTTATAATCAACATGAAACTAAAGCTTGATTACCAATTTGTTTTTAAGTCACGAAGTGAAGCAGGCTGCTAGTTTAATATTAACTTCATTTTTACTTATTACTTTATTGTAATTACATTCAACAAAATATTTTAAGCCCATGTTTACAAGCTTTCAACAATCAAATAGAATACAGAATAAATACACTGGCTGCATATAAAATTGCTAGCTGCTACTTACTGGTATGGGTTGAGGATCGTTGAGGTGAGATCCCAACATGAGAAATATCTCCGGGATAGGGTCGACGACATCGTAGGGGTTGGCAGAAATGAAGGCACACAGTCCCAACACGCCGGCGTGCCTCTTGACCACCTCACTGGCAGACCTCCGCTTGGCTGCCAGCCGCTTCAACTCAGCCTGCAGGCAGGGCAGTTACATGAGAAATATCTCCGAGATAGAGTCAACGACGTCGTAGGGGTTGGCAGAAATGAAGGCACACAGTCCCAACACGCCGACGTGCCTCTTGACCACCTCACTGGCAGCTCAGCCTGCAGGCAGGGCAGTTACATGAGAAATATCTCCGAGATAGAGTCAACGACGTCGTAGGGGTTGGCAGAAATGAAGGCACACAGTCCCAACACGCCGACGTGCCTCTTGACCACCTCACTGGCAGCTCAGCCTGCAGGCAGGGCAGTTACATGAGAAATATCTCCGAGATAGAGTCAACGACGTCGTAGGGGTTGGCAGAAATGAAGGCACACAGCCCCAACACGCCGCCGTGCCTCTTGACCACCTCACTGGCAGCTCAGCCTGCAGGCAGGGCAGTTACATGAGAAATATCTCCGAGATAGAGTCAACGACGTCGTAGGGGTTGGCAGAAATGAAGGCACACAGTCCCAACACGCCGCCGTGCCTCTTGACCACCTCACTGGCAGCTCAGCCTGCAGGCAGGGCAGTTACATGAGAAATATCTCCGAGATAGAGTCAACGACGTCGTAGGGGTTGGCAGAAATGAAGGCACACAGTCCCAACACGCCGACGTGCCTCTTGACCACCTCACTGGCAGCTCAGCCTGCAGGCAGGGCAGTTACATGAGAAATATATCCGAGATAGAGTCAACGACGTCGTAGGGGTTGGCAGAAATGAAGGCACACAGTCCCAACACGCCGACGTGCCTCTTGACCACCTCACTGGCAGCTCAGCCTGCAGGCAGGGCAGTTACATGAGAAATATATCCGAGATAGAGTCAACGACGTCGTAGGGGTTGGCAGAAATGAAGGCACACAGTCCCAACACGCCGGCGTGCCTCTTGACCATCTCACTGGCAGACCTCCGCTTAGCTGCCAGCCGCTTCCACTCAGCCTGCAGACAATAATGTTGAGCGTCAACGCCATTTCTCCTACATTTGATTGTTTTGACAAAAACTGCTTTTTCTTTAATATTGACATGCATGTATTATTTAAGCCAATCAGCAGTTGGTGAAAGTTATCAATATTAACTTTTAAGATCATATTAGTAACAGTATTATTCCTTTTGAACTTATTTCTATAGCCTACATGAATTTCCTTTATAACTTATAATTTGATTTTAACTATTCCATTAGCAACAAGGTGCAACAGTATAGTAGAAATGAACAATATTTTACACACACACACACACACACACACACACACACACACACACACACACACACACACAACATATATATAAAATGGATGGATGCCTAACATGTTTATACAAGTTAAACAACAAAGGGAATTGATTTATGAGAGGTGGGACGTTACCAGGAGCTGCTTGGTGTCGGATATGAAGCCACAGTGGATGAGGCCGCTCAGGACTTGCCCAGCCTTCTCTCTAACTTCAACTCTGTCATCTTTCAGTAACCTTAAAACCAGACTATTCACCTGTAACATACACACTTCAACAGTTACAAAAAATACTCTAAATGGGTGATGAATAAAATCATTAAAAAATTTAAAGTTCATTATTTGATCATAAAAATCAGTCATAAATTAACGATACAGAATTTTAAAACATAAATAGTTGATTTTAGTAAAATAGATGATTTTGTCAAAGTATCATTAGAGAAAAATTCACAGTCAGTAGGGAAAAATAATGATATGCATTTATTACAATTTAATATTCAGGGCTTCCTCAATAACTATATAGACCTTATTTTGTTTATGGAAAATCAAAAAAATAAAGTTAATGTAATTTCTATTAATGAACATTGGCTAGATTCTAAAAGTATAAATTTACTGAACAAACTAGATGATTTTAAAATTGCTGACTTCTATGCAAGAGTTGATCAATGCAGGGGAGGTTCATGTTTAATGATTGACAAAAATATTAATTTTAAAATTAGAAATGACTTAAAATTTTTGAACGAACCATACTGTTTTGAGGGATCATATATTGAAGTAAATGAATGGAATTCAGTCTTTGTATCAATATACAGGATACCTGGGGATAACATTGACAATATCTTTATAGAAAAATTTGAAATTTTACTAGACAAACTAGCACTGGAAGCTAGGACAAAAAATGTTTTTATATCCTCTGACATGAATATTTATTTATTAAGCAATAAAGCAAGTAAATATAAGTTATTAGAAATTTGTGACTGCTTCGGGTTCACTCCTAATGTTATGGACCCTACAAGGGTAACCAAAATTTCAAGCACTTGCATTGATAATATTTTTTCTAATTCAAGAGCAAAAAATACAAGTAGAGTAGTGGTAGATATTGGTGCATCTGACCACAAACTCTTGCTTTTGTCTTTTGAGAAATTAGGAATGCCTTCTCCAATAATCAGTCGCAAAAATAAGATACTTACTCGCAAATTTACAGAGAGATATTTTCAAACTTTTGAGACAGCTCTAAAAAATACTGAGTGGAACTTTTATGAAACATCAAATACTGACTCAAATTACAACAACTTTCTCTTGACTTTTTTAAATCTATTTAATGAGGCCTTTCCCAAAACAGCTAAAAAGGGTGTTAATAATAAACAAAACAAAAAAAATTGGGTCACTCAAGGAATTAAAATATCAGCTGAAAAGAAAAAAACCTACACCAAGAATCAAAATGGAATAGTTCCCCACATTTTTTATTTTATTACAATAATTACAAAAAAATTTCTAAAAAAGTGGTTGCATTAGCAAAACGCAAAGCTAATGATGACTTTATTAAACAGTCTAACAATAAATGTAAAGCATCTTGGACGGTAGTAAAACAAGAAATAGGTCTAAAAAAACAGAATTCTGATACTCCTGTGGAAATCCAATTTAGCAATGAAACTGATAAACATAGTAGAGCAGTCTCAGTTGCAAACAAATTTAATCATTTTTTTAGTAATATCTCCCAGCATGTAAATCAGTTGACAGATAAATTTAAAGCCATTCAGTTCCTTAATCAAAACCTAAATAATATCCAAACACAAAACCCTACACAACAGTTTAATTTAGGAGAATCTCTGTGAACGAGTTAAGAAAAGTTCTCAGTTCTCTCAACAATACTAAATCTTCAGGTTGGGATGAAATCCCTCTCTTCGTCATAAAAAGAGTTTTTAAATTTATTGAAGTACCACTATGCAAAATAGTTAACCAGTCCCTTGAGGAGGGAGCTTTCCCTGAGAAGCTTAAGCTAGCAGATATTTATTTATTTATTTATTATTTATTTATTCACATCATCTAATGACGCCCTTACATTGCAGTATATGCGTGGGCAGTAGACTTGTCATACACTGGATCACAATTCATTGAGCCTTAATACTAAACAAAACAATGAAAGAACATACAAAATAAAATAAAGTAAAATAACTACCATTTGGAAAATTCTCAGAATATCTTTTGACTTAATTTTTTTACAGGACCTGGGTATTGTGGTTCAGGTACTCAGAGAGGCTGTAGAAGCAGCCGCGAAATAAATACTCAATAGCCATTTTCTTGAAATGTTTGACCTGATGTTGTTCTTTGATTTTGTTTGGACATTTATTATAAATTTTTAAACAGAAATATGAAGGGGATTTCTCGAGGAATGTTGTTCTGTGGATGGGGTATTGCAGAGTTTTTGAATTGCGGGTGTTATATTGATGACTATGATTGTTATCAAAAAAACTTTGAGGATTGGACTTGACAAATAAGAGGCACTGAAGTATGAACATAGAAGGCAAAGGAAGAATATGTAGTTGTCTGAAGAGTTGTTTGCACGAGTCTCTGGGTCCTGCACCCGATAGCAATCTAACCACTCTCTTCTGCATTTTGAAAATTCTGACTGCTTCAGACGAGTTTCCCCAAAAAATCAACCCATATGAAATCAAGGAGTGGAAATAAGCAAAGTAAACCTGTCTTCTGACGCTCAGGTCAACTGACTGTGACAAAGAGAGTATTGCATAATATGCTGAAGCAAGCCTAGGAATTAAATTGTTGATGTGTTGTTGCCAGGATAAAGTTGAATCAATATCCAATCCCAGGAATTTCGTAGAGGTAACTGAATTGAAATGTGAAGGTACAAATGATGAATCTGAATGGGGGGATTTGCTGTAGTTGGTGTGGAAATTTACAAACTGAGTTTTTGTTGGGTTTAATTTAAGCCCATTTGCAATGCACCATGAATCTATTCTGCCAAGCATTTCGACCAGGGTTTCAGAGAGGCGAACTTTGTTTTGGTTTGAAGCAAAGAGAGAAGTGTCATCGGCATACATTAGTACCTGACCTTTTGAAGTTATGGAAATAAGGTCATTGCAATACACAAGAAAGAGTAGAGGCCCCAGAATAGAACCCTGGGGAACCCCAGATACAACCCTGCGATAGCCGCTCTGAGCACCTTCATGCACCACCACCTTTTGCATTCTTCCCTCCAGAAAGGATTGCAACCACTTGAGTGAAGTGCCTGTCACACCATAGTAGCTTAGCTTTGCAATGAGAATGTCAATGTTAACAGAGTCGAATGCCTTGGACAGGTCACAAAAAGCACCAACGGTGAACTGTGACCCATCCACGGCACTCGCAACTCGATCCACTAGCTCATAGATTGCATGGACTGTACTTTTGCCCCTGCGAAAGCCAAATTGAAAACTGGAAAGCAAGTTATTTTCCTCAAAAAAGTCATAGATCCTATTAAATACAATTCTTTCAAAAACCTTTGAAAATACCGACAACAGAGAGATAGGTCTCAAGTTGTCAAGGGTATGAACATTAACCTTCTTTGGGATAGCTTTGACAACTGCGAACTTTAAAAGGTCAGGGAAAATACCTTGCTGAAATGAACTGTTAATAAGTAAGGTCAATGGTTTGATCAGCAAATGAGAACATTTTTTTAATAAAAAGGGTGAGATTTCATCCCAACCAGCAGATTTTTTTAACCCTCTTAAAAAATATTAAACCTCTTTTTAAAAAGGGAGATGTAAATAATCCATCAGATTATCGCCCAATTGCTCTTTTGCCGTGTTTCTCTAAAATTTTTGAAAAAATCGTAAAAATGCAACTGACAGAGTATTTAGAAAATAATAATTTAATAAACTCATCACAATTTGGTTTCCGCCCAAAACTCAGCACCGAAAAATCAATTACAGAAATGATTAACTGCATAACGGAGGCCTTGGACGGATCACAGCATACGGTTGGTGTGCATACGGTTGGGTTTTTGACTGTGTTGATCATGAAATACTTTTAGAAAAATTAAGTATTCATGGAATTAAAAGTAATGAATTAAAATGGTTCAGGTCCTATCTAAAAAATCGAAAACAAAGAATTATCATACAGAAATCTCAAACAAATTTTAAATCAGATTGGAATGTTAATTCTTATGGGGTACCTCAAGGCTCCTTTCTTGGTCCTTGTTTATTCATAATTTATGTCAATGATCTTTGTAAAGCTACTAATAGTATCACTTTTCAGTACGCAGATGATACTGCAGTAATCTGTAAAGGCAAAAAAGATCTCATGGAAGCCATAATTACTGATGAATTTACACTCCTCGGGGACTGGTTTACGGTAAATGGCCTCTCCTTGAATGTGTCAAAGACACAACTCATTCATTTCTCAGCATCAAATCTTAGCAGCGAAATTACCTTAAATTCAAACTCAACTGAAATTCATTCTCAAAAGTCAATTAATTATCTGGGAATTGAAATTGATTATCAACTAAATTGGCAAACGCACATTGAAAACCTCACAAAAAGACTCAGTTCAGCAACTTTTGTTCTTCGTGTAATTCGGGACACTACAAATTTGGAAACTCAAATAGCAGTATACCATGCCTATTTTTCATCTCTCATGAACTATGGGCTAATTGTATGGGGCTCATCTAGCCATGCACAAAAAATTTTTATCCTCCAAAAAAGAGCCGTTAAAATTATAGCTAAAGTTCAGCAAATCACTCATTGTAAAGATTTTTTCATCCGGTACAAAATTTTAACTTTATATAGCTCTTATATATACAAATTGGCGCTAATGGTTAAAAGCGGTTTTGGCACATTCATGGAGAGTCAACACTGCCACTCTCACAACACCAGATTCAGAAATACTATAAAACCGGTTCAACACAGACTTAAAATTTTTCATCTGTCTCCTCAGTACATGGGTCCAAAAGTATTCAACAAGTTACCACCTTCAATAAAGAATATTGACTCCTTTTCTAAATTTAAAGAAACTTTAAAGGCTTTTTTACTGGAGAAGGCATATTATTCATTGCATGAATACCTAGAAGATTCCTAATTTTTTTTATTATCTTTATGTCTACTATGTATATATTTGTGCATAATAGAATTAGACACTGGACAAATCACCTGTCAAACAAATTGATGTAATGTGATGATTGTAAATAAATAAATAAATAAATAAATCAGAAAATAAAAAAACTATTGTATTTTAAAAATAAAACTACTTGACTTACTATAACATTAACATTGGCTTCATTCATGAATCTATATTTAATATGAATAGGAGAGTTGAAACTGAGCTGAATAAAAAATAATTGTGGAAATCAATGATAGCACAGAAGGCAAACCTCAGGAAAGGTTTGAGTAAACATACATGTATTTTCATATAAGTACTGAGCCACACCACTAAATAACCTACTTTTTTTAAATGGAGGTGGCTGACTTAACAATGTCGCCGAACCACCTAGCCTGCTTCAGGCCACTGATTATGAAGGGGTGGCTGTTCTGCCTCGTCAAGCTACCTGATAGAGGCTTAACTATAAAAAAAACTTTAACTACTACCAGTTTATTCCCTGCATGAGGAATTTACAGACTTAAACATTAAAAGAACACTTTTTCATCAAATCCAATTAAAATAAATTGAAAATTTTTATTTCATAATTTGGGTACCTGATTCACCCAAGCTTCTTGACTGGCTATAGTGGCCATATTGTGAAAGACAAAGACCTGCAGAAACTCTAGACTTGTTGCTCGGGCTGACCACGAACTCATCTCAGACACCTGCAATCATAATTTGTTTAGTATAAAGAAAATAAATAGAAACATTAAGGCAGACAGAGAGAGACTTGAACTTAGGTTAATACCAAAGACATTGCTACAGTCTAGAGAGGCTGTGACTGCCTTAGAGTAGCCCTCATGAAAATAGTCCGATAGCAGGTCCTCTCCTCACTATCGCTTTTCCAACAGTTATAAGGACCCCATTCTAAAACACTGGTGCAAACACTTAAAAAAATCACCTGTATTCATAGCCAAGTACATAATCTGACAACATAACTTTTATCTTTTTTCTGACGAATTCAGTAGGGACTACTGTGATGACTTAAAGAGTCAGAGGCAAAAGTTTGAAAACAGAGGCAGTTATCAATAAAATAAAATACACAAACATTTTTACAAAAAACATTTACTACTGTAAAACCTTAAAAGTTGGACACTCCATAGCTCAACACCCTGAATAGTTCAAAACAGGCTGACACTCAACCAACATTTGAAGACTATCAATTCAAAGTTTCAAAGTTCTTTATTTCGCAAAGTAGTACATGATTTTACAATAATTTCTTATGTTAGTTAGCTAACTGATAGTAATGAAACATTTTTTAACCATGTGAAACTAATTCACACATGGGACTTGCCCGTGTGTGTGAATGAGCCACATCCCGTGTGTGTGAACGCCAATGTGTATTAAAAAAAAATAACGAAAAGGAAAAAAGATATTTTAAGTTTCAAAAATACTAAAGAGGAATATAAACAAGCCAACAAACAAAGTGACCTGGAGAACAGAAGTGCCGAGTATCGTTTGGAAAAATTCGATAGACAGATGGACAAACATTGTTTGGTCCAGTGACCTATATTGACACCTATATTACAACAAAAGATGATAAATGACTAGAGTTCCAGCCAAATCATTAGGCCGGTGAGTGAGTGCGCTGCTGGCGTTCAAAATATGTTTTTGGCCAATCATTTACCCATCTGAAGTTATAGACAGTTATGCTCTTTATTTATGTTCTCCAAATCAGCTGAGTAAGTTCTCCAAACATACCCAAGTAAATGTGCTTCTATCTGTTGGAAATATGTTCAACGACTTAACTGTGTAGAGGAGCGGAGGTGTCTTTAACATCAAGTCATTTTTACAGCTGGAGTTTCCATTTTTCGCCACCCGCCTAATGATTTGGCCGGAACTTTAAGGGTCTGCGGGCCAGACTTTATAAGTTCAGGTAGGTGGGGTGAGGTTTTTAATTTTGGCTTTCAGGTCTCGGGCCAAAATCGTGTCGGGCCAAAAATATTTAAATAATTACTTTCACATGAATTAACATTTATGAACATGAATTAACATTAACATGCTTTAACATTCATAGCTAAATCAAGAAATTAAATTAAAATTAATAGACGAGAATTATAACAATCTATCGAGGCCTAATAAATTTTCGTAGGTAAAAATTAAGTTATATTTCGATTTCAGCCTACTACAGGAAATTAAGGTAAAAAACTTATCGGTAAACAAATTCATCCAAAAAACTATGAGAGACATAACAATGATTATTATCATTACTAGGGGCGTGCGATGCAGCAAATTTATTTTGATTCGATGCGTTACATAGAATTTCGATTCGAATCGATGCAGTGCGGCGTTATTTGCTGTTAGGGGTGTGCGATGCATCGAAAACGCATCGAAATTCCGATTCGATGCATCGAATCGCGATTCGATTCGGCACGCATTGAAATGCCGATGCATCGATTTGGTCTCGATGCATCGGTATACTTCGATTCATTAGACGCAATTAGTCTAAAATGTATGTTGGAAGCAATTAAATAAACGTTTAAACTATATAAATGCGTAATGTTAATGTTCAAAGCAGTTTATTGAATCATAATGAAGTTATGAAAAGCTTAGTGCGCAGTAATACTTTCAGACTCTAGACGCTTAACAACAAAGAATGCATAATAAAGGCTGCGTAACAAAGTAGTGCATTGTTATTTTTTCGCCAAGTTTGAAAATTATTGCAATACGTTGTTTCTCAATTGTATAATGAGTTTTAAATGATTGCAAACAACTTTGTAATGTATGGCTGTATAATTCCATACACAAATTTCAATGACAAGAATAAAACGAGCACTGCGACAGTCGGCGGCAGCTGCAGTGTAACCGCGATTGTGATCGTGATACAGGCTGACCAAGCAATGGAACAAAGCAAATACTGCTGTTATATAGAGAAATTACCCGACTCTCGGGTATTTCCAAGCCCGTGTGGGGACATCGTAATACTTTCAATAAGTAGTTTATTCCAGCAGAGACGGGTATTTTTGCGGGTAAACAAGTGGTAACACTGTTTTGTGATGCTCAGCTGTTGAGCTGTCTGCCATCGTCGTAAGCTCAGCTCTGCGCAGTAATTAGTGTTTGTTTCTTTTGACTGTGCGAATGCAATTAATTGAATGTTTTGTTTTGGACTAATTGAATGACAGATAATTAAGATGTTTTAAGACTAAGACGAAGAGATCGTAGACGATTCGGGCTCAAGTAGCCAAAGCTTTGTTGCTTTGTTGAAACAGATACGAATGATGACATGACATGATGATATGAATGACGATATATGACGACAGATACGAATGACGACACCGATAGGGATACTTTAATTGCATCGGACAGAGTTACTTAGGCTAATTGTTATAGTTATTAGGTGATTTAACAAACTTTGAACTGATTCATTTTTACTTGGACTGCTTGAGTTTTTTTAAGAAAAACTTTAGGCCTAGTAATAATAACTATTTCTTGAGATTGTGAAAGGATGTACTGGAATTAAGATATAATTATAAATAAATAAATAAACAATAACTTAATTCACCATTGTTACAACTTTTACATTTGAATTAGCCTATAATTAACAATAAATAAATAATTTTTAATTTAAAACAGAAATTTAATAAAATTTCTGTGAATAATTTGGTTCCCCTAGGCAAATGCCCATAAGGGGTCACCTTGGATTAAAACAAAAAAAACTAAATTATTAAAATTTATTAAAGATCAGTGTTGCTCATTTTTTTGATTGTTTATACTTTCAAATTCCTGATCATAATGATTGGGTCAGTACCTAGGCCTATTAAAAATGCTTTGGTTCAGACTCATTCAAACTTTGTGTGGAATTTTTCTAATTTAATGCTCTTTAAGGTTATTGACCCATTACAGTAATGCAAGCTGTAAATAACTCTTAACAGCAAATAACGCCGCACTGTATCGAATCGAATCGCATCGATTCGAATAAATATTCTTTGAATCGCATCAACACATCGAATCGAAAAAAACTTGCTGCATCGCACACCCCTATTTGCTGTTAAGAGTTATTTACAGCTTGCATTACTGTAATGGGTCAATAACCTTAAAGAGGATTAAATTAGAAAAATTCCATACAAAGTTTGAATGAGTCTGAACCAAAACTTTTTTTAATAGGCCTAGGTACTGACACATTCATTATAATCAGGAATATGGAAGTATAAATAAATAAATAAATGAGCAACACTGATCTTTAATAAATTTTAATAATTTAGTTTTTTTGGTTTTAATCAAGGTGACCCTATGGGCATTTGCCTACGGGAACCAAATTATTCACCGGAATTTTATTAAATTTCTGTTTTAAGTTAAAAAGTATTTATTCATTGTTAATTATAGGCTAATTCAAATGTAAAAGTTGTAACAATGGTGAATTAAGTTATTGTTTATTTATTTATTTATAATTATATCTTAATTCCTGTACACAATCTCAAGAAATAGTTATTATTACTAGGCCTAAAGTTTTTCTTAAAAAAAACACAAGCAGTCCAAGTAAAAATGAATCAGTTCAAAGTTTGATAAATCATCTAATAATTATAACAATTAGCCCAAGTAACTCTTGTCGGATACAATTAAAGTATCCCTACCGGTGTCGTCATTCGTATCTGTTGTCATATCATCATTCGTATCTGTTTCAACAAAGCTTTGGCTACTTGAGCCCGAATCGTCTACGATCTCTTCGTCGCAGTCTTCAAACATCTTTATTTATTTGTCATTCAACTAATCCAAAACAAATCATTCAATTAATTGCATTCGCACAGTCAAAAGAAACAAACACTAATTACTGCGCAGTGCTGAGCTTACGACGATGGCAGACAGCTCAACAGCTGAGCATCACAAAACAGTGTTACCACTTGTTTACCCGCAAAAATACCCGTCTCTGCTGGAATAAACTACTTATTGAAAGTATTACGATGTCCCCACACGGGCTTGGAAATACCCGAGAGTCGGGTAATTTCTCTATATAACAGCAGTATTTGTTTTTGTTCCATTGCTTGGTCAGCCTGTATCACGATCACAATCGCGGTTACACTGCAGCTGCCGCCGACTGTCGAAGTGCTCGTTTTATTCTCGTCATTGAAATTCGTGTATGGAATTATACAGCCATACATTAAAAAGTTGTTTGCAATCATTTAAAACTCATTATAAAATAGAGAAACAACGTATAGCAATAATTTTCAAACTTGGCGAAAAAATAACAATGCACTACTTTGTCACACAGCCTTTATTATGCATTCTTGGTTGTTAAGAGTCTAGAGTCTGAAAGTATTACTGCGCACTAAGCTTTTCATAACTTCATTACGATTCAATAAACTGCTTTGAACATTAATATTACGCATTTATATAGTTTAAACGTTTGTTTAACTGCTTTCAACATACATTTAAGACTAACTGCGTCTAATGAATCGAAGTATACCGATGCATCGAGGCCAAATCGATGCAACGGCATTTCGATGCATCGAATCAAATCGAATCGGAATTTCGATGCATTTTCAATGCATCGCACACCCCTAATCATTACAAAGCCACACTTTATCACAACGGCCATAGCGCCAATAAACAATATAAACTATTAATACAAATTTGAAATTGTAACGTGCGAGGTCAGAGCTAAATATAGGTGAAAGTTTTCAATTTACAAATTCTGAGAGATGGTATTTATATGTAACTGTCGAAATCCATTCTTCTATGAGATAATGAAATATTGTTGAGGTTATTGTGAGGATTTTGCTGAATTGTTTTTATTAAGTGGACTGTAGAGATTTTTAAAGTTTGATAAATTGGTGACACTAACCTTCACTGTTAACTGGAGACTGTGTAGACTGGGGGCCCCCTCTGATATTTCCTGAAAATCCTTAAAGAAAGAATTAAATTCACTGTCCACCACTAAACACTGTTAAATACTTAATTTTGATTGATTTCTTCGTATATAAGATACTTTTCATAATAAAAGAAGCGGTTGCAATAATTATTAAATTGATTTGAGAGAAAGGCATGTTTGAGTCCTCATACTAACAGGCTCAGCCCAAGAGTGTCTGTATAAGCAAGAAGTTGGTCATGTGGTCAGCCAGTGACCAATCAGAGAGCTTGATTTAAATATGATGGGTTTTGGAACACTGATGCACTCTATGAGTGAAACATTGAACTATTTGAAATTAGAATTATATGGAAATTGTTGTGAAGATGGTTCTTATACTATTTGAGTGCATTATAGAAATTAAAAATGAGAAATGAATATAAGTAGAAATAATTATGTACATGACATACCGGCCCCCTTTGAATCGTTCCGATTCAACAGAAATAAAGAAGGTTATATGATCGAAATGATAAAATGAAAATATGAAGGGGTTGGTAGCCAGAGTAAGTATTGGTTAGTTTATAGGAAGGCGGGAAACCTTAACTGCTGGTCGTGTTAAGGTTTTGGAGGATGTCTTGATTTGAACAACTCTTACAGCGCCATCTTGACCAGGAAAGACTGCAATGATTCGGCCAAATTTCCAAGCTAGAGGTGGAGTGTTATCTTCGTGGATGATTACTAAGTCTCCAATCTTGAGATTTTCTTCCGGAGAGGTCCACTTGGATCGTTCTTGAAGGGTCTGCAGGTACTCTCGATGTCACCTGTTCCAAAGATGTTGAGCAAATGCCTGAACTAGTTTCCACCGTTTCAGGCGATTTATGGAAATATCTGTGAGATGAGGTTCTATTATTGATGTCAGAGGTCCTCCTGTCAGGAAGTGTCCTGGAGTTAATGCTTCTAGGTCCGATGGATCTGCAGAAAGCGGAGTTATGGGTCTTGAATTTAACATTGACTCAACTCGAGCAATGAGCGTAAGGAACTCTTCGTATGAAAGAATTTGTTCTCCAATAACTCTCTTCAAGTGGTGTTTGGCACTCTTTATTGCCCGCTCCCATAAGCCGCCTTGGTGTGGAGCTCTAGGTGGTATGAAATGAAATGTTATTTTGTTGTTTTGTGCAAACTTCTGAGTTTCAGGTTTCATCATTAGGTCTTGGAAGCATTTTTTAAGTGACGAGGCTGTTCCTATAAAGTTAGTGGCACAATCAGAATACAAGTCTGATATAGTTCCTCGTCTGGCGGTAAACCTGGTTAAGGATGCAATGAATGCATCAGCTGAGAGATCTGTAACCATTTCCAAATGTACGGCCTTTGTGGCGAAGCATATAAATAAGCAGAGGTAGACTTTTATTGCCTGCAGTCGACGCAGATAGTGAATCTTTACTTCATAAGGTCCAGCATAATCCATAGCGGAAACATTGAAGCAACGAGTGGGTGTAACTCCTCCAGCAGGCAAGTCGCCCATTAGAGGGGAAGTCATTTTAGGTCTAGCCTTAAATTATTGAACACATTTAAATATCCTGGAGCGTATGACACTTCGCTGAGACAAAATCCAATAATTTTGCATTAGCGTTGATTGTAGAAGTTGCGGTCCTGCGTGTAAGTATACTTTATGGTAGTAATCAATCAAAAGATGAACTACAAAATGATTCTTGGGAAGCAAAATGGGATGTTTTGCACTGTACTTAAGCGATGAGTTTTTGAGTCTTCCTCCCACTCTGATGATTCCCTCTTCATCCAGGAAGGGTGCAAGTCGTTGTATCCTAGTTGAACATGTCTTGTTATTTTGAAGTAATTTTATCTCATATGCAAAGCATTCTCTTTGCACATACCAACATATGCGATTTGATGCAGTTTCCAATTCCTGCCTAGTTAAATAACTCGTAATCTTTGTCTTTAGCTTCAGACATTTAATAAAACGAAGAATATAGGCCATAACATCTACAAGTGTAGACCAAGACGAATATTTACTTAAAAACTCTAATTTAGAGTCATCGGTTGATGTTATGAGGAGGTTGAATGTCTCTGATTTCATTTCACTAAGAGATTTTTCAGGTTCTGGGGAAAGCTTAGTTTGTGGCCATGCTGTTGGATCATCTTTGAGCCACTTAGGTCCTGACCACCAGAGTTCATGTTTCATTAGAACAGAAGGCATTGAGCCACGAGAGGAGCAATCAGCAGGATGTTCTGCTGAGGAAACATGTTTCCATATGCATGAAGGAGTTAATTCCTGAATCTGTGCAACACGATTGGCAACAAATAGCTTCAATCTGTAAGAGGGGGTGTGGATCCATGACAAAGCAATCATTGAGTCTGACCACACATTGATAGCTGTAATATGGTAATGTTTATTGAACTGACTAGTGCAATAGTGAAGCAATTTCGCAAGTAAATGAGCACCGCATAATTCCAATCTAGGTACTGTCATGCGTTTGAGTGGTGCTACCTTTGATTTTGCAATCAATAAATGAGTTGTTACATTGTGATCAGAGTATTCTAGCCTTAAAAAGACACAAGACGCATAACCTGCTTCACTAGCGTCTGAAAAGCCATGTAATTGGATGTTAATGGCATTCACCATGGGGAGGTAGCGAGGTATTTTTAGGTTTATCAATTTCTGAGAGCTCATTGATAAATTGCGACCTTTTTCTGAAAGTGTATCGGGAAGTTGTGTATTCCAATCTAGCCTTTAACACCAAATATGCTGCATTAAGCCTTAACCCAAAAAACTAGTGGCAAAATTATTCCCAAGGGATCATAGATCTGAGCGATGAAAGAAAGAAGTGCTCTCTTTGTATGAACTCCTGATGGTTTACTTATGGCGTAAGAAAATTCATCCGTCTGAGGTATCCATTTTAAACCAAGGACACTTTGACATGGTTGATCAGAGCCTCGAAGCATGAGGGGGGTTCCTCGATGATCAGGCGGTACATTTTCAAGAAGTTTCGCATTATTAGAAGACCATTTCCTTAGCTGGAATCCTCCTTTCATTAGCAAATTGATAACATCTTGTTGTAAGTTAAGGGCTTCAATCAAAGTGTCACAACCTAAAAGAGCATCATCAACATATATTTGACCTTGGAGAGCTTTGGCTGATTGGTTATTAGCTGTTGAATTACACGATTAGCTAGATAGGGACTCAAACTCATGCCATATGTGACTGTGGTTAGTTGATACACCTTCATTGGATGAGATGGCTCTTCTCTCCAATAAATCAATTGAAATTTCCTATCATCCTCATGAATTAGTATAAAACCACTCTTAATTTCTCTCCTTTGAAAACTCAATGATGGGGCAGGAAAAAGTGAGGTTCGTCTGAGTGCGGAATGGATTCACAGATTTCCATGTGACCAGAAGTCTCATAATCTCGCATGAATTCAACATATTTCTCTTTGAAGTTAGGTTGAGCAGCAAATTTATTCTCAAGTGAATTAAACATTTGTTTTGCAACTGATGCTGATTGACCGAGTTTGTCAGGGGATTCCTTGAAGGGTAAACGACAAATATATCTACCTGTGTTGTCACATGAGTGTGAGCTCAAGAAGTGTTTTTCGCATTCTATGTCTGAGGGAGATATTTTTAAAGTCTGAGGTGGTTCTTCAATTGACCAGAAGCGTTGAAGGGTAGTATGTAGATCTAAGTGATTTGTTGAGAGAAGTGTCGATATTCCGCTAAAATTATGTGGAAGAGTGGAGGGAACAATAGGTGTTGCACCAAGCACGACAAAGCCAAATATTGTTTTCATGATGAAGGGTAAGTTTTCTCCCATACTCATTGGCGGCTCAAGTAATGTTTGAGTGAATAAATCTGCTCCTATCAATAAATCAATGGGGCCCGGCAAGTCGAAGGTCGGGTCAGCAAGCACATATTTTTTCAGCTGAGCTTTGATGATGGGGGAGAGTTGAGCTCGAGGCTGGTTACTCGTAATGTTATCAAGAATAAGAACAGGATGTGATGTGGCCAAATTTGACCCACTGAGGGAGGAGATATTCAGATGTGTAAAACCTTTGGGCTTAACATTAGCCGCAGAAATTCCATTGATATCAGGAACAGCAATAGCAGAGCATTTTACATTTAACATATTTGCACAACTAGGTGAAATAAGTGTGGTTTGTGAAGCACTGTCTAAAACAGCACGTAAAACAAGACTGTTCTCATTGTGAGTAGAAACTTTTACTAAAGCGGTTGCAAGTAATACGGTATTATTCTGGTTACATGCCACGCCCATAAGAGTAGACGACTGATTGACATGTTCAAGAGCGGGAGAATTCACTTTGCTTATACTAGAATCGATGTTTGATTCATTTGGGGTTGCTTGACCTCGATCAAAATGCAAAAGACTATGATGTCGTTTTGAGCATTTGCGACAAGTCCGTTCTGAGTTGCACTTTATAGATTTATGTGAACCAAGGCAGTTTACACAAAAGTTTTTACTTTTAATAAAGTCAAACCTGTCTTTAGCATTAATGCCCCTAAATTTAGGACACTGATAAACTACATGAGTATTTTCAGAACAATAAATACATTTCTGAGTTTGGGTTTTGTCAGTTGACGAGAACAATGTAACATTAGGCCTATTAACTTTAGGCTTACTTACAAAGTTTGATTTGGTTGGTTGCTCTTATTTTCATTTTGCGATAAAAATGTTTTGTTTAAAACAGAAGCTAACTCCGCAGCCTCCTCTTGATTACATTTATTTTCCAGGACTTTAATTATTTCATTGATAGTAGGGACCTTTTTTGAGTCATCACGAGAATGCTCAAACTTAGTGCGAAGAGCAGAATAAAATTTACGCAAAATATGCGTTGTCAAAAGCAAACTTTCATTAGCGATATCATGACCAAGAGTTTTTAAGGCCTGGTAGTATTCATTGTAAGTTGAGAGAAATTTCCGCAATTGTTTGACGGAAGGCCTATTAAGTTAAGGCAAATCTAAGATATTGTTAGTGTGAAGGGTGATAAGCAACCTTGTATTGTGATATCTATCGATCAGCGACTGCCATGCAATAGCATAGTTTGCGGCGTTAAGTGGCAACGATTTTACCAAACTCAAAGGTTCGTCTGAGAGACAGGAAAGCAAATATGTAAACTTTTCAATGTTACTGAGTGACTCTTTATTATGAACCGCATTTTCAAATAAGTTATGAAAAGACATCCATTGGTCTGGTTGACCGGAGAATTTACTTAAATTCAAAGTAGGCAATTTTACTGTGCGCGGGACTGCCGCAGTTGCTTGCGCTGTTACACTAGTGGTAGACTGTTTCAACTGCTCACTTACTGCAGGTGCAGGTATTAATGTAGAACATAAGCTACTAATATTTATATAAAGGTCAGATATTTTTTCCTGAAGTTGAGTTACCTTTTCATCCACAATGTCTTCAGGTAGAGGAGTTGTAGAGAACAATTTATTAACAAGTTTCTCAAATTCTGCATGTTTTTGAGAAGCTGTTACGGACAATAACTTCAATTTATTTATTTGATGATCAGTCAAAGTTTCAGGGGTTTGGACAGTACTTAATGTTGTAACTTGCTTATCAATATTGCTAAGCCTTTCTTCAATAAGTTCACTTTGCTTGGTAAATGATGAAAACCTCATGTTGAAAGATAAAAATTAAATACACAACAAAATTCAAAGACAGTATCAAATTCCACCTTGGAATTATTGAAAATAAATAAAAATTATTTCTTCACAGGAGGTGTCACTAATTATTATGCAAGGTATTAAATCACATTATTATGCAGAAGTTCTTTCTTCAATAATTATAACTGCACAAAATTATTTTAATTTATTTACTGTCCAGAAATAAATTCACTTTCAGAATAATAAAATAATCATCAAAAAAACAATGTCCAATAAACAATATTATTGCAGAAGGTGACCAGCTGTTTTCTTGACGGTTGAGAATCAATACTATTTGCAGATATTCAGTACAAGGAAAAGGAAGGATTTATTTCTGGCACAATGAATACTCTGGAATGCAGACAGAAGAGGGGGAGAGGGGGGTATGTCTCCTAGAGATAAGGCTCATGAAAAGGCTTGGAGAAACTCATGAATATTCAAAATGAAACATGAAACTTGACTTTCACTTCTGTGCATGTTTGGAAATGAAACATGAAAGTGATCAAACGAAAAAATATGTTTGATGTTGAAAATATATAGAATATTGCCCTATAGCAGTAAATATATCAATATAACACTGTAATTTTTTAATAATGTTCACAAATTTTTAAAAATGTCTTTGAGATAAAATAAAAAATGTCTTTCACAATGAAACTATTATCTTCAAAAGTCTTTAATATATTTCCAATGCACTGAGTTTATATACGGCTCGATAGGCCATAAATGTGAGGATTTTGCTGAATTGTTTTTATTTAATGGACTGTATAGATTTTTAAAGTTTGATAAATTGGTGACACTAACCTTCACTGTTAACTGGAGCCTGTGTAGACTGGGGGCCCCCTCTGATATTTCCTGAAAATCCTTAAAGAAAGAATTAAATTCACTGTCCACCACTAAACACTGTTAAATACTTCACTTTGATTGATTTCTTCGTATATAAGATACTTTTCATAATAAAAGAAGCGGTTGCAATAATTATTAAATTGATTTGAGAGAAAGGCATGTTTGAGTCCTCATACTAACAGGCTCAGCCCAAGAGTGTCTGTATAAGCAAGAAGTTGGTCATGTGGTCAGCCAGTGACCAATCAGAGAGCTTGATTTAAATATGATGGGTTTTGGAACAATGATGCACTCTATGAGTGAAACATTGAACTATTTGAAATTAGAATTATATGGAGATTGTTGTGAAGATGGTTCTTATACTATTTGAGTGCATTATAGAAATTAAAAATGAGAAATGAATATAAGTAGAAATAATTATGTACATGACAGTTATTATTATGAAAAACTCGTGGACGGCTGCGAAAAATGATAGAGCATCTGTCGGTTGCGGATAAATGGCAGATGTAGCTTTTTGAAACTCGCGATCTGCTGCGAAATACGATCACGATCATGGATATTTGCCGATCACCGATAATCGGCAAATGTAGCCTTGGAAAAGTCACGGTCGGCCGCGAAAAACGATTGCGTGTATTTGCCGATCATAAATAAACTAAATGCAACTTTGCGAAACTAGCGATTCTTCATAAAAAACAGTTGCACATATTTGCCGTCCACATATGAACAGATAATGCTGCTTATTTGTGAAACTAGCGAGCGGCCGTGAAAAAAATCTGTCGATTGTGATCTTTCGATTGTTGTTGATCTATTGATTTTGCACGATGGGCTGTAAAATTCAATCGCACACACGTTAAACGCATGTAAATTCGATCGCCAGGTAAACGGCGGGAGAAACTTATCAGGCGCGGCCCGACCCAATCTTGGCCCGAAATATTATTTGACCCGATCCGATGTGTCAGACCAGCTCTTGACCCGACCCGACCTGAAAAATTTGGGGGCTCGCAAACCCCTAAAATTAACTTTGCAATAATTTGCAGGTTCATTGGGTTTAAAACATTTATGAGGTGTATATGTAGAACCTGTACTTTCAATGCTTCTATTAATGAAAAAATCCCATATCGATACTTCGACATCCCAATGTCTACTAAGCGTTGAACTATTTAGAGTCTATTGTATCAGATTCTACACACTTTTTCCTATTTTTCTACGAGGTACAGTCTTCATCGCCTCTTCTCGATAAGCTTGAATTAACAACTAAAGAGTCTCACTGGGTGATGTTTAAAGTTAAACACAGAACAATGTTCGTGTGCTATTCATGAAATGCCATTTTTCAAAAATCCTACAACGTCGACTTGCAGATACACGAAAAGCTCTTTCAAGTGCTGCACTATGGCAAGTTAGCTGTGCCACCACTACCGATATGCCCTCCCCAGGAGTCGTACCAACTACTGCACGCCAAATTTCCCACTGGCGATCTCGCTATATGTCTACAAAAATTCATTCCGGGAACTTTTTGACTGTACCTCGTACATGCAAACTTGCCTTTTCGAGAATTCTTCATTTGTACAAACAAGTTTTAAAGTGCCTTTTAGTAGAAATCCACATTGTAAGAATGATAGGTGATAACATCCTATGAAAATAAATCTAAGGCCTGAGTTTCTTGGCCTGATTTTTGGCAATGCACACGTGGCATTGTAACACAAGGAAGAATTCCAGATGTAACTATCCAAAGTCTTAAGTGTTGCATTGTTTTATGGAGCTTTATAGAGATGTAAATTAAGGGACGTTGTTGATTTTTTTAAACCATTTGACAGGCAAACAACCTGTTAAGAACACCGTATCAAGATCTTGCATGTTGACAGTGATTGTTAGGCTTTAAATATATACCCATTAGCTGTCAATTTATATCAAAAGTAATGTCGGGCAATAATTTTATCCTTCATCCTGTGAAGTGTGCTTTTAAGAGCCAAAAGCTATCTCAGAGTTAACCACTTGGAACAGTGGCAGTAAACATTGAATTGTTTCAGAGCAAGTGGCGGATTAGATTCAAGATTTTTAATCTATCACTTGCTTTGATAAATGACAATGATACATTACAATGATTCCATTGAAAACAGACTTAAGAAATAGTCTGAGCAGTATGAAATATGCTTAAACAAGCACATTAATAAATAGAAGATGCAGGGAAGTGTGTAAAATCTCATAATAATAGTTCGGAAAAATTACAAATATCAATAATGGTTGCTACTTAAAAACCACTGTTTGAAGACAAAAATAATCCAATTGAAGCAAATGCTAACCTCCTGAATAGCAGCCAGGGCAGTTGCTATGTACTCGGGTAGAGTCAGAGACTGAGCCATCGATGTCAGCATCATAGCACAGATCTTGTTGAGTTCATCGTCTGCTTCATAGTTCTCCATCACAGACACAAGAGGGAGGAATGCAAAGAACTCGGGAATGGCGCTGTAGTCTGCCCTCACCACACTGTTGGTGATCCACTTCACCACTGCACCAAGTAACAATGTCATCGACCTAATTGTATCAAGTAACTAAGAAATATGTTTTGTAAAGATTTTTTTTTTATTATTTGTGCTTATGTCATTGGTTATTTTTTATTTTAAATAAAGAATAAACTGCAAAGTTTGCAAATAAATATGTAATGCCGGAAAATTGAACAACCTAATTTCAGCAAGCAAAATTATACCCAATAATCAAACTAAGCCTTCACAAAACTAATAATCTTCACAAAACACTTTAGCAACCAACATCTTAAGGAATAATAAGACAATGGCATTGGTGAATTGACTTACTTGTTTTCAATAAACATAAGGCGGTGTTCTTCCCATTTTCTGTTAATATGCTTCCACTTGTCTGATAGACTTCCATCTTTTCTTCTTTACCATCTATAAAGCAAGGAGTATGTTTTAAGGGTTGGCGAGTGTGTTTTTTGAATTGAGTCAAGTATTAAGCCAAGTACTTGAATATTAAGTTGAGTCACTTGACTCGAGTAGTTGAGTAGTTGTTTGTGAAAAGTAAAAAAAAATCATTCAGTTTTTAACTTTAGTCTCTGATATACAATTAATTAATATCTTTCATCACTTTTACTTAAAACTGGTTTATACAGGCTGTTTTATAGCATTATCAAATAAATAAATAAATAATTTTCAATGCTCTTAAAAATAATAAACTCTAAAGATACAAGTGTATTTTAAAGCCTACTTTGAAATTAATGAATATATTAAATCTTTTGAAGTAATAGGAAAACATGTTATCCTATACAAGAGTACTCCAGGCTGTTTCTTTTGTGCCAAGATATATGTATTTTTGGTGTTACCTGAAAATAAAATAAAGCTAAAATCTGTATTTTTCAGAACCCCTCCCTCCCTTGTAATGGACTTATATTTTGGTTTACAGTAGAACCTCGATTAACCGTCACTCTTTTATCCGTCACTCTCTGTTATCCGTCACTGCTTCCGGGCTCGCAATATGTTGTAAATTGGCTTCGCGCAAAGCACGGAAGAAAGTGCAAGCGCCATTGTGATTGAACGTGACTGTCCGTGGCGAATGACCTTGAGTTTCCGCGTAAAATCCCCTCTCCCACGCAAGGAGGGGGGTGAGGGGTGAGCGAGTTATTTGTTACTCATTGGCAGGTTGATATTTTTGTTACAAGGCACACCTTATAGTTCAGAGTTACATAGAGTTTGCTGTAACACAGTGTGTAGCTACATACGTACATACTGTTAATTAACTGCAGTGCAGTAACTGTCGATTGTTAACGATGGCTGAAAAACGAAAACGAGTCGTATTAGGGCTTGACCAAAAGATGGAAATTATCAAACGTTTGAGGAAGGGCGAAACTGCTACAAGTATCGCACTGATTTATGATGTTGGCAGAACGACCATAAATGACATAAAACGGGATGCCGAAAAGATTGAGCAACATGTGTTGAAAATGCAGAGTACCGACGGAGACGTAAAAACTCGTAAAACTATGAAACCTGCTAGATATGAAGAACTCGACAATGCTGTTTATCAGTGGTTCATGCAAGCTCGAAGTCAAGGAATCCCACTTTCAGGGCCAATTATCATGACGAAGGCGATTGAATTGAATAAAAAGTTAGATGGGGCATTCGACAGCTCGACATAAGTGGCGAAAAACTTAGTTCGAAAAAATGGATGGAATAAGCTGTGGCCTGAACCTGAAACTGAACCCCCTACTACCGACGAGACGGTTAGTGTGGATGAAATTGTAAATCTTTGCAATAACGGATTGGACAGTGAGCCTTTAACAACAGAGGAAGTAAAAACTTGGTTGGAATGTGACAAACTGGATGGAGGCTTTGAAATTTTGAGCGACGATGAAATAATAGCTAATGTTCTGCAGGCCAATGACGAAGTTGACAACGGAGAGGAAGACTTAGACTTTGACCAACAACCGTCCACTAGCCACTCCGAAGCCGAAGCAATGTTAACCAAGTGCACTGACTGGTTTGAAAGGCAAGAGGAAGCGAATGCTACGCAGATTCTTCTTCTTCGAAAAATACGTAACATTGCCGCGCAAAAAGCTCGAAGCTCAAAGAAGCAGAAGAAGATGACGGACTATCTTTTAAAGTGAGGTTATGTAATTCACTTACGAACACTGAATGAGCACAACATACAGTTTAGAAGGTCTGTAATTATCATTGTATGATTGTAATTTAAATATAAATATGTATTATCCATTTATGCAGGGTTTTATTTCTTCCAAAATATTTTAAATCTACATATGGAACAGGATTATAGCTAAATTTCTGTTATCCGTCTATTCTCTTAACCGTCACCTTCCCGGTCCTGAGAGTGACGGTTAATCGAGGTTCTACTGTACTTCAATGGTAGAATAAGTAAAACTGGAGTTTCTTGTTTGAAAAGCTTTATTTCATCTGTGACTTTCTCTAAATCTCTAAAAGTAAAACAGACAAAATTTTCAATGAATTTAAGAAACCAATTCAAAGGTTTCAAAGAACCTTCGTCCATAATGGTGCTACTGAAAACCCTTCCTGTCCACTATTGTGGTGGAACGTAATTTATGAATGACCCCTGAGAGAGCTGTTCAAATTTGTTTGTTTATTTGAAAATCCTCTTCAAATGGATTGCCAGTTTGGAAACAGAATAGACAAATAATTGTTGAAAAGCCTTTTAATAATCCACTCATTGAAAGAAAACCCAAGAATTGTGACTGTGACAACTATCGACAAAAGTAAAAAGTCTGGAACCTAAATAATTTTCCTTTAAAACTCAATTATTTCCATTTCAACATGATAGCAGTTGACCTGTTTTGTGGTTGTTGGCGGAAGCCTCAGAGAGAGAGTAGAGGCACTGCAGCTGGGGCATGATTCCGGCGACGAACTTGGCAATCTGCGGACCTCTCGTCCTCTTGCCACCGCTCGTCGGCAGGTCCAGGGCGAAGATGTTGGTCAGCACACTACAACATGCACAACCAAACTTCAAATTCTGGAGTCCATACAGAAAACTTGTTCATAAATAAGCTTTAAGCTAAATAAAAAATATTTTATCCTGTCTAGTCCAAAAAAAATTACAAATAATTAAAAAAAGGTTGACAATTTGTTACTTAATAAAAGGTAAAGTATAATAAGCAATCTCATGAGAATTTATACTGAATTGTGCAAATTTAAATGTTTGTAGATACAGAATTAGCACAGTGAAGTAAGTGTGGAGGGTGTCGGTAGTTACCTGCCTATCCTCTCGCGGAGCAGCTGGTAGGGGTGCGACAGCTTGGGCTCAAGGTAGAGAAGCAGCCGGTCGAACAGCTCCACCACCCTCCACTCCTGCTGGTTCAAGGCTCCTTGTAAGGCACTCAGGCGACTGACAACCGAATGTTACAACACTCATGGTAGTAAGCATAGTGGTTAGCGGTACAAACATTGATCAACTTTCATTGAAAGGGCAGAAAACAACTTTTTACCACTTAAACTTAATCTACTTTCTAATCACTCTATATTCTTGAATATTAGGATGGTTCTAAACCACTAGCAAACAACCCAAATGTTTGGCCTATCTTTGAATTTTCTTAGCAGTTTAAAAATAATACGAGGGGTTATCAATTACAACACCCAATATATTATAGATTATGTGCTGATTCTAAATTAGATTTGCAAGTATAGAGGGACTACTTTTGAGAGATTTGGGTTTTATTTACATGTCTAGTGAATCAACTAAAAAATTTAATCCTCTAAAAAGCTTAGCAAAATTAACTTTATCAAAACTAATTTTAAAGCAGCACTTACAACTTTTACATTATTGATCGAATAACTAAAATAACAAATAATTTACATTTATAAAAACGGTCAGTAAAGATTATTTGATTGTATGGGAACTAACTACATACTAGCTACTTTAAGCTAACTACTCATTCACTTGATCTAAGCGCCTAATAAAACTACATCAAACAGGTGAACAGACCCACAGTCTATAAAAGAAGACTCTTGTCTGAGCGGGTCCTCCATGAGGAACTCCAGAAGCCAGTGGTGACGGTTTGGATCACGGTTCTCCTGAAATTATAATCAGGGTTAAAAAAAAAGGTACTTATCGGTTAGCGGGAGGCCACCCTTATACAGCGCGCTGCGGCGGTTATGTTAGGTTAGGTTATCATAAATATATTAATAGGATTTTCCTTGTTTTTTTATGAATCGAACGATACCAAATGAGTCATAATTTTGCCTGCCAAATCCCGTTGACAGCTGATGCGAGCGCTACAGTCAAGGATCTGACCTTGGCCTACTTGAAGGATATTTGGCGGACTAAAGTGTGTCTCATCTGGTATCGTTCGATTCATAAAAAAACAAGGAAAATCCTATTAATATATTTATGATAACCTAACCTAACATAACTGCCGCAGCGCACTGTATAAGGGTGGCGATTGGGTAAAGTCGCTAGTGGCGGCGGTGACGAGTTCAACTCAATTCTCACGAATATCGCTGCCTTCTGGGAGGCAGAAAACAATATCCAATTTGGACAGTAGGTTAATTAAAGTATGTTCTTTCCAATTATGTAGATATTTTTGGTATCCGGTAAAAAAATCTTTTGAAAAATAGTGGCCTCGGTATGATACCAAAATACCGAAACGGCGTCTTTCTCGATTTTGGGCGAGTCCCATATTAGCATATGATCACTCATGTTAGGAGAATCAACGCACGACAAATATAAGATATGCTCAATGCGACTGTAGAATGAAATGACAGTAACTGGACGACTAAATCAATTAATTGCACGATATGATAAGCGGCGTAGTGCGCGGAGCAATGACCTTTGCCCGACCTTGACCTAGTAACAACAATGCAGGCTGGTTTTCGAAGAATACCAATAAGCAATAATCAGTTTAAAAACATTATCTCTTGATTAAAAACACTAGAAAAAATATTTTCAACAATTTTACATTGTTTAATGGGTGGCCTCCCGTTAACCGATAAGTACCAAAAAAAATAAGGTAAACATAAAAATTGTATCTGTCAATACTTTGGAAAACAATTAGAGAGCCATAAAACATGTCAATCAATTTGTTTGATTCTCTTGATTTTACTTTTATTTGCATACCAAAACGCCAGCAATAAACCAACAAAATATATACAATTGCTTAGGACCCTAATTAAGACAAGAAGGGTGGTCAATTAACACCTTTTTTATTACTTCAATGAATTAGAAATATTAAAATTCAAACTATAATTAGAATCTATTTAAGGAGGTTTCATACATATTTTTAAGCAAGTAATAAATCAGGGTAGGATAGGGAAATCAGCAGGCTTTAACCACCAGGTAAGCCTGCTGATTTCCCTATCCTACCGTGATTTCTTACAACTCAGGTCTATAGCCCATACTTCACCAAAATGATATATTTTTAAAATAAGTTATATTTGATCGATCAGAGTATTTATTACACTATAATTGAATAATTAAAGTTCATCCTCCTTTCTTCTGTAACATTTCTTAACCACTAGAATAAAAAAATTGTGATCGTGACCAGAAGGAATTCATTTAATGTTAATGAGCTGTGTCTGTTGCTCAAACTATTTTGCCTCCCAATCAACATTAAATGTTTTAAGTTACAACGTAGACTTGTTGAAACTAGAATATTGTTATCTAAAGACAGTGATTCCCAACCTTTTTTATGTCACAGTACACTAACTTAAATCCAAATTTAGCTACGGCACACCTAAGTACCAGTATTTAAATAGGCTAGGCCTACATTGTTTTATTTTGATATAGTATTTGTATAAAATATTTTAAATAGCTCATTTTAACGGAAAAGGAGCCAATAAAAACTGCATTTTGGAAGAAAAAACATATATTTCAATGTTGAGATAATCAATTTCATAATATTGGTCAAAGGTTAAAAAATTTTGCGGCACACCTGCGAAAGCCTCGCGGCACACTTGTTGCGAATTGCTGATCTAAGATGTCATCAATTGAAGTTGTCTTTTTATGGCGCTGAGAAGTTTTAGAAATTTAATGACATATTTTATGAACCATACAGATAAAACATGTATCAAGATAGTATAAACAAAGATTATTAATTTAAATAAATTATTTAAGTAGTACTCACACTCAAACCAACTCGTAAGCATAATGACTATTGGAATTATTTTGAGAACTAAACGGTGAGTAAGCCTGTGGTAATAGACATTTACAGGCGCAGTAGACGCCATCACACTCCAATCATTGACAGTTTCCACGGTTATGTTGGTGAAAGCCGTCCTCAGAAAGGTATCAAATGGTAAGTGAGCCTGTGGTAAGAGACACTTACAGACGCAGTAGCCGCCATCACACTCCAATCATTGACAGTTTCCACGGTCATGTTGGTGAAAGCCGTCCTCAGAAAGGTATCAAATGGTTAGTGAGCCTCTGGTGAGAGACACTTACAGACGCAGTAGCCGCCATCACACTCCAATCATTGACAGTTTCCACGGTCATGTTGGTGAAAGCCGTCCTCAGAAAGGTATCAAATGGTAAGTGAGCCTGTGGTGAGAGACACTTACAGACGCAGTAGCCGCCATCACACTCCAATCATTGACAGTTTCCACGGTCATGTTGGTGAAAGCCGTCCTCAGCAGTGGTATCAAATGGTAAGTGAGCCTGTGGTGAGAGACACTTACAGACGCAGTAGCCGCCATCACACTCCAATCATTGACAGTTTCCACGGTCATGTTGGTGAAAGCCGTCCTCAGCAGTGGTATCAAATGGTAAGTGAGCCTGTGGTGAGAGACACTTACAGACGCAGTAGCCGCCATCACACTCCAATCATTGACAGTTTCCACGGTCATGTTGGTGAAAGCCGTCCTCAGAAAGGTATCAAATGGTAAGTGAGCCTGTGGTGAGAGACACTTACAGACGCAGTAGCCGCCATCACACTCCAATCATTGACAGTTTCCACGGTCATGTTGGTGAAAGCCGTCCTCAGCAGTGGTATCAAATGGTAAGTGAGCCTGTGGTGAGAGACACTTACAGACGCAGTAGCCGCCATCACACTCCAATCATTGACAGTTTCCACGGTCATGTTGGTGAAAGCCGTCCTCAGCAGTGGTATCAAATGGTAAGTGAGCCTGTGGTGAGAGACACTTACAGACGCAGTAGCCGCCATCACACTCCAATCATTGACAGTTTCCACGGTCATGTTGGTGAAAGCCGTCCTCAGCAGTGGTATCAAATGGTAAGTGAGCCTGTGGTGAGAGACACTTACAGACGCAGTAGCCGCCATCACACTCCAATCATTGACAGTTTCCACGGTCATGTTGGTGAAAGCCGTCCTCAGCAGTGGTATCAAATGGTAAGTGAGCCTGTGGTGAGAGACACTTACAGACGCAGTAGCCGCCATCACACTCCAATCATTGACAGTTTCCACGGTCATGTTGGTGAAAGCCGTCCTCAGCAGTGGTATCAAATGGTAAGTGAGCCTGTGGTGAGAGACACTTACAGACGCAGTAGCCGCCATCACACTCCAATCATTGACAGTTTCCACGGTCATGTTGGTGAAAGCCGTCCTCAGCAGTGGTATCAAATGGTAAGTGAGCCTGTGGTGAGAGACACTTACAGACGCAGTAGCCGCCATCACACTCCAATCATTGACAGTTTCCACGGTCATGTTGGTGAAAGCCGTCCTCAGCAGTGGTATCAAATGGTAAGTGAGCCTGTGGTGAGAGACACTTACAGACGCAGTAGCCGCCATCACACTCCAATCATTGACAGTTTCCACGGTCATGTTGGTGAAAGCCGTTCTCAGCAGTGGTATCAAGTACTCCCACATCCGCTTCACCTTGTCGTACGGCCAGTGCTTTGCCCCTCTGATCATGCCTGCCAACAAATTGCTCACTTTTCATATTTTATCATAAAAAGTAAATAATTATGAAAGATAAATTGTAATTCTATAGTTGTCAAATTATTTGATCACAAAAAAGTTACTTTTAAATGTATTTTATCCGGAGCTTTGATTACATAACCGCTTTACATAAGTAAATAACACTTTTCCAAAATAGATATTAAGGTTGGGATATGAGATTCAGCAGGCTTACCTGGTGGTTTAACTGCTTAAGAGCACACAAAAGAAACATAACACAAAACAAAATATGAATTTTCAAAGCCACTGGCTCCTTCAGAAAGGAGGTAGCTTAGGAATGACTAAGGTGTTGAGGCGTGTTTCCTTCCAAAACTACCTCCTATCTGAAGAGAAAGCTAGTGGCTTTGAATTCATAATTTGTTTTTGTGTTATGTTTCTTTGGTGTACTCTTCAGCAGTTTAAACCACCAGGTAAGCCTGTTGATTCTCCTATCCTACCCTAAGATCTTACAACTCAAGCCTAGAGTCCAATCTTCACCCAAATGATATAACTTTTTAAATATAAATTGAATAGTTACCAGTGACGATCTCTGCCGCACACCTCTGGTTGCTCTCCTGCTTGTCGGCTATCAGCCGCTCCAGGTGGGGCTTGAAGAACTCCACATACTTGTCACCAGAGTTGCGAAACAAGTTCTACAACACATTTGATGCCAAGTCTAAATAAAACTACATTTTAAAACTTTTTAATTATCCTTATCAATTCAGTTGCTTTCTGGTTGAGATGGTGCCAGTGGCACTGAAATAATCCACTTACATACTATCTATTTATTTGTGTGCAATATCTCCATGATTATACTTCATTCAGGTAGGCCTGCTATCCTTCTTAAACAATCCTATTATCCTTAAAGAGTCCTAATGATCTAATTTGATATCAATGATCTATTTTTATTTATTTATTTTCAAAAAATATTAAAACAAAAAAAGGAACTCAAGTAACTCAACAGATACATTGGAGTTGGGATTTTCAAAAAATGATTGCATATTTCAATGTTGAGAATTTTCAGAAAAATTCAAGGTTAAAAAACATTATCGATGCAAAACCTCAATTTTGTCAATGTACTTAAAATGTGAAGGATAAGTCTTTATGATTAGCCTAACTTCTTTGCTAACTTTTTGATTGCACCCACTCACCTATTTACTGTAGGCATTTCATTGAATAATTATATAATTACTTGCTTAAATATTTGCTGAACCCATTCATAAAATACGGCCAAAAAACAGGGGCAATTTAAAATATATATTCTCAGCCATTATGAGTGCTGAAAAATTGTTTGAACAACAAATTACCGGTTATTATTGTCATTTAGAAATTGTTTGATGTCTTTGTTAGCTGTTAATGCATCTTCTTGCTGTTTGTTTAGACATATTAAAATAACGCTGCAACGAGGTAATTTTAACTAGATAACACGTAGCTCGAAATCGAGCAAAAAATCATATAGTAAAAGAATGAAGAACAATCAGCCTATTTATATACTTATAAAGTTTAATCAAAGGGCTAAATTCAATAACAAAATTATGGCTAAACTACTGAAACTTGTAAAGTCTATTTGAGCTACAACAGGAGTTTCCGGTAAACGTAAACGATTTTTTGGAGAACTCCTTCATTTCCCCATGTTCCCTTGTTTCTGAAATGTATATTTTAATACCGGCAAAAGATCGAACTCTGCTAACATCAACATGTAGCTGAACGAGAGCAAACACTGGCGCCGTGAGCAATGACTTCCTTTATTCAGGGATTGCAGCTGCACCTTATGGACCTTATGACATCATCGCCAAATTATATTATAGGGGACAGCTGACTTTATATTATAGGGAACCTTTCCTTTGTGGCAAAAACGTTTAAATGACGCATTATCTCTATCAGTCTCTACATTCTTGAAATGCAACCCACCGCAATGAAAACATTTAAGTTTATAGGTCTGAGGTTGGAAGGAGCATCAAAGGTTACATTGGGAGGATGATGCAGCAGTTGCGATATTTTCCCTCCGACTCCTCCGACCGGTCAATGTTCCTCTTCGTCTTATTGGTGGCATTATAACTGCACCAAATCCAAAAATTGATTGGCTCAGGTTAATAAAACTTCAAAAAACACTATGAGATATCGTAAACTACATTGTAAAACTGGTAACTGTAATGCTCAAGACCTTTAAAAACTCCATATCATAACCTAAATTACATAATAAATCATCATTAAAAAAAACTGTTGAAAACAATTTGTTGTCACATTCTAGAAGCCTAAGCAGCTGTAAAAATAAAAACAGCTATTTTCGAAAAATTAATTATAAGTGCTGCAATATGTGGGTTACCTGTAGAACTATTTCAGAGCTTGACCATATGTTCAGTTTGTAAACAAAGTGAACTGAGCTTGCTCAAATGTCGACGAATAGCGCCACTGTTCCAAAACTTCAGCCCTTTACTATACTTTAATGACGCCCTTTGTTAAAATTCTAAGACATATTGACAAATCTACATAAAAATCCCTTTAATTTGACACCTCGAACGTTAAAATCCGCCCAGCCGTTATTGAGGTTGGACTGTGAAAAGAAAACCGCTTGCGTATTAATATACAGAAGATATGTCTTAACATAACAGTAAGAAGACATCAAAGAATCTCTAAATGACAATAATAAATCCACAGGTCTACTGAGATCTGAATACTCAGCGAATTTCGGATGCGTAAAAACATATTTATATCCAACATAGCAAGAGATAACATGTTGTTGTAAGCTCCATAAGAATAACAATGGGATTGAGCATGCAGGTTTGCTGCAACAGGCATGTTAAAACTGTTTGGTTTTAATTCAATATTTAGTTTTTTTCTCAATTTTTTATAAGGCTAACATGGAGATTGAGTATTTAGGTTTGCTGCCACAAAAATGAAAATTTTGAGGATTTTACACTAATATACAGTAGGTCTCATCTAGATGAAGGCACAAACCAAGTTTTATTAAGGGGAGTCTCTGATAAAAATCCTAAAATCATTATTCAAGGTAATTTTAAGTATATAACCATGTATGTTCAGATGGACCTAAAACCACTATTCCCAATGTCATTTATTAAAAAAAATATATAGGGCCTAAAATTCGATTTTACTGATTTTTTCAAGGTTTTTTTAAAACCGTTATTCCAAGAAAAGTATTGGACCTACACAATGTTCAAAGGTATCATTTTGTTCAGCATTAAATTTAGTTAAAAATCATGTATTTTTAGTTATGTAGGCCAAAAATTACTATTTTTTATTTTCCTTCAAACTGTACTTTTTTCATATTTTTAAATAAAATTTTAGATTTTTAAATTTTTTATCCACTGATCCAAACTTATTCAAAATACGTGATTATTTAGATAATTTATCTTAGATAACCCAAAAAAATTTGAAGACTGTAGCTTCAGTAGTTTTTTTGGAATATAAAAAGTTATATGCTAGATACAGTCAAAATGCTATTTTCGGTAATCGCGAGTTTTCTAAATAAGTGTTTCATGGAAATATATGCCAAAATAAAGCAAAAAATTATATTTATTGATACATTTACAATTTATATAATTGTTACATATTAAATATGACACAGTAACAATATAAGAGTGTCAAAATAATTTTTTTACACGAAAATAATACAAAAACAGCGAATTTTGTTTTTATGCATAGCAACGTATAATATGAATTTTATGCCATAATAAAGTTGATAAAAACTATGAAATGTGGTTTTTTGTATTCAGGAATAAACAGGTAAAAATTAGGTGTAAAAAAACTTTTTTGAAATTTTTCAAGATTTTTGGCCATTTTTAGTAGAGACTCCCTTTAAGATATGTTGAGAAATAAGCGAGATATAGATTTTAACTTATTTCCCGTAACGTTAACATTGGGGCAATGTACCGTGTTTACCACTTTCAATATATCGGTAACTAGGGGTCTGCGGGTCTCCGAATTTTTCGGATTGGGTCGGGTCAAGAGCTGGTCTGAGACCTCGGGTCGGGGCAAACAATATTTCGGGCCAAGATCGGGTCGGGCTGGGCCTAATAAGTTACTCCCGCCATTTGCCCGGCGATTGAATTAACATGCGATTTGCGTGTGTGCGATCGAATTTTACAGCCGATTCCGAGTTACGCTAAGCTAAATCTACCGTTTATCTGCAATTGACAGATTCTTTAACTTGGTCGCTCGCTAATTTCACACATAAGTAGCATTATCTGTTCATTTCTGGTTGGCGAATATGCGCGACTGTTTTTTATAGCCAATCGCTGATTTCGCAAAATTGCATTTCATTTATTTACGATCGGTAAATACATGCGATTGTTTTTTGCAGCCGACCGCGACTATTGCAAGGCTACATTTGCCGATTATCGACAATCGGCAAATCAGGTAAAATTTGGCTTTGAGTTTTTTAAAATTTGGAACGGTACTATGAAAGCTTACGCCAAAGTGCTCAAAAAACTGACATGCCATTTTTTAGAGATACCATACATTTATTTGTGAAATACAAAAGGCAAAAACTGCTTTAAGATACGCTAACTAATGAAAATCCATGTATAATAATTCTAAATGGATCCAAAAGAACTGTCCAACAATTATAACAATTAATTGAGAAATTACATTTAGAAACTTATACTAAAAGTTACACAAAAAAATTTTGCTTTTCAGCCATAAACGATGTGGGCTGCTAGTTATTAATAAAAATATTGTTTAAGCACACCTTGAACAAGATAAATCTTGTGCCATTGAATTTGTCCTTCCCCTTCTTCTCTTCTAAGGAGAGGTAAGACATTAATTTGTCAATTTTGCAGGGATCTGAGAAGAAATCATCCACTTCTCTCTCTCCAGGACTTAGTTCTTCTCTTGTCCTATCAAGAGGAGGTTGTTCACAAGATTGGTTGTAAACCTTCAATTCTCTAAAAAAAACAAAAAAATTATACTCCATAAAAATCAAAGTATATATGTCAGTACTTAGTAAATGTGTAGGTAAACTGTTGAAAGGTGTCTTCCAAGCTAAAGGCAGCAAAAACAATTACTATTAAAGGGCTTTTGAGGATCCTTTTCAGAATTTATAAGGACCCATCAAGGTTCCTCCCTCAAATTTAATATAAAACCTTGTGGAAATTTTAAGTATTTTTATGTTCCAAGATAAATAAGGATTAAAAACCAAAACAATTTATCAATTATAGTGCAGTTAAATCAGGGATTCTTCACAGTTCATCGAATGGATTTCCCCTGCAGCGAAGATTTTTTTGCATTGTGCATGAATTACACTATTTTTTATTGGATCAAAAATTTAGTTGGACTTTGAGGCCACATTAAGGACTTTCTCGAGGACTGTAAGGATCTCTTCCTAAATAGTACCTTCTGAGGACTTTTTAGACCTAATGTTACCTATATAAATGAAAAGATGAAACAGAGTTTGGCCATCACTCTACAAAGTGACACATAATTCTCACACTCACTTTGGCCAGTCGTAGTAGCCGACGTACTGGTTGTGCACGTATCTCGGCTGCTCCCACTCGTCGGCTGACCGCGGGGCGGTGGCGCTGTTGTACTGCAGCCACTGGTTGTCGTCTCTGTCTCCAAACGCCAATCGGCTGCCACCGCGCTCCACATCGACGCACCTCTCTTTCTTGTGCTTTCGCTTCTGTTGTTTCAGTACAAATACTGTACATCTGATGGCCACCTGAAATTACAACGATAAAAGTTATTTGTACATTGCAGAAATCGGTAACGGGAAGCATGGGAAGGAAATTTTGATTCAGATTCAAAAGAGAGCAATAAACCGTCGGAATTTTCGCCAAAAAAAAAGGATTTGTATAGTTTGTGTTCCCCAACTGTATTAATTATTTACTAGTTGTTTCCAAAAAAAAAGGATTTGTTTAGTTTGTGTTCCCCAACTGTGTTAATTATTTACTAGTTGTTTCCCGTCGATACTCGACGGACACGGCTCAATTTTGCATCTTATCAGTACTTTATAGGAATTATCCCCAACAATAAAATGTCCATATCGTTACCAGTATTAATATGTAGCACACAACTTTAATAATAGCACAACCGTAGCACAAGACTCTTATAATTTTATGCTGTCTTGATTTCCAAATATTAAACATGAAACTACACTGAACAGGCAATTTCCATTGCCTACAATGGGCACAATCTTTTCCTCACTGGTTGATGTACAGTGGAACCTGGATAATTCGGACCTCAAGGGACCAGCTAAAAACTTTGAATTATCCATAAATTCGAATTAAAGAAGTTCTAAAGAATGAGGCCAAAACATTAAAACTTCACACTGTGAATTTAACCTCTTTATCAAATTGACTCTCTAAAAGAATAAATTCATCAACAAACGCTAATTATAAGGGTTCAAAAACAGTAATAATGAAACAGAAATAACTACCCTAAAGTATAAACCACGTACGACGCGACATACGATAATACAAAGAAACATTTCTGCTAGAAAAAATACAGTACGTTCTGCTGCTTCTTAACTTGATACAGGCTAACACAGGCCAACTTATCTTCGTGTAACATTGACAATTGCACACTCATTGACTTTCCGCTAAATTGAGTGTTTTATAGGTCTGAGATTTTTTCGACATGGTCACTACACTTTTTAATGTTACGTAAAAACTTTTATACACTTAAAAACAAGACACTGTACAAATAAAAAAAACACTTTGTTTGAAGGAAGATCGAAAACAACGGAATGCTGCACCGGAATTCGGAAGTTAGTTTGGCTGGTGGGGGGAGGAAAGGGGGTCGCAGTGTTGAGTAGTCTTTGTGTCGACATAGAAAACTGCGCATCTGGGGCCTGTTCCATAAAAATACTAGAATACGGTTACAAGTCTAGTAAATACTAGTCTGTGTTTTACCACTGTTGATAATTTCTGTTTCATAAACATTTTCTGGTTTTACAAGTCACGTGATCAGAGTTACTTGTCAGCTGACGCTGTTAATGCGAATAAGTTCCTAACCTTATTTGCGGGTTTCTGGCAAAATTAAACAAGACTATTTTATTGATGAAAACGAATAAAAAAATTGAGTGATTCTTAAAATTATCCCTGATATTTTAAGCGAAAATAATATTTACATAGCTGTAATATATTTTATAATAACTGAGAAAATATCAATTATAGATGACAACACAATCCACCATGTGGTGAAACCTACTTGATACGATTGAAGCGACACCAACGGCTAGCTGGGTAGTTGAATTGCGGTCGGCATGCACCGACTTGGATATGCTCGGTTTTAATTATATATTTCTATTTATAATCCTAACTTTTCAAAAGGATCAGATACAAAATTGGTTATTGTAGTATAAGTATTTAATACATTACACTATGAATTAGTAAAATAATGCAAAGACAATACTATGACGAAATATAAGCGTGTAAACTTACACTTTGTATTTATTTTGGTTTAATCTTTGGCCAAAAGAATAAAAATCATCGCTGAAACTATAATTTATGTTTTTTCATTGCATAAAATGAAATTATTTGATTTAATAAATAGACATTTAGTTGGCATAAACTATTACTTTGTTGTGAGATGAGACAAATTAAAGTTTGGAGGAAACCCTATTTATTGGCATTTCTGGGCCTCCCCCAGAAAACGATCAAATAAATACAGCACCGTAAACCGCGAATGATTGAGCAAATAGGATTTTCTAGACTCATACCTACGCCAAACGCAGAAACCAAACCAAAGAGAATACAGAAAGAATTTATAAAACTCTTAAATTTACTGGGGTTTTTATTTTAAATCCTCCTTTTCAAACTACTGTAGGCCTACTCTTGTCATAAGCGGCCTACTTATGTAGGCCTACTCGCGATGTCATAATTTTTAACGCTGTTTTGGACTGGTTGGATTCTAAATAGGGTTTGAATACCCTGTTTTTATTCTGAATTTGTGAATATTAATGAACAGTGTTTTCGGGGTTTATGGACTTAGAAATGAAAAGTTATGGTGGTCCTAAGCGTAGGTATTACAATGCCTAGCAGCCTCCCTCTAAAAGAAAATTCGCTTAAAGATTCAACACACACAGATACAAATTAAACATAACATAACCCAATAAATGGTACCAATTAGTCAGTTTATTTAAATCTGTTTAAAAAAAATACTGGCTACAAGACTAAGCCCACATACTAGTATTACCAGTGTAGTTTACAAACGTGCGTTTCATAAACTTACAAGAGTAGAATATTTGTTACAAGTGCAGGGGCCACTATTTACTACTAGTATTTAAAAGTGTAGACCAAAGTCCGTCTCAGGAACCTCTACACGAGTACTTTACACTTGTAAATACCAGTGTATTCTTACCTACCTCCCTACGTGGGTAAAATATGTAGGAGACTTGTAATTTTAGAACCAAAGTAAATTTGCTAAAACTTATAAAGGTATTATTTTTATTACAATGCTAAATTGAATTAAATTTTGTTTAACTGAAGTTTCTCAATGAAAAACAAAGGATAAAAAAATCATTGTCAGTCTTGAATAACTATTTTTTTCAATTAATATTTCTATTTCTAATGACATTTTACATAAAACGAAGAAGATGTCAGGCAACACGACGTATTTTTTTAAATTGCAATAAAGTTGGTTGGAAGTTTCTTATTTTGCACGTAAACTAATATAAATTAATATAAACTACTTAATGCAACGATTTACTCCTTGGGGGGAGGGGTGATAAGAAATAAGAAAATATTTTCAAATGTAAGCATAGGTTGGTGTGAACATCATTTTATAGGACTAACCGACTTGAATTCAAGGCCGAAAACCTAATCTCAAATGTTTTTAACTTCCAAATGGCAGACGTTTTATTATTTAATGTTTCGAATTTTTTTATTAGAGTAAGGATTTGCAGTTTTTTATCTCTACTCATGTTAAAATGTTTCTAATTAACCAAATATATAAAAAAATAATACTCCCAATCAAAATAAAATTGTCAAATTCAAGAGCGAAGTATAAATCACGCCAATTCTTTGGGCCCACGCCGGCGCCGTCCATAAGACCAATGCTAAAATTAACATTAGTCTTATGGACGGCGTGGGCCCCAAGAATTGGCGCCAGTTATAGCTGCGTGTCACGTGCGGGAGGAACGATCGGCAACTAACAATGGCAATAGAAACAATGTTTACGTTAACATTAAAATTTGTTTTGGATAATTTCCTTAGAATATATAATAATAGTTTGTCTATAAAAACAAATCAGAAAAACGGAAGTATTTATAGGGATTGTTCAATTTTTTAATTAGTTTCAATCGGAAAAAAATTCTTTATAAATCGGGTGAAAAACCCGCAAATGAGGTTAGTAAATCATTGACATAAATAGCGTCAGCTGACTTGTAACGTTGATCACGTGACTTGTAAAGTCACTGATATTTTATCAGTCGTAAGAAAACTTTTATGAAACAGAAATGTTCTGCACTTGTAACGTTAAGGCACGTAGTTACAGACTTGTAACCCGTAGACTAGTATTTTTATGGAATAGGCCCACATTTCTACCTACCTATGAAGGTATATAAAAATGCACTGGTAATTACAAGCGTAAAATACACGTGTAGTGATTGTTAAACGGAATTTAGTCTACTCTTGTTTAAATACTAGCAGTAAATAGTGGCCAGTACACTTGTAACAAGTATTCTACTCTTGTAAGTTTATGAAACGCACACTTGTAAACTACACTGGTAATACCAGTCTCTGGACTTGTATTTACTAGTCTTGTAGCTTTATGGAACAGGCCCCAGGTCTGGCGCATGGCTCGTCTGCTGGGAGCCGTTCTACACAGAATCAAGCGCGAAAAGACTAATGTTGCTGCCACGGCGAGCACAACCCTTTTCCGAACCCAGTCAGCGTTCTGTACTGTTTTAGTTTACATTACTGGTGTCGAGTTACAAGCGATGTTGGGCAGGGTGGGAAGCCTGGGAGGTGGAAGGGATGAGTCATTTGACCATAACCTGACACGCCATAGGTCTGGCGTTAATTTTTTATTGAACGTCGTAGTAAAACGTGTTTTCCAATGAATTTGTAACTATTTCCAGTCGTGGAATGAAATTGATTTATGAATTGGAATGAAATTGATGAAATTTGGCACTTAAAAAATTCGAATTATCCAAAATAAAATTCAAATTATCCACTATTTTTTAGCATTGTTTCGATACAAAATGCGAGGGACCAAGAAAAATATTCAAATTAAAGAAGATTTCAAACTATACAAGTTTCTCGTAGTTGAGTTTATTCTCCTACGCTGGCTGAGATGGCACTCTGGAAACTGAGTGCGCTGTAGTACAGTGACAGCTGGAATCTGCTGTCTGTCTGTACCTGATGAGACGAAACAACGTCGAAACAGCTTCCACTTGGCGGTGCATCTGCACCTTTGCCACCCAAGCTTTCGCAAGAGGGCAGGCTGCATAGCAGTGTGGTGGTGCCAACACTACCTTAGCGTGCCGGAACGGCGGATTCGCTTTTGGTATCGCAGAGCAACGCTTCCGTGTCTTTCAACGGAGTCGAAAACTGCGCGTGGAAAACGAAGGAGACATTGTCAATGCACGTCGCTTGGTTCGCCCAGCAGCCTGTCGCTGTTTTTACGGGAAACCGGTTGAAACGTCAGTGTTTTATGCAGTGTGGTGGCAAAAGTGTACCTAAATGATTAAAGCCAGTTAACCATATAACTATTTACAGTTTTATTAAATATCTTTGGTTGATCCAATGTGTAAAGTTGTAATGAGTAAGTTTATAGATCAACCCCAATTGTCAGCAGCAAAAAAAATTTCACAGAAAATACAATGACTTTAGTTGATCGTCTGTCAAAGTAGACTACCCCTTAAAACAATAATTCTACATCTTTGCACACACAGATACTCTTTAGGTCTAAGCTTAAAGCTTAAACCTTAGGTCTATCATTAGGACTAAACCTAACCCCTCATTACTTAGTCTAAGTCTTTAGAAGCCTAATTAAAGTGTTCTATTATGTTCAAAAACATCAAATAAAAGTAGGCCTAAAGCTATAAATTTGTATTGGATTAAATGGTTAATAACATGTTTAAGAAATGTCTTTCCAGGATTTTAGAAGGCCTACAGACAATGTAATTCCTAGAAAACTTAGTTGACCGAAAATAAATATCAGTATTAGTAAAAAGCAGACCTTAGTGAGGCCATTTGTAACGACATAACAAAAAGTTGCATGGCACTGTGCGGATTCAAACCTTGCTCGCCGAGTGACAGACTGACGCGCTGCCGATCAAGCCAAAGTGGCTTGTGTTTGCACCGTAAAAGTTAGCAGAATAAATTAATATCGGAACAACTGTCTACTTACAGGGGAATAAATCTATTTGTTACCATAATATCCTTAACATACACAGGATTGGGAGCATGCGTCGAATTAAAACCGGTACATTATTACTGAAAAAAGTATAATCAGAGTTAACATGAGTTTTTAAAGGCAAACTGCTTCCATATTGCATAATTGTCTTGGCTATGTTTAGTCAGATCCACAGTTCAGGGCTTGTAACAGTTCTTGAGGTTGAAAAAAATAAAAAAAATAACTAAAATAAGAAAAAACCAATAAATAACCTTTTGTAAACAAAAAATGTTGCTAAAAATTAGAAAATCGGCATTACATTGGGGATAATACATTCTTAACCTTGGTAAAAAAGAAAATTTCGACAGACTAATCACTAATCTGCCTAGATTTGACGGCGAGACTTGGTTTTCACGGAACGAGACTTGGTTTTCACATAATGTAGGCTGACGAGATTCGTCTGCCGCGATGCTGCTACGAGATTGTCTTGTCTGACAGACGAATAGTGTGAAGAGGACTTGTAGCAGTTCTTGAGGTTGAAAAAAAAATAAAAAAAATAACCAAAATTCCAAAAAATATCAAAAATAACCAAATTCCAAAAAAATAACAAAAATAACCAAGAGCAGAAAAAAAATAAATAAATAACCCGTTACAAGCCCTGACTGCTGTTTTAAATTATTACTTATAATTACGTATTATGCTAAAAACAGTATTTACTATGAATGTAAGCCATTTAAACTAACCCGCCTTTACAATTTAATTTGCCATTTTAGTAATCACTTAGACCATTAATGATTGCAATCAGCTGTTTCACATAATTAAGTAACTTTAAATATAGCCCAACAAAATTTTAAAATTCCTACGGAAGTTCCTACGGGCACAAGGTGGGTGAATATATGGTTGGTTTTTTTTATTCATCCAAAAATCAAAACTTGTTTTCATAATTCACCAACTATAAACTTGTTTGGTTAGAATAATATAAAACTGTATTATTTTCCCTTTCAATTTAAAGGAAAATACATATATAATATTTCGGGTACTATGTTTTCGGGTATTTCGGGTATTATGTTTTCGGGTACTGGACATAATAAACCACATGTTTCTTGAGCGTTTGCTCCTCTTCTGCTGTTAGACGAAGTACCTCGTGCCGTTAAAATCAGCTGATTGAAGAACAGTTAAATAAGATTATTGCAAAGGTTTGGAAATCTCAATTTTTAAATTAAAAAAGTAAGATAATGTAAAAGTAAATAAAATCTGAAAATATAGATAAGTTGAGCTTTTATTAGGTACAAAATGCATGTAAATCAGCCCAGTGGAAGTCTCAAACGAACTGTCTGAAGAATTGAAAAATTTTACTTTCTTCCCCATGGATGTTAAATCTACATAAGAAAAGTTTATTTTTCATTTTTGACCCATTTAACATAATTTTTTTCAAAATACGAATAAAACCTGCTAATCCCGAAAACTTTTGTTTTGGTACATCCCGCATCTAAAACGGTCCACTAAAGTCTCAGACGAACTATCCAAAGGTTTGAAAAAGAGGGCTTTTTCCCCATGTTAAATCTCCATAAGAAAAGTTTATTTTTCATTTAAACCCAGTTATCTTAAACATTTTTTAAATACAGATAAAACCTGCTAATATTGGACAGAAACCCTTTGTTTTGGAACAACGCTCATGTAAATCGGCCCAGTAGAAGTCTCAGACGAACTGTCCCAAGGTTTTTTCCTTACGGCTTTAAATATATAGATATTTTCTGCTATATAAAATGTCAAATTAGTTGCAAGGATAACTCTGTACCAGTTATATAAGTTTATTGAATGAGTAAATGAAAGTAAACTAATAAAATAAATCTAAACACTAAAATAACAAACCTTCCTGAACTCGATATTTTCATGAATGAGAGTGTGCAGGATGTTGCGGATGATGTGCGGAGGATATTCACAGTCTGGGTGTCCCAGGTCCAGGAGGAAGTTCAGGGCCAAGGAGTGATGTCTCCAGTGACTGGGGAATGCAGCAGTTGTATATGTGATCAAATATTTTTATCAGCCTATTGAATTGGATGAAAACTAATCATGATATTAGGTTTATAGTACGAAAAGAAGATTCACATATAAAACTATATTGTCATATATCTCTTTTCCTAGAATCTAAAATATGTTATACTTACAACTTCTAGTGTTACATCAGAATATTTTGGTTGACATTGTCACAATCAAAATTAAAATTAATTCAAATAAGTTATAAGGCAAATAGTTTATAATAGTTCAGAGGATGGTAAGAAAGAAAAGAAGCAAAATACCCCCGTTGCAGCAGACCTGCATACTCAGCGAATTTCAAATGCAAAACAACATATTACAATCCAACATAGCGAGATGTGACATGTTTTGGTAAGCTCCATAAGAATAACATGGGGAATGAGTATGCAGGTTTGCTGCTACAGGTATAAAAAAACTGGGTGGTTTTAATTCAATATTTTGTAGATCTGAACTAGAAGAAGCTATTTACCAAGTTTTATCAAGATATGTTGATAAGTAACCGAGATATAGAATATTACTTATTTCCCATAAGGTTAACATTTGGAAAAACTTACTGTGTTTACCACCTTCAATATCTCAGTAACCAATGGACATAGAGCAGTGATTTAAAATACTAAATTGTTTATTTTTTGAGCTGAATTCAATGGTAGGAACAAAAATGCGATAAATTTTATTTTCCTATGTAAAAAACTCAAAAAACCCATTTTTGGGGTGTTTTATCCCCCTTTACCCCCCCTTCCGGTGGTCCGATCGGGCTGGTTCAAGAACACGTCACAGTGATTACCACTTTACACGTCTGTACCAAATTTCATTAAGATCGGACCATATTTACGGCCGCTATCGTGCTCACAGATATATATATATATATATATATATATATAGTAGGGGTGGGCGAGTAGTGGATTTTGAAGTCGAGTTGAGTCGAGTATTAAGCCAAAAACTCGAGTATCGAGTCGAGTCGAGTCGAGTAGTTGTTTGTGAAAAGTAATGAAATTTTAATTTTTTCAACTAAAATCTTTCTTCAATTTTACTTATAAAATTGGTCTACTTTATTTAAGCTTATGTTTTTATATATTTCTTGGAAAAATAAAACTCTGATATTGTAATACCCCTACACTGCATAAACCCTACTTTTAAATGAATAAGCTGACTATGCTAAAAAATCACTCAAAATAACAAATCGGTTAATGTAACAAGATCACAAAATAAATTTATGTAGAATATGCATAGTTGTAAAAGTTAAGCAGTAATAAGATTTAATTAATAGCCTACTATTTAAACAATCAAAAACAGTTTTATATTTTACCTAAAAATAATTGTTGGCCCTAATTAAAACCTTAGCAGAGAAATTGTGGAAGAAAGAACTAAAAACATTAGGGAGGAGAGCTGTGCCCAGTTATTTGATTACTTCTCTAAACCCAACCCCGCCCCCTTGCCTGACTGCTGAACTATTGTTTTTGACATCCAATCACTTGAGCATGAATGACACATCTGCGACCAGATAAGAATAAGATATCCCCCAATACAAAAATTATAAAACCTTAACTAATTGTTTTATGAAGTCCACTTTACCAATGAAGTCCACAATTTTCTTCTCATTTTTACAAATCAAATGAGACAGAAATGAAGGCTGAGTATCATTTCAAAAATAAAATATAATTACAAATTTGAAGTAGGTCAGAGCTAAATATAGCTGTTGTAAGTTTTCAATTTCCGAATTCAGAGACATCTCTCAGAATCTGGTATTTCCAGATAACTGTCAAAATCCATTCTTCTATGAGTTAATGAAATATTTTCGAGGTTACAGTTATAAAAAACTCGTGGACGGCTGCGAAAATCGATAGCGCATTTCTATCGGTCGCGGCTAAACGCGGATATAGCTTTTCAAAACTCGCGATCTGCCGCGAAATACGATCGCGCGTATTTGCCGATCGCCGAAAACTGGCAAATGTAGCGTTGCTAAAGTCGCGGTCGGCCGAGAAATACGAGCGCGCGTATTTGCCGATCGCCGAAAATCGGCAAATGTAGCCTTGAAAAGTCGCGGTCAGCCGCAAAAAACGATCGCATGTATTTGCCGATCGTAAATAAACGAAATGCAACTTTGCGAAACTAGCGATCGGCCGTAAAAGTCAGTCGCGCGTATTTGCCGGCCACAAATGAACAGAAAATGCTGCTTTATTGTGAAACTAGCGAGGAGCTGCGATAAACAATTTGCCGATTGCGGATAAACGGCAGATGTAGCTTTGCGTAACTCGCGATCGTCTGTAAAATTTGATCACACAAACGTAAATCGCACGCAAATTCCGCCGCCGCGTAAACGGCGGGAGTAACTAACTACTTGACTCGTTTTAGCCGAGTAGTTGGAACTACTCGACTCGACCTCGAGTAGTAGCAACTACTCGAGTAAATTACTCGACTGTCGAGTACTCGCCCACCCCTAATAGATAGATAGGTGGATAGATAGATAGATGTATACATAAAAATTCGAACGAATGGTGTTTTTTGCTTCTGGTGGCCCCAAAATGAAAAGTTATCATGGTCTCGCGCTTAGGTCTTACCATGAGACCTACTGTAATAGCTTCTTCCCTATAGGGGAAATTCGCTAAAATTAATTTGGGATGGTGTTTGGTACCATGTATTGTTTGGATTTTTTTGTTGGACACGTTTCTTTTAATGTTTTCGCACCTATATATATGTGATGCGGAAAGTGAAAAGGGACCTCAAGTCGGAATTTTTAGGTTACGAGTTATTAACATCCTGAAATTCTGCATTAAATTGCGAACAATTTGACATACAATTTATGGTGCTATGATTTTTTGTCTTTGAATTATTGGCGTTTGAATTTTAAGTAGTCAAAACGTTCATTTATTTTAGGAAATCAAGGCCCAAAAGTTCAAACGTTCATAGAAAACTTATTATTGATATTTAAGAAATGAATTTGGTATCAAAATAAAGCTGAAGATCTTTAATTCTAAACTGAAACAGACGAGATACACTCACAATTTCATTGTTAAAAAAAAAATGAGAAAGTGAGAAGTTTGAAAAGGGACCTCAAGTCGGAGGGCAGAATACTGAGGAATAAAAGAGAAATACACTGTCAAGACGGTGATTTTTGGACTCAGACAATGTTCTTCTACAGCAAAAAACTTGAAGTAATTCACTTATCTGCCGATAGATGTCAGGAGAGACTAGTTTTGTAATGCCCCTGACAACACTATCAGTACGGGCCTGCACATTTGGGAAATGGGACCTGAAGTCGCCCGCCATGTTATTTTCCATATAGGCGACTTGAGGTCCCTTTTCGTTTGCGTGACATTGGCTACTAAATCGATTATTTTTTAATACTTATCGGATTCTTATTGCTAAAATAACCGAATGATTATGTACAGGAAAGATTAAGGAATTGTATTCAATTGAAACCTAAAAATCAATATTTTTGACCCGATTCGACTAAAATGCCCGTACTGTAAAATTTACTCCAGCGACTTGAGGTCCCTTTTCACTTTCCGCATCACATATCAGTTTGAAACTTCTTCTTCAACAATTAAAAAACACTTATATACGTCTCAGAGCCCTAAAAGGCGGAACCTGAATTTTTACAGACATGCGGGTGGTGTAATTTTATTTGTCATCCTAAGCACTAAAAACCATGAAATTGTTATCAAAATCGTTAGAGCCGTTTTTGAGAAATTTGGGTTTTTGTCATTTTTTATGGGTATTTATGGGTCAAAAATTCAAAAAAAATGAAAAATACACCTGGAGATACCATGGCTTTATACCTACATGCCAAATTTCATGAAAATCGGACCACTGGTGTCGTCTCTAGCTTTGTTTACATCCACACAGATGCACACGCACACGCACGCGCACACACGCACACGCGCACACACACACACACACACACACACACGCACGCATGCACACACACATACGTGAAAATAGGTCGAAACGAGATCCATATAAAATTCCAGCTGTCCGAGATCTGGCAGAAGGAGTGGTTTTTCAAAGAAAACACGTGATACTTTTTCAATTGGAAGTCTCTAATACCTGCTTATCATAAACAATTTCTGATTATTTTAAAAATAAGAATATGATTTTTCACATACCAAGTGAGATCCGGTATGTAAGTCGAAGTGAGATCCGCCTTAACCTTGAAACTGGCTCCCGTACACTGCTTATAAAATGTCACAGTCGAACTGAGATCGGCAGTTTTCCAATCTAAATGGACTTTGTTTGACATTGCCATTGCTTACCATGTTGGAAGTGTCAGGTGTGCAATTCAGAGGAACGAGTTTAGAGCCGTTCGGCACATCCCGCCAAGCATCCTCCCTATGCACGCCAGTTTTCTTTTATCTGCGACACTAGCGGCGACTTTAGGAACAAATCAGTGCACATTTTGTGATGTAGGGTTTCGCGCGGACCCATTTAGCGCCCATATTTTTTGACATATCCATACTATGCGATATTATTTAAATAAATAATAATTTAAAATACTGGAATTCCTTTTTTATTTTTTTAAGGTCATAAAACACGATACCTATAATATTGTCAAAGGTTGACTATTTAAAATTGATTATAGAAACAAAACTATTTAAGTTATCGAAATATCAAATAGCAATTATAGTAGTTTGGACGATTCCCGTTACAACTATATTGAATTAAAAATTTTCCCTTACCTCATGGGGCGTCTATATCGGTCCGCGTGAGAGCTTTTTTTATAATTTTTGGCTGGGTTGGGAGGACTCTTAGGTCACAGGACCGTTCGCTGAATATGCAGCCTTTCGCTCCAACTGCCATATCACACTCAGCACTTTAAGCAGTTCCAATGTGCTTTATATATAATCATATTCAGTATAAAAATTAATTGTAATCAGTACGTCTTTTTAATTAAATAAAAGTTGTGAAAACTCAATTATATAGAAAATTTAAAATACAATACTTAAGGAAAAACTATTCTACAACGTTTTTATTATTGGAAAACACTACTAAGTAGTCAATATAATAAGGAAAAACACAATTAGATTTTTTTACATAATTAATTCATAGAATTAATTTCCTTTAGATGATTGGATGATTAATTAAAAACAAATAACTTAAAAATAAGAATGAGGGTTTAAAGATTTATTTCTGGGACCAGTGATGAGGCCCAAACCCTATCGTGGGTGTGATGAGGCCCCAGCCCAAATCATGGGTGTCATGAGCCCCTAGCACCTATCATGGATGTGATGAGTGTGATGAGGCCCCAGCCCTAGCTCCTATCATGGGTGTGATGAGTGTGATGAGGCCCCAGCCCCAGCACCTATCATGGGTGTAATGAGGCCCCAGCCCCAGCACCTATCATGGGTGTGATGAGGCCCCAGCCCCAGCACCTATCATGGGTGTAATGAGGCCCCAGTCCCAGCACCTATCATGGGTGTGATGAGGCCCCAGCCCCAGCACCTATCATGGGTGTAATGAGGCCCCAGCCCCAGCACCTATCATGTGTGATAAGGCCCCAGCCCCTATCATGGGTGTGATGAGGCCCCAGCCCCAGCACCTATCATGTGTGATGAGGCCCCAGCCCCTATCATGGATGTGATGAGGCCCCAGCCCCAGCACCTATCATGTGTGATAAGGCCCCAGCCCCTATCATGGGTGTGATGAGGCCCCAGCCCCAGCACCTATCATGTGTGTAATGAGGCCCCAGTCCCAGCACCTATCATGGGTGTGATGAGGCCCCAGCCCCAGCCCCTATCATGGGTGTAATGAGGCCCCAGCCCCAGCACCTATCATGGGTGTGATGAGGCCCCAGCCCCAGCACCTATCATGGGTGTAATGAGGCCCCAGTCCCAGCACCTATCATGGGTGTGATGAGGCCCCAGCCCCAGCACCTATCATGGGTGTAATGAGGCCCCAGCCCCAGCACCTATCATGTGTGATAAGGCCCCAGCCCCTATCATGGGTGTGATGAGGCCCCAGCCCCAGCACCTATCATGGGTGTGATGAGGCCCCAGCCCCAGCACCTATCATGGGTGTGATGAGGCCTCAGCACCTATCATGTGTGTGATGAGACCCCAGCCCCAGCACCTATCATGGGTGTGATGAGGCCCCAGCCCCAGCACCTATCATGGGTGTAATGAGGCCCCAGTCCCAGCACCTATCATGGGTGTGATGAGGCCCCAGCCCCAGCACCTATCATGGGTGTGATGAGGCCCCAGCCCCAGCACCTATCATGGGTGTGATGAGGCCCCAGTCCCAGCACCTATCATGGGTGCGATGAGGCCCCAGTCCCAGCACCTATCATGGGTGTGATGAGGCCCCAGCCCCAGCACCTATCATAGGTGTGATGAGGCCTCAGCCCCTATCATGGGTGTGTTGAGACCCCAGCCCCAGCACCTATCATGGGTGTAATGAGGCCCCAGCCCCAGCACCTATCATGGGTGTAATGGGGCCCCAGTCCCAGCACCTATCATGGGTGTAATGAGGCCCCAGCCCCAGCACCTATCATGGGTGTGATGAGGCCCCAGCCCCAGCACCTATCATAGGTGTGATGAGGCCTCAGCCCCTATCATGGGTGTGTTGAGACCCCAGCCCCAGCACCTATCATGGGTGTAATGAGGCCCCAGCCCCAGCACCTATCATGGGTGTAATGGGGCCCCAGTCCCAGCACCTATCATGGGTGTGATGAGGCCCCAGCCCCAGCACCTATCATGGGTGTGATGAGGCCCCAGCCCCAGCACCTATCATGGGTGTGATGAGGCCAGTCCCAGCACCTATCATGGGTGTAATGAGGCCCCAGCCCCAGCACCTATCATGGGTGTAATGAGGCCCCAGCCCCAGCACCTATCATGGGTGTGATGAGGCCCCAGCCCCAGCACCTATCATGGTTGTGATGAGACCCCAGCCCCAGCACCTATCATGGGTGTGTTGAGACCCCAGCCCCAGCACCTATCATGGGTGTGATGAGGCCTCAGCCCCTATCATGGGTGTGATGAGACCCCAGCCCCAGCCCCTATCATGAGTGTGATTGGGCCCAGCCTCTACAATGGGTGTGATGAGGCCCCAGCCCCAGCACCTATCATGGGTGTGATGGGGCCCCAGCTCTAGCACATATCATGGGTGTGATGAGGCCCCAGCACCTATCATGGGTTTGATTAGGTTCCAATGCCTAAAATGGGTGTGATTAGGCCCCACACCTACAGTACAATAGGTTTGATTAGGCCCGAGCACCTATGGGTGTGTTGAGGCCCCAACACCTATAATTGGTTTAATGAGCCCCCAATACCTGTCATGGATGTGATAAGTCCCCCCCCCCCCCCCCCCCCCCCGCTTTCCTAAAGGACTTAAAAAGGACCTTATATAGGCGTGCCCCACAGCATTTTTGCTGGGCTAGTGGTTTAGCCAATCATAATTTTAAGTTATAGGCCCATTACTTTCTTATAAAATTAAATAATGTTTATTTACCAAATTTACAAACAATTGAATAGCGTAAAAAATCAATAGTCAATGAAAGATTTATATTTTGTAATTTTAATCATGTTACTTACTTCAGCTATTAAAAACACTCCTTTTTAATGTTCATGAGTTAAGACAAGGAAAAAATAAATCAATTATGTGGATCAGTTTTAATAAAGATACACAACGTTTACAGTTGTCACTTACAAACACAAAAAAATGTAGAAATAAAAAAGTACAATTTTTTTAACATTATAGCATAAAGGCTACTTCTTGAAATAAAACTGACTTTCTGTTAAAAGAGGTTTAGGACAAGTTAATAAAAAGGAAAAGATTTTTAAACGTTTTTAAAGTATTGTATAACAAGGTTTTTGAAGTGTTAAAACATCACCAAGTCACATGCACTTATCCCAGTAATAAACCAATATTTTTTTTTTAGTAAATTACAATGCTAAACAGGTTTCTTTTAAAAGACAACTAAATTTATGTTAAAAAAATGTAATAGCTAAATATAAAACGACTCTACTCTTAGTAAGCGGCTGCTAGCCGATGAAGATATAAATAAATGGCATAAATTATGTACGGTGAGTTATTTCCACATTTATTCAAATATCAATCCCAAACCACCCCAAAACGTTATCGGGTAGTATTTCATTTTGAGTGGGCGGCCATTTTCATCCACAGTGATGGATAGATTTTTTACCAGGTGAAAAGGTGGTGTACAAATCGTCCTGAACTGGCAACTGGCACAAAGGAATGGCTGCTTCGCGTCCCGCGAAGAAGGATTACATGGGTTCTTTATTGGTGGATTTGTACAAGGTCAGAAGGGATCTCAGAACGACCGTCTGGGTGTGTATGACCGGTGTGCGTAGTCGACGCTAGCGCGACGTGGAGCCAGTTTTCAGAACTACATACACACGCACTCTTTGGAAAAATCAAGCTAAGTGAGATCCGACCACCTTTGAATTGTTTCGAGGTGATTCGGCTATTTCCGTGATCCTTACAACCTCAGGATGACCAATCAGAGGCTTTGGCGAAACGAGATCCACCCCCCCGGATCTCAGTGCGCCAACGGATCTCACTGTGCCGTTGTGCATACATATGGCGGATCTCGTATCGCCACATTAGTAAGAGCACACACACAGACACACACACGCACACGCGCACGCACGCACAGACGGACGGACGGACACCACTCCGAAAACCGCTTTTTGGGATTCAGGGAGCACTAAAACGAATATATCCACTAACAACTCAAATTTGAAAATTTTGACGAAAACTATACTTTCTCCATATACTATGTATAGGGGGGAGAAAGTAAAAATACTGTAAAACAACATATTTAAAAATAAATAATACTTGACGAATGAACAACCATTTTATTATTTTAAGAACAATTTATTACTGTTTTAGAAGCACAACATAAACAACTGAGAAAAATCTACATTTTCTGCGCTTACACGCAGAACCTACTCAAATTAGGGGCAATGTATATTTTCAAGAAATTAGTATTAATTCTCTCGGTTACTTCCATTTCAACCTCATAATACACTTGTAGGGCAATTTTTCAAATCCTGAATTTTTAGTTTATACTTTATCTTATTTTGAAAATATATAAAATTCTAAATTTAATCAATTAATATATGATCTTTTTACAAAAATATGACTTATTGGACCCAACTAACTAAAAAAGTTTGGGAATTCTCGAGCTGATAAAAAGTTATAGGTAAAATTAGCCTACATACAGACTGTAACAAAGAGACGGGAAACTAAGTGCTGTAGGTTTGTAAAGTTTTTTCTATTCCTCTGATGTAAGCCTAGATACTTAAATTTTAACGTCCTAAAACTGTTTTGCGGGAACTCAAAAGTTTGCATTCCTTATGGAATTAGTAGACTATTGCTAACGTTTAGAACTTGTGAAAAATTATTTTTTGCAACCAAAATGTTAATTAATTCTTAATTATTATTTAGATAAATAGTTAATTCATTATTTCTACGCAAATTGTTTACTAAAACCATAGAAATATTTAGTGGTACCCATACTAAAGCTAAATCTGTATCGATCAAAATTTTCTTTGGACAAATATAGTGTCAGCAGTGATTATAAATAGATGATAAAATATTATTTTCGTCATTTTAATTTTACAAAAGAAAGAAAGTAGCTTTCAAACTTCCATTCTATGTAAGTATTGATTGAAAAAGAAAACCTTAGGCCTATACAAAACCTCAGAGCCAATCAACTGTTTTAACAAGTGATTAGTTTAGCTCAGTATAGAAATAGAAAATATCTCTTTTCTTCTTCACCAAAACTGATTGGTAATGTAATACGGAAATTTAGTGATTAAAAGTATTCAAATTTATTTATTTCAAAGAATGCAATCAAATTAACAATCCAGGATTCCGCAAGTTTATTACAAACATATAACCACATTTCATTGCTTCAAATAAAAACGGACTTAAATCTAATCATAATTTTTTTTGTGACAGTCTGTGTTTAATATTAATAAATTCTCAAAATTACACTACTAATTACTCGTTGTGATTTTAACTTTAAATCCTAGTGTATAGGCCTCAACGAGTGTGAAACTACCACACAATAGACAGAGTTAGCAGACAGCCAACACAGACTTCTGCTCAAATCAGCCGCAACTTAAAAGCAGATCGCAGCACTGTACTACATAAAAATAAACTTGTAATATGAACGAATAAGCGGCCGTGGCCGCCTTTTCGTGTCCTGGCTGCCACCCTGTGCACGTTTCAAGCGCCGTGGCCGCCTTTCCGTGCCGGTCTAGATCTACAGGGTGTCCGGAAATTATGGTAAAATATTTTAGTGTATGATAGTACAGGTAAAAATAAGAAAAAAAGTTCATATAAACATAGGTCCAAAAGTGCTTCGTTTTCCGTCTGTGTGTCTGTTTGTGATTTTTACATATTTAATCATTTCTCACGAACCTCTTAACGTATAAATTTCAAACTTAGTATATGGATAACCGCACGCACGCACGCACGCACGCACGCACGCACGCACGCACACACACACACACACACACACACACACACACACACACACACACACACACACACACACACACACACACACACACACACACACACACACACACACACACACACACACACACACACACACACACACAGTCCAACTTAAGTGTGCCCCCCCTTAGTTTCCAATAGTATTTCAGAAACTATTGGATTTATAGGAAACTTTAAATGGGGGACTTCACCTACTTTTTTAAGACATTTTAAAATATTAGTTCCATTTTCTCCTAAATGGCCGCCCAACTTTAATTTTTCTTATAGAACACACTATATTTTATGGCATGTTTGGATTCTACGCTTAATTTTAAGAACTTTTTACTCCTTGACATTTTTACCTAAACCCAATGATTAAGGAGATATAAGCAGTTAAAGTTTGATTTTTTACCCATTTGAAATGCATTGTGTCCATTTTAACTGTGCCATCCTATGCAATCCTTATGGAGTACAAAACTATTCAAAATTGTTCATTTTCATGAGTGGATTTCGACTAAAAACTATTTCTATTATTGAATTTAAACTAAAATCACATTTTAAAGCACTTTTGTTCTCTGGTATGTTTTAATTAACCCTACCGGTATCGATGTACCGAGAACCGACAATAACACTATGTATTTCTTATGGGGGAAAATTAAATTTTAACAGCTTATATCTCCTTAACCATTGGGTTTAGGTAAAAATGTCAAGGAGTAAAAAGTTCTTAAAATTAAGCGTAGAATCCAAATATGCCATAAAATACAGGGTGTTCCATAAGAAAAATCTAAGTTGTCCGCCATATTGAAAAATGGCGGCCACTTAGAAGAAAATGGAATTCACATTTTTAAATGTCTTAAAAAAGTAGGTGAAGTCCCCCATTTAGAGTTTTCTCTAAATACAATAGTTTCTGAAATTCCAATGGTGGCACACTTAAGTTGGACACCCTGTATATATATATATATATATATATATATATATATAATACAGTGCTTGATTTGTAAAAATTGAGGTACCGGAACTGTAATTTGCCAATGTATACATAACCCCCCCCTTATAATTTTATCCCTTAATAAAAGTATTGTTTAGCTATGTGATTAATTAGGTCGATTTAAAAAGTCCAGTTTTATCCGACTCAAATTTTTGATAAGTAAATTAAGAACTAACAAAGTATCATTCTACTAAAAAATAAATTGTCAAAAAATTCTAGATTTTTTATAACGCCTTGTGAGAGTATTCAGATATTTTTAGCGTTTTCAAGAATCGGCTTAGCTCAAGAAAAAAGAGCATTAATTTCAGAGAGAGCGCTAACTTGGCCGAAATTCCGCGCGTAATTTCTGTACATTTTAAGCGATCATTATTTTCGGTAATATAATCCGGTCGAGTACACGTGATCATATACTCCGGCTGGTTACTCATAATCCTCTCTTAATAGCGAATTCTCCAGCCGATCATACGCGATCGTCCTTTATCAAATTCTCCGGCCGATCATACACGATCGTCTTTTGCGGCAAATTCTCCGGCCGATCATACGCGATCGTCTTTTGCGGCAAATTTTCTGGCCAATTACACGTGATTGTCTTATGCGGCAAATTCTCCGGCCGATTACATGCGATTGTCTTGTGCGGCAAAGTGTCTGTCAAATTACACACGATCGTCTCTCGTGGCAAATTCTCCGGCCTGTTATACACGATTGTATTTTGCGGCAAATTATCCGTCCGATTACACGCGATCGTCTCTTGCAAAAAATACTCCGGCCGATTACACATGATCGACTCTTGCGGCAAAAAGAGGTCCCGGAACGCCGTTCCGCCGCAAATCAAGCACTGGATATATATATATATATATATATAAATTCAAACGAATGATTTTTTTTGCTTCTGGTGGCCCCAAAACAAAAAGTTTTCATGGTCTCGGGCTTAGGTCTTACCATGAGACCTACGGTAATAGCTTCTTCCCTATAGGGGAAATTCGCTAAAATAGCGTCCAGAATTTCAATTTTGCTAATACTTAAAAGGTGTAGAATATTTGTTGGCATTTCAATCTTTAGTTCAGATAGAATTTTGAATAATCTTAAATAAGGAAGATATAGAATTACAGCTGGCTTTTCAAATTTTATCATATGGGAAAATGACCAGCTGTTTAAGTTTGTGTAAAAAATTTCATAAACATCATCAGTAAAAATAGGTATATTCCTTATAGTACATTTATTTGACATATTTAGTTTATTAAATAGTAAAATTTTGAATGTTAATTCTTTATGGCTGTAAGTGTAAAGTGTTCACTAAAAATATTTTAAAACATTCAATTCAATATGGAATTATTTAATTTTCCATTTTTTATGTCTAATCATGTTGTATCTTATATTGTATGAAGTATTGAATAAATGTTCAACTACTCCCTGTGCTTTCTTAATTATTTTCCTTCTAATATAGTAAATTAATTTCAGTATAGTTAGGAATAAAAGTAATAAACAGTCACTACAAGTACAATGCTGGGGTATAAATATTGATTGTCAAACAATTCAAGCAAAAAATAAACCATGACTACTTATAATCTGTATGTTAAAATAATATAAGATATCTGGAAATTTGCTGAGTGAGCAGGTTTGCTGTGAAGGAGGTATAATTCAATATTTAGTACAGTAGATCTTAACACATTCGCTGCGTACCACATACCAGTGTGTGGTCCGCGTCGCGACCCGAGTGCGGGCCACATACCGGATTGTGGTTGCACCATTCATAAGGATTCAATTTACTGTGCCCCAGCACTTAGCTCGCGAACGTTGATTCGCTGCCCGCATGTGGTTCGGAATACCTGCTTTTCAGTGGTGTACTTCGCTGTATACACTTATATGTATATATGTGGTGTATGTACCTATATGTACCCCAGCACATGGGGTACATATAGGTATTTTGCTGCCGCAGTGAATGTGTTAACTAGAAGAAGCCATATAGGCCTAACAAGTTTTATCAAGATACGTTATGAAATAAGGAAGATATATATAATTGCAGCTGGCTTTTACAATTTAATCAAATGGGAAAATGATCAGCTGTTTAAGTTTGTGTAAAAATTTCATAAACATCATCAGTAAAAATATGTATTCCTTATAGTACACTAGCTGTTGGTAACCCGCTTCGCTGGGTTGAAAAATCTTATGAAGGTATAATTAGTGGTAGCTCCAAAAGACGTAATTTGGAAGCAAGCATTATAACGTCTAATGTAATGTATGAATTCAATATATTTTGGTGTTTCTCCATACATATATTTGAGAAAGCCGGGGGTGGTATATTTGGTGGTAGCAGTCTTATTTGCCCTTTCAAACAGCATATAATTAGCGTTTCCACTTTGAATTAACTTCTTTGCTATGCAATAAGAACAAATTTCATCCATTTTTTACAAATTTTGTCCATCTTGCAAATTACTATATTTGGGTGTTCAATAAAATCTATATTTGATTGGAATAATGTGTCATTCATGGTCTAAATCATAGTAACCCATACTTCTGCAAACAGCTTGTAAAGTTGTTTAGTTTAAATCAGCTTCTTCTGTACGATCCCTTTTTCGAAGGTTCTCCATTATCTCTGTTCTGATTATTTCTTTCATCACCTTGTGCGTCTGTCTCTCTTTCTGTTCCAATCTGTTTCGATAGTGTTTCTTGATGTCACTGATGTGAATTTTCCCATGATACCTTTAGATGTGTTTCTTTTTCTGCGTTGTTTCATTTTTTCGAGCAATCTATCGTCTTATTTTTAGTACTAACATTGAATTTAAAACAAAAAAATATGTATCTCTAAATTTTAGTGCACTTTATGTTTTTAATAAAATAACCTAACAGTAAAAATTTACTAAATAATTGAAAACGTAAACAATAACACATTTGCTAAATAAGACAGTATTCACCTGTTGTACAAAATAATTGCAGGTGCTGCATTCTGTTGGCAACCACTGTAACCACACTAACCATTTCAAATTAAACCATATGTATTGATATAAACAAATAAAACCTAAAGTACTCAAAAAATCCTTGACATAGGTCCCTTTCGGACGATTCTGTACCTAAACCCCATACGATATCAAAACTCAACCATCATAGTGCACACCATGAGATTCCAAGCTTTAATTTGATACCAAGATCAAGGGTCTACGACGTGTAGTTTTGGCTGTAGCACTAAATATACCAACACACAACTCTCCTTTTATATATATATATATATATATATATATATATTGATTTATTTGACATATTTAGTTATCTGGCCTTTAAATAAGCCATATGACTGCATCCACCATATGGCTTTGAATCAAAAATCAGCTCACATGTCTAAATGTAAACAAAGCAGACGTTTTAGATCCCAATGCTACTTAAATGGCAGTTATTTTATGTTATTTTTTGTTTTCTAGCAAACTTTAAGAAATTACAGTACTTTTCCTGAGTCCCTGACATTAAAACATTTAATTTGAGCCCTATTCCCTCATCCTGTGACTTGCCAAATGCCCACAATTGCTATTCAAAAATAAATTATTCTCCATTAGATTAGTATGGAAAAATGCAGGTTTGCTGCCACAGAATTTTAAAAATGAGGTATTATAGGCTACAGTCCAATATAACTAAACTATATGAAGCCACATAACATATTTTATCAAGATATGCTGAGGAATAAGAAAGCTATCCAATTTTATTTACCTCTCATAAGGTTAACATTGGGAAAGAGAGTACGCAGGTTTGTTGCCTGAGGAATTTGAAGATTTGGGTATTTTAAGCAATAATCAAGTAGATATTAACTGTATGAAGTCTCATGCCAGTTCTTATCAGTATATTTTGAGAAATGAGCGAACTACACAACTTATTTTATTACCCATAAGGTTAGCATGTAGAATGAGTATGCAGGTTTGCTGCCATGAAAATGTAAAAATAGGGTATTTTAGGTTATAATCCAGTATATTACAACTAGATGAAGTCACATACAAAGTTTTATCAAGATAGGTTAAGAATTAAGAAAGATATAGGATTTTTTATTTCCCATAAGGATAACATGGGAAATGAGTATGCAGATTTGCTGCCATAAAAATGGAAATATCGGGGATTTTAGACTAAAATGCATTAGATCTCATCTAAATGGAGCCACAAACCAAGTTTTATTAAGATATGTTGTGAAATAAGCGAGATTTAGAAGTTTACTTATTTCCCATAAGGTTAACATAGGGACAACGACTGTGTTTACCACCTTCAATATCTCGGTAACCAATGGACATAGAGCAATGATTCAAATACTAAATTGTTTGTTTTTTCGAGCTGAATTCAATGGTGCCAACAAAAATGCGACAAATTTTATTTTCCTAAGTAAAAAACTCGAAAAACCCATTTTTGGGGTGTTTTTCCCCCTTTACCTCCCCTTCCGGTGGTCCGATCGGGCTGGTTCAAGAACCCGTCCCAGTGATTACCACTTTACACATCTGTACCAAATTTCATTAAGATCGGACCATATTTACGGCCGCTATCGTGCTCACAGACCTATATATATATATATATATATATATATATATATATATATATTTTATAAGCATAAAGTTCACTGTGGAGGGCTGCTAAAGTTATTAATGTAAGAGAAAATAAATAGAACTGTTTATTTATAGGAAATCCACACAATCAGACCTGCTTATACCACACAACTCAAATCATTCTATGAAATTCAAAACAGCTGGATTTCGAGCAATGATAAACAGAATGTTAAATTATTTACCCTTAACTAAAGATAATTATGAGAAGGAATTAAAAACAATTAAATATCTTGCGACAAAAATCGGATACAGCCATGAACTCATAGATAAAATGACAAAAAATATCAAGAAACAAAAAGAAAGGAAACAAAATAGAAATGAAGAAATTAATGAAGAAAAATACATAGGTTTACCATTCAACACAACATTGAACAAGGCGATAAGAAAAACATTTACAAAGACAAAATACCAAGTTGGTTACAAGACAAGCAACAACGCCTTTAATTTAATAAATAAAATGATCACTCCAAAAGAGACCAAAGATAAATATGAAAAATCTGGAATATATAAAATTAAATGCTCAGACTGTGAAATGTTTTATATTGGCCAGACAGGGCGTACATTCAGATCACGTTTTAAAGAACAAATTCAGGCCTTGAAAAGTAATAACAAAACGTCTATGAAGGGCAACTTTGCTGAACATTTGTTAAATACAGGCCATAATTATAAAATTATCAATGAAAATATGAAAATTCTATAAGTAATGACCAAGGGGAATGAGATGGATTCTAAAGAAGAATACCTGATATATGTGAGCCATAGACAAGAACAAAATAAAATTATGAATAACCACATACCAGCAAGAAACCCCATATATGAGAAAGCAATGACCATAAAGAGATGAAACATCCCAAAATACCTCTACAAAAAAACAGGTTATATAAAAGAATTATTTATTTATCACTATAATAAAAATATTTTGTTTTTGTTAGGTTAGATATAGCTTGAAAATGGCCCCGATAGGGCCGGAACATGTAGCTATTAAAAATAGTTTAAAAAAAGGGTGCTCAGTTCTATTTATTTTCTCTTACATTAATATATATATATTAATGATTAATAATTAATTTCAAATGATTAATAAGCGAGCAGCTGAAACAAGAAACAATACTCCAGACTACAACAAACCCGGTATATAAAAACTAAAATGTTCAGAATGTGACGCAATATACATCGGCCAAACCGGAAGAACGTTTAAAGATCGATTCCGAGAACACATTCAAGCGCTTAGGACAAATAACAATACATCCATGAAGTCCAGTTTCGCTGAACATTTACTCCAATCCAACCAATCATACAGAAATATAGAAGAAAATATGGAGATTTTATCTTATGACATCAAAGGAGAAAAAATGAACTCGAAGGAAATGTTTCATATATATATGAACAGCTTAACAGAACCAGACAAAGTACTGAATTCTCAAGTAAAAATCAAAAAACCAGATATATGATAAAATAAAAGAATTGAAAAATGAATTAACTAAGAAAAACAACTGAACCAAAAGAATATAAGAAATCAGATGATATAATCAATGTTCATATTTTTTAAATAATTTTAGATAGGTTAAGTTTATTTTATTTCAGATCTTGAAAATGACCTAAGTGTCGAAACTAGTAGATCGAATAAATCGATGCTAAATGAAAGGATACTCAGTTATCTATTTATTATTATTCATATATATATATATATATATATATATAGATAGATGGATAGATACATAAAAATTCGAACGAATGGTGTTTTTTTGCTTCTGGTGGCCCCAAAACGAAAAGTTATCATGGTCTCGCGCTTAGGTCTTACCATGAGACCTACGGTAATAGCTTCTTCCCTATAGGGGAAATTCGCTAAAATTAATTTGGGGTGGTGTTTGGTACCATGTATTGTCTTTATAATTTTTATAATTTGTAATTTGATATCAATGTATAATTTTATTTGTAAGGCTGTAATTATGTTATATTATTTTAATTTTTATTATGACATGTCCTATTTATGTTATACAGATCAATGGAATAAAGTATTTCTTATTCTTATTCTTAATCAAGAGTAAAATTTCAAAATCACAATCGGAATCAGAATGGAGAAATCCTGAAATTGGCCCAACCCTAGAATTAATTATGTTTTTATTATTCAATCAGAATGAAGAAATTCTGGAGTTGGCCCAACTCTAAAATAATGATGTTTTAGTTAGAGGTGTGCAGATATCCGAAAAGTCAGTTCGGTTTCAGATTGGATATCCGAGTCTGATCCTTGTGTTTTATGACTATCCGGATTTAAGGTTAGTCAAATATTCGAATATGTCTGATAGACTGCATAATTTGATGTCAATTTCAAAGAATGACGCCAATGATCCAAGGATTGTTAACACATCCTTGGATCACAATAGTACTCCACACACCAAAGCATTGTTTATTTAAAACCTACTTCTAACAATCACTGACACTATTTATTAACAAATGAAAATAAATAAAAACCAAAGCACAAAGAATACTTACAGATTTGAATTTATACAACTGACAAGACTGTCAAGCAACTCAAAATAATCAGCTTTGTTTTGATCATTAAATTCTGCCAACCGCTTCTTAGCAGAAACAATATCTTCAGAAGATGGAATGGGAATGTCTGGGGTTGGATATGAAGTTTTCCACAACTGCTTTGATACTTCTTCTCCTTTTTCTCCAATCTAAAAAATACATAATTTGTTAGAGAAGTTCATGATGTCTCACACAGCCTATGGTGCTCTGTGAATGAAAGGGTGTAACTGTCCACTTATCAACACATTTTTACCATACGAGAATCCAGGTGTAATCTAGCAGTCCAAATTTTTGTCCGATTCTCTTCAAATTTGGTAGAAACATTCCTTTTTATGATATATTGGTAAAGTTATCTGGACAAAAATCTGAAGCAGCCCTAAACCCACTTATGGAGGATAAATGCATCACATTTAGGAGTTTTGACCCCAAAAGGATAATACTAGCCCCAAATGTACGAGTATGATACGCTGTTTACAGCATGCATATAGTAGGGGTTACATTCGTGAATGCTATTTAGGCGATATTATGTCCCTGGATTTGTCGGATTGGCATTCGGACTCCTTAATGCGAAAATTTGAGGTGCAGGGCAGGTGACAGGAAAGGCAAATGCATAGGAGCCCGGACTTACAGGGGGCCCAGGTAACACGAGATTAGAAATAAAAACGTCGCTGGGGCCCAAGAACCCTGTTGTCGGGCCTGCCAAGGTTTACTGACCTTGATTTTTCCGCACAATGTGAAGAAAAAAAAAGATTCTTACTAATTTAAAGTAATAATATTTCCTTAAGGGAAAATATTATTCTTACAAAAAATGTGTTCCCCGGTTTGGGTTAATTTATTGACAAAAATGCTAGCAAGAGTCGCAGTGGAAGTCAAGAATATCTTGCTGAGCCTTTACCTGAAAAATGCCCAGAAGTCCTGGGGGATCAGAAGGATGTCTGGTTCAACTTTGTTTCTGGTTCATAGAAATAAATTAACTTATAATTGAAAAATGAACATTATTAATGTAACCTATGTAGAAAAAAGTACTAACAGATTTACTAATTATAGACTACAGCAAATGAAAACTGATTTTAATAAATTTCCAACATTTCTTTAAATACTGAAAGCCAACTTTAATGAAAATGCTTAAAAACCAGACTATTGTTTAAAAAATATGAATCCTGAATTTATTTAAAAATGACTCAAAGGTTACTGTGATTGTAGACTATGAGCAACTGAATTGACTGTGGATTGAACACATTTTGAATCTATTTCCTGTTTTTCTGAATCCCGGGAAATAGTTTTTTATTGAAACCTGTCAACATCCTTTCCTTATCAGTTGAAATATTGTTGTTATCCGGCGAGTGATATTTATTTTTGTCACTCGTGAAGCTAGACGACCGGTGATAGTAGGCTTGTGACCTTCACGTTATTGATCGACACACGAGCGTGATTTCTGTTATTTAACTACACGGACAATTTCGGCAGTTTCGAAGGATTCGATTCTCGAATTTCGTCGATCGATTCTCGAATCCAAATCTTTTCTAAAGATTCAGTGGATTTGAGAATCGAGATTCGGATTCGACACATCCCTACAGTTGAGTAATTTTACGAGAAAGTCGTATACCTACCCGTACCTGAAAAATATAGATCTCATCTGAAACCTCTATTTCAAACGATTGTAAATTGTGATCACACTGTGATCTACCTTTGGTTTTTTGCTTATAAACTTACTGCTTTATCTTTTAAATCATCAGCATAGTTTTACTTTCATCTGTTCTATAATAATTTATTTTGAATTACCACAGATAAAGATAATATTGTTCGATGAAAACACTAAATTTCATATTTTCTTCACTTCTGCAAAATTTGCTATCTACAAAATTCAGGACGAAAAAAATGGGTTAGAATAGTGTAGGTCTTAGCAGTTGAAAACAATTTATTACAGAAAATAAAAAGTAAGGAAAACGAAATGCGAGGTGCGGTATTGGACTGCTCCAAAATTATTTCAGACACAATTAAAAATCTTCAGGGCGAAATAGAATATTATGATGTATAATTCAAATCAAATCAAATCAAATCAATTTATTTCCAAAATTACAGCAGTACAAAACATTATATTACATTAACTGGAAACACCTCACATAGGCATATCTTGCCTGTGTGTGAGGAATGAGTCCGCACAGAACAGTCCAACACCAAACAGACGCTGCAGCACTTAACAAAACTACTTATTTGAAGATGTTAAGAAACATGGATGGAAATAAAATTGGCTTACTTATTTTGACAAAAAAAATCCTAAACATAGAGAAAACAGAAGTTACAGCAGGCGGTAATGTTATTGATAAAAATATGTATCATGATTGTTTATTTCTGCGAGAAAACTGGATCGCACAGACATACACGAGCACACATCCATTCTCAGCCCTCCCCCCACTCTCACACAATTACAACCTCTCACTCACCCGAACACACATACACACACACCAAAGCATCCACACAGACACATGCCCACACATGCACACACATGCACACATGCAACATATTCACAGACTTTGAATACAGTGAGCAGAGGTATCTATCAATTTGATCTCTACCAACTATCAGTAACCAGTTATTTACAAGATTCTTATAAGTAGCTATGCTACATTGGTTTGGGTGTTTTAAAAATTTAGGAAGCTTTGAAAAAATTACTCCTGCCAAATAATGTGAAGATGTTTTACTAATTGTTTGATTTATTTTTGGAAATTGAATCCCTGTACTCACAGCAGATCTGGTTAAATAATTATGACTGGGCTGGCTTAATATAGATCGTTTGTTAATAAAAATATACACAAGAAGAGTTCTACTGTATAACTGGGAGATACTAAAAACTTTAAAATCATCAAAGAGTTGTTCAGATGGATAGCAACGTGGTTTGCCAAGAGCAGTTTTGATTACAGATTTCTGGATAATTTCGAGAGGAGAAACATTACTTTTAAATCCACCCCCCATGCTAAAATCCCGTATTGCAGCAATGACTGAATATAGGCAAAATAAATTGTTTTAAGCAGAGACAAAGAAAGTAATTTTGAAAGTTGCGAAAAAATAAATATGAATTTACGTAATTTATTTCTAATATAGTTCACATGCTCAGACCACTTCATGCGGGAATCAAACACAACCCCTAGGTATTTGTATTCATGCACGCACTCAACACTCTCACACGCTGCACACCCATTCCCAGCACCACAAGTATGCAATCTAAGACTTAAATTAGTCGGATCAGAACAGGCTCTTAAAGATATTGGCATGCACTTGGTTTTAGATAAATTAAGAGTCAGCCCGTTCTGATCAAACCAACGCTTGGCGGTGAGCAGGCCACACTCTGCGTCCCCGTAGACCTCCTCCCAGCTGTCGCCTTCAAATAGTAAGGCGGTATCATCTGCGTAAAGAAAAATTTTTGCATTCCCCAAATTCACCTTCCCAAGATTATTTATGTAAATTAGGAAAAGAAGAGGTCCTAATGTTGATCCTTGAATTACGCCATAATCGATCTTTTTAGGCGAACTATTTTGGCCGTTAATAGAAACAACTTGGTAGCGATCTGTAAAATAGCTTTCAAACCAATCGAGTGCAGTTCCTCTTACACCTATACAAAAAAGTTTTTCCAGTAAAAGCTTTCTATCTATGGTGTCGAAGGCTTTCGCTAAATCTATGAAAATTAAAAGAGGTTTTTTATTTCCTCCAATAGCATCGTGAATACTTTTAGTTAAATCGTAAAGGTCATCATTCAGGTTTTTGTCTCTGCGGAATCCATACTGTTTGTCAAAAAGAATGTTGTTACTTGATAAAAAATATTCTAATTGGATTCTGACACATTTTTCAAATATTTTAGAAAGGACGCTAGCTAAATTAATAGGATGATAGTTAACATACAGCTGCTTAGCCCCCCCCTTGTAAATGGGAATTACTTTACCCATCTTGAATGAATTTGGGAAAACACCATTCGCGAGGCTACGATTTATTAAATTCAAGAGAGGCGATTTTAGCAAATGAATAGGCTTTTTAACAATATCAGGAGGAATGTTATCTACGCCGGGGGCAGATCCTCCTCTCAATTCATTGACTATTTTCAAAAGTTCCGCCTCGCTTATTGGCGACAGCCGGAAAACAGAGTCAACAGCAAAGTCCTCGTCATTAACAATAATATCCGTCACGGGGGGGGACAGCACGGGCTAGGATGGCTCCCACATTACATAATATTCATTAAAATCTTCTGCGATGTCCTTAACTCCCTTATTTTCCCCACTTTCAAAAAAACTATTAACCGGAAAAGGCATTTTCTTTTTATTCAAGCCAGTAATATCGGAGATATTTTTCCACAGTAATTTACTATTACCCCTTGAATCAGATATTTTCCCCCTAAAATATTCCTCTTTTGCCCTTCTAATAGCTACATTCAAAACATTCCTATAGTTTTTAAGTTGATTTTTTAAAATCGGGTTAAAAGGCTGTCTTTTTAATTTTTTACTTAGCTTATCCCTAGTCCGTATTGAATTTAGCAATCCTGACGTCATCCACGGTTTTATTTTAAAACTTTTGGAGCTTACAGATTTGACTTTAGTTGATTTGAAAATAATGTCTTGTAATGTACTAATAAACAAATCCGTTGCGACATTTAAGTCATCAGTTTCCAAAATCGCGGACCAGTCATTCAATGATAACAACTGATTGACGTTATTTTGGTCTAGAAAAGTGAAATCCAAATTATTGCCGGCTTTATCACCCTTAAAAAGTCGATGAAAATCGATCATAGCAACAGTAGCATAGTGGTCGGTAATTTCTGTCTTTATTACTGCAGACATTACTCGGTTTACATTTTTTAAGTTGGTAAAAATGTGATCTATACAGCTAGCAGTGTTTGAAGTTACCCTCGTTGGTGAATTAATACATGATGTAAAACCTGCCCCATACATAATATCAAGATATTTCTGTGATAATAAATTCATATTATTCGGCAATATACAACAATTGACATCACCCGCCAGCCAGCACTGCCCGTCCCCGCGCCGGTTATCAAGGAATGTTTCCAGGTCGCTAATGAAGAGTTCAAGGTCAGACGAGGGACTCCGATAAACAGCAAACAAGAGCTACCCACTCACCGCCAAACATCAAATCGACTTTGATACTTGTGGCGCCATGCAAACATACTTCCTCATGACTCACAACCAACTCAGAGTTTACATACACAACCACACCATCATTCTGATTCCTACATTTATTAACAAACACACCATATCCATTCATACAAACAGGTACACAACTTTCATTCATCCAGGTTTCCGTAAGAACAATAACATCAAATTTATTGTGATATGAATTTTAAATTACAAGTAATTCGTCTATATTCCTGTTGTAGCTTCTGATATTTAAATTTATGATTGATATTTTATCCTCAAAGTTATATCCAAATTCTTCAAAAAACTTGAAATCCCAATAATTATTATATATTGTTTCACTAACATCTCTTTAATTTACAATAGTGTTTAAGTCGTCATGAAGCATTATTTAGGTAAAATGCTAGATATATTAAAATAAAATAGAACAAAATATGCTAACAGCTAGTCTGCCCTTGCCCTTCACCCTTTAGGCTTATACAAATTCGTGCTCCAAGCTTCCATAATTGCACATTCAGCTCAAATATTACATACTGTTGTCCGTAAAAAAACATTAAAAAAATTTGAATAAAATATAACAAAATACCCCCGTTGCAGCAGACCTGCATACTCAGCGAATTTCAAATGCAAAACAACGTATTTCAATCCAACATAGCGAGATTTGACATGTTTTGGTTAGCTCCATAAGAATAACATGGGGAATGAGTATGCAGGTCTGCTGCTAGAGGTATATTAAAACTGGATGGTTTTGATTCAATAATTAGTAGATCTGAACTAGAAGAAGCTATTTACCAAGTATTATCAAGATATGTTGAGAAATAACCAAGATATAGAATTTTACTTCTTTCCCATAAGGTTAACATTGGGACAACGTACTGTGTTTACCACTTTCAATATCTCGGTAACCAATGGACATAGAGCAGTGATTCAATATACTAAATTGTTTTTTTTTTGAGCTGAATTCAATGGTGCCAACAAAAATTCGATAAATTTTATTTTTCTATGTAAAAAACTCAAAAAACCTATTTTTGAGGGGGTTTATCCCCCTTCACCCCCCCTTCCGATGGTCCGATCGGGCTGGTTCACGAACTCATCCTAATAATTACTACTTTACACGCCTGTGCCAAATTTCATTCTGATTGGACCATTTTTGCAAGCGCTATCGTGCTTACAGACACATATATATATATATATATATCTAGAAATTTGAACGAATGGTGTTTTTTGCTTCTGGGGGCCCCAAAACGAAAAGTTATCATGGTCTCGGGCTTAGGTCTTACCATGAGACCTACGGTAATAGCCTCTTCCCTATAGGGGAAATTCGCTAAAAAAGAAAAAACTTCACAGAATATAATTAACTTAACTAATCAGACAACTATGTACCGTAACAACAAAACTGTTCTTTTTTTTAATTCAATGTTATAATATTAAAAGCTGTAATAAAAACCGTTATTTATCCAAACGTACAAAGGCGTTATATGAAGTGCTATTACCATGCTTAAGGCAGATCCCCAATTTTTAGTTTACTTAAGTTGCAAATATGCGAAGAAAAACAAGAAGCCATTGATGAAACATAAATAATACCTAATCGGAAAAAAACATCGATTTAAAATAATACTGCATTAACAGGTCTATAAAACCATCCTGTTTATTTTACACAGCGGGATTTTTATTCTTGACATGCATTCTCATGCTAAAATCTGCTAATTGTTAATAATGGTAATTGTTCGGCGTTATCAATAAATTATTTCACAATTACGTTCTTCAGTTTAGTCTCACGCATTTATTGGCATTCGTCCTAAGGAAGTAAACAAGTCAACGGCATGACGGTCTGGTCGTTTCCGGTCTTATATTGCGCTAGCCAAATAATACGCATCCTCACATGACCACTTTTTGTTGCTTTCTTATCTTCCATCCGTCGCAAGACCGTCTAGCACAAAAACTATTTCCTAGAATATCCTGCTGGCAGAATAGGACTGAAAAATACATTTCTTTTATATTTGGTTCTTAAATTATCTCACAACTACACTTTTTAGACGAAAATCTTGGCCGAAAAAATCGTTCGCGTTACACAATAGCGTCAATAGCAAAGTTCCCGTATTTCAGACAAAATTCACGTATATTTCACGCATATTTCCCGGTGAAATATAATTCCTGTATAATTCCCGATTTTCCCAAAATTCCCGCTCTGTGGACACCCTGCACTCTCGCTAGCGCTGTGTGTGCACGTACCTGCAGGTTGATGTTGAGGGTGTGAAACTGATTGCGCACGGTGTCGCTGAGGGTGTTGAGCAGGTTGATGACGGAAGGCTTCTTCGAGGGCTGAGCCTGCACCAGCGCCGGCCACAGCTGCCTCACCCGGCGCCACTCTCGCTAGCGCTGTGTGTGCACGTACCTGCAGGTTGATGTTGAGGGTGTGGAACTGCTTGCGCACGGTGTCGCTGAGGGTGTTGAGCAGGTTGATGACGGAAGGCTTCTCCGAGGGCTGAGCCTGCACCAGCGCCGGCCACAGCTGCCTCACCCGGCGCCACTCTCGCTAGCGCTGTGTATGCACGTACCTGCAGGTTGATGTTGAGGGTGTGGAACTGCTTGCGCACGGTGTCGCTGAGGGTGTTGAGCAGGTTGATGACGGAAGGCTTCTCCGAGGGCTGAGCCTGCACCAGCGCCGGCCACAGCTGCCTCACCCGGCGCCACTCTCGCTAGCGCTGTGTGTGCACGTACCTGCAGGTTGATGTTGAGGGTGTGGAACTGCTTGCGCACGATGTCGCTGAGGGTGTTGAGCAGGTTGATGACGGAAGGCTTCTCCGAGGGCTAAGCCTGCACCAGCGCCGGCCACAGCTGCCTCAACTGGCGCCACTCTTGCTAGCGCTGTGTGTGCACGTACCTGCAGGTCGATGTTGAGGGTGTGGAACTGCTTGCGCACGGTGTCGCTGAGGGTGTTGAGCAGGTTGATGACGGAAGGCTTCTCCGAGGGCTGAGCCTGCACCAGTGCCGGCCACAGCTGCTTCACCAACCGCCACTCTCGCTGGATGATCAGTGGGTTGTCTTTGGGGCCCAGTAGCACGTACAGCGCTCCCTGACCAACACTCACATGGTTCAAAATCAGTTCGCTTTAAAGAGAAAAGTGGACAGCCGTCTGAGATGATCTTGTTGCCAAAAACTTGATAAAAATTCTCTCCTGATCCCTGACAGAAGGGCTCTGAAACTTGAGAGAAACACTTAAATTGAACACTAATAGTGCTTTCCTGTTTATATTAGTGAATTTACCTTATAGGAATGAAACCGTTACCATAGGTCTCATGGTGAGACCATGATAACTTTTTGTTTTGGGGCCCCCATAAGCAAAAAAAAAAAAAAAAAACACCATTCGTACAAATTTATTTTAAATATATATAAATATACATATTATTAGATGGATAATTAGCAGACCATGAGTACCCTTTTTTTAATTTTTAAAAAAAGGGTACTCATGGTTTTAATTATCCATCTAATAATAATAACCCTAATTAGTGAACACAATAAATCTATATACATACAGTGCTTGATTTGCGGCGGAACGCGGCAGAACGGCGTTCCGGGGCCTCTCTCTGTCGAAAGCCGGAGTATTTTTTGTAAGACGATCGCGTTCAATCGGTCGGATAATTTGTCGCAAAATACAATCGCGTATAATTGGCCAGAGAACTTGCCACGAGGGAGGACCTTGTGTAATCGGCTGGAGTATTCGTCGTAAGAGACGATCGCGTGTAATCGGACGGAGAATTTGCCGCACAAGAAGATCACGTGTATTCGGCAGGAGTATTCGTCGTAAGAGACGATCGTGTGTAATCGGTCGGAGACTTTGCCGCACAAGGCGACCGCATGTAATCGGCCGGAGTATTCATCCTAAGAGACGAACGCATGCAATCGGACGGACAATTTGCCGCACAAGAAGATCGCGTGTAATCGGCTGGTGTATTCGTCATAAGAGATGAACGCGTGTAATCGGACGGAGACTTTGCCGCACAAGACGATCACGTGTAATCGTTTGGAGAGTTTGGCACAAAAGACGATCACGTGTGATCGGCCGGAGAATTCGCCAAAAGAGAGGATCATGTGTAACTGGCCGGAGTATTTGTCGAAAGGGATGATCGCGTCTAATGGACTGGGTTAATTTTACCAAGCTTAAAATGTACGGAAATTAGGTGTAGACTTTCAGCTGAGATTGCGCTCTTTTGTCGTCGTATGAGCTAAGCTGAATGTTGAAAACGCTAAAAAGACCCGAGCACTCACACAAGTCCTCATAAAAAATTCTAAAATGTCTTTACACAATTTATTTTCCTGTAAAATGATGCTTCGTTAGTTTTTAATTGACTTATAAAAAGTTTGAGTTAGATAAAAATGTGACTTTTTAAAGCGACATAATTATTTACATAGACATATAATAACTTTGTTGAAGGGAAGAATGATGGAGTTGTTAGGGGGGGGGGGGTATGATAAATTATAGTTCCGGTACCTCAATTTTTACAAATCAAACACTGTATATATATCACTGTGTATATATATATATATATATACAGGGTGTTTTTTTTTAATGCAACCCATTTTTAAGATTGAATAATACACATATAAATGTGTAATGAGTATTGTTTTATTGATCTTTACATTTTATACAACCTATTATTGAAGTTTGATCACATTTATTTTACATTATGTGCTCAAACAGTCCGCCATTGGCATTTATATAAAGTTATGCTCTTCCAATCAAATTCCCGAACACGTGCAAGGTGCCTCTTTGAATTTCTTGCATTAAATTTGTTATGTTTGTTTTGAGGTGCTGAATATCCTGTGAATTGTTTTCGTAGGCCTTACTTTTTATGTATCCCCAAATAAAATAATATAGTAGGGTCAATTCCGGGGATCTTGGGTGGAAATAATCCTTCACCGGTAAAATTAAGTTTTGGGTTGCGTTTTTAATGTGTATGTCTTTAAGCACGATAACTAGCTTAAAAATGGTCCGATCTGAATTAAATTTGCCACAGACAAGTAAAGTAGTAATTATCCTACGAAAACAATTCACAAGATATTCAGCACCTCAAAGCAAACATAATAAATTTAATGCAAGAAATTTAAAGAGGCACCTTGCAACACGTGTTCGGGAATTTGATGGAGAGAGCATAACTTTTTACAAATGCCAAAGGTGGACTGTTTGAGCACATAATGTAAACTAAATGTGATCAAACTTCAATAATAGGTTGTATAAAATGTAAAGATCAATAAAACAATACTCATTACACATTTATATGTGTATTATTCAATCTAAAAAATGGGTTGCGTTTTAAAAAAAACACCCTGTATATATCTGTTGACACAATAGTGGTTGTAAATATGGCCTGATCTTAGTTAAATTTGGTAAAGACGTGTAAAAAGGTAATCATTCAGACAAGTTCATATAACAGCCCAATCGACCACCAGAAGAGGGGGTAAAGGGGGATAAAACTCCCAAAAATGGGTTTTTGAGATTTTTCGTAAAGCAATAAAAATATCAACTTTTTTTGCATCGTTGAATTTAGCTCAAAAAACCAACAATTTTGTATTTTGATTCATTGCTCTATTGGTTACCGAGATATTGAAAGTGATAAACTCAGTACATCGTCCCTATTTTATCCTTGTGGGAAATAACAAAGATTCTATACCTCACTTATTCCTCAACATATTTTGATAAATCTTGGCATATGGCTTCTTACAGTTCAGATACACTAGATTTTGATTTAAAACCACATAATTTTTGCATACCCATATCAGCAAACCTGCATACTCATTCCCCATGTTATTCTTAAGAAGGAAATAAAAAAAATTGTCATGTATCGCTTATATTGAGTTAAAAAGTGATTCTAGGCATCAGAAATTCACTGAGTATGCAGGTCTGCTTGCAACAAAGTTATTTTTTTACTTTTGGCAACAAGATCATTAGTTACCATGGAGGACAACAAACTCTTCTCTTCAACAAGAACCAAAGTGTGCTTACCTTTTAGAAAATGGTGTCATTTTCATACTCATACCCTTTGCTCATTCCCCCATAACCCTGACTTGATTCCTAATGGATATCCGTAGGTTTAATTTTTTTATCCAATGAAACATACTAAAATATACTAAAAAAACACCTTATATTATACTTTGTTATTATTTTTTTAGATTGTCGTATTCTTTTTATTGCTCGTTTTACCTGAAAAGATTTCTTGAATCAAATAAATAAAAAAATCTGTCAAACATAGTTTTTTTCATATAAATATTTTATAAGTCTTCCTCTATGCAAACTTTTATTAAAGAAAAATAGGTTGTTTATAAATTATAAAGAAACAAATTTATTAAGTAAATAAAATGGGCAACTTTTAATTCTTACCTTGATCTGTTCATGGTGAACGTTTGAATCCTTTTTTAGAATATCTATAATCTTGGTAAGTAATGTTGAGTTGTCTGAAAACAGGCGCAATGCTGAATTTAATTTCCCTTGAGCAGTCTTCCTCACCTAAAAATATTGAAATATTGTCAGCCAGCAGAATACTACAATGGAAATTACGTATTACATAGTATATAGGTAGGCTTTAAGTCTTTAAACCAAAAAGTTGAGAAAACATATTAAATTGAGGTTTAATTGAGATCTTTTAACAGCTCCATGAAACAAAAAATAATCTTTCGTTTAGTTAAACAATGTCAAAGGATTGTCTGAAATCATTTGAAGTAGCAGCAAGCTACATAAAAATACAAACAATATTACACTAACCTCACTGTAGTGACTGGTGCACAGTTCCAGCAAACGATCAAAAACTTTTACATGAGTTTCAGTCCTCAATATGAGACTGAGGATGATGATGGTTTCATGCTGGTGGAAAGCTCTGTTCACCAGGATAGAGCGAATGTGTCGCTTCTTGCCCAACATCTTGTTCTCATATATCTTCCTGCCAAGCAGCAATGCCTTCGATTGCGCCTCAAACTCCTCACAGGACGGCAGCATGTTCATCAGTAGTAAACCCCAGATCTGTATAAAAATTATGAAACTATTTATAATTTCATATCTGATCTATTTATAATTTCATATTATCTGATGAATTAAGATAATTTTACAGGTTGTCCACAAATCACAATCACAAATTAGAATTTCATAGTAATGACAATGACTATGACAAATCTTTATTGTACATGATACATCTGTTTCAGTTATAACAAAAGTAATACACAGACAGGTACATTGACAGGGTTTTACTGCACAAAGTAAAGGCTTCTAAATTCTAAAAATATTGGTTTTTGACATCTCAACTTATTGGCTAAAGAAACTAAAAATAATAAAATCATAAAATCATGCTCAGGCTTGCTACTAAGAGAAGCTAAAAAATTCCTCAAGACTGAAATAAACTTTTTCTATTAGAACTGTTTTAATAAATAGTTCTACGACAACCGGCCGTGAATGATTTGTTTTTATATGTCCCGACATCAGTGATTTAATTGTAATAAGTGTTCATGTAGTGGGTAATGTATTTTGTGGTGAATGTGACTCTCTTTTTTATGTTTTTAAGACAAGTACAATAATGTATGGTTAATTTGAAGAGTGCTGCTGAAGATGGGGAAATCCTTCAAAACATGTCCAGCACAATAAGTTAGCAATATAGGAATCCATGAGTGATATCTACAGGCCTTACGTGAGTTAGAATATATTTAAAAGGTATCACGGCTGTTTGAATATTAATTTCTAATTATTGACTGATTCTACTTCTGTTGCTGCTCCCCATAGTATAATACAGTAACTTAAAATTGATTATATTTCATCATAATAAACATTTTTACAAACATCCAAGGAGGAAACCTTAACCAGCACACTCAAAGCAAATTTAGGTGAACTAAGTTTTTTATTTGAAAAATTAATGTGTCCTGACCACCTTAGTTTACTAATTAAATATATACCTAAAAATTTTACCACATCTGACAACGTTACTACATCTGTGGCTGGGGCTACAGTTTCTGCATTTTAAGTTGAATCCCTTGATTAAAAAAATAAAATATTGGTTTTGTCCTCATTAAAAAGTAAGCCATTATTTATAAACCAGTTAGCTATGTCTTCTATTGCTTTTTTATGTTGTTATGTAAGGTTTGAACAGTATTTCATTTGATGAGAGCCGTTGTATCATATGCAAAAAGGAGAAAATTGCATATTTTATCTGAAAAACTTGAAGGTAAATCATTAATGTATGTGAGAAATAGGAGGAGACCTAAAACTGACCCTTGAGGAACACCGTAATTATTATCGATCCATGCTGAATATTTGTTACCAGTCTCAGATTTTATAACTGTTCTCTGTCTCCGGTCTTTTAATTAAGATTTTATAAGCTCAATTGTTTGTCCATGAAAACCAAGATTTTTAAGTTTAAGAATGAGAATCTGGTGATTCACACAATCAAAAGCCTTGGACAAGTCACAGAACACGCCAACTGTGCACTGCGACTCATCCAGGGCCTTCAATATGAAATTTACAAAGTTATTTAAAGCTGAATGGGTATTCAAACTTTTATGAAAGCCAAATTGTTCTCTGCAAAACTTAGAATTATTTTCTGTAAAATTAATTAATCTGTTGTGAATTATTTTTTCATAATTTTTTAAAATATTACTTAATAAAGAAATTGGTCTGTAATTTTCTACTAAATTTACACATCCTGTTTATAAATGAAACTTTTAGAAGGGGAAAGTCTCCCTCTGTAAATGATTGATTAATCAACCTAGCCATTATGTTTGAGATTTCATCCACTGAACATTTTAATATTTGTATGGGTATCTCATCCCAGCCTCAGGCATTAACTATTTTTGAGACTTAAAATAGTATTTTTTACTTCAGTTTCATTTGTTCTGAGGAAAGAAACTAATTTTCAGCCTGAGCATGAGGATTGATATCTAAGTTTGTGTTGACATTGTCTGGCAAGTTTTATAACTTAAGTATTTTTATGACATTAGAATACTGATAATTAAAAAGTTCTGCCTCAGGTGATGTATCATCAATAATCTCATTGTTGGCCTTCAGTAATTTAATAAGTTAGTAATAATTTAATAAGTTAGTACTAACTTAATAAGTTAATAATTTTCACTTACTTTCCCGGCCACTAATTTCCATTACTCACGAACTTTTCAGCAAACATTTCAAAATGATAAAATAAAAAAGATGAATGTTGTATTACATGAAAAAATCACTGTATTATAAAAAACTTGTTTGTACTTTATTGTATAAACACTTTATCTATATAAATAGAATTTCTAAACAAAAAGCAATTGATAAAAAATCCTAGGTGTATTGATTTTGAATAACATGTTTTCAGTGGTCAATGCATACCTCAGAAGGATTTAGGCTTCTTAGATTTTTGTAACTCACAATGGATCAAGACCTAAGGGTTTTTTATTTTCCCATGTGTATTTCCAATGGCTGATTCTTGTTTGGATTTTTCAATGTTGATACATGTATAACTAGAGGTAGTGAGGTACAAGAAGAAGCTTGAGTTTGAAGTTTCAGCAGAGGAGGGGAGGAAATCTTCGATGGCGTGGAAGTAAACAAAGCCATATGATTACACTACTAGTCTGGAAGACAAAAAATATTACACCAAAACAAAATGTGGATTGATATTAGAAACATTGTTTTGCTCTTTGAATAACAATCAATAAACAGGTGACATGTTTTTGGTTTAGCATGTAACACATGACTGAACAAAAAATTTGTAGTTGAATCATGATCATCTGTTAATATTTATTTCCCCTCCTTGAAAAATCCAAATTCATCTGGGTTTGTTTGTAAACACCCAAGCTTCTTCTTGTACCTCACTACCTTTTTAGCGAATTTCCTTAAAGGAATAAGCTATTACCGTAGGTCTCATGGTAAGCCCTAAGCCCAAGACCATGTTAACTTTTCATTTTGGGGCCCCCAGAGGCAAAAAAAACTATTCGTTCGAATTTTTATATATATATGTCTGTTAACACGATAGCGGCCGTAAATATGATCCGATCTTAATGAAATTTGGTACAGATGTGTAAAGTAGTAATCACTCGGACGAGTTCGTGAACCAGCCCGATCGGACCACCGGAAGGGGGGGTAAAGGGAGGTAAACCCCCCCAAAAATGGGTTTTTTGAGTTTTTTACATAGAAAATTAAAAATTATCCAATTTTTGCTAGCATTTTTTAATTCAGCTCAAAAAAACAAACAATTTAGTATTTTTAATCACTGCTCTATGTCCATTGGTTTCCGAGATATTGAAAGTGGTAAACACAGTACGTTGTCCCAATGTTAACCTTATGGGAAATAAAGAAAATTCTATATCTCGCTTATTTCTCAACACATCTTGATAAAACTTGGTAAATGGCTTCTTCTAGTTCAGATCAACTAAATAAAAACCACCCAGTTTTAATATACCCGTAGCAGCAAACCTGCATACTCATTCCCCATGTTATTCTTATGGAGCTTACAAAAACATGTTGAATCTCGCTATGTTGGATTGAAATATGTTGTTTTGTATTTGAAATTCGCTGAGTATGCAGATCTGCTGCAACGGGGGTATTTATAACTGTTTCATTTCCATTATTGCAGATTCCTATAATATTTTTGGTTTTGCCTACTTCTTTTAAAATAATGTGAGTAACCGCTGTATACACTGAGAAAAATGTTTAGTCTAGTCGGCATGGTAAATCAACATTAGCATGCTACCTGTACGTTACACACGTAAATACGTCTGTTTCACCGTTAGTACGTAGGAAATACCATGATAGAAGATAAGCGGCATGGTGTTTCACCATGCCATGGCAGTCTGTCCTCGTTTTAGCACCCTTTAAGTATGATTCATACGGCTTTTTCTCTCAGTGTAGAATCAAAATTTTATTCAGGATAGGATATTCCTTGTGTAAAGGTTTGACTCACAGCCAGTCTTGGGAATATTTAAAATAAATATCAAAAATTAGGAAGGAAAAATAAAGCCCAGCTTCTTCCTTCCCATAGCTGGCCAACTTCCCTCCCCATTTACTTCATCCTTCATTAATCTTTATTTTTTTCATATTTATTCAAAGAACACATTGATTAAAAATTTACAATGAGTTGTTACAATCAACTCTTAAGAATGTTTAGGTATATTCAAAATACTATAAAAAATCCTAGATCTAGAATAAGTAAAGACGTTGTGATTAATAAATGAATTGTTCTTGCAGCAATAAGCCCAATAAAATAGTTCTTTGAAATAATAATTTATCAAACAATTTTGTTATTAGTAATTTTAAGTAAAATGAATGCCAATAACAATTAAGTTCACATAACAGTGAATCAATGGTAACACACAGATAGAAAACATCCATCATTGATGCCATTGATGCCAATCACCATCATATTTTTGCAAGATAATTTCTTGTTCCCTTGAATTTCCCTGACCCAACTTCATCTTCCCTGACCAAAATCTAGTTCCCTGACTTTCCCAGTATTTCCAGAATGTGGACACTCGTGCCACCTAGTTCAAATTGAAACTGAATACAATCTAGAGTACTGTAAACATTTATTTATTAAATGTTAATGATAAAAGCATTCCAATAATTCTGGTTGGAATTCAAAATTAACTAAACAATACAACTGCAAATTTATTAAAATAACATTTGTTGGAAATTTAACAAGAGATCAGAACATAAATTATTTTATTGAGTCCACCATTCAAAAAGGTTTTTCTCCGCCTGCTATATTGAATTGCTTTTACTCCATTCAATAGGAGAGAAATACTATAGTATCTCCTGGTGTGAGTAAAGTTATCAGTAATCAAATGACAAATTACTAATAAAAGTATAATTATATATTAAGCGACAAAGTAAATCCGCGCGAGAAATACTCAAATCAATATTTCAAAAATCAAACTCCTTCAAATTTCTACAACGCAGACATGCAAATCTGCTCTCCATACTACAGGTAACACCTCATTGAAGTCTTGTCAAGCAGGAAACAACTAAACAACAAAAACTGGACAGTTGATTCTTTGCAACAATAAACATTCTAAGGGTAAGTTTTATGTCAAATAATAAAATAAAATCAACTTGTGTTTCTTACGATCATGTTTCTTATGTCAATGCAATACAGTACACTCCCGATTATCCGAGGTTGTCGGGACCGAGGCTGCCTCGGATACCGGAAATCTCGGATATTCAATTCAATTCAATTCAAGTCAAAATATCTTTATTTGTCACATAGCACATAACATGATGTACAAAAAATAGTGTCATAAAGTAAACAATACAGTAAAGTTATAGTTATAAAACACTCCTACAAATTGGAGCTGTCAACATAAACTCCAATTTATAAGAAAAATTACAAACCACATTTACTATGCAAATTCCTCAAAAGAATACACTGCCCTGCTGATGAGAAATAGTTTTAGTTTTGATTTAAATTTATTGTAAGATAACTCTGCCCGAATTTTTGGAGGAAATATCCTGTAAGCGATTTTTGACTGATAAGATTGTTTCAAAAATATACATGACATAAACTGTCATAATTTTTTCAGATTTGAAATACTCTTTGACTGAGGTTCTTGGTTGGAAATTACAAATTATTCTTATTGCTTTTTTGCATTTTTAAAATAGAATTTGGATTGTAATCAGCTGTAACACCATACAGTGATATACTAACTGATATAATTGAATGAATGTAAGAAAAATAAACTACTTTTAAAGTTTCTTTATCACAGAGATTTTTTAGCCTAATCAATGCATATAAAGCTGAAGATATTTTTTTGAGTAATTGCTCAACATGGAGAATCCATGTAAGTGAACGGTCAATTTCTAAACCCAAAAATTTAACATGGTGTTTCCCCTCAATATGTTCGTCATTAATTATAATTTTTATTTGTTCCTCATGACCAATTTTTGGGTTTGAAAGCAAAGAAAATTGGCCTTTGAGGGGTTCAAAAGTAAATTATTGGAATCAAAATAATTTTGTAATTGATTTATATCAAAATTTGCCTTGGCTTCAATTTCACTGTAATTGGGTGCTGTAATTTTCAAATTAGCATCATCTGCATACAGGCAGAGTTTATTGTGGTCACTAAGATTCGGTAAATTTCTTAGGTAGCAAATAAATAAAAGGGGGCCTAAGATGGATCCCTGAGGCATCCCATATTTAATATCTACTAATGGAGATTAATAAGGATAAGGAGATACTGTGGATTGTGTTTACCTGGACTACTCAAAGGCCTTTGATAAGGTAAACCATAGCCTCTTGATTGCCAAGCTGGCTGGGTATGGAGTCTGTGGCTCTTTGCTGGACAGGCTTAGGGACTACCTGGATGGTCGCTCTCTCCTTTTGAAGTACAAGGGTTCAACCTCCATGCCATTCGGTGTCACATCTGGGGTACCTCAGGGTTCGCATCTAGCCCACTGCTTTTCAATGTCTTTATTAATGACATTGGCCTCACTATCAAGACTGAATACCTCATGTTCGCCGACGATCTTAAAGTTTTCTGCAGGGTCACAACTCCTCAGAGCTGTGCGGATCTTCAGCTGTCTTTGGACCATATTGAAGAGTGGTGACGTGCTAATGCCATGGAGCTCAACATTACAAAATGTCAGGTTATGACCTTCAAGCGTGGGAAGGGTGGTGTTCTTCAAGACTATTTCATCAATGGCTCTGTCCTAAGAAGAGTTTATGAGTTCAAGGACCTTGGGATTGTAATGACCTCAACCCTTAGCCCTGAAAAGCACTTGCATTTCATAGTTAACAAAGCATCCTCTCTGGTTGGCTTGATCATGAGATCTACACATGATTTCAACTCACCGATGTCACTTGTCATTTTGACTCTGGTCCGACCAATCATGAAATATGGATCCATTCTATGGTCACCATATCAACTCGGCCATCAAGATATGCTGAACAGGATCCAAACCCGCTTTGTCAGACTGCTGGGATGCAGGGTTGGCTTTGAGTACCTTGGAACGCCTATCAGGGATGTTGAAGAGCAGTTTGATCTCCAATCACTCCAGTTAAGAAGAACCACTCTCGATCTGTTTTTCCTCTACAAGTTGGTGAATGGTCTCCTGGACTGCCCTGCTCTCTTGTCCGGCATTGACTTTTCAATCCCTAGGGGAACACGCTCTGGGTCCATCTTCCGGAGAAGGTATGAACCATATTACTACGCCTATCACCATGGCACCTCTCGACTTCTCAGACTTGGCAGCGAGTTTGCTCCTTGGCTCAACTTCTTTGATGTATCGGCGGGCTCCTTCAAGAGAGAAGTTCAGAGGCTTCTGCAGTGAATTCCCGCGCATCGCGGACCTTCTCAGATCCTTGCATTTTTTGTCGTGACAACTTGTTGTTCTGTTGATTAGTGATTATTATTATTGTTGAATATTATTATTGATTGTTATTATTAGTGATTATTGTTGATCAGTCGTATTATTGTATTTTCGGCTAACTTATTATTCTTCTTACATGTGCGTTTCAGGAGTATACCTACTTATTTATTTAACTCATTTTTCACTCTAGTCTAGTCCACTGATTGCTTGTTTATTTGATAGGGAACTTGTATTGAACGATTGTTTGCATGTATATTTCACAATCGATTTTCATGCTTGTTAATTTATATAATTAATTGTATAATCTTATCATTATCATAATATGTTACTATGTTATTATTATTCTAGTTTCCCGTGTTGGGCCGGGACAGAATGTCCAACAGTATCCCCTGCTTGTCGTAAGAGCCGACTAAAAGGGGAGGGGGGCGCACTGGTCCTTTTTCGCGTCTCCTTTTCACAACTCCATTCTCCGGTTCATTTCAATAGCCCGGTTGTTTTTTCTAAATCATTCCGACCTATTTGCCGGGGTGACTCTGTGTTCTTCAGCCTCCACTGCGCTGGAGGTCTAGGACGAGCAGAGGGTACAGCCTAAAAACTGGGTTCTGCACCACCCAGGCTGCCGGATAGTACAGGGGCCCGGGTCAGCCCAGCCAGCTGACCTGGCTGCCCTATCAGCCGGCGAAAATCCCTTTGGCCGTGGCGGTGCCGGTTGGCGACCGGATAGGGCCCTGCTGCGGTCACGGGGGGGCTCTGCCGAGGCCACTGCTCGTCTGGGACCGCCGGTGTTTTGGAGGCGGTCGAACACGGATATAGTTGCTCTGGCGACGGGTCGGTTTTGACAATCACATTGGGGCACTGTTTTGGGGGGTCACAAACGCCCAGTCTTGGGGGCTTATCCAGACACCATGGCAAGTTCTGAAGAAAAAACGTTCCAAAAGGTGCAAGAATCACCCCGGGGTACCCTAACCCCAAAAACGAACCAGAGGGAGCAATTTCCTCGGCTACCCTCTCAAAGTGGGGACGTCGAGGTAGAAAACCCCTTTGGCCGGAAGCCTCGTGTCGCGAGGTCGCCACAAGGCCGAGCGACACCAACGGCCCCGGTGACAAGAACACCGGTCCTCACCGAGCAAGCACCCAACGGCGACGCTGAGTTGATGCACACCGACCCGTCCCCCTTCCAGGCGGTGATTGCACTGGCCAGGCAGCAGGAGGAGGAGCACCTCCAAAAGTGCTTCGCCACCCTCGCTGTCATGAAGGCCGCGACTGGAAGGCAGAAGAACATCAGCAGGGATGTGCAGGAAGGCATAGTCCAATTGGAGACTAGCCTTAACCACATCCTTCTGCTGAGGAAGTCGTGGCAGTCGTGCGAGTCGGTGACCGCATCGACCCAGACGACGCCATCCTTGCGGGTCAAGGCCCAGCCTGCCGTATGAAAGCGGGCAGCCAGCAGCCCCGCCCAGCCGGAGGTAGAGAAAAAGAAGAGGAGCGACGGTTCATTGGAGGACAAGGACTCGGAGAAATGGACCAACGTGGTTAAGAGGAAGGGAAAGAAGAAGAAAGTTCCACCCCAGCAGCCTGGAAGCCAGCCCGGCCCCCAGGACAACAAGAAAACGCCAAGGAAGAGGTCACGCAAGACGCGGCCAGACGCTCTTCTCATCAAGCCGTCGGAGGGGAAATCCTACGCCGACGTGCTGTGCGAGATTCGCAGCAAAGCGAAGCCCGATGAGAAGGGCGCCGTTATCAAATCTATGAGGAAGACCCGAGCCGGCGATCTCCTGGTCGAACTCGGGGACGCCTCTGAAAGCAAGTCCGCCTTCAGCGAAGACCTGAAGACCATCTTGGGGGCGAACGCGACTGTCAGCGTTCTGGAGCCCAAGTCGACGCTGGAGGTGAGGGACCTCGACGAGTTGACGACCGAGGCGGAGGTGACTGCAGCCGTTAAATCCGCCATCGGCAACGTCGAGGTGAAGACTTTCGTCTCGAAGGCGAATGCTCGAGGCCAGAAGGTGGCGATCCTGACGCTGGGAGCCAGAGCGGCTGCGAAGCTCCTGGAGAAGGGCCACCTGAAGATCTGGTACGTGAGCTGTCGGGTACGCGAGAAGCTCGTGGCCTCCAGATGTTTTAAATGTCTGGGGTTCGGTCACGTCGCTAATCGTTGCCCCGGACCCGATAGAAGCAAGCTCTGCTTCAAGTGCGGCGGCCAGGACCACAAGGCCAGCGCGTGCAATGCAGCGCTGTCCTGTGTCCTGTGTACAGAAGCCGGCTTGTAGGGCGACCAGGTCAAGCATTCCGCTGGGTCAGGTCGCTGCGGGCAGTACCGACGGGCCATCCAGGAGCTTCGCCAAACACACAGGAAATGATCACTGTTCTGCAACTTAATATGCAGAGGAGCAGGACAGCAAACGACTTGCTGTTCCAATTCGCCACGGAGCAGGGTGCTGACCTACTGCTTCTCAGTGAGCAGTACCAGAACCGACGCTCTGTGCAGTGGTTCTCGGATCCCTCTGGCACTGCGGCGATTTGGATCTTGGACCTCAGGAAGGTGCCTGTTCTCGGTTCCGGATCGGGCAACGGCTTCGTTTGGGTGAGGAGCAGGGGTTTCACTGTCTTCTCCTGTTACCTCACGCCTAACCAACCGATTGCAGACTACCGCCACATGGTCGATTCCATCGAGGATGAGATCATGAACACCTTTGGCGGGGTCATAGTCGGTGGCGATTTTAACGCCAAAGCCGTGGAATGGGGTTCCCCGCGGACCGACACTCGAGGTCGTTACATCCTCGAGTCGGCTGCCAGGTCGGGCCTCTGTATCCTTAACACGGGCGGCATTTCCACCTTTCGCCGTCCGGGGTGCAGAGAGACGATCCCTGACATATCCCTTGCCTCTGAAGGGATTGCCCAGCGGATCTCCGACTGGCGTGTCTGCGAGGAGTATTCCTCTAGCGACCACCGGGGGATCCTTTTTAAGGTCCTTCCTGAGGGTGCGCGCTTGCGCGCTGAACCTGCTCCTCTGGCTCGACGCTGGAACACCAGTCGTCTGAGCAAAGACACTTTTAAAGAAGTAATTAAAGACCAGAGCATTGTGAATTTCACAGGTGCCGAAGATCTGGCAGCATCGACGATGCGTCTCATCGCGACCGCGTGTGAGCAGTCGATGCCCGGAGTTTCCCGCCGCCACAGGAAGAAGCCGGTTTACTGGTGGACGCCTGAAATCGCGGAACTCCGGAGGAGATGCCTTGGTCTCCGACGAGCTGCGCAGCGAGCCAGGAACCGCCCTGATGCAAATGCCAGATCGGCTGAGCACAGAGCGGCCCGCTGAGAGCTCCGCGGTGCCATCAACCGGAGTAAAGTTAGGTGCTGGAAGCAGCTGTGTCAGGATATCGACAACGACCCCTGGGGGATGGGCTACAAACTTGTAACCCAGAAGCTAGGGGCTCGCTCACCACCTGCGGTCATGGAACCACAAGCCATGGCCGCCGTCGTCGATACACTGTTTCCCAGCCATCCAGTTCGGCCAGTCAGGGAATTCGGAGAGGTAGGCGCCTTCCCAGTTTTCCGGGAAGAGGAACTCACCGCTGCCGTCCGATCCCTACGACCCAGAAGAGCGCCCGGTCCCGATGGCATTCCGGCGAAGGTGCTCAAGCTCGCTGCGGAGGTGAATCCAAGGCTTCTGCTCGATATGTTCAACGCGTGTCTGGCGGAAGGCGTTTTCTTTTCTTCATGGAAGGTTGCCCGCCTTGTTCTTATCCTGAAGGCGAAGAGCACACCGGGGACCCCTTCTTCTTTCCGACCCCTGTGTATGCTCGACACGGCCGGGAAAGTGCTTGAGAAGCTCCTGCGCGTCAGGCTGACCGAGGCCATCGTCTCTGCGGGGGACTTGTCCCCGCAGCAGTACGGCTTCAGATCCGGTCGCTCTACCATCGACGCTATTCAGGAGGTAGTTGAGGCAGTGCGGAGGGCGGAGGACCAAAACCATTGGTCGCGCCGCGTGGTCCTTCTCGTCACGCTCGACGTGAAGAACGCTTTTAACTCTGCCAGGTGGAGCGATATGCTGTGGGCGCTTGAGCATACGTTCCAAGTTCCCTCCTACCTCCTGCGTATGATAGAAGCGTATTTGTCAGACCGCGTTCTGTTGTACGACACGACCGAAGGTCAGCGGCGCATTCCCATCACTTCCGGGGCTGCGCAGGGGTCCATTCTCGGACCAGATCTCTGGAACGTGTCCTACGACAGCTTGCTGAGGCTAGACATGCCCGATGAGACCCGCCTCGTTGGCTATGCTGACGACGTCGCTGCCTTGATCGCTGCGAGGAACGTCGAGCAGGCAAAACTGAGGCTCAGCGTTGTAATGGCCAAGGTCAACGGGTGGATGCGAGATCACGGCTTGTCCCTGGCTATCAGTAAGACGGAGATCGTCGTCCTCACCAAAAAGAGGATAAACACCTTGTTCCCGGTGCAGATAGGTGACGTCACACTCGAGACTAAGCCTGCTGCAAAGTACCTGGGAGTCATGGTCGACAGCAGACTGTCTTTCGGCGAGCAGATCCAGCGCGCCGCCGACAAAGCCGCTAAGGGTGTCGCTGCCCTTGGTAGGCTTATGCCCAATGTCGGCGGTCCTCGTTCCTGCAAGCGCCGTCTGCTCATGACTGCCGTCCAGTCAGTCTTGCTGTACGGGGCGGAGGTATGGGCTCACGCAGTCGAGAAGCGAGTCTACCGAGACCGGCTTGCCCGTCCAGCGCCGAGGAGCTCTGCGGGTCGCTTCGGCCTACCGCACAGTCTCCGAGCCTGCTGTGATGGTGATCGCCGGAGTCATCCCCGTCCTCTTTCTCGCGAGGGAGAGGCAGGCGATTTACCGGAGGAGGCCTGAAGTGGGCCGGGAAACAGCTGCCAGGGAAGAGCGCGATCGCAGCTTCGACTCCTGGCAGCGCGACTGGGAAGCCGAGCCGAGGGGACGTTGGACCTTCCAGCTCATACCTTCCGTCCGACCATGGGTGGAGCGGCAGCACGGCGAGGTCGATTACTACGTGACCCAGTTTCTTTCTGGACACGGGTACTTCCGAGCCTATCTGCACCGGATGGGCAAAGTCGCCAGCTCGGACTGTCTGTATTGCCCCGGCATCCCAGATACGTCCGAGCACACCTTCTTTCAGTGCGACCGTTGGCACGTCCGCCGAGCCTCGCTTTCATCTGAGATCGGCGTGATCGTCAGCCCAAACAACATCGTTGGAGCTATGCTCCAGGGAGAGGGCAACTGGAACTGTGTCAAGCACTACGTCCAGGCCATTCTTCGGGGGAAAAAGGTCGACCTCGATCGGCCTTAATCCTCAGCATTTCCCCACGGAGGTTGCCCTAGCGGCGTAATATCAAAGGCCTAGCCCGAAGTAATGTGTGAAACAGTTCCAGGCTAGTGTCCTCGGTGCCGAGGGAGGTGGTTTAGTCGGTAGTTCACGGGACATCGAGCTCGTGGGAGTCCGACACTACTGAGGGGACAACGAGCCCCTCAGTGTGCGTAAACGCATTCCACCTCCTACCCAAAAAAAAAAAAAAAAAAAAATTATTATTCTAGTCGTCACTTATTCAGTTGCTTGTCCTTCGTTAGCTAATTTTACTGTCAAACTGATCTCTAGCTGTATCTTATATTTCATGTTACTTCTGTTGTATCTCATGTTGATAATGTTATATTTATTTTGCTTGTCATCTTGCACACTGTACCTTATTATTCTTAAGTATTGTATAAACTGTATTGGTTGTAACCGTTTGTAAATAAATAAAAATAAAAAAATAAGGATTTTTATAATTACGTTTACTACAATACTTAATTTTGTTTTCTATTGCAAATATAAGATTTCAACCAGTTTAATTCTTTATTTTTAATTCTTAATTGAGTAAGCTTTGACAATAGTAGTTCATGGGATATTGAGTCAAAAGCTTTACTAATATTAATGAACAATCCCATAACTTTGCATTTACCGTCCAGACTATCAATAATTGATTCAATAAACTCTGTGGCGGCTGTTATAACAGACCTACCACTTCGAAAACTGTGTTGACAATCTTCAAACAGGTTATTTTTTCACAGTAATTTACCAGTTGATTATGAACTACTTTTTCATAAATCTTAGATATTGATGGTAACAAAGCAATAGGTCGATAGTTTGATGTAATCTGCTTATCTCCTTTTTTTAATAGTGGTTTTAATTTTGAAATTTTTAGTTTGTTAGGAAATATTCCAGATACCAATGAAGAATTTATTAAATGAGCAATCGGTTTTAATAGCGCTGGCTTAGCTTTTTTAAGGAGTGCCATAGGGATGTCATCATAGCCTGCACTGAAAGAATTCTTTAGGTTGCTTATCATTTTATCAACCTCTTTCTCATCAACAAAGCTAAATGTAAAACGTCTGCAGAAGTTTATCTGTTGACTGTCAAAATTATCATCTCTATTATGTGGAGGTGATTTAAAGTTAGGTATTACTGTGTCATGTACAACATTGAAAAAATAGTCTACAAATTCCTTACAATCCAAGAACGGATCTATACACATCTTATCATTAATTTTTAAATTTATGTTCTGGGTATTCTTATGCTTATTACCTACTTCCGAGTTAATAATATTCCAAGATGTCTTATTAATATTACTAGAACTTTTTATTTTGGATCTATAATATTGCTTTTTGGAGGAATTTAATTTCTTCCGGTATTGTTTGTTAATTTTCCTAACTTTTCTAAACAAAGTTTTATATTTTATTTCTCTGGCTTTTTTGCTGAGGGTTACAATATTTTGTTTTTCTAGTTTACGATCATGAGAATACCATTTATGACAAGCATTACGTTTTGTCAGTACTTTTGGAAAATAAGCATTAAAATGGAGGATAAAGATCTGAATAAAAACATCATATTTCTTATCAACTGGTGAGAAATAAAGTCCAGACCAGGTCTCAGACTGTAGTGCTGCTGTAAATTCATCAACTCTAGAGTCAGAAAATTTTCTTGTATATTCAAAATAAACGTTTGAAGTTTGAAGGATTATTAATAATACTAATTTTATTACTGTTATTTTGAATTTAAAAAATTTCAATCATCTGACCATCATGGTCTGACAGTTGGGTGTTAATACCACTTAATTTATAATTATGACTGTCTAAATTTGTAAAAATGTTGTCTATTGCGTTTTCTGTTAATACGGAGGATGCTTTTATTTTGAGGTTAGAGTGTTACATGACAAAAACAGTAAATTTAAGGCTAGTGAAATATCAGTTTTATCAATTTATGAAGTATGTAGGCCAGGAAAATAGAATTTCTTATCAACAAACTATTTAAATACTAGAGGTCTGCGGATAGTGATTTTTCAAGCCGGGTCGGGTTCGGGTCGGGTAGTGGATTACCATCAATTTTCGGGTCGGGTCGGGTTCGGATATTATAAGTGGAAAAAAATTTGGGTTGGGTCGGGTTTATAAGTTAAAAAAAAATTCGGGTCGGGTTCCGGTATGTAAGTTGAAAAAACCTCGGGTCGGGTTCGGGTATTTTAGTTGAAATTCAGGTGGGCTTAGGGTATCATTTGCCAGCAAAATACTGAATTAATTAAATTTTGATGGGCCTACCAAGCAATATTAACAGAAAGTAAAAATCTAACATATCATTCTCCAACTTATTACTTGCATCTATACAGTCAATAGATATTCATATTCATGACTAAACTTATTATTTCAGACAGGGGTTAACTTCAGCCGGAGCACAGCTCCGGTACTTTTTAGGAAACCGGAGCTCACCGGAGCACGGTTTCTCAACTCACCGGTACGGCTCCGGACCCTTTTTCTGACCACGTAATTTATTAATACTGTTTAAAAAGCGATTTTATAAAAGTGTACAACTCTTTCTAATTTGGGAATCCTTTAAGTCAATTTAACAACTGTATTTTTCTTTACATAGTTTCATGCAAGGTAATAGATGGTAGTTTTTAACCCCCATTCTGGATACTGATCACTTGATAAACTCGAGATAGGCTTTAGCAGTGATGGTGGAAGTTTACTATCTTCAATCAAGGGCAAATCCAATCCAGGCCAATACGAGCGTGTACTGATGGGTGCGTACGGCATTACCCTACTCATTTCTATGTCGATCTTATAAGGCCTCTTGCGGCAAATAGTTCGTCAAATGTTTGGACGAATCAGGTGCGCCCTTGTTCGACAATAGTAAATTTCCACCATGAGTCGTGAGTGGCGCTAAACAGACATAGCGCTGGAGATCACAACCTTAACGACCACTATGGCACAAGTACACTCTAGCCGCGGCAGGGCAAACCTAGCTAGCGCGAAAGTGAACACGGCCTAATTGTTGAACTGTGGTCATAAACATTAAAAAGGCATCAAATTTAATCGCAATTCAAAAACAATTCCGGAGGAGGGCCCCTGGACCCCTCTTCTGCTGGGGGGTTTTCCATACCCTCCCGGCGGCCACTCGTTGTGCCTTAGCTCCGGTACTTTTTCATTTACAAATTAAGCCCTGATTTCAGAATATATAAATGAAATGGTATTTATATTTTATAACAACAATATTCAACAATAATTTATTTTCATCATAAAATTAGTTCTATTCTAAAACTTCAGTGAAAAAAATAATAGTTGGTTCAAGAAATATGGAAGAGGCAGAAACCAGATATTACGTCAGAATAGAGGAAGGAAGGAAAGAGAGAGAGAGCTTGAAAAAACAGCTGCCTCATTTTCCTTACCAGTGGGAAAGGGGGAGTGGGGGAGTTTGTTTACTATCAAGCCTGTCCGCCAGTCCACTGTTATCTGCGTGTTATCTGGGTCTCAGCTCGAGAGATAATTAGGAGATAAAGATTCCCTACTACGAAATGCGAAAACCCAAACCACTTTTCCTACAACCACATATGAGGGCTCATATTTTTTGTCTAATTTTTATAAATAAAATGAGGCAAAAATGAATCTTCTATCTCTTGCCATTCAAGAAAAAATCTACGATTAAAAAATGGACTGATGTGGTTTTTTGTGGTTCTTCAAGGTCAACTAAATAAATCAGAAACTTTCCGAATTCCACCTAATTGGAGATAATATTTCTTTTCACCTGTCAATTTCATTTCCTTATCACTTCAGGGATTATTGTTTGTGTATTTTTTCGTGGGAAGGACACGCTCTTCTGGTTTAACGTGTCCAAAAATAGTTCGCAACAATTAATTATCTTCTCAAAAAGACCTCTCGTATCACAAGCTCGGCTGGGACGACTATTTCATAGCGTCAAAAGGAGGATACGAGAATACTATAATTTTGAGCCGGCAAGGAGACGGCTGGTTGTCTGAGTGAGACGTACAGTGAAATATTGCTTCTAAGTTTGAGATCGTGATCGCGACCGTCTTTGTTCCTCACGTTGTTATATTGCGTGGATGTCGTAAGACAAAAGCTTTGCGCAAATTAATTATTGTCGAACATTTTTAAAGTTTTGGTTTTCTTTCGGGTAGTATGTCGGCTATCTTCAACCCGATTTCTTTCGGGTAGTAGGTACCCGCCCGACCCGATGTGTATTAAAAACCCGCCCGAACAAAGCCCGAGACGTGTCGAACCCGCCCAACCACTCGGGTTCACGTAACTACCCAAAGCTACCCGAATTTTCGGGTACCCGCAGACTTCTATTAAATACAGTATACCTTTGTTTAAAAATACTAATCAGTCACAACATACACTTAGTCAAGGAAAATCGTTACTCGTCATGTAACGTCATACAGCATGGGCAATGTAGGCAATAGGTGGTATACTGACGCGGTCAGCATGACTCGTTTCTACAAAATTTCACAGAAAATGTCACTCTCATAAGGCCTCACACGGAAAATTGTTCGCCGAATATTTGGAGAAATCAAAGTCGCCAATGCTCGACGATAGTGAACTCCCACCTTATATCCACAGCAGACGACGGTCAGTTTTTTCACTTGTGATGATTTTGATTGGAAACACAAATTAAGGTTATTGTGGTGTATTTGTAACATAAAATAATACTTTGAATGATTATTAAAATTATTATTAACTTGAATAAACTGAGTAATAAATTTGAATATAAGCTTCCGCGGCACTTAAATCACTCCCAAGATCTTCTAGGTTTCCCCGCGTAGAGATGTCGTATCGCTATGAAGCCGACGTTTCGGACTCGATACAGAGGTCCATCTTCAGGGCGAGCACAATTACACTACTGCACTGAAGAGGCCGATGGTCTGGATCGCAGCTTATATAGCCTCCGTTGGTTGGCATTGACCGAACTAACTGGAGCCTGTGCCATTCTAGAACTTCCGGGAATGTCCCGGATCCTAGAATTCGGTGGAAGACGGCCGCAGGGGGGTGGAGGCGGGGCATTGTTTACATTCTTTGCCCTAAGTTGTTAACCTTCCGCACTATTGCCGGAACATTCTATTTCCTTTATAACTGGTGCCCATTTATTACTTAAATCTATTCCTTTATCTTTGTTAAAGTTATTTACGTGTTTTCTAATTTCAACGGCTTCTAAAATTTTCCTTTCATAATAGTTTGAGGAACTAGTTAGAACTTTAACTTCATCAAATTTATTCCATGTTTAGTGGTCCACGAATGATCTGCAACGGCTGAAGCTTCTGTATTCATGTTTTTAGTAAATCTAATGTGTTCATTAACCCGTGTTTTAATTAATCGACCTGTTTCTCCAATGTAACATTTTCCACAAATACAACCAATATGGTATACACCGGACATATTTAACGGAATTTTATCCTTAATAGGCCTTAAAAACTGTTTAATTTTCATTGGGGGCTTGTATATGGTTTTTATTTTATATCTTTTAAGTAGAGGTGTGCGGATAGTGAATTTTTGGATCGGATCGGATTCGGATCGGATAGCTTATGTTCGGATCGGTTTCGGATCGGATAACAACAGGTTCGGATCGGATAGCACCGGATTCGGATATTTACGGCGCGGCGTAATGAGCAGATTTAAGTTTTCTCATAAGCCTAAGGTAATTGCAAGGAACTACCATATTATCCTAATGTGTAAGGTAAGGTTTGCCTTGATAGCCCTGAGTTGTTGATTGTTCAGATATATTGTTTTCAGTGCAGGCCAAATGTCAATTAAGTATGCAAAGGTACAACTAAATTTCTGTTAATAATTTGGAAATTCATTGATTCCCCTTAAGCATAGTTGGTATTTAATTCAACAAGGTTATTAGGCCTAAATAAATTTCTGAATCAGGTTACTTAAAATTCATTTTTGAATGCAATCTAAATTTGTTCATTTTTATGCCTCTGTATTTTTTGTTCTTTTCCTTTTCATAAATCAATAAATTATTTGATCAGTGACTAGGCCTAAGTGATAAGACAAAAGAATTAAATATAAAACTTGATTCACCAATCTCTTCACATTTGAAGAAAGCTCTACATTTTTATTCATGCATTAATGCCTGACAACCAAGATTTTGATTCACTACAAAATAATACTAAAAAATAATTAGTCTGAGCAGTAAACTTAACCTAAATTTCAAGATGAGTTTCAAATGTTGTAGGTTTCAGTATTAAAGCTTGGTCATTTCATTAGAAGAAATAAAAGTCTATTTGTTTTAGAAAATAAACAACAAACAAACTCACTAATTATTATCACAGGCGTAGGTTGTCAATTCAGCATTTTACTGTTATCTAAGAATGTCTATTTTAATAACGTATTGGAAATACGGCTCAGCTTAATTCGTCAAAGATTAATATTTCAACAAAATAAAAACTTAATTTTGATCATTCAACTTTGTATTTCTAGGTAGGTAATTGCTTAGGTGATATAGTATATTTCATTACTAGTACCGAAAGTGGCACTTTCCGGTGCGCGCCCAAGTTTCATGTGTGAGGCGGAGCCGAACACAGGAATATCGAATTTCACGTGAGAGGCGAAGCCGAGCATGTGAAAGTGTGTTTCACGTACGAGGTGCAGCCGAGTACGGGAATAATTGGAGCAAGTGCCGGAAAATCACTTTCTGTACAAGTTATGAACGGTACTTTTCATCACGACGCAAAAATACACACAATGCTGAAGAAGAAACCTCATTATAATGCAAACTATTATATTTCTCAATTAATATTTTTTTATAATAACAAATTTACTATAATAAGCCTACATAACAACGTAAAAATTAGAAGTTCAAGGTTATGTTTATTGTGCAGTTGGTATTGGTTGAGAGATTTTAAACATGCGCTATAATAACAACACAGCAAAACTCATTTATACCTATTCCTGTTTTCGGTTTACATTGTTGAACAATAAGAACAGCTGATTTAAATTGTAAGAATAAACGGCAAAGCGACGTCAGAGCGCGTAGCGGGCAAATGGAAAACTAATTGAGAGCAAGGGAAAACAAATTTAGAGCAAGGGAAAATCAGCTGATCGTTTTTCCCTTGCTCTAAATTAGAGCTTGGGAAACGATCGTTTTCGTTGCTACCAGCTGACATCGAAAGTAGCTACTTTCGGTACGGAGTGATGAAAAATAAATTAATACAATTGAAAGAAAGACATTCTTGAGTTAATTCACTTTTTAAGCAGACGACATTCAAACACGATGTGAGATGGAAAGACAAACAATGGAATGAACAGGTTCGCCAAATCTTTGGCAGCCCAAAATTATTGTAGGCTTTTTATTTTATCGTATCAACAGGCCACTTAAGATATTTTTACGGTCTGAAATAGTCGTATGAAACATCAACACGACTATTTATTTATGGGGTATTTACGGGATATTTCGTTTTGGCAATTGAAGACGACTGTGGGGACACTGTCGGTCATTGTCGAACTTACAACTCAACCTTTTTGGTTTGTAAATATAAATAAATAAATAAATATCTTTAATTATAAGTACAGGTAGGTGACTCTTATATTTTCTTCTTAACTCTAATTAATTATTATTGTTCAAGATGGCGTCATTATAATTAGTGTGATACTAGCCTATTTAATATTTAAATTTGAAATAAAAGAATGGTAATCTGTTACAAAACTATTATTTATTCAACAATAACAATAAATATGAATATCAAAATTGAACTCTAGGGGGACGTACAAGGATTATTACAGTGGATGGGGTTAGATAAAATTACTTATGCTAATTGGATTAATATGGTACAATTTAAGGGCATTAGCTCAGTTCTTGAGAAGCATGATCTCTTCACATAGGGTTCTGGGAATCGTGCGGGCAAGACATTGAAAAATTAATTTGTTTGAATATCACAATCATAAATACTTTTAAATAGAATAAATAATTTTGATAATAATATAAATTGCCAATTCTGATCTCTTTTTATATTTAATTAAATCAAGTCTTTGTTTGAAAGTCTGTTCCTCTTCAACAATGGTTGGTGAAGTAAATTTTGGATTGGTCTTACCAAGAGTTTATCTCTTCACCCTGATCTTTTCTTCAGATAGATAAATTTGGCCACTTAAAGGGGAATCAACTAAGATCAGGTTTACCGCTGGCTAACCAAAAAAAAATCTACTAATTAAGGGGGATGAAATTTAAAATTGGAACGAGGTCCAGGTACAATGAAGTTAACACTTGGCCATCTCTCTCTGGAATAGAAGCTGGAGTCCTTTACAATGGTTCCACTTTTCACTTTAACAATGTAACACATGGTTCACTAACTTGGTCTTTGGTAAACACTTCACTGAATTATTAGAGATCAAATTTTGAAAAACATGCTATATAAAATAGATAATTTGAGATAGCGTTCCCTGACCCATAAATATAAATTATATTAAATTATGAATACAGCTGATCTAACTTAACTTATCTAAAATTTTTATGGTAGATGGTAATAAATTAATGAATGATTTTAGGAAAATAACATTATCAAATAATTTATATTAACTGAGTGATATACTAGGTTGACATATTATATACAAATAATTATTAAGCTGTGTGTTTGTTTATTTATATGGGTGTTCATTTATGAAATTTAAATGTAAATGTTTGTGAACTATTACAAACTCTGATTTGTCTTGATTGCGATTCTCTCTCGTACCAATCGATGTTTTGTCGGTAACGGATACTGATCGAGATCACGACAGTGACAGAACTAATTAAGGATGTACTATTATTTGTTAACTGATTTAATGCTACGATACAAGAATTTATCTTAGGATGCTCGTTATCGCGTCGGGTATTGTGCAATACTCCGATCGTACACAACGATCTCGATCTTATCAGGAGTCGTAATATCAGCAACCGAAATACATCGCTTGATGCACACCACTACATAATCGCATCGTATTGAGGCGTTGTTCAAGCCGCAATCACGAATCGTCGCATTTCAAAGTGTCATTTTTGCTCTGCGATGTTTTCTCTCACCACTGTACTCTCGTTGGCAGTGACTAGTTTTGTTTGGAAGACTTTCCAAACTTTAAAATTTGATCCTTCTTTAAAATTTACCTCAAAATATGCAGTCTTTCCGATAGAGTCGGATATCTAGTCAGTCTTACCGGATAGTTACAAAACCCTCGGATCGGATTCGGATATCCGATCCGATCCGAATCCGATCCGAATTTTCGGATATCCGCACACTTCTACTTTTAAGTATTCTTCCAATTTTATCAGTAGTACCTTGAACATACGGTAGGATAGCAATTTTGTCTTTAATGGTCGGAGCTTCGGCATTTTCTTTTTCTTCTCTGTGCTTGGATTGTTTCTTAAAAGCCTGAAGAATAATTGATCTGGGGAACCTGTTTTTCTGTAACGTCTTAATTAAATGGTTTCTCTCTTCTGCTATGTGCTCACTATCACAAATTGCTAATGCTCTGTTTACCAAAGTATTTACAACGGCGGATTTTTGTACTGGATGACGATGTGAATTGAAATTAAGATATCTGTCAGTATGAGTCTTTTTTCTGTAAACCGTGTGTCCAAGATAACCATTATTTTTGCGGTAAACTAATATGTCCAAAAATGGGAGGGCCCCATTTTCCTTCGTTTCCATTGTAAACTGAATTTTACTATGGATTGAATTGAAATGTGTCAAAAAACTGTTCAGTGTTTCTTTTCCATGCTGCCAAATTACAAAGGTGTCATCCACAAAGCGTAGAAATAACTTGGGTTTTAACGGTGCCGATAAAAGAGCTTTTTCTTCAAACCATTCCATGAATAGGTTAGCTACGACTGGAGAAAGAGGCGATCCCATTGCAATTCCGTCGGTTTGTTCATAAAAGTGACCATCAAAGTAAAAATAAGTTGATTTTAACCAAGCTTACAGCAAAACAGCAAACGGTTGATTATTTTGTATTACAGCTTACAGTTACAGCAAAACAGGTTCCCCAAATCAATTATTCTTCAGGCTTTTAAGAAACAATCCAAGCACAGAGAAGGAAAAGAAAATGCCGAAGCTCCGACCATTAAAGACAAAATTTCTATCCTACCGTATGTTCAAGGTACTACCGATAAAATTGGAAGAATACTTAAAAGATGTAAAATAAAAACCATATACAAGCCCCCAATGAAAATTGAACAGTTTTTAAGGCCTATTAAGGATAAAATTCCGTTAAATATGTCCGGTGTATACCATATTGGTTGTAGTTGTGGAAAATGTTACGTTGGAGAAACAGGTCGATTAATTAAAATACGGGTTAATGAACACATTAGATTTACTAAAAACATGAATACAGAAGCTTCAGCCGTTGCAGATCATTCATGGACCACTAAACATGGAATAAATTTGATGAAGTTAAAGTTCTAACTTGTTCCTCAAACTATTATGAAAGGAAAATTTTAGAAGCCGTTGAAATTAGAAAACACGTAAATAACTTTAACAAAGATAAAGGAATAGATTTAAGTAATACATGGGCACCAGTTATAAAGGAAATAGAATATTCCGGCAATAGTGTGGAGGGTCAACAACTTAGGGCAAAGAATGTAAACAATGCCCCGCCTCCACCCCCCTGCGGCCGTCTTCCACCGAATTCTAGGATCCGGGACATAAGCTGCGACCCAGACCATCGGCCTCTTCGGTGCAGCAGTGTAATTGTGCCCTGAAGATGGACTTCTGTAACGAGTCCGAAATGTCAGCTTCACAGCGATACGACATCTCTACGCGGGGAAACCCAGAAGATCTTGGGAGTGATTTAAGTAATAAATTAACCAATTAACGATAATTTTTAATTTTCTTTAAACATAATATACATTACAATAATGTTCCGATCAAAAATTAAAAAACTAAATTTTGACTTAGAATGACCTCGGATAACCCGGAGTCTCGGATAACCAGGGCTCGGATAATCGAGAGTGTACTGTAATTATTTTGTATTACATATTTATTTGTTCGTAAAGGTGGAGGGAAAATGTTGAATGCATTTTGGGAGTCAAATGAATTGTTTCCGTCGGTCAGAAAAATAGTTGATTCCCCTAGGGAGGCAATCTTAAACTTTACTCCCCAAATACATATATAACTATTGGTTAGCATTAGACAAAACATTCTAGTACAGAAAACATAGTACAGACACCCCCTAAGGACTATAGCACAATAAATAATAGAGGTCTGCGGGTATTGATTTTTCAAGCCGAGTCGGGTTCGGGTATATTAGTTGAAAAAACCTCGGGTCGGGTTCGGGTATTTTAGTTGAAATTCAGGTCGGCTTAGGGTATCATTTGCCAGCAAAATATTGAATTAATTAAATTTTGATGGGCCTACCAAGCAGTATTAACAGAAAGTAAAAAAATCTAAGATATCATTCACCAACTTATTACTTGCATCTATACAGTCAATAGATATTCATATTCATGACTAAACTTATTATTTCAGAATATATAAATGAAATGGTATTTATATTTTATAACAACAATATTAAACAATAATTTATTTTCATCATAAAATTAATTCTATTCTAAAACTTCAGTGAAAAATAATAGTTGGTTCAAGAAATATGGAAGAGGCAGAAATGAGAAATTACGTCAGAATAGAGGAAGGAAGGAAAGAAAGAGAGAGAGAGCTAGAAAAAACAGCTGCCTCATTCTTCTTATCAGTGGGAAGGGGGGAGTGGGGGAGTTTCTTTACTTATCAATTAAGCCATTAAGCCTGTCCGCTGTTATCTGCGTGCGTGCGTCTGAGCTCGAGAGATAATTAGGAGATAAAGATTCCCTACTACGAAATGCGAAAACCCAAACCACTTTTCCTACAACCACATATGAGGGCTCATATGTTTTGTCTAATTTTTATAAATCAAATGAGACAAAAATAAAACTTCTATCTCTTGCCGTTCAAGAGAAAATCTACAATTAAACAATGGACTGATGTGATTTTTGTGGTTCTTAAAGGTCAACTAAATAGATCAGAAACTTTCCGAATTCCACCTAATTGGAGATAATATTTTTTTTCACCTGTCAATCAGTTTCTGCATCACGACTGTGGAATTCACTTCCTGATCGAATAAAAAATGAAGATAAGCGTGCTCGGTTCGGGGCGGAGGTAAAAAATCTCTTGCTTTTGCGGCGCGGGCAGTGATGCTTTTGGCTTCGGTGTGGCGGGTCCTGGGCGACATGGGTAATTGTGAGCTTGTGTGGTAAAAAAATACCTAAATGATTTTTAGTCTATATTATTTTGTAAGTTTGTCATTAATAATATCATAATTATTACTGTATACTGCATTAGTAATTTTGTATAATTTCGTATATTTTCTCCACATGCAATAACTATAATTATTTTATATTGTATATTTTTGTTAGAGGTTAAGTGGTAGAGAGGACTTGCAAGTCCTAACTTCGCCTCTTAAATAAAGACTTTTTTCATTTTTTTTTTCATTTCATTTCAATTTCCTTTCCTTATCACTTCAGAGATTATTCTTTCTGTATTTTTTTCGTGGGAAGGACACGCTCTTCCGGTTTAACGTGTCCAAAAATAGATCGCAACAATTAATTATCTTCTCAAAATGACCTCTCGTATCACAAGCTCGGCTGGTACGACTATTTCATAGCGTCAAAAGGAGGATACGGAATACTATAATTTTGAGTTGGCAAGGAGACGGCTGGTTTTCTGAGTGAGACGTACAGTGAATATTGCTTCAGTGAATATTGCTACAGTGAATATAGTTTCAGTGAGTTTTACTGAAGATGACTAGATTACTATTGACGCATTCATGTACATTTGATGTGTATGTTTGAATAAAGATATTTTTGATTTGATTTGATTTGACTTCTAAGTTTGAGATCGCAATCACGACCGTCTTTGTTCCTCACGTTGTTATATTGCGTGGATGTAGTAAGACAAAAGCTTTGCGCAAATTAATTATTGTTGAACATTTTTAAAGTTTCGGGTTTCTTTCGGGTAGTATGTCGGGTACCTTCAACCCGATTTCTTTCGGGTAGTAGGTACCCGCCCAACCCGACTTGTATTAAAAACCCGCCCGAACAAAGCCCGAGACGTGTCGAACCCGCCCGACCACACGGGTTCACGTAACTACCCAAAGCTACCCGAATTTTCGGGTACCCGCAGACTTCTAATAAATTACAAGTTAATAGCATCAGCAAATCATCCAATCAGAGTTGATGGATCACTGATATTATTAACTTGTAATTTATTGTGCAATAGGCCCGAGTTGGTTTGTTGTATGGCGCTCACATTGGCGATGCTGATGAGTGACTTGGTGTCGTCCTCGGTGTCGCCGCTGGACAGCAGCTTGGTCTGCAGCCGGTCCGCGGCCGTGGCGATCCGCAGCCGCACGTTGCCTCCCCCCGGCAGCGCCACCGTCTCCCTGAACACTGCCTTCACCAGGAAGTTCTTCCTGTCCGCCACCGTCTCTTTGCTGGAGTAAAAAATTACAGTGTAATAATTAGCTATCTTTTTTTAGGAAACAATAGCAGATGTTTCAAAATGCAAAATGTAGTTTAAAGATTTAACAATGTTTTTTTTTGGGGTGTGTGAGTGCTTGAGAATCGAGCTTTTTTGTGAACCGAGAATACACTACTCGACTCAACTTATTGCAATATACTCGAAAGTTCGAGTCGAGTAGTTACTCCCGCCATGTACACAATAATTGGTTGGTACAAAAAAAATTACGTTAATTTTTCACAGTCAATCAATCTTTAATGAACAAAACTAAAACTATATCATTCTAACTTTTCTATAGTTTGAGGTTATTTGTTATTCCTTCTCTTAAAAAAGTAATTTTTGTTATATTTTAGAAACTATACCAAATAAATAACAAAATCAACAATTATATGAATAGAAATGTACCTGTGCTAGTAATTCAAAGGAAATATTTAAATCGTGTATTGAGTCAGGTATAGAAGCGCTGCATTTTCACTTCATTTAAAAACCCAGGTAAGCCAACAGACCAGTTAGGCTTTAAAAATATATCAAGTCAAGAATTATTGTGAGTTTCAGTAAAAGGTTTTCTTTCTTTTTTTGGTATTACTTATTTGTATGTCTGCTTTTAGTTCAGTAACTCAGTATTAAACATAGTTTTAAATAAAGCTTCAGTATTAAATGAAGTTTAATTACCTTAAAATTGTAATTTGTATTTGATTAATAATAATTTTTGACATGACGATTATGTAGAAACATAATGACAATTATATTATAATCTTAAAAAAAATTGACTTGAAAAAACTCGAAACCTGCGATTTTTCAAAACGACTTGATTTCAAAAATCACTACTCACACATCCCTATTTTTTTTATTTAACTAAACAGGAGGATAAAATATAAAATGAAAGAGCAAGCTAAACAGTTATGAAGACATACACAAAAACTACCTCCCGAGCCTTCTGCTGGAAAGCTTGGAGTGAAAACTAGTGCAAAGAGAGCTTTTCGAGCTTTTAATAAGGCTTGACAATTTTAAATGTAAATGTTTTGTGATGGGAATATAGTTTTCTTTTAAAAAAGTTAGCTCAATCCTAACTAAGGGTTTATTTCACCCAAAAATGTCCTTCAGAATCTCACTTTAAAATAAATTTAGATAGTGATATAGGACTATAATCATATTGGGAATGTACGAAGGTTGGCAGGCTAGCCTAAATGAAGTATATTTATATTCTAGTTCCACTGGCACCATTCTCAATCAGGAAGTATGAAGAGTCAATAACTAATAATAAATTTGCTTAAGAAAGAGATAACATAAAGCTTCAGATGCGACTCACAATGCGACCGGCGGTTCGTCCCAGATGGGCAGCAAGCGGCCACAGCCGAGAATCGCCGTTACAACACTCAGCGAGCACTGCAGCTCCTCCCTGGAACAAACAGCACCGCATCTGTCGATAATTTCAACAATAATTTGATTTGTTCAAGATTAAAGAATTAAATGTGAGTTCAACAAGAATATTTGGAATTTATTTTTCAATATGGTGTAGTGAAAATATTTAAATTAACTCGACTTTAAAAAATTTAAAATAGGTAAATTTAGACATATACATACCTTGTAAGTGACTTTTCGTCGTCACAGTATGCTTTGATGGTGTCCAGCTCAGGGACGAGGTACTTGCTTACGAGATGTTCGGCGTACCTCACCTCTGCTTCACCCGGTGTGTACCACTCCACTTGCAGATCACTTGTCTGGAATGACTTCCCCCACTCCTAAATTCAAACATCTGATTTAGCATTTCATGATCCCTAAAAATGGTTTTTAGAACGTTTTTCTCCAGCTGTAATTAATCTTCAATTACACCAACCTGGTCAAGAAATACAATTTTAAGAAAAGGTATTTCCAGTGCTTGATTTGTAAAAATTTAGGAACCGGAACTGTAATTTGCCAGTTTGTACATAACCCCCCTCCCCCATCATTCTTCCCCTCAACAAAGTATTATTTGTCTATGTGAATAATTAAGTCGATTTGAAAAGTCACATTTTATTTAACTCGAATCTTTTAATAAGTAAATCAAAAACTAACAAAGCGTTATTTTACTAAAAAAATTTCTAAAAAAATTCTAGATTTTTTTATGATGCGTTGTGTGAATATTCAGGTCTTTTTAGCGTTTTCAACATTCTGCTTAGCTCAAGACTAGACAAGAGAGCGCTAATTTCAGGCCGAGACTCCACGCATAATTTCCGTTCATTTTAAGCAACCGTTATTTTCGATAAGATTTATCCGGTTAAGTACACACGATTGTCTCTTCTGTCAAATACTCCGGCCAGTTGCACATGATCCTCTCTTATGGCAAATTCTCCGGCCGATCATACGCGATCGTCTTTTGTGGCAAATTCTCCGGCCGGCCGATTACACGCGATCGTCTTGTGCGGCAAATTCTCCGGCCGATCATACGCGATCGTCTTTTGCGGCAAACTTTTCAGCCGATTACACGCGATTGTCTTGACCGACAAATTCTCCGGCCGATTACACACCATTGTCTTGTGTGGCAAATTCTTCGGCCGATCATACACGATCGTCTTTTGCGGCAAATTCTCCGGCCAATTACACGCGATCGTCTCTTACGACAAACACTCTGGCCGATTATACATGATCCTCTTTCGTGCCAAATTCTCCAGCCGATTGTACCCGATTGTATTTTGTGGCAAATTATCCGTCCGATTACACGCAATCGTCTCTTGCAAAAAATACTCCAGCCGATTACAAACGACCAACTCTTGCGGCAGAAAGAGGTCCCGAAACGCCGTTCCGCCACGTTCCACCGCAAATCAAGCACTGGGTATTTCTAAAAATTGCAGTTCTTATCAACTTATTTTAGGTATAAAAACAAGATTTTATAAAGTAGGTACCGATAGTATTAAAAATTCTCAAAATCACAAACCAAAAATGAGTATTTCAATTTTTTTCAATATTGAATTATATTTTTATTTATTTATTTAGATTATTTTGAAACACCCTTTCGAAAAAAGTTAATACTGGCTGATGAGTTGTCAGAGTATTGTCTTAAAACTAACATAAAATCATAAACATACATTAAAATAAATAACAAAGTGTAAAAAATATAATAGGCTATCTATATTCAACTTAGAGTAACAAACAAGGGTTTTGGCAGGCTAAACAAGGGTTTAGTGATGGCAGGCTCTCTGAAAGTTTTGCTCCATATAGGCCTACTATGAGATACTGTAGAAGCAGTTTTTAACAGAAAATCTATTCAACCTTTTTAGCTTTTTCATGGAGGTCAGGAGGGCAGATTTCTCGTTTGGCTTGAACATTTGTTACACATTTAATCATAATTTGAAAAGACAGCAATGTAATAGCAAATATTTATGGTCGCTCTAACTACTTTACATACAAGGTACAGTAGTGAAACATATATATGTTTACCCGGACAGGAAGAAATTCTGAAATAGGTGTTCCATAATCCTCATTACTGCTCTTGAAGTCATGAGGTCTGGTGACCGCCAGAGCAGATAGGATATTGTTCAGCAGTTTGGAGGCAAGGGTGTATCCTTCACAACACTTGAGGTGGAGGGTAAGATCCAACACTCTTTCTAGCAGCTCCCCATAAGGGATAAGGAATTTTCCATAGCAATGAACCACCTGTAAAAATTTAATCATTTGAAAAAAAATTGAACATTATTTTTAGTTCAACTAAATTAATCGGGGACAGTGTAAATATAATAATTATTAGAGGTGGGTGAGTAATCGACTTTCAAGTAATTACTCGATTAGTTACTACTACTAGAACTTGAGCCGTTTACAAAACATAATAATTTACTTTTGGCCTTGTGGAAATTAAACAATGAAAACAAAAACCTAAAACTAAAAAAAGTGTTTTTCTATTAACAGTTTAAAAATCGATACAGTATATGTTGTTTCTTACATATCATTGTTAAACATATTAAAGTAACTGTTTTCAATGCATTAATATTAATATAAATCAATATGCAATAACCACTTATTGCATATTGATAATTTTTTGGTTATGATTCAATGACATTTGAATTAGTTTACAAACTAAATCAATGGCAAAGCCATGATTTGTAGCCGACCAGCGTGGCTAATATTACGCAAAACCAACCTTTTGATAATTTATTCCATTAATTAACTGCTATCAGAGGAAACCTACGATTGTTTTTCACACTTGTTCACAAGTTTCGCAATATGCCCCAACCACCCAATATGCAAGATTGTTTTTCGCGGCCGATCAAGAGTTTTGCAAAGCTGCATTTACCGTTTATTTTCAATCTGCATGTACGTGCGATCTGTTTTTGCAGCTGATCGGGAGATTTGCAAAGCCGAATTTGCTGTTAAATCGTAATCCGCAAATAAGAGTAATTAATTGTTCTTCACAGCCGGTCACGAGTTTTGCAAAGCTACACTCGTTGTTAGTTGCAATCACTAAAACAATCCCGTCCAAAAATTTTCCAAAAGTAAATACAAATCCAGCCCAAAAATTAAGATTTTAATTTTTCCGAAAATTTTACATTTCAGGAACTGACATCCTTAGTTAAAACATTTCATCTAAAAAACACATCACAATAAATACCAGTATGAATCTAAATTCTAAACTAATTAATATAATGTTTTTCTGTCCGATTGGGCTTGAAGCCATTTTTTCCTAACCAATGTGAAGAATGGGTGGGGAAAAATGTTCATAATAAAAACCAAAAACATATTTCTACAGTTACTACTGCTTACAAGATTAATAAAGAAAATGCATGTCCAGCAAACAAGTTTTGAAAGAAAATTAATTAATTTCAAAATTAGGATAATTTAAAAAAAATTAAGCTATCCTAATTTAAAAACAAATAAATAACAGCTTAAAAACAATAGTAATAAATATTACCTCAGAGAGTAAAAGTAGGTTGTAAAGGAGCTCATTGTCTAGATTTTCTTCTTTTCTTATATCCTCATGATCTGCATATGTTAAAATAATCTGACAGAAGTGAGGCAGAAGTAGTTTCAATGTTTCCTCTGGGCGAACCTAAAGCAAGTAAATCAATAGAAATTGTCTTAAGACACAGAAAACTTTCCCTAATTTCCCTACTGTGAAATGCCCCCATTGCAGCAGACTTCCATCTCAGCTAATTCCAAATCCTTGGATAAATAATTGATTATTTTAATTTTTCTATGAAAAAAAAATTCTGAGAGCGGGTTTAATCCCTTCTATTGCACTTTCTGATGGTTTAATTGAGCTGAGGTGATTGAGGTTTCACTAAAATAACATCTTGCAAACAAATTCAGGCTGTAATTAATGGCATCTGTGTGGGACGGTGAGAGAGGTCAAGGCACAAAGAGGGTGTCCACAGGGTGGCGTTTTGTCACCGAATCTGTGGAACCTGGTGGTTGACGATCTCCTCTCCGAGCTCAATACGCAGGGTATGTACGCTCAAGGGTATGCTGACGACATTGTTGTCCTCATTAGAGGAAAGTTTATGAACACTTGCCTGGAGCTCATGCAGAGGGCATTGTTCATAGTGGAAAGGTGGTGCAATCAGGAGGGTCTGAGGGTCAATCCAATGAAGACTGTGATGGTACCATTCACGAGGAAGAGGAAGGTTGATATCGCTAGGGTACCAACTCTCTTCGGCAATCAGATCCAGGTTGAGAGGGAGTTCAAGTACCTAGGAGTAAGGTTGGACGACAAACTCACCTGGAACAGTCATTTGGCACATGTAACGCAACGTTCTCAGACCACACTCATGATGATGAGACGGGCGGTTGGGAAGACGTGGGGTCTGAATCCGCGAATGACTAACTGGCTATACACTAGGGTTGCAAGACCGATGCTGGTGTATGGCTCGATAGTCTGGTGGACTAAGGTGATGCAAACTACCGCTGTGAAGAGATTACAAAAGATCCAGCGAGTGGCATGCCTTAGTATTACAGGAGCCATGAGGGGTACTCCAACTGCGACTCTGGAAGTGGTGCTAAACCTCCCGCCTCTCGACATCATTGTGAAAGGAGAGGCAAGGATGGCAGCCTACAGAATGGATTGCAGTGGCAACTGGAAGTATAACACCTCCAGTGCGCATACAAGGATTGTGGACACTATACAGGTGGACACCTTGGAAATGATTCCTGACAGGATGGTGAAGATCACTGATCTAGAAAAGCCATACAATGTCAATATTTTTGACAGGGCTGTCTGGGAAAAGGGTGAACCTGAGTACATGAAAAGAGGGATCACTTGGTATACTGATGGCTCAAAAAAGCCATCAGGTACTGGGGCGGGAATATATGGGGTCAGACCCAAGGCGCAGTTCTGTGTAAGCCTGGGGAAAATGGCTACTGTATTCCAGGCTGAAGTTGTTGCCCTGTCTGAGTGTGCAAGAGTGTGTTTGGAGCGTGGTCTGACAGGCCACACCATATACATGAACTCGGACAGCAAAGCAGCGCTGATGGCACTTGACAGTTTTGACTTTACCTCTAAGGCGGTGTGGGACTGTCATCAGGCCATGAAAACACTGGGAGAGAGCAACAAGGTTATCCTTAGTTGGGTTCCAGGGCATAAGGGTATTGCTGGCAATGAGGGAGCTGACAAGTGGGCAAATAAAGGAGCTGACAGCCCGCTCATTGGTCCGGAGCCGGCGTGTGGTATTGCTTATAATACTGCACGGAGAGCTGTTCGCCAGTGGATGGGCAGAGAACATCGAAGGAGCTGGGAAAGAACAGAAGGCAACATACAGTCAAAGAGATTGCTGCAGGCACCGACCGGTGCGCTAGCGGCAGATGCCCTTGGGCTGAATAGGAAGACCTTGCGGAAAGTGGTTGGCTTCATTAGCGGCCACTGGGTATTCCGCGGACATCTACATAAGATGGGAATTCAAGTTGAAAGCCTCCTATGTAGGAAATGCGGTGAGGAGGAGGAAACAGCCTTCCACTTGATCTTTATGTGCCCAGCCCTACAAGGTCTGCGTGCAGGAACCCTTGGTCTTTTGACAGGAGACCAAAGGGAAGAACAGGTAACCATCGTCAGAAAGATCTCATGGTTCATCAAGGACCTGGGGTTTGACGCAGAATGAGGACCTGTGAATGAGGGTGCACAATAAGCTATTCTAGCTGCGATGCATTACCATGGTTACTTCAAAGCCTGGCCCTCTGTTAAAAAAAAAAAAAAAAAAAAAAAAAATGGCATCTGTAAAAAATGATAATATAAAAAATAGTTGAATTAATTCGTCATGTATTTCATTTTTGGAGTAGCAATAGTGACTTGATAGCTTTTGTGAACAAATATAAACAAAATCTTATCAGTAAAATGTCATTTGTAGATAAACAAAAAGATTTGAATACTGTATTAGGCCTACTTATTATAAATCGTTCTATAAGAATTACAAAAAAAGTAAATCAACTAACCTTGGCAAAAGTCCTGCATATTGAACCAATTGATTTTCCAGAAACAGTGGTCTCAAGTATTCGGCTGGTTACAAAAGTGTGAAGCTTCCTCAAGGCACTCTATAAAAAAAAATATAAAAAAACACCTGATATGAATCTAGAGCCTTTACAGATTGAGTTACACTGAGTTTCTAGTGCTTTGTTCTAATGTTCAAAAATTTTTCTTTTGAAAATAAACATACATATATAAACATTTTTTATTAAAATTTTACATCATTTTGCCACTGCAAATTGTTATAAGACAAAGAATACTCTTTAAACATTTTTGTTATTGTTATTATATAAATGGAATCTTAGAATATTTATTGAATATTTAATATTTAATAATTAGGGATGTGTCGGTACCACTTTTTTCAAAGTCGGTACCGGTACCAGGTCTTGACAAGATCGGTTCTCGGTACCGGTACCAATCGGTACAGCTGCAGCTGGTGACTTGTAAGCTGGCACTTGAGCCTCACGCAGGTAGTATAGGCGCGGGGGTGAGTGGAGAGTGGTGGAGGTATAAGAAAAAGACCGGACTGCAAACATTCCACCTTCACGCGGGTCGCGAGGAGTTTGCCGCAACCCGCTTGACGGAACATAATGTTTTTTAACTAGGCTAGTATTGACTCAGTATCGATCGGTCAAGTGCCAGCTTAGAAGTCACCAGCTGTACCAAGTGTTTGTCAAAACGTGTCATATAATGTAATGTACCCTCAAACTTATAGACAATCTGTTGTATGTTAGTGTTTTAAAAATGTTTTAATTTTTAAGTGCAAGTTTCACCAAGACATAAAATACTATCTCACTTATTAATTTAATTGTTTATCCTTATGTTAACAGATAATACAAAAAATACATACTGTGTGAACAAAAAAACAAATTCCAAGGTGAAAAATAACAGTTTACAAATTTGTTTCCATTCATAATTTTACAATTACCACAGAAAATAACCCTATTCCAATTAATTTTAAAAATCAGAATAAAAATCAATCAAGAACAAATTCCAAGGTGAAAAATAACAGTTTCCAAATTAGTTTCCATTCATAATCTTACAATACCCAAAAATAAATCAAGAGTCAAAAAATTTAAGATAAATTTCAAATCAAAAGTAATTTTAGAAACATTATCGACCTTCAATAATAGTACGCGATGGCATTTGCCATCGACGCAACGCCCGCGGCAATGCGCGGTGAAATCAATCGTCTTTTGTGACCAGGAGTTACCCCCGCCTATTACTATGGGCACCGGTACCGACATTTTGACGTCGGTTCTAGGTACTGGTTCTTTTGCTATGAACTGGTGGTACCGAGAACCGACTTAAGGTACCGAAACATCCCTATTAATAATGCAATTTCTTGTATTTTTATTACTTTCTCCCCCCTATACATAGTATATGGAGAAAGTATTGTTTTTGTCAAAATTTTTGAATTTGAGTTGTTAGTGGATATATTTGTTTTAGTGCTCCCTGAATCCCAAAAAGCGGTTTTCGGAGTGGTGTCCGCCCGTCAGTCTGTGTGTGCGTGCGCGCATGTGTGTGTGTGTGTGTGTGTGTGTGTGTGTGTGTGTGTGTTTGGGCCACATTAGCTGTGGGGACATGGACATGCATACGACCAGACTGTGTGGACCTAATCGCTTATGGGGACATCACACACGTCCCCACAAATTTTACATGAAATGCATAAACTGTGAGGACGTCATGATGACTGACTAGTGGCGCATCCTGTGGAATTTTCGGGAACTATACGATTCTTCTGATTTGACAGAGGAAGGGAAATTGCTGTTGGCTGCTACAGCAATGGGACTAGACTAGATCGTTTTACTGTTCGCCCGATCTCCTGTCAGTTATCACAACTATACACAATATTTGAACAATCAATTTATGGATCATTCAGTTTATTTGGTTTAACACATAATAAATAAATCCTAATTTATGAATTAGAAAATAGCTATTGATCAGTAATTGTATCTAATTATAAATTAAAAATTATCAATGAAATTTATTGTTTGATTAAAAATAAAAACATATCTTTGGATAAAATTGGTCAAAATTAAATTTTATCTTAATAGGTAAAACTGAAATCTATATAAATGTATTTGAATATTAATTTTTTATGGTAAAACCTAAGCCCAAGACCATTACAACTATTTATTCCTTATCTAATTTATTTATGAAAATTCGCTCACTTAAAAATTACCAATTAAAGTTATTGTTTGGATAATACCCCCGTTGCAGCAGACCTGCATACTCAGCGAATTTCAAATGCAAAACAACATATTTCAATCAAACATAGCAAGATTTGACATGTTTTGGTAAGCTCCATAAGAATAACATGGGGAATGAGTATGCAGGTTTGCTGCTACAGGTATATTAAAACTGGGTGGTTTTAATTCAATATTTAGTAGATCTGAACTAGAAGAAGCTATTGACCAAGTTTTAACAAGATATGTTGAGAAATAACCGAGATATAGAATTTTAATTATTTCCCATAAGGTTAACATTGGGACAACGTACTGTGTTTACCACTTTCAATATCTCGGTAACCAATGGACATAGAGCGGTGATTCAAGATACTAAATTGTTAGTTTTTTTTAAGCTGAATTCAATGGTGCCAACAAAAATTCGATAGATTTTATTTTTCTATGTAAAAAACTCAAAAAACCCCATTTTTGGGGGGTTTATCCCCCTTTACCCCCCCTTTCGGTGGTCCGATCGGGCTGGTTCACAAACTCGTCCGAGTGATTACCACTTTACACTTATGTACCAATTTTCATTAAGCTTGGACCATTTTTACGGCCGCTATCGTGCTAACAGACAAATATATATATATATATATATATATATATATATATAGATATATATATATATATATAGATAGATATATATATATATATAAATTCGAATGAACAGTGTTTTTTGCTTCTGGTGGTCCCAAAACAAAAAGTTATCATTGTCTCGGGCTGAGTTCTTACCATGAGACCTACGGTAATAGTAGCTTCTTCCCTATAGGGGAAATTCGCTAAAAATAAAAATAGTCTTTTAAGTGTGGCTAATATTAAATTTTATCTCAATAGGTATTTATATGTTTTATCCCTGTTGACTGAGGGTGCACAATAAGCTAATTCTGCTGCGTTGCAACACCATGGCCAAGTGAAGCCATGGCCCCCTTAAAAAAAAAAATAGATATTTATTATTAAATTGAAATCTAATTATATTATAAGTAGGCCTATTTGAAAATCTAGGCTTACAAATATTTTTTTACAAACTAGCAGTTGCCCGTGGCTTCGCTCACGATAGATAGCTTGAAACAGCTGATCTTGCCACTGCTCTTAGAACTGTCAAATTAGTAGCCACAGCTGTTTACATTTCTGTGTTTCATGTTTAAATACTTATAAAATGTGGACATTGAAACTGAGGGCGTTCACAGGGAGTAGCCCGAGAGGATTTTAAGGAAGTGAATAGACCTATGATTTTCCCAGGTTCAACATCTACCTCTGTGTGAAATTTTAATCCAGTCGGTTAAGTATTTCTCAAATAAAAAAATATAATCATTTCTGTGACCCTAAATAGTATCAGTAATTTGATAAAACCACCATTAGCAAGTCTCAAAGAGTATAAATTGTCAGTAATTTTCACCTTTATCAATTACTTACAATTGAAAGTATCGTAAGACAATTTACGCCATTCGGTCAATTTGGGTATGAAAACCGATTAAAAATGAAGTATAAAGTAAATTTTTTCCCCATTAGAGGCGTAATATGACCCTAATTTTAATTATTGTCGACTAAAATAATGTATAGTTTATAAAAATAATATTCATTACCCAATAACACAATTCACATGGATTTCACAAATAATTCCTTATGGCATACTCGATTGGGCTGGCTTCGCACCAGTTGAATTTTCGTTTATCAAAGTTATAACCCAGCATATTCCTCTCTAACTAGCCGAAATAAAGGATTATATATCAAAATATACCAAGGTTTTACCTTTATAAGTTTACTACAAGCCGAAATGTACGGATTTGTACAATTTTGAGGAAATTTGGTAGGCAAATTTTCAATTGCTAATAACTTTGGTATTTACTGACCGAATCTAATATTTTTGGCCTTAAAAGTTGCGTCATTATATGGGCTTTAAAGTTCATTTACCCTCGCTTCTACGGTGTCAACTATTATCTCTCCAGTTTCAAGGTTACCCCTGCCAAACCAGACTTTGCACTATAGTCAACCTTTAAATACGACAATCATTCGATTATTTTAAGACTCATACAACTTGAATTTTTACTCTAGGGTCTTGATTTCCTTTTCTACAAAGTTTATATAGCACATATTTTTCATAAAAGTAGACAAAAGTATTTCATTTCCCACTCCAAGTCTGTAATTAAGCTGCCCATACGGCCGGACTTAACAATTGATTCGAGACTTATCAGCACTTGTATTGGTTTTGTTGTATGGCTAAAAGTGTAGTTTTGTACAGTTTTCCATATTAATTGGTGGACACTCTAAAAAATTTCAACAAATTTCATAAATTAAAAAAAACTTAAAAAACGCAAAAAAATACTGACTAATTAATTGAGATAAATGAATTTTTTATATTAAAAGGAAAAATTGTTGCCCGGCACGGATTGTAACCTGACCTTTCATTCAGCGTCCTGGTGCTTTTAAAAGTACAGGTAAAATTCAACTAAAAGACGAGTAGAAAACATAAAAATTGGTCCGTTCATGAAACTTGCAGGAAACGTAGTACTTACCATTAAATTTTGACGCCTGAAGAGTCCCTAGTGATAGGGGGGGTGGAAGTACCTTTTTGGGGGGGTTAAATTTTGGGGGGTAGTGATTTTAAGAAAATTTGTATTTATGGAATCCAAGCAAGTGGGGTGTCGTTTTCTATGTTTTTGAGGATACCGAATTAAAAAAAAAAACATTATAAAATCAATACAACCAACAGTTTATGAGAAAAATACAAATTTATTCTTCAAAAATGAAATAGCAACAAATTAAATTAATAGAAAATGGGCCACCCATATAAAACCCTCCCCCGTGGGAATTGTCGACACATGTTTTTTTGTTGCTACTGACATGTACATTAAGGTTTTGCTTGTTTTTTACTTAAAAATTGCAGCATAACCCAGACAGACCAAAAAAAAAACTATCGATAAAAAATTAAAAAGGGGTAATTTAAAAAAAAAAGTTACTTCACTGCATTTTTTCCATTCGTTCTTTTAAATATCAACTCGGAACCAATGCCTATCATTTTTGGGTGGTTAATCCTTTATTTTGACAGGAAAATAATTTTCGGCCGCCATCTTGGATCCGCCATATTAGATATCAACTTTATTTTTTGTCAATGTAAAGGTAGTATTGTGAGACATCATTATAAACTAGAATTTTTTGCTGTTTACAATGCTGAAATCATTTTTTGAAAATATTCATTCGTTAAAAATATATGCCCAAATGAAAATTGATCCCTTTACATTTCTTATGGACGCTTCATATTTTCAATATTTTCTTCGATTATTTTTCTTATATCTCTTATTATTAAGACATCCTAGTTCGTTTTAGTCTCAAAATACTCAGTGAAATACTGGCCTTCATTTGAGATACTAATCATCAACATCGTTCAAGTGAGAGATGAGCTGTAAGGCTCAATATAACTTAAAAATCAAATTTTTAGAAATTTGTTTTAATCAAGTAGTTATATATCTGGTTCTAAATAAGGTAATAAGTTAATTTTGGTCTTAAATCACTCAGTAAACCATCAGCTTTCCAGTAAGCTAACCCTCAGTAAAATCAGACTAAAATTTAAGTGACTTATGACTTATGAATTTAAGTGGCACAATGACACCTTGTAGGGGGAAAAATTAAATTTTAGTATTTAATCAAGGCCATATTCTTTGCATTACCCCCATTCCTCAGTCATCAGATCAGTCGACAAAAATTCGTTTTATTTGCATAATTTTATATTCCTTGAAGGATATCTTTAGTTCCAAAGAAGACTCAAAAATCGCTAGGGTTTTAATGAACTCTATAGGTTATTGGCTTTCATTTTAGTCATAAATTACTTTGATGTATTGAGTTTCAGGTGAATTAATTGTGGTTCTTAAACTTGCATAAAATTAAAGTTTTCAGACATTTTTATTTATATAAAGACTGATATCTCCAGTTGGAGGACAGGTATGGAGTTCTGTATGCTTTTAAAAGCCTGACTGAAACATCACCTTTCTTTTGAGACTACGACCATTTAATTCAGTCAAGTTTGGGGTGAGTTATAATCCACTATTAAGCGTGAAATTTAAAAATAACAATTCTTTATGTCATAATGATCTTTAAATTTCATTTGCTACTTAACTGATTTTACATATCAATACTTCAAATAAAAGCCGACGTATCTCTGTGCATTTGAAGGCTAAAATGAACTAAATATCTTATTTAGAACACGAGATATAACTACTTCACTAAAAACAAATTTCCCAAAAATTAATTTTTAAGTTACATTGAGCCTTACAGCGCATCTGCCACCTAAATGATGTTGATAATTAATATCTGAAATGAAAGCCGGTATTTCACTGAGTATTTTGAGACTAAATAAAGGATTAACCACCCAAAAATGATGGGCACTGGTCCCGAGTCAATATTTCAAAAGAATGCATGGAAAAAATGCAGTGAAGTAACTTTTTTTTAATGAACCCATTTTAATTTTTTTCATCGCTAGTTGTTTTTGGTTTGTCTGGATTATGCTATAATTTTTGAGTAGGAAACAAGCAAAACCTTAAATTACATGTCAGTAGCAACAAAAAAACATGTGTGGAAAATTCCCACGGGGAGAGGGTTTTATATGGGTGGCCCATGTTCTATTATTTTAATTTGTTGCTATTTCATTCTTGATTAATAAATGTGTCTTTTTCTCATAAACTGTTGGTTGTATTGATTTTAAAATGCTTTTTTCAATTCTGCATCCTAAAAAACATATAAAACGAACCCCAATTTCTTGGATACCATAAATAAACATTTTCTCAACCCCAAAATTTAACCCCCCCAAAAAGGTACTTCCACCCCCCCCCCCCCCCCCCAATCACTAGGGACTCCTCAGATTTCAAAATCTATTGGTAAATACTACGTTTCCTGCAAATTTCACAAGCGGACTAATTTTTATGTTTTCTTAGGAAAGTTTTACCTGTACTGTTTGGACTACTCGACCGATCTGATGACTGAGGAGTGGGGGTAATGCAAAGAATATGGCCTTGATTAAATACTAAAATTTAATTTTCCCCCTACAAGGTGTCATTGTGCCATCATACTGTGTGAAGTTACGATCCAGTATCTCAGTAATAGATGGACCAAAGACAGTGACTCAAGATTTTTAATCCAAACCAAAATAAGATTTACTATATTTTCTCTATGTAAAAAATCAAAAAGAAAATCTTCTTGGGAAAGTCTACCCGGTACTTTGGTATTATACGGAGGCCACTATTTTTAGAGAGATCTTTTTGACTGGATACCAATAATAACTGCATAATTGATGAGAACATACTTTAATTGACTTACTGTCCAAACTTGATATAATTGTGATAAGCAGTCTTTGTGTTATGCCTCCCAGAAGGCAGCGATGTTGGCGAGGTAAAGCGTCACCGCCGCAAGCGGCAACACCCGATCGCCACCCTTATGTAGCGCGCTGCGGCGGATATGTTAGGTTAGGTTATCATAAATATGTTAGTAGGACTTTCCTCGTTTCGTTACAAATCAAACGATACTGGATAAGTCATACTTTAGGCCGCCAAATCCCGTAGACAAGTGATGCACACACTCCGTCAACAACCTGACCTAGGCCTACTTAGAGGGGATTTGGCGGGCGAAGGTATGACTCATCTGGTATCGTTCGATTCGTAACGAAACGAGGAAAGTCCTACTAACATATTTATGATAACCTAACCTAACGTAGCCGCCGCAGCGCGCTGTATGAGAGTAGCCTCCGTATAATACCAAAGTACCGTCTACCCCCCTTTATAGATAGTACGGTACAGATGGTTTGCAAACTTGGCGATTATTAGCGCTGACTTTATGTCCGTACCAAATTTAATTAAAATCGGGCTATATTATGAGAGTTATAATGCTTATATTTATATATAGGCTAAATATATCCGTTGCAGCAGGCCTGCATACAATTTCAAATGCTTGAAAACTAATTTCAAAACATCATAAATTGTCATTGGTAGTCATGAATATTTTTGTATTCTCCATAAGGAGAACGCTAATTTGCTGCTACAAAAATGAAAATAAATTGAGGATTTTTGGGCCTTAGTTGGCCTAGATCTCAACTAGATGAAGTAGCATAGCAAGTGTCATCAAGATATGGTGATATGTAAGCAGGGTAATTTTCCCCCAAAGGGTGACGTAAGGGCAATAAGTAGGCCTATGCAAAAAATCAAACAATGGCTTGACTACCTCATTTAGTTTAATGCTGCAATCCCATCATTTTATCAAACCTGGATTAGTAAAGAAAGATGAACTCACCATAATATACGCATAACTTTGAAATAACACTATCGCTAAATTTGAAAGCGGTATAAACTGCCAAGAAATGTAAAATATCCTCATTTTAAGAGGCAGAATCTACAAAATATTAAAGAACCAAAATTCTCTGCTACTAAACAGTATAACTTATGATTGTAAAAAATGTAATGTGTAAACAAAAGTGACTTTACTATGACAATATTCAATTAATTAAGGTCAAAATATGACAATATTCAATGAATTTTCAATAATTTAACGAATTAATGAATTTAATGTTCGATTATTGTGCCATAGTGCCATGTGAGATTATTATGAGAGGTTTAAATAACAGATATTAAAATAATAAAGGGGAGCACTTGGCTTGGAAAGAGGTATTACTCTGAATCACTTTATGGAGGGTTTAAGGTTTTAAATTACTATGCATCATTTTTATTTTTTATTTTTTTACTGTATTTTTAAGATAGGACATGTATGGCCTTTTAGAGAACAGATCTTATTAATATCAAAATGTTAAAAATGAATTCTAAACATTTACTTGTTGATAGGCATATCCATTATTTCACTTCCACTATCACTCCACCTTTACGAAATTGCCCCTGGGTGGCCTTAGGCCCACTCCCGCACTAAACGTTCACAAACTTATACATATTTATCCTGGATCTTCTGCGCTGGACTGCCAGATCTTCTGTCTGCGTGGCTCCCTTCTTCCAAGCAGCTCCTCAGCTTAAACTAACCTCTCGACTTAAACTAACCTTAAAGCAACCAACTACCGACTGTCGATGTATATCGACTAATTTCCCAAACTGTGGGGACAAAAACACATTCACCAGGAAAAACACTCGTTTGTGTGAACACTTGCATTAACTCTGTGGACATGTGTTTTGACTCTTGCATTAACTGTGTGGACATGACCGTCTCTTACATTAGCTGTGGGGACGTCCCCTCAATTTTCAATCTTTTTTTAAACTGCTTTCTGCCAATAGAAAAGGAGTGTTTTTGCTTTTTTTGAAATCTAGAGGTCAAATAGAACATATGATGTTTTTTATAGCAGTGTGCCTCGATGTCCCCATAGTTTGGTAAAAAGCACGAGTCCCCACAGTTATAGTAATGGTGTGTATGTGTGTGTGTGTGTGTGTGTGTGTGTGTGTGTGTGTGTATGTGTGTGGATGTAAACAAAGCTAGAGACGACACCAATAGTCCAATTTCCATGAAATTTGGCATGTAGGTATAAAGCCGTGGTATCTCCAGGCCTATTTTTCATTTATTTGAATTTTTTATTTTTAAGGGTATTTACCCCATAAAAAATTACAAAAAAACCTAATTTCTCAAAAATGGCTCAAACGATTTTTATAAAAATTTCATGGTTTTTAGTGCTTAAGATGACAAACAAAATGACACCAACCGCATGTCTGTAAAAATTCAAGTTCAGAAGTTATAGGGGTTTAAGTGTTAAATAATTCATATTTTTCAAATTTCACAAAATCCTTAACCTTTAAAGAAAATATACTTGCAACCATTAAATTTGACTCGAAAAACTAAACAATCCAGTATTTTGAATCATTAGTCTACGTCCGAATGATTAGTATAATCATTAGTTTTGAAGGAAGAAGCTAAGAAAGTTGGACTAAAAATCAATGAAGAAAAAACAAAATATCTCGTATTCTCAAGAACAGGTCAAAATCCAAATAATAACCTTCAAGTTGATGTAAAATTCCCTAGAGACAGAGAATTTAAATACTTAGGGGTAAAATTTTCCCAGGATTACAAAGAGGAAGTAGAAGTAGAGAGCAGTCTGATAAGCAGGAAGGAAAAGTTTCTATTCTTTATCCAAATTACTTAGTTCTAAACAAAATTTCAAAGACAACTAAACTGAGAATGTACCAAACCCTACTTCAACCAGTCCTGCTGTATGGAACAGAAAATTTAGCTCTAAGCAAAAATTCAGAAAAGAAATTTATAGTTTTTGAAAATCAAATTTTAAGGAAAATATATGGTCCAATAAATGAAAATGGCAAATGGAGAATTCGAAGGAATCAAGAACTAAGAAACCTCTACCAACATCCAGACATAGTAGCCATCATCAAAAGCCGAAGACTAAGATGGGCAGGCCACATAGTGAGGAGACCCGAAAACACACTTATTACAGACATATTTGAGGGGAGACCTGCAGGCACCAGACCTCTGGGGGGAGACCTGCAGACCTCTGGGAAGACCTAGATTACGATGGAAAGACCATGAGGGAAAATACCTCAGGAGACTACAAGTAACCTGGTAGCAAGCCGAAGACCGGGAAGAATGGAGGAGCATCATTGCGGAGGCCAAAAACCAACTTCGGTTTGAATGGCCACAGCGGTAAGTAAGTCTACATCGACTGGTTGCGGTAATAATTGATATTTTAGTTCGGCAGTAAACGCAGTACGTTGTCCAATGTTATTCTTATGGCAAATATTTAAAAACCGATATCTCCGTTATTTAATAACCGATTTTGATAAAATTTGGTACATGTTTGTGTGACGATTCATTGTTGATTTTTTTTATTTCATTATATAACTTTTCTAATTTTAAATTACTTTAAGGGAGAAAGTATGTGTCAGTTTCCTGATACTGTTTATTTTATTGAGGTTTAACTGAGTTCAAAATCTAACAAAAATTTTTGACACTATTCCTTTTGCACCAATAAAGATTATGATTATTTTATTTTTAGTAAAAATAATTTTAAAAGTATTATTTTTATAATCTGGAAACCAATTTAAATTTACTTCCAACCAAAACCTGAAAATGAATGAATGAATGATTGTTTATTCCAATAAATTGTACAGATTCTTACATTGAGAACTTAAATGAAATGAAACTATAATACTTTATAAATAAAAATAAATTATAGAATTATATAAATAAATGCTTTTAAAAGATAAGCTGAGATGCTGTTAAAAAATTTCAAAATTTGCTTCTGTGATGATTGGAGAAGAAAAATTTCTTTAAGAGTTTGAAAGTTCAAATTGGAAATGAGATTACTTTAATATATTTATGTGACCCCTGACTAGACAATGTTAAAAATTAGAGGTGCCAAAAAGTCACCTAGAGTTCGTATCAGATCGGATTACCGAAACCAATCTGAGGGTTTTATGACCACACGGTAAGGTTAGTCAGATATCCAAGTACGTTGGATGGGCTGCATATTTTGGGGTAAATTTTAGAATATGATTATAGTGTTACTGAAACTATAATTAAGCTTTCACTAATTTTGGTACAGGCTAGTGAAAGCTTTATCTTTTCTAAATCCCCATGGTCCATATGATAGGTCAGGGAGAAGTAGTCCAGTCATTAAAAAGTTAAGACACAGTACACAAGTACACAAACGAATAACATCGAGATTGCTTGTAGGCGCTTCTGAGGCTACCGCCAGCACTTCACCTGACCTCGACTCACTTTGGGTTCAGTTAGTCTTATCTAATATAAAACTTTGTATAAATGTGGTTTATTTTCCTCCTGGAAAAGGTTCACAATTGTATTCAGATTATACATCCTCGGTTTATAACTATACTGAGCTGTTTGGGAGTGAAATATTTATTTTGGGGGATTTTAACATTCCTTCTGTTAATGGTATTTCTTTTAAATTTTCAATGGGTAACTCTCAGGCTAAGTCAGTTGAAAATATCATGGCACTTTAAAATCTTAACTCTTTTAATGACATTAAAAATTTGAATAATGCCACTCTGGATTTAGTTTTAAGTAGTGTTAATAGTTTAAGTGTTACTGAGCATGACAGTCCTTTGGTAAATATTGATCGACATCATCCTCTATTTATTTATTACTCTTTTATTAGACAGTAGAAATGCATGCAGTAACAAATCACGCTCTTTACTTTCTGAGTATTTTTGTTATAAGAATGCTAACTTTTATAGTCTTTATTGCACTTTAAAGAGATTGTGATTGGAATGACTTGTATAACATGAATGATAATGATTCGGCTTTAAACTTATTTTATGACCTGTTTCTTAAATGTGTTGAAACATGTGTTCCTAAAAGAAAAGTTGTTTATAAGAAAAAATATCCTTACTGGTTCACGAGAGAAATAATTAGTGATATACAGCTTAAAAATAAGTGTTCCAGGAAAAGAAGGTATTCAAAGTATCATGATGAGGTATTTAAGAATCTAAGAGCTGGTCTTAAAATAAAAATCAAAGAAGCTCATCGTAGGTACTTGTCTAATGTCGAAAGCAGTATAACAAGTAATGTCAAGTCTTTTTAGTACTATGTAAAACTAAGCGGAACTCTGATAATAATAGTTTAAATATGAATATGAATATGACCAATTGTAAAGGAGAATCTTTTTCAAACTCCAATATTCCAAATGCTTTTGCTGATTATTTTTCTTCAGTATTTTAAAATAATTCTTTAACATGCAATATTTCAATCTTACCTTCATTTGAGAATCATTGTTTATTATCTTTTAGTAATTTTGATGTCATTGGTGCTATTAAAGGGCTAAAATCTACAATCATCTGGTCCTGATGGCATTCCTGCATATATTGTTAGAGGTTGTGCTGAACCACTTGCTCAACCTCTTTGCTTTTTATTTAACTTATCCTTGGTTTCTTGTAAGTTTCCTCAGAAATGGAAAGAGGCTAAAGTTACACCGGTCTTTAAGTCTGGTGATGTTAGGAATATAGAAAATTATCGTCCGATCTCCTTATTGAATTCTTTCGCTAAGGTTTACGAACTTCTTTTGTACAAATTTATCTTATCCTCTGTAAAAAGTAAAATAGTTCCTCAACAGCGTGGTTTTCTACCTAAGAGATCAACGGTAACAAATTTAATGGAATTCTCTTTTGATATTCCTTCTGAACTTGATGTGGGAGGTCAGGTTGATGTAATTTATACTGATTTCTCTAAAGCCTTTGACAAAGTTGATCATAATATACTTCTGAAAAAAATATCATCATTTGGGTTTTCCATAAATTTTCTTCAGCTTATATCTTCATACCTCAATAATAGATCACAATTTGTATCAATTTGTAATGTAAATTCATTCAGTTATATAAGTTCATCTGGAGTCCCACAAGGTTCTAATTTAGGTCCTTTGTTCTTTTTATTGTTCATTAATGACCTTCCAAATTGTATATCAGCTGGTTCCAAATGTTTATTGTATGCGGATGATTTAAAAATTTACAAAAATATCCACAGTTTGTTTGACACTTAACTTCTACAGTCTTCTATTGATCAATTTTTCCAGTGGTGTGTTATGAATTGCTTACAATTGAATGTTAAGAAATGTTTTTCAATGTCATATACACGTCAGAGAAGTCCTTTAGTAGTAGATTATGTAGTAAATGGAGCTCAATTACAAAAACTGGTCAAGGTAAAGGAATATCCACAGTTTGTTTGACACTAAACTTCTACAGTCTTCTATTGATCAATTTTTCCAGTGGTGTGTTATGAATTGCTTACAATTGAATGTTAAGAAATGTTTTTCAATGTCATATACACGTCAGAGAAGTCCTTTAGTAGTAGATTATGTAATAAATGAAGCTCAATTACAAAAACTGGTCAAGGTAAAGGATTTGGGAATAATGTTTGATTCTGCTCTTAGATTTCAAGATCATTTGGATTTAGTAGTGAATGCAGCTCATAAACTTCTTGGTTTTATTATACGAAATACTTCATCTTTTCATAACATTAATACGGTTAAATTGTTGTATGCATCCTTAGCCAGAAGTAGATTGGAATATGGCTGTGTTATATGGGATCCTTCACATATTACTGTCAAAAACTTGAAGTTTTACAGAATAACTTTCTACGCTTTTTATATTTTAGAACTTTTAATCGGGGTGCCCCAAAAGATTTTCCAACAAGTATCCTTAGAGGTATGTTTCGCTTTCAAAAGCTCTCAGATAGAAGAACAGTATTTTTGATGCAGTTTTTACATAAATTGTTGAACAATAGAATTGATAGTATGCATCTTTTAAATAAATTAAATTTTCATGTTCCCAGAAGTAATTTAAGACTTTCTAAATTTTTTTTCATTCCTTGTTGCAATACTGAAAGTCATTTAAATTTTCCTTTCTTAAAAATGTTAAGAATTTATAATAGTAATCATACCAACTTTTCATTTCATTTCATTTCATCTTTATTTACAATCTTCAAGATTACAAATAGTGTCAAATGAACTTAATCTATATACAATTCAGTTTCGTTCTCTGTTTCTTCTATGCATGTTGTTGTCTCCAGAGGAAGAATTCTGCTACAGTGTAGAACGGCCGGTCTTGAAGCCAAAGTTTTAGTTTTCGGGCGAACTGTTGTTTGTCGGTTATTTTCAGGTCTTCTGGCAGAGTATTCCACATCTTGGCCCCCCTGTATCTCGTACTTTTTTCCGTTGCGCTCGTACGGTGCACAGGGAGGCAGTAGTCGATTGCATGCCTTGTGTTGTACTCATGTATCTGTGCACTTGTCCTCATTTCGTCAGGTGCCTTGACATGGATGTAAACGATGACCTCAAGAATGTACAGGTTTATAACAGTTAAAATTTGTAGCTGTTTGTAAGTGTCCCTGCATGATTGTCTGGGCTGAAGATTTCCAAGAAGTCTTATGGCTCTTTTTTGGAGAACCAAAACTCTTTGTATATTCTCAGCGGTAGTACCCCCCCCATACTACGAGGTACAGTCAAAAAGTTCCCGGAATGAATTTTTGTAGACATTTAGGGCGATCGCCAGAAGGAAATTCGAGTTGCATTAGTTGGCACGACTCCTGGGGAGGGCATATCGGTAGTGGGGGTATAGCTAACTTTCCATAGTGCAGCACTGGAAAGCCCTTTTCGTGTTCCTGCAAGTCTACATTGTCGAATTTTGAAAAATGGTATTTCATGACCAGCGCGCGAACATTAAGTTCTGTATTTAATTTAAAAATCACGTAGTGAGACTCTTGAGTTGTTAATTTAAGCTAATGTAGAAGAGGCGATGAAGAAAAGTCAAGTTTATGAGTGTCACAAACGGTTCCGTGAAGGCCGTGAAAGCATTGAGGATGACCCTCGTAGTGGACGATCTTCAAACATCAGTTAATGACGAAAACATTGGGCGAGTACGACAAGTTGTGCGTGAAACTCGGAAATTAACGATCGATGAAATTGCATTTCAGGTAAATTTATCACATGGAAGCGTTCACACCATCCTTCATGATCATTTAAACATGCATCGAATTTGTCCGCTTAACAAACAAATTCGACATTTTGGACTTGCAGGTACACAAAAAGCGCTTTCCAATACTGCACTACGGCAAGTCAGCAATACCCACATTAACAATATGCCCTCCCCAGGAGTCGTACCAACTACTGCAAGGCTAATTTCCCGCTGGCGATCGCGCTAAAAGTGTACAAAAATTCATTGCGGGAACTTTTTGACTGTACCTCGTACAATTCCATAGCGAAGGTGAGTCTCAAAAAGAGCATAATATGCGATCTTGGCTGTTGCCATGTCACTTATGCTCTTCATTCTTCTTATTACATACAGTCCTGAGCTGAGCTGGCTGCATAAGGAGTCAATATGGGGTGTCCAGGTGAGACCTTCATCAACTATTATGCCGAGGTATTTGGTTGAGGTAACCTCTTCCAGGTCAGGTAGTCTTCCAGTAGCTTCTCTGTTTCTGCCAAGTACTAACTGTTTTGTCTTTTTCTCATTTACTACCAGGTCAGAGGCATGGCAGTATTGGATTGCCATATTAAGAGCTGTGTATGAGGCAACTTCTAGTTGTTCAAGGTCTTTACTGGCAAGTAGCAGAACGGTGTCATCTGCATACATGACAGTGTTGCTGTAATTATCCATGTACTGTGGAAAGTCATTTGTGAAAAGGATAAAAAGCACGGGTCCTAGTACAGATCCTTGGGGTACTCCTCGATTAATAGGTCTGATTTTTGAGTTTATTTGTTTGGTTTCTAAACAGCTTGTATGCTTGATTTCTACTATTTGACTTCTGCCTATTATATAGCTTTCGAACCAGTCCCTTGTTATGCCCCGTATCCCCAACAATGTTAATTTTTCCAACAGCTGATGATGGTCGATACAAGCGAAAGCTTTATTGTAGTCGAGCAGTATTGCAGTGCTGGTGCTTCCATCTTCTTGTTGGTTTATCAGGAAGTCGACTAACTCTATTAAGGCTGTAATTGTGGACTTTCCACTGCAAAAGCCATGTTGATGTGGTGTTAGCAGATGGTTTAGAGAGAGGCGTTCAAGTAGCCTTACTAGTACTAGCTTTTCTATCAACTTTGAGAAGGTTGGAATAAGAGAGATGGGCCTGTAGTTTGATGGATCAGTACTTGAGCCTTGTTTGAATTTAGGGTAAATTTTTGCTAATTTTAGTGCTGATGGAAAAATCCCTGTTTGAAGTGACTTGTTTGTAATATAAACTAGAGGGCCAATCCGTTCTTCTTTGCAGAATTTCAATAATTTAGAGGAAATCTCATCATACCCAGCAGAGGTCTTTGTTTTAAGGGAGATAATAGTTTTGGACATTTCCACTTCAGTTGTAGGTTTAAGTGTAAGACTTGGGGTGTTTCTGTTCACAGCGGGGGGATTTATTGGTTGTTGCGGTTTTGAGGCCAGTCCCATTTTTTCCCTTGATGGTCTCTTCGGCTATGTTAGCAAAAAAATGGTTTAAGTAATCTGCAACTTCCTCTGGATCGCATATTTCACCTTGTTGTGTGTCAAGCTTTGAGAGTAAGCTTGTGTCATCTTTTTGTTTTCTTTCAGAGTTGATAATATTCCAGAGGGCTTTTGGTTTGTTATCTGCCTCTGCAATCCTCAGTCTGGTGTCTGAGGTGTAGGTCATACTTTTTTTTCATCAGTGCGGCTCTCCTTTTATGCTCCTCCACACCTGTTGTGTTGTACAAATTTAAAGCTGAAACAAACCTATTCTTCAGCTCAACTGATGTAGGGTCGCTTAAAATGTATCTTTGTTTTCTTTTTCTGTTCTTAGATTTGGTTATTGGGCAGGTTTGATTTATTGCGTGAGAAAGAATGCTACTAAACTTATCGTATGTTTGTTCTATATCAGTACTTGTGTAGGACCTCATTCCAATTTTGCTCTCTGAGAAATGTTTTTAAGTTAAGCAGATTTCTGTTGCTGAAGTTTCTTCTCTCTGTCTTAGTTGCTGGAGATGGTTTTATTTTCCAGTTCACAGTACACAGTTGGCCTGTGTGGTCAGAGATTCCAGTATTCATTACTTTAATAGTAAGATCTTCTTGATCTAAGTTGGAGCAGCATACACAGTCAATTGATGTTTGGGAGGTTGGTGTTACTCTTGTTGGCGGAAGGTCTACTCTGTACATATTATGACTTGTTAGTGTGTCTTTCATTTGTGTGTAGTCATGTTTTTTCTCAAGACAATCAATATTCTCATCTCCCATGAGGACAACTGGGTTATTTCCAGTTTGCATGCTTTCAAGGGCATCTGAAATAGCTTCCAGTCCAGTCTGTTGCCTTGTGGTCTGTATACTCCCATGATAAAGAGGGTGGTCTTGAAGTAGATTAACTTTATAGCAGCCAGTTCACAAGTAAGTTCAATACTTGTGTGACTGACGTCCGCAATTTCCACTTTGTCTTTCATTATATCTTTGATGTAGATTGCTACACCACCTTTTATGTGTTGTTTTCTGCAGTACTCAGCTGTTATTGAGTACCCTACAAGTCTTGTGTTTTTAAGCAGTTCTTTTTTCATCCCATGTTCTGTGAGTTTTAAAACATCAGGATTTAGTGTAGATAAGAGTGTGTTCAACCTTTCAATTTTATTGGAAACTCTGTCAACATTTTGGTGTAGGATTGTGAGTGGTGTTTGTTCTATTTTTTTAGGTGGTCCGTTATGTTTGTTTTGTCTATGTTTTTTTTTATTTTGGCTTTGATCAGCTTGTTGTGGCCTAAAAATAGTTCTGGGTGATGTATAATTGAAAGGGATTCATTATCTATGTTTATCGGAGGCAGGGGTGACGCCGGTGAGGAGAGCTCACAAGCAGTCATTAAAGAGCTTCCCCTGGTCTCATCATAGCTATAATTCTGCTTCATTTCTAAAAAAGACCCAGAAGTTTTAGCTTGTCCTTCATAAGTTACTCCTTCAGCCAGGCTGTATTTTATTTCAGTATTGTAATATTTCTTCATGTGTTCTTTGTAAAACTCGATATTTTGTTCAAAGAAATCCTCCACTTTTTCATCAATTCTCCTTACTTTAGCATTCAGAGGGGGTGATTTGATGACATTTTCCTTCATTTTGGGCACAGCAGGATTAAGGTTCTGTAGTAGGTAACTTTCATCTTTGGCTTTTTGTTTTGTATTCGTTGGTGGGCCGCCACTAAGTTTCATTTCCCCCAAGTATTTTTCGTTCTTTGTAATGGTTTTTGATATCTTGGCCTTTTCTTGAGCTTTGGCGACTGTAGGGAGACACTATATAAAGTATTAGGGTAAGTTTGATTAGGAACGGGGTCAATATTCCTTTCTGTCCAGATGTTTTTCAGTTTTTTACCGCAGGTTTGGCTGTTTCCTGCCGTCTTTGTGTTTCTTTGATTCGTCCGATTATTTGTCGGGAGAGTTCTCAGTTTTTTGGTACAGGTTTGCCTGTTTCCTGCCGTTAATGTTATTCTTTTGTTCGTCTCGTTATTTGTCGGAGTTTTCAGTTTTTTGTACAGGTTTGTCTGTTTCCTGTCGTTTCTGTATTTCTTTGATCTGTCTTGTTATGTGTCAGAGGGGTGTTCAGTTTTTCAATACAGGTTTGACTGCTTCCTGTAGTCTGGACTTCATCTGTGTTGGTCAAGTCTTTAATTCTGTTACAGTCACCTAGCTGGTTGCTGTTAGTGAACGTGGTGTGCAGCCGTGTAGTTAATGATTTAATTGTTGTTTCAATGAGTTCCTGGTTGGTTTTTAATCTTGATACTTCAATCAAGAGTGATGGTAAGTGAAAGATTTGAGAGTTTTGCTGGTTGTTAGTGGGCTCTGTGGTTTGTGTCGAGACCTCAACTGAGTCATTGTAAGGTCTGTCCATTTCTACTTTATTTCTTGCTTGACTTTTTAAGAGCTTTATCTCTTTTTCCAGAGAGTTGATTTTTTCAATCTGTTCATTAATCACTTGGCAAAGTTTCTCATCATTTTCCTCAAAGATGATCTGTGATTCTAATTTATATTGTTTTTCCTTATCTAGTTGACCTTGAGTTTCCGCCAGTTTCTGAAGCAAGTTCTCAAGCTTAACAATATGCTTCTCTTCATTGCTCTCTAGGTCCTCTATTTTAGTTTCATAACTTGCTATCTTAGCACTTAGTTTTATATTTTGTTCCTTTAAAAAGTTATTTTCTTCTAGTAGTGCTGATCCTATTCTAGCAGCTACCTCGAGTTTGTCACTTTCATTTTCTGAGTCCACAAAAAGATTATTTTCAGTCAAACTGTTTTCCAGCTCTTGAATTGATCCATTAATCGAATCTGCCAAGCTGTGTGAATTCGTACTTTTGTTGAGGTTAGGCCGAGTACTAGTTATACTGTTTGTGTAAAAAACTTCAGCTTTTTGTAAAGCATCATTAAAATTTTTATTTCTGAAATTACTTGTTTTCGGTTTGCCAAAGGTTTGTTTATTTTCATGATATGAACATAGGTCAAATTGTTTCACTATAGCTGTTTTCTCATCACCGAAGAAAGTGACATTGTACTTGAAAGGTTTGCCACTTTCATCTGTGATTAGTTCTTTAATTTCAGCTGGCCAATATGGATAGCCTTTTAGTTTTGCAAAGACCATATCTCCTGTATTGAACATGGTTGGGTGTAGTTAAATTTGAGCTGTATATACAATAATATATATATATATATATATATATATATATATATATATACATGAAAAAATTCTGGAATTGAAACACCAGTTCAAATAAATCTACACTATTATGATTGGGTGGTGTAAAGTTCGAATAGAAACAGTTGCACTAGGTCAGGAGTTGCTGCTGACGGCTGGCCAAGGTGTCGTGTTGCTTGCTGAGTTGGAGATTGCAAGTAGGTCACCATATGGAAGTGGGCAATGCTATTTATTTGATTTTCTTGTGTCTTAGCTTAGTATTAGCTATAATTTAATTTCAGTTTTATCTTAATTGATCATATTTTTATAGTTAAAAAGTGTCATTATTGGTCAAGAATGTTTTTTTCAGTTTTCAGAGCTGATAGCACTATGGTGGAAAGTTTGCAGTGGAAATTTAATATTTCATGTATGAAAATGGATTTTTTATGTTAATAGAGTTGTCCTTTGTTTATATATTTTCTATTAAAACTCACTCTTGGGTGCCCTGTTTGGGTAAGTCCTGTTTAGATTTTTCTTCCACTTCAGTAGTTGGAGAATCAGTTGAGTTGGCTTGCTGGAGTAGCACTACTCTCTTCAGAGTCTTGAATTTATAATCTAAACTTAAAAAAGGTAATGTTGTTCAGTTCCGTGAGCAATTTAAAGTAAATAGCACTCTTCTGTGAGCATTCCAGTAGTATTTTGTTGGTTTTACCACTAAAAAACACACAAAAAGTAGCACTGATCTTAATACATGTGTTGGCTGTCAACCATCTTGGTCTATTCTCTAGACTTAGTCTAAACTTAGATTTTTTTGCAGATACATATAGTTTATTTACCAAAAAATGTTTAGCCTATCTTTTTAATTACTTATAAATTTTCATATTCTGTGTTGTAGTAATAATGTGCCATCGTAATCTTCATTCCTACTTTTATTGTGACCAGCATTTTTGTCAAAACTTTTTAATAATTTTTTTTTCTTTTTTCTCTTTTTTTAATTAATTTAAACGACTGCTACTGTTAATTTATTTATATATTTTGTACAATCTTTTTCTTGATATATGTATTTATTAATAGGATACATTTTTTGTCATGATAGCTGTTTACCCTGTAGCTGTCTTTTGTATTTTGAATTGTTATGCAATTATTGTAATGCATGTGTGTTTATTGAATAAATAAATAAATAAGAGATTGTGGTGGCGATTAACATAATTAAAAATTACCAACGATGTTGACATTGATTTAAGTTCAACTTTGACAAAATTATACATTTTTGTTGCAATTCAGCATTGCTCTTAAATTCTTTGTACTATTATTGTATTTATAAATAAACATGTTTAGATATTATCTTCTCTAGCGCCCCCGGACTAGTGTGCTGACCTGGAATATCTGCGGGGAGGTCTGGCACAGCAGGCAGCTGAAGGTGGAGACGATGGCGCTCTCGGCCACGTTCTCCATGCGACTGCGCAGCTGCTTGTGTTGGTCCTGCTGCTCCAGCCGCGTGGCCTCCAGCACACTGTTGTCCACCAGCGCCAGGCACCGGTCCATGAACTCCAGCACCAGGTCCTCCAGCTGGCTGCTGGCCCCACACACCATCTCCTCCTCCTGCCACACAGAGTGTCTCCAGTAACCACCAGCAGCAGGTCTTCCAGCTGGCTGCTGGCCCCGCACACCATCTCCTCTTCCTGCCACACAGAGTGTCTCCAGTAACCACCAGCAGCAGGTCTTCCAGCTGGCTGCTGGCCCCGCACACAATCTCCTCCTCCTGCCACACATAGTGTCTACAGTAACCACCAGCAGCAGGTCTTCCAGCTGGCTGCTGGCCCACACACCATCTCCTCCTCCTGCCACACAGAGTGTCTACAATAACCACCAGTAGCAGGTCTTCCAGGTGACTGCTGGCCCCACACACCATCTCCTCCTCCTGCCACACAGAGTGTCTACAGTAACCACCAGCAGCAGGTCTTCCAGCTGGCTGCTGGCCCACACACCATCTCCTCCTCCTGTCACACAGAGTGTCTACAGTAACCACCAGCAGCAGGTCTTCCAGGTGACTGCTGGCCCCACACACCATCTCCTCCTCCTGCCACACAGAGTGTCTACAGTAACCACCAGCAGCAGGTCTTCCAGCTGGCTGCTGGCCCCACACACCATCTCCTCCTCCTGCCACACAGAGTGCCTACAGTAACCACCAGCAGCAGGTCTTCCAGCTGGCTGCTGGCCCACACACCATCTCCTCCTCCTGCCACACAGAGTGTCTACAGTAACCACCAGCAGCAGGTCTTCCAGGTGACTGCTGGCCCCACACACCATCTCCTCCTCCTGCCACACAGAGTGTCTACAGTAACCACCAGCAGCAGGTCTTCCAGCTGGCTGCTGGCCCACACACCATCTCCTCCTCCTGCCACACAGAGTGTCTACAGTAACCACCAGCAGCAGGTCTTCCAGCTGGCTGCTGGCCCCACACACCATCTCCTCCTCCTGCCACACAGAGTGTCTACAGTAACCACCAGCAGCAGGTCTTCCAGCTGGCTGCTGGCCCCACACACCATCTCCTCCTCCTGCCACACAGAGTGCCTACAGTAACCACCAGCAGCAGGTCTTCCAGGTGACTGCTGGCCCCACACACCATCTCCTCCTCCTGCCACACAGAGTGTCTACAGTAACCACCAGCAGCAGGTCTTCCAGCTGGCTGCTGGCCCCACACACCATCTCCTCCTCCTGCCACACAGAGTGCCTACAGTAACCACCAGCAGCAGGTCTTCCAGCTGGCTGCTGGCCCCACACACCATCTCCTCCTCCTGCCACACATAGTGTCTACAGTAAACACCAGCAGCAGGTCTTCCAGCTGGCTGCTGGCCCCACACACCATCTCCTCCTCCTGCCACACAGAGTGTCTACAGTAAACACCAGCGTGCGGGTCCTCCAGCTTGCTGCTGGCCCCACACACCATCTCCTCCTTCTGCCACACAGAGTGTCTACAGTAACCACCAGCGCCGGGTCCTCCAGCTGATTTTAACATTATTGACTACTTCAGAAAACATTGTACTGGCAATTGCGGAACACGCACGCAACTTAAATATTTTTTCTTCCTTTCTTCCTGCCTTTCTCCTACCTCCCCGCCCACACAATGCGCAGAGTCCACTGCGCACTGTCGCACTGTATGTTGCCATGACAACCGTGTGTCGTCATAGCAACGAGCCAATCCCGCACTGAATTTTAAGACAACAAACATCCGTGTTATGAAAGACAACAAGATTTGAATACGATGTCTGCGCTTGCGTATGTTGCCAATCTTTCCATCGATATTCGATACTTCATTTACTGCGTCTTGAAGTTCGTGATTATCAACTCTCTAATCTATTGAAAACGCAAAATGTGATCTATATAACACGTATTAAAATAATGTTGTGTTTGTTTAAAATTAATTGCACGTTATTAAATGCACTTCAATTACACTTTTTTGGTAAAATAGTTTTTTCGCGAAAGTTTAAAGTAAAAAACGGGTTTCAAAATAATTCTTGTTGCCATTTTGGACACGGTTAGCAGCGCTGCCTGGCTAATACGCCCCCGGATAATCGATGTTCTACTGTCCGTAAATGTTAAGTTAAATGGCACAACGTTGGTCGCCTGCAGGCATGTTTTCAGAAACAGAAAACAAGCAGCGGGGACATCGATGCATTAAAAAAAACATTGGTAGTTAAAAACCGATGATTGAATCGTACAATAGAAGGAATGTAAAGAATAAGAAAATTTGTACAGTATTTATTTGCCGCGCAAACGTAAACCAATGAGCGTGCGTCTTCAGCTATCTAGTCTTCTCTCTCTTCACTTCACCTTTCAATCCTTCCCTCCCCCTCCAAGGCAACCGATCGCCTACCTCCCCAGTCACCACCCCTCCCCCGCCATCACAGTGGAATCTCAGTTTAGCAGGCCCTACCGTCTAGCCTTGTAGCCTACATACAATTTACGTCTTAGAGTACACAATTGCTGTTTTCGTCTGGCACTGTGAATCATTTTAATGTCTCTAATAAATTTAAACAAATATTTCTCTATGGTTAATAAAAATATTGGCTATTTTAAAATTGGCTTATTTTAAAGGTCTGTTGACGAAATTCACGGTTCTTTCCAGGTTTTTTCATGGTTTGCCAAATTCACGGCTTATTCACGGTTTTTAAGGTTTCATGGTTGAGTGGGAACCCTGTGATATCTTTTTTTATGAAGTCAAAAAACCCATTTATGGGGGGTTTCCCCTTTTACACCCCTTCCGGTGGTCCGATCAGGCTGGTTTACGAACTCGTCTGATTGAATACCCTTTTACATGTCTCCACCAAATTTCATAAATATCGAACCATTCTTACGGTTGCTGCCATATATACAAACATGTATATGTGTGTGTATACCAGGTGTCCCATAATACAGTAGAGCGCCGATTATCCAATCTAATTGGGGACAAGGGGTGTTCGGATAACTGAATATTCGGATAATCGAACATGAAAAGAAAAAATTAAAAAAATATATATGTAACATAATTTTTACTAGTAAAAAAGGCTAAAAAATTATCAAACAAAAATGATTCTCGCAATTTTATTATGAAATCGATCAGAACACACGGGTATAAATTTTTAAAGAACAATTTATCATACATAGATACAGCAAACTGTATACTTTTCATTTAGAGAAAAAGTCCAAAATTTGTTTTTGCTTCAGCCCTGACACGTGAATTTGGTGCGCGAATTTGAATTTCTAGAGAATCATGTTCGTTCAAAATATGAATTATTACGGCGTTCGGTTAACCGACGGTTCGGATGACCGACGGTTCGGATGACCGACGTTCGGATAATCGGCCCCCCCTTACTTTTTCCTATATTTTTTCAAATATCAATTCCACACCGCCCCCAAACATTATTGAGTAATTAATACTTTATTTTGAAGGGGTACCCAATTTTGGCCGCCACCTTGGATTTGCCATATTGGATCAAAAATAATTTTTTCAAATGTAAGAGTCGTGTTGTGATCCATCATTTCGAATTACATTTTTTCACTGATGAAATTTATAGACTTTTTTACAATAGAGATTTTTTACAATAATATATTTTACACATACAAGAGATAATAAGATATAACACATGATAAGATTTTTTACACATACACACACACACACACACACACACATATATTATATATATATGTATATATATATATATATATTTATGTATATAACAATTCAATTGAATGGTGCTTTTTGCTTCTGGGGGCGGCAAAACAAAAAGTTATCATGGTCTGGGGCTTAGGTCTTACTTTGACACCTACCGTAATAGCTTCTTCCCTATTGGGGAAATTCGCTAAAAATGATGTTTCATGTAAATGTCAAGCCTTAGTGCAATGAATCCCTGTAATTTTTAGAACTAATTTTTAAACATATTGTTCTCACCTCAGTAAGGTCTTTCCAGTGTTCAGAAGCACCAGAACAGTCAACAAGTGGAATCATTGCCGTGAATGTTGTTAGAACCTACAAAATAAAAACACTCAAGTGAATCATTATTCTGTTAAGCTAAACCAATGATACAATATTTGTAAGGTAAGAAAACATCTAAGGTTCTATAGAAATTACTCTTTTTATGAACCAATAAATCTAACTAGCTCGGTTGCAGCTTCACTTACAAAACACTGTGATCTGTGGTTTACTTGTAGAACTATTTCAAAGCAAAGCATGATCAAATTATATTCAGTATATTCAGTTGTAAACAAATTGGACTAAGCTTGGTTGAATGTCAATGGATAGCGCCACTGTTCCGAAACTTCAGCCCTTTAGTGCCGCCCTTTTTTAAAGTTCTGAGACATTTTGACAAATCTAAATAAAAATTCCTTCAGATTGATACCTCAAACGTTAAAATCCGTCTGGCCATTATTAAGGTTTGTCTGTGAAAAGAAAACCACTTGCGTATTAACATATCGATTGTTACTGATGCCCAATATTCAGGGATTAAAGGAACTGTTTGAATGACTGCACTCGTAAAACAAAAAACTATGAAGTCAAAATAAAATTCAACTAAATCCTTTGAGTATTTCCAGTGCCAGCCTTAGGATACGGCGACAAGGGCGGCTGGCCAGGGCCTTGCGACTGGGAGGGCCCCATGCTTCTGATAGGAGTTTTCCCTTGTTAAATGTAAGTGACAACAAAAAATAATAAAATTACAATAAAATGGCACAGATATAAACCATGAGAATGTTTACATGTAATATAAAAACTACATTTAAAAAGGGGAAAAATGGTAAGCCAAGTGTGATCTTTACCTTTTAAGTAAAGGTGTATGGTTTGATAAAGGTTTTTTTTTATAAGGGTGTATGGTTTGGTAAGGCATATGGAAAATAATAAGGTAAGAACTACTGGAATTATTCAAAGTTAATACAATCCTCACTAGGTACTGGGGGGAAGGAGCATTAATGTTCCTTTAGTTTCATCTGTTCTATGCAGTAAGAGCGGAATCTATGCAGAAAGAATCACCCAACTGTAGCAAGAAGACATCACCTGGAATTCTCAACTTTAACTGTGAATTTCCCAACTCTCCTACATGAATTTTACGATTAATAAGTGCCTCAATTTAATAGTGTTCAATATTTATTAAATTGGCAGATTTGTCAAAAAAAATAGTTAGAGATTTGCAGTCTAAAGAGGTAGGAATTTTCATTTCTCTAAACTAAGTCATGGATGCACTGAAGTAGTCAATGTAATAAAATTCACTCTTGGAATTATAAACTGTGTAACTGTAATGATCGAACACTGCATAGAGACCTTTTAGCATTTGTGCATTAGCTTTATGGGAAAAGTATCAAGAACTATATGATGTTTTTCATCATTGGACCACCTTCATATGTAATTTACATGTGATTAAATATGTGTCGAGAATTGAGAATACACTGCGAAGGATTGGCCTGGAGGGGGGGGGGGGGGGTTATTTGGGATGGGAAGGCCTCGCAAAGGTTTGGGATGGGAAGGCCTCGTAAATGTTTTCTTGCCTCAGGCCTCGTACTCGCTATGGCCGGCACTGAATATTTCATACAATAATATTAATTATCAGTTTCAAGTTATATTACTGAATTCTGTAAATTAAAAAACTACTTTTAGGACACTCATAATTCAAACGATTTGATATAAAATGACACCGATCGCTGAATGCTGTACCTGAAAGGTGATGAAGCACTTGCGGATGTCATTGGGGTCGATGCCCGGCAGGACGGCCATGAGCAGGGGGATGACGTGCGTGGGACCCTCCCGGTAGTCATTGGGCTCGATCATGGGCCGCGCCACTGACACCAGGCTCAGCATGGCCGCCGTGTACTTGTGCGGCTCCGTCAGCGAGTCGAGCGTGTTGTACATGCTGCGAACAAGCAACTCTGTGCTTCAAGTCTATGTCATTCAACATTGTTATGGTATTAAAAATTATTCTTTAAGAGGCAAAAAAAGATAATAGTATTTTATAATAATAATTTTTCAAATGATTTATTTATACATGATAAAACAAACATTGTAGCAGACCTGCAAACTCAACAGACAGCAGATTTCTAAAAAACATATTTCAACCCATCATTAGTGATACACGACATTCTTTTGTATTGCTAGTTAAGAATAACATGGGAAAGTGAATGCAGATATGCTGCCACAGGTGTGTGAAAATTGGGTTTTTTCAGCCATTAACCAATGGACATAAACTACAAGACGCCACACACTAAGTTTTATCTTGACCTATTTAAAAACAAGGAAGATATGGAATTTTATTTTTTCTCAAAGGTTACGTTTAGAAGGATGGACATGGGTTTACTGCAACAGAAATGTAAACATGGTATATTTTTGGTAATAACAGATAGGCCAGTTTTTGCATGGGTTTTTCCCCTTTATCCCCTCCTCCCCCGTCAAAGGTCCCAATGGGCTGGTTTTGAACTTGTCAAATAGTTACTATTTAACATGTCTGAGCTGAATTAACGAATGACTAGGGGTGGGCGAGTGCTCGACAGTCAAATAATTACTCGAGTAGTTGCTACTACTTGAGGTCGAGTCGAGTAGTTCCAACTACTCGACTTGTCGAGTCGAGTAGTTAGTTACTCCCGCCGTTTACGTGGCGGACGAATGTACGTGCGATTTACGTTTGTACGATCAAATTTTACAGCCGATCACGAGATACGCAAAGCTACGTCTGCCGTTTATCCGCAATCGGCAGATTGTTTATCCCGGCCGCTCGCTAGTTTCACAATAGGCAGCATTTTTTGTTCATTTGTGGCTGGCAAATACGCACGGCTGATTTACGGCCGATCACTAGTTTCGCAAAGTTGCATTTCGTTTTTTTACGATTGGCAAATTCACGCGATCGTTTTTCGCGGCCGACCACAACATTTGCCGATTTTCGGCGATCGGCAAATACGCGCGATCGTATTTCACGGCAGATCGCGAGTTTTGAAAAGCTACATCTGCCGTTTATCCGCGACCGACAGAAATGCGCTATCGTTTTTTGCAGCCGTCCACGAGGTTTTCATAGCAATAACCTCGACAATATTTCATTAACTCATAGAAGAATGGATTTTGACAGTTATCTAGAAATACCAGATTCTGAGAGATGACTCAGAATTCGGAAATTGAAAACTTACAGCTATATTTAACTCTGACCTTACACTTAACAACTTCAAATTTGTAATCATATTTTATGTTTTGAATGATACACAGCCTTCATTTCTGTCTCATTTGATATGTAAATATCCCCATTGCAGCAGACCTGCATACTCAGCGAATTTCAAGTGCAAAACAACATATTTCGATCCAACATAGCGAGATTTGACATGTTTTTGTAAGCTCCATAAGAATAACATGGGGAATGAGTATGGAGGTTTGCTGCTAAACCACCCTTATTAAAACTGGGTGGTTTTAATTCAATATTTAGTAGATCTGAACTAGAAGAAGCCATTTACCAAGTTTTATAAAGATATGTTGAGAAATAAGCGAGATATAGAATTTTACTTATTTCCCATAAGGTTAACATTGGGACAACGTACTGTGTTTACCACTTTCAATATCTCGGCAACCAATGGACATAGAGCCATGATTCAAAATACTAAATTGTTTGTTTTTTTTGGGCAGAATTCAATGGTGCCAGTAAAAATTTGAAAAATTTTATTTTTCTATGTAAAAATCTCAAAAAACCCATTTTTGGGGGGGTTAACTCCCCTTTATCCCCCCTTCCGGTGGTCCGATCGGGCTGGTTTACAAACTCGTCCGAATAATTACTACTTTACACGTCTATGCCAAATTTCATTCCGATTGGACCATTTTTGCGCAAGTTATCGTGCTTAAAGACACGTATATATATATATATATTTATGAAAGTGAACGAATGGTGTTTTTGGCATCTGAGGACCTCAAAAAGAAAAGTTATGATGGTTTTATGCTTAGGTCTTACCATGAGACCTATGGTAACAGCTTCTTCCCTATAGGGGAAATTCGCTAAAATGAAAAGAAAATTGTGGACTTCATTGTAAAGTGGACTTCATAAAACAATAAGTTAAGGTTTTGTAATTTTTTATGGGGGGATGTCTTATCCTTATCTGGTCGAGCTGTGTCACTCGTGCTCAATTGGGTTGGATATAAAAAAATAGATCAGCAAAAAAAAAATAGATCAGGCAAGGGGGTGGGGTTGGGTTTAGAGAAGTAAACAAATAACTGGGCATAGTTCTCCTCCCTGATGTTTTTAATTCTTTCTTCCACAATTTCTTGGCTAAGGTTGTAATTGGAGCCTTCAATTATTTTTATGGAAAATATAAACCTGTTTTTTATTGTTAAAATAATAGGCTGATAATTAAATCTTATTACTGCTTAAATTTTACAACTATGCATTTTCTAAATAAATTTATTTTGTGATCGTGTTACATTAAATGATTTGTTGTTTTGAGTGATTTAGCATAGTCAACTTATTCATTTAAAAGTAGGGATCATGCAATGAAGTAAAATTGAAGAAAGATTTTAATTAACTGTAATTCAAAGACCTAAATACTTTAAACAAATTAAGATTTCATTTCTTTTCACTTACAACTACTCGACTCGACTCGACTTCAAAATCCACTACTCGCCCACCCCTACAAATGACTAGACTAATTTTGCAATGGGTATTTTGTTTATACTTATTTAAAGATTAATTTACATTAAATAGCATATTTGAGGTAGGCAAGTACTCGACTTTCAAGTAATTACTCGAGTAGTTACAACTACTCAAACCCGAGTCAAGTAGTAACAACTACTCAAAAAAAAAGGAGTTGAGGAGTAGTTACTCCCACTGTTTACTCGTAGATCAAATTTACATGCGACTTACATACTTGCGTTCAAATTTAATGGCAGTTCAGGAATTTCACAAAGCTACATCTGCCATTTATAAAAGCAATTGACAATTGTTTTGGGTCCGTTCATTTGTTTCACAAACCTACATTTTTTTGTTCATTTGTGACCGGCAAATATGCCCCATTGTTTTCGCGGCCGATCGCGAGGTTCGCAAAGTTGAATTTTGTTTAATTGCGATCGGCAAATACACACGACCTGGTTTTGCGGCCGACCATGACTTTTGTGAGGCTACATTAGCGATTATAAACGAGAGATATCTCATAGTTGCACTTTTGAGAGCATCATAATCAGAGCATTATAAACTATAAAAACGATGATATAACACTAAATTCCACCAAGAGTCATTGCAACAGTGTGAGGATGGCGCGCATACGCATTACTTATTGATGTATTTTCTGCTCTAGTGATTTAATCGTTCGAATTACAAAAAATATCTTGAAACAAAAAATTACAATTGTATTTTTTCTACAAAAATGTGAATTCCGATCAGTTCTGTCTTTAAAAATAAAAAGTACCACGCAAGCTTGAATTAAACCATGCATTTCTAAACATACATCTAAATAAAAATTATTATAAAAACTGTTCTTTAGCAGTTTTTGCCATGAACTAACTACTCTCATGAAGTACAATTAATAATGAACCAGAATATACAGTGTGAGTCAGACCACCTGTCCACCTATTGTAACAGGAGAACGGTTTAATGTAGAAGCGGCAAATAAAATTATTCCCCACTAATTTGCATATAAAGAATTCATTTAAAATATTTTCATTGCGACTTATCTACACCAGTGTTTCCCAAATAACAGGTAGTCACGGACCCCCAGGTATACAAACTAAACAATCGGGGACCCCTAAAGCTATATTTGATTTATAACTTGCTCAGTTGCATGCCCGCGCGCATATACGATCGCATTCCGGCATCAAACACTGTCGATTCAATATATTTCATTTAATAATTTGTTTTTTATTTTTATTTTTGCTTTTACCCACCAAAATTTTCCGAATTGTTTTACAGCCAATAGTGATGGACGGGATTGGACTTTCAGTTCGGGACGGAACGGGACAGGAAAGGAATTTTTCTTCCCTCTTAAATTCGGGACGGGACAGGACAGGATTTTTTCTTCCCTAAAGTTTTGGAAATGCTTGTTCACAACTTTATTTTACTTATTACATTAGGTTAAAAACAATGTCATATATAACTGTTTTAAAGAAACATCCTACCTGATCACAAAATTTCAAGGAAAACATTTAAGTGAAAAAATACTAACTTATATGCAACTGACAAAATAGCAAACATTAAAAACACATTCGAAAATAATAAAAAAGTAACTCAATGAAATTGTTGATTATAAGGCAAGTACTAACTTACATAAAATAGTAAAGTTATTGTTTAGTTATTATTATATTTTATTGAATTTGAATGTTATTTTTATCTAATCAAGATTTAAATGCATTGAAAGCCAGAAATATTATTAAAAAAATAACAAATATTATACATTTTTTAAAGTTTGAGAAAAACACAATAATTTTTAAGTTTTTGCTTTTTGATTTTATTGTTTTGTTTCCACAAATCCAAAAGTAAAATACTTGAGTGGTTATTGCATGTTGATAATATACTGTCAAGTGTAACTAGTAAACATGTTATTGTATTTTTATAAATTTTAGGCTTTGAAGTTCTTGTTTTTCACAAATCCCAAACTTGATATTCCTCAAATAACATAAAATATTAATTACCTATGTATTTTTGATTTAAATTCAAAAGTCTCAAATTATTTACTTTTGTCAACTGTCTAATTTTTTTTACTTATTTATGAAAAATAATCATACTTTCAGCTGGAATTCAATGTAATCTGAATTAGTTTAGAGAATTGAATCAATGGCCAAAACCACTATTTGTAGCCGACCAATGTGGCCGATGATATAAAATGCATCACTGTAAAGCCTTCTAGCAAGTTAATTCTGTCAATTAATCGCTATCAGTAAATACCTAAACTTGATTTTCACACCGGATTGCAAGTTCGCAATGTTACATTTTTCGTTTTTCAGCGATCGGCAAATACGCGCGACAGTTTTTCTCAGCCGATCGCGAGTTTCGTAAAGCAACATCGGCAGTTTGTCCGCGATCGGCAAATACGCGCTAGCGTATTTCGCGGCCGTTCGTGAATAGCGCAAAGCTATTTTTGCCGTTCATCCGCGACTTGCAAATACACGCGATTGCCGTTTATTTGCGATCGGCAAATACGCAAGATAGTTTTAGCGGACGATTGTGAGTTTTGCAAAGCTGGATTTGCCGTTTATTCGCGATCGGCAAATACGCAAGATAATTTTCCGCGGCCGATCGCGAGTTTTGCGAAGCTACACTCGCTGTTTAGTTGCAATCGCTAAACGATCCCGTCCCGAAAATTTCCCGAAGTGAATAAAAATCCCGCCCGAAAATCGGGAATTTAATTTTCCCGAGAATTTCCCGATAATTCAGGACCCGACCACCCATAATAGTAGCCAATATATACAGGCCTAACGCCGCGGACCCCTTGCAAGCCATTCGCGGACCCCTGGGGGTCCGCGGACCACCTTTTGGGAACCACTGATCTACACTACAGGGTGTTCCAGAAATGAAGGTCATGAGTTCGAATCTCCAAATTTTCTTATGTGAACCTATAGCAAATTTTACATCATTTTAAAGGTCTTGTTAAATGAAACATTTTGGTGGAAAAAGAATTAAATTATCTCAATCCGTTTCAAAATGGTGGTCATTTTTGTGAAAATATTCGATATTTACAGTAACCCCTCTATTTTCTAAACCATTAAATATTTTTCAGTTCTGATTCAATATCTTTAATCCTTGGTAACTCAGATTTACTACGATATGTCACATGACAATGTTTTGATAATATCCAATTTTCAGATTTTCGGAAAAAATTTAATTTGAAATGTTGAAAATTGGTAAATGAAAATGTTGGTAGCCCTCAAAATCAAAAAATTCAAATAGCAACATATGCCAAGAAGCATATCATTTTAAAGGCCTTTAAAATTCCTACAACTGTAATTTACTTAAATATTCTATCCTTTTAGCGAATTTCCCCTATGGGGAAGAAGCTATTACCGTAGGGTCTCATGGTAAGACCTAAGCCCAAGACCATAATAACTTTTCATTTTGGGGCCCCCAGAAGCAAAAAACACCATTCGTTCAAATTTCTAGATTTATATATCTATATACAGTGCTTGATTTGTAAAAATTTAGGTACCGGAACTGTAATTTACCAGTTTGTACATAAACCCCCCCTTTATCATTCTTCCGCTCATGAAAGTATTATTTGTCTATGTGAATAATTAGGTCTATTAAAAAAGTCAAATTTTATCCAACTCAAATTTTTAATAAGTAAAATGAAATTCTCTATCAATCAAAATATCTTATTTGATAAAATGTACATGGTACATGAAATAGTGTCATTGGACTTAACCTAATTACAGTTTATTTAGTCTGAGATAAACAATAAAAATACACTGATTATAAAGTTTAAAAAGTAAAAAAAAAAATCAAATTCAGTTAAATATTTAAAAAGGGATATCTTTAAGCATGGAAGGAACCTTAAACATTGGAACTAATCAAAACTGCAAACTGTAAAAAGCAAACAATAGAAAAGATTCTAGATTCTAGATTTTTTATGACGCCTTGTGCGGGTATTTAGGTGGTTTTAGCGTTTTCAACATTCGGCTTAACTCAAGAGTAGACAAAAGAGCGCTAATTTCATGCCAAAACTCCGCGCGTAATTTCCATACACTTTAAGTGCGATTGTTATTTTCGGTAAGATTAATCATAGCGAGTACACGCTATCGTCCCTTCCGACAAATACTCAGGCGGGTTACACATGATCCTCTCTTATGGTGAATTTTCCGGCCGATCATACGCGATCGTCTTTATTGGCAAATTCTCCGGCTGATCATACACGTTCGTCTTTTGCGACAAATTCTCTGGCCGATTGCACGCGATTTTTTTGCGGTAAATTCTCCAGCCGATCATTCGCAATCCTCTTTTGCGACAAATTCTCTGACCGATTAAACGCGATTGTCTTGAGCGGCAAAGTCTCCGTCCGATTACACTCGATCGTCTCTTACAACAAATACTCCGACCGATTACACACGATCCTCCCTCGTGGCAAATTCTCTGGCCGATTGTATGCGATTGTATTAAGCGGCAAATTATACGTCCAATTACACGCGATCGACTCTTACAAAACTTACTCTGGCCGAGTACACACGATCGACTCTTGCGGCAGAAAGGGGTCCCGGAACGCCGAAAATCAAGCACTGTCTAAATATATATATATGTGTCTGTTGGCACGATAGCGCTCGCAAAAATGGTCCGATCGGAATGAAATTTGGCACCGACGTGTAAAGTAGTAATTATTCGGACGAGTCCGAAAACCAGTCTATCGGACCACCGGAAGAGGGGGCAAAGGGGGATAAACCCCCCCAAAAATGGGTTTTTTGGATTTTTCACATAGAAAAATAAAAATAATCAAATTTTGGTAAGCACCATTGAATTCAGCTCAAAAAAACAAACAATTTTGTAATTTGAATCATTGCTCTATGTCTATTGGTTACCGAGATATTGAAAGTGGTAAACACAGTACGTTGTCCCAATGTTAACTTTATGGGATATAAGTAAAATTCTATATCTTGCTTATTTGTCGACATATCTTAATAAAACTTGGTTTGTAGCTTCATCTAGATGAGATCTAATGTATTTTAGTCTAGAATCCTTGAAATTTCCATTTTTGTGGCAGCAAACCTGCATACTCATTTCCCATGTTATCCTTTTGGGAAATAAAAAAATGATTTATCTTCATTATTTCTAAACATATCTTGATAAAACTTGGTGTATGGCTTCTTCTAGTTAAGATCTACTAAATGTTGAATTAAAACCACCAAGTTTTAACTTACCTGTTGCAGCAAACCTGCATACTCACACCAAACCTGCATCCATGTTATTCTTAAGGAGATTACAAAAACATGTCATATCTTGTAATGTTGAATGGAAATATTTTTTTTGCATTTGAAATTCGCTGATTATGCAGGTCTGCTGCAACGGAGATATTTAGTTTTTTAGTTATGGACAAAAAACTCCATTTTCCCATATGAAGTGCATATTATTTATGCTGTACACATACCATATGCCCATAGACCATTTGCTATGGACATACGTGTAGAAAATACAGGGGTTTCCGTAAATATCCAAAATTTTCACAAAAATGGCCGCCATTTTGAAACGGATTGAGATAATTTAGTTCTGTTTCCAACAAAATGTTTCTTTTAACAAGACCTTTAAAATTATGTCAAATTTGCTATAGGTTCACATAAGAAAATTAGGAGATTCAAACTCATGACCTTTATTTCTGAAACAACTTGTAGATAAATCACAATGAAAATATTTAAATTGAATACTTTATATGCAAATTAGTGGGGAATAATTTTATTTGCCGTTTCTACGTTAAAACGTTCTACTGTTACAATAGGTGGACGGGTGGTCTGACTCACCCTGTATAAAGTTTATAACAATCGCAGTAGTTTTAGTGGGTAAAATAAAAGTATTAGTAGGCGCTTGCAAAAGTAATGCCGTCATAACGCCAAGCTGACATCACGCACCCGACCTACGGCAAAGGGGGAGTGGGGGGAATCTGCACAGTAGCACGCCTGATATACTTCTACCATGGGCCGGAGGGTGGCCAGGTAGTGCAGTGGCTGGCTGATCTCGACAGCTCACACTTTAGTCTCTGCTGTGTTACACTGACCTCTCGATGATGGGTGGGATGACGGTGCAGGGCCGCAGGGTGGCCAGGTAGTGCAGTGGCTGGCTGATCTCGACAGCTCACACTCTAGTGTCTGCTGTGTTACACTGACCTCTCGATGATGGGTGGGATGACAGTGCAGGGCCGCAGGGTGGCCAGGTAGTGCAGTGGCTGGCTGATCTCGACAGCTCACACTCTAGTGTCTGCTGTGTTACACTGACCTCTCGATGATGGGTGGAATGACTGTGCAGGGCCGCAGGGTGGCCGGGTACTGCAGTGGCAGGCTGATCTCGACAGCTCACACTCTAGTGTCTGCTGTGTTACACTGACCTCTCGATGATGGGTGGGATGACGGTGCAGGGCCGCAGGGTGGCCGGGTACTGCAGTGGCTGGCTGATCTCGACAGCTCACACTCTAGTGTCTGCTGTGTTACACTGACCTCTCGATGATGGGTGGGATGACGGTGCAGGGCCGCAGGGTGGCCAGGTACTGCAGTGGCAGGCTGATCTCGACAGCTCACACTCTAGTGTCTGCTGTGTTACACTGACCTCTCGATGATGGGTGGGATGACGGTGCAGGGCCGCAGAGTGGCCGGGTACTGCAGTGGCAGGCTGATCTCGACAGCTCACACTCTAGTGTCTGCTGTGTTACACTGATCTCTTCATGATGGGTGGGATGACAGTGCAGGGCCGCAGGGTGGCCGGGTACTGCAGTGGCAGGCTGATCTCGACAGCTCACACTCTAGTGTCTGCTGTGTTACACTGACCTCTCGATGATGGGTGGGATGACGGTGCAGGGCCGCAGGGTGGCCGGGTACTGCAGTGGCAGGCTGATCTCGACAGCTCACACTCTAGTGTCTGCTGTGTTACACTGATCTCTTCATGATGGGTGGGATGACAGTGCAGGGCCGCAGGGTGGCCAGGTAGTGCAGTGGCTGGCTGATCTCGACAGCTCACACTCTAGTGTCTGCTGTGTTACACTGACCTCTCGATGATGGGTGGAATGACTGTGCAGGGCCGCAGGGTGGCCGGGTACTGCAGTGGCAGGCTGATCTCGACAGCTCACACTCTAGTGTCTGCTGTGTTACACTGACATCTCGATGACGGGTGGAATGACTGTGCAGGGCTGCAGGGTGGCTGGGTACTGCAGTGGCAGGCTGATCTCGACAGCTCACACTCTAGTGTCTGCTGTGTTACACTGATCTCTTCATGATGGGTGGGATGACAGTGCAGGGCCGCAGGGTGGCCGGGTACTGCAGTGGCAGGCTGATCTCGACAGCTCACACTCTAGTGTCTGCTGTGTTACACTGACCTCTCGATGATGGGTGGGATGACGGTGCAGGGCCGCAGGGTGGCCGGGTACTGCAGTGGCAGGCTGATCTCGACAGCTCACACTCTAGTGTCTGCTGTGTTACACTGATCTCTTCATGATGGGTGGGATGACAGTGCAGGGCCGCAGGGTGGCCAGGTAGTGCAGTGGCTGGCTGATCTCGACAGCTCACACTCTAGTGTCTGCTGTGTTACACTGACCTCTCGATGATGGGTGGAATGACTGTGCAGGGCCGCAGGGTGGCCGGGAACTGCAGTGGCAGGCTGATCTCGACAGCTCACACTCTAGTGTCTGCTGTGTTACACTGACATCTCGATGACGGGTGGAATGACTGTGCAGGGCTGCAGGGTGGCTGGGTACTGCAGTGGCAGGCTGATCTCGACAGCTCACACTCTAGTGTCTGCTGTGTTACACTGACCTCTCGATGATGGGTGGGACGACTGTTCAGGGCCGCAGGGTGGCCGGGTACTGCAGTGGCAGGCTGATCTCGACAGCTCACACTTTAGTCTCTGCTGTGTTACACTGACCTCTCGATGATGGGTGGGATGACTGTGCACTGCTGCAGGGTGGCCAGGTACTGCAGTGGCAGGCTGATCTCGACAGCTCACACTCTAGTGTCTGTTGTGTTACACTGATCTCTTCATGATGGGTGGGATGACAGTGCAGGGCCGCAGGGTGGCCAGGTAGTGCAGTGGCAGGCTGATCTCGACAGCTCACACTCTAGTGTCTGCTGTGTTACACTGACCTCTCGATGATGGGTGGAATGACGGTGCAGGGCCGCAGGGTGGCCAGGTACTGCAGTGGCAGGCTGATCTCGACAGCTCACACTCTAGTGTCTGCTGTGTTACACTGACCTCTCGATGATGGGTGGGATGACAGTGCAGGGCCGCAGGGTGGCCAGGTAGTGCAGTGGCAGGCTGATCTCGACAGCTCACACTCTAGTGTCTGCTGTGTTACACTGACCTCTTGATGATGGGTGGAATGACTGTGCAGGGCCGCAGGGTGGCCAGGTACTGCAGTGGCAGGCTGATCTCGACAGCTCACACTCTAGTGTCTGCTGTGTTACACTGACCTCTCGATGATGGGTGGGATGACGGTGCAGGGCCGCAGGGTGGCCAGGTAGTGCAGTGGCTGGCTGATCTCGACAGCTCACACTCTAGTGTCTGCTGTGTTACACTGACCTCTCGATGATGGGTGGGATGACTGTGCACTGCCGCAGGGTGGCCGGGTACTGCAGTGGCAGGCTGATCTCGACAGCTCACACTCTAGTGCCTGCTGCGTTACACTGACCTCTCGATGATGGGTGGGATGACTGTGCAGGGCCGCAGGGTGGCCAGGTAGTGCAGTGGCAGGCTGATCTCGACAGCTCACACTCTAGTGTCTGCTGTGTTACACTGACCTCTCGATGATGGGTGGGATGACTGTGCACTGCCGCAGGGTGGCCGGGTACTGCAGTGGCAGGCTGATCTCGACAGCTCACACTCTAGTGCCTGCTGCGTTACACTGACCTCTCGATGATGGGTGGGATGACGGTGCAGGGCCGCAGGGTGGCCAGGTACTGCAGTGGCAGGCTGATCTCGGCTGCCACGCGGGAGTACATTGACAGTTTCACACTCGGTGCCATACTCTCCACAAACCGCGTGATGTCCTCTTCTGTCAGTCGAGCCTGCTGCGGGATACGTGGCAACCAGCATGGCTTGTGGTGCCTCTCTCTGCACATGAAAATAGTGTACTAAATGTTTAAAGCCGTATGTTTGAATAACTATCACTTTACTATCTTGATTTGCACCAGAAATATTAATTTGTATGAAAACTAGAAAAAATTTTGTAAAGTAGGAATTATAAGTAGGAATTGAGGTATATCCCTATTTTATCTTGGGAATAAGATTACTAAAGCCCTGGTTTAATATAATTTAGGGAATGATTTCATAGATCAGTTTATACATACATAAATAAATGAGCAACAGTGTCCATAAAATCCAACGGAATTTAATTTAAAATAAATTAATGATGAAAGTATGTTCTTACAAGTTTAATCTCTGGATGAAGTGGTGGGTTATTTTCCGCAGAAACTCCCTTAAACGGGTGACCCAGGCACCAACATTGGCTGGATGGAAGTAAGACTCGATCACTTTCATCATTCTTGTCAAATATATCTGTGAACTGCTCCCTCCTCCCTGCAGTTTACATTTTAAATCACCGATCATTTATTTACTAGTGATGTGATTCTAGTATAAATGTTTTGGCAAAATTATTTTAATAAAGTAGAATTCATCTGGGGCATCTTGGGATCCAGGCCCGTGCAGATAACAGGTTTTCCAGTTAAACTATCATTCCCTAAAACTTGCTAAGCTATATATAATGCATAACATTTAAGCCTTGATTGATTATTGTATAAAAATTTTAAAGACAACACTTAATGGTGATCTCATACGAAACAGGGAATACGAAACACCAGGAATATGCTTTGAATCTTTTAAAACCTTAACAAACAAAATAAACTTAATAAAGTGTGACAGACATTATTTATTGCATTTACAAGTGATTGAGTCCCAAGAAACCTTATTCATCAACAACATCCCCCCCCTAGACCTTCTGTTGTTCGTTTTTGCTACCTCCTCCCCCAGTGTTGGTGAGGAGCATTATCAAGTTCTTTATCACTCTCCCACTATCGTCCATTCCTAACACATTTCCCCAACGGCAACATAAGTAAACATTTAGGAGTTTTATTTTATGAATAAACATACGTAGTTGAAACATAAAATATATAGTAAGTAACCAATGACTGCAATTTTATCAACGCTATATCATTATAAATTTAAGTAAGTACACTAAATAATAAGAAGAGAGACAAGAGATGAAAACATTTACCAGAGTCGCAACAATCCACACAGTGATGGCTGAGTTGCTGAGCTTGTGGGCCTTGTTGACCTTCATCTTCTTGAAGTTGACAGGCAAGTTGAAGTTGCGGAGAATGCGAGTGTACATGAGAGCCATGTGGGGCTCCCAGTCTATCAGGCCTACATTGTGTGAAGCGATGCGAGACATGAGGCTCATCATGCTCTGTAACAGGAATCTCAGTTTATCTTTACATGCTACGATAGATAATACAATAAACAAATCCACGAGAGGGATTTGACATCCTGATAACTTGGTCTTTTTCAAACATTTTAAGTTCATTCTATCTTGTGTATTTTGTAACAACTTACCTCTAAAAAAATGTTTATTTTCCTGGATGCATGTTTTTTAATTGAAATCATAAAATATCAAATCTAAGATCATTTTTAAGAAATAAATGTTCAATCTATGGAAAAAATGTGTTTTCTCAATAATTGTTGGAAATTCTTTGATTTTGATTTTCAGTGTGAAATCAAAGTTAATCATTACTCAGCATTGCAAAATTCACCTGTAATTAATTCTGAGACAGCTAAACATAGGTGATATAACAGAGTTTGTCAGTCAATATGAAGTGGGCAACACATTCTTATAGCTAGAAATAACTTATCAAATGCCCAACTGGTGTATGCCCAAACTGGAATAATTAACTACTGGGGTATGACCCCATGATTTGTAATCCAACACAAAAAATTGTTATTTTAGTTCACGATTCTTAAAATGGAATAAGCTCAAAGTTGTGACTAAAAAAACAAAAAACAAACCGTTTCCCAGACAGGGGCATTGTGGCATGTTTTCCAGAGGTCCATGAATTCGTCAAACCATAGCTTATAGCCAAAGCTGGTCTCGTGTGGGAGAAATATGCTGGGCAGGAATGTATCCAACAATTCCATGCCATTCTGAATGGCTACAGTATCAAACGGACAGAGTTGCGGACGCCACAATTCCAACATCTCTTGAGTGGCTGTCGGCTCAAAGTATCTGTTAATAAACATAGATCCATCATCGTCACATATTACCGAGATATTACAAAAAAAATCTAACTGTAAATATAAACTGTTTCAAAATCTATTCAAACTGTGACTTATGGTTTTACCTTGTGGAACAATTCCACTGATCATTTATAAATTTTGCACAAACATTTAACAGCCCAACGAAAATGGCCGAAAATAATTTAATGTATTTCATCTTCATTTTTGTATCCCATAGTTTTTATCCCAAAGGCAATTTTTTCCCAAAACTAATTTATTAAAAACTGTTTAGGAGACTTGCTTTCCAATTATTATGAAAAAAGCTCCTAAATCATGTAACTATTGCATTGGTATTGGGGTATTATAGAGGAAACAACTAGCTTACCTGAAGTTGAGTAGGCCATCAGAGACACAAAACACAGGATAAGTCCCAATATTTCGGTCCGTTTAGAAACAATCTCCATCTTTCACCCTTCAGAAAGGTCCCTAAATGGACCGAAATATTGGGACTTTTCCTGTGTTTAGTGTCTCTGATGGCCTACACAACTTCAGGTAAGCCAGTTGTTTCCTCTATAATCCTATTTTAATACCTACCCTTTAAGGGCCTTCCTACAGAAAATAATTGGTATTGGGGGAAAATTGCTTTTATTAAACTGCATGATACATTATTGGATGAAGTATAATTGAATCATACTCTCAATGGGTGAAAAACATGCCAGCCTCCGAGGCAATGGGGTGGCAGGAAGGACCAAACTGGCCGCCGAACGTCGGGTCTAGATCAGTTAAGTGTCTGCGTTACCGTCTTATGTCAATATAATATGTTGAAATCTATATAAAAACATTCTAAAGAATGTATATAATTGTTCTATATTGTATAACTGTGCTATACTGTGTGTCCCAAAAGTCCCGGACCGGTTTAATATCTTTTAAAGTAAGCCAGATATCAAAACAATATTTTGCATACCTTTTAGTACTAAAAAGAACAACTTTTTGATGTATGTGTCATTTCTGCCCCTGCCCCCAAAATTGGATTTTGGGGGGTAGCCTCAAAATTTTAAATGTAAACCCCCATCGTGCGACTGCTTATTTTAAAGGGCTTGTTAAAAGAAACACAATGCCGCAAACCGGAGGTCGATATCATGCTCCAGTCCAAAATGGCGGCCATTCAAAAATTTAAAAATGCCATGCTTCAATTGAAATTGAGTATTTTCTGTGTTCAGCAATTCACATTTAAATCGAATAAGAACTACCAGAACACATATTAACTACTTAAAAGATACAAAAATAATAATTTCTTGTTGTCATCATCAAGGCTCAACCCTCCAAAATGGTTTGGGGGGGGGGGGTTTGTCCAACCAACTCCAATATCAACTCACATCGTATGACCACTCGTTTTAATATGCTGAATGAGTAAAAAAATAAACCAAAGTTTTTTTTAATAAAATTTCAAAAAAATTTGTTTTTGTGGCGAATATTTGGTACTTCATGTATGGGGGTTTTCCTAAAAGATAACGCATAGACGACCCTCCGCAAGTATCGACCTTTGCCGCTGAGCCAAAGGTCGCATCAAGGCGGGATATTTATTGGTAACTTTTTTTACTAAATTGAGTATTTTCTGTGTTCGGCAATTCACATTTAAATCGAATAAGAATCACCAGAACACATTTTAACTACTTAAAAGATACAAAAATAATAATTTCTTGTCATCATCAATGCACAACCCTCCAAAATGGTTTTGAGGGGGGGGGGGTGGGGAAACCCTACAAAATTTATAAGTTTTAGGTAACTTTTTTGAAATTTCATTAAAACAAGCTTTGGCTTATTTTTTACTCAGCAAATTAAAATGAGAGGTCATATGGTGTGAGTTGATATTGGAATCGGTTGGAAAAACCCCCACCCCCCAAAAACAGTTTTGGAGGGTTGTGCCTTGATGATGACAACAGGAAATTATTGTTTTTGTATCTTTTAAGTAGTTAAAATGTGTTCTGGTGATTCTTATTCGATTTAAATGTGAATTGCCGAATGCAGAAGATACTCAATTTTAATTGACGGACGGCATTTTTAAATATTTGAATGGCCACCATTTTGGACTGGAGCATGATATTGACCTCCGGTTTGCGGCATTGTGTTTCTTTTAACATGCCCTTTAAAATAAGCAGTCGCACGATGGGGGTTTACATTTAAAATTTTGGGCTACTCCTCCAAAATCCAATTTTGGGGGCGGGGGCAGAAATGACACATACATCAAAAAGTTATTCTTTTTAGTACTAAAAAATATGCGAAATATTGTTTTGATATCTGGCTTACTTTAAAAGATATTAAATCGGTCCGGGACTTTTGGGACACAAAGTATGATGGTTTTGGCTTGAATAAGAACAAAATGACTGGTTTTCTATAAAATAAAGAGGGATAAGTGTTTCATGACGAATTTTCAATTTCGAATTTCTGTAAGCGGTTCTTGTTGTTGAAATCAAGTAAACATTACATTTTTGGAAAGATAAAGCTCTAATAAACTAGTTATGTGTATTTTAATCAAAATATTTCATATTTCATATCTTTATTGTCATTAAATATATAAAGCACAATAGACACAAATATCGCATTGATTCAAATTGAAATTCTATGAATCGCATCGACACATCGAATCGAAACAAATTTGCTGCATCGCACACCCCTAATGTTAAGTGAAGGTAATTCAAGATTAATTTAGCCTGTATAGTTTTCTAAATTCTGTATCCCATAGAAGCAATTCTGATGAAGCAATTCTGAGTTGAACGTAAACCAGGTTTGTATATAACTGAGCTCTCTTTTAGAATATCTGATAACTACTGTGATCTCGATCCTCGACGAAGAATTATCCCAGCGACCGAGCTGAGCGATTCCAAGGCCTCAGAACACCAGCGGCATATTTCCTACGGTTCGGAGAACTAGCCTATTTGGACTTCTTTACTTCCTTTAGGAAATTTCCGTCAAAAACGTGTTAAAAAAATTATTAAAACCCATGCAATTAGTTTTCAGAATCGTAATAGCTAACATGTAAATCATCATTTCAAGCAATAAAATTTAATATAAAGTTGTATTTGTTTACTCAGTTAATTATTTGTTAAATGCCAGTTTGACTGAAACGCTGTTTGCTTGACTGGCATCGGGGTCCCACCAGATTAGACCTTACTGCCACCAAACGGTGAAAAAGATGGCATGGTTTTCGTCTCAATTTAGCATGGAAGGCACGATCCAGTTATACTTCATCTGAGGATACAGATAAAGATTATAAAATACAAAAGAAACTTACTGATTAAATATACAACAATACATTTTCTCAAAAAGTATATGTATAGGCCCTAACATATTGTTAGGATGATTATTACTAGTTTAAATAAATCTTAAACTGTAAAAAAAAGAGGTAACCCAATGCCTTTACCTAAATCGTACACATGAATCCTGCCAGAGAGCACCAGCATCTGATTTCCATCTGATCACTTTTTTTTCAAACAAAGTAATAATTGTAATCATTTTGTAGACAGAATTTAAAAACCAATAGACTAAAATATTAAATAATATTAATAAAAACTATGTTTGGTATAGGCTAGGCTTAACTAGACTATGTATACTGTAATAGTGAAATTCATTTAAGGAGGGAAATGAAGTGTTGATTACCTTAAAAACTAAAACAAACTATACAAGTTGAAATACTCACACTCTTGCAACTATGAGTAAGTCTGCTAGAGCATTTTCAGTATTTCTGCAACAAAATATAATATATTATACATCATCTAAGGTATTAGTTAGTTGATAAGTTGTATGTAAAAGTGACTTTATCCACCTACCAATTCAGAGTAACATTAATCAAAGCCTAATGATGGTGAACAAGAAAATTTTTTTTAACTACTTTTTTAGGTTACAGTAAATTCCCGATTAACCGGGGGCGGGTTGATCATAGCTTTGCAAATGTAGCTTAGCAAAACTTGCGATTGGCTGTGAAATTCGATCGCGCTTATGAATTTTGGGTTTAAGTAAACAGTGGGAGTAGCTATCTCGTTTTCTCAAGTAGTGGGAACTACTCAACCCGAGCTCTAGTAGTATTAACTACTCGAGTAATTTCTCAAAAATTGAGTACTCCCCCACCCCTAGTAAATACTATTCCTGTATCATAATGTATTGAGACTAAGAGACCTTAAAGCCTAATATAAAATAAAAATTATTTCAATTTTTGAACTGAGATGCCTACTTTATGAAAAAAGATGAACTGAACAATACATTACTTACGGAGAATATCTGACCAATCCTATGCAGGCATTACTGGAACACATCAGGCGATCATATATATCAAAGAGGGGTCGCCAAGGTAAAACAAGATCTTCTCGTGATATGAGCTCTTTCTTCCTGTTTCAAAAAATCAGAATATAAATTTCTTAATTGACTACAATAATCATCTCAGCTTTATTTTTATACTATGCTTAAAAATATAAAATATATTAATTTGGCAGTCAACATGTTAAATTTCTTTCTATATAAGTCAACTATATATATGTCCGATGTACAAGTGAATAATTCTTAATCTTAGCATTGATCTCCTCAAGTCTTTCTGCAGGTCTGAGAATGATCAAACCAAGGTAGTGCTGTCCACAGCATGGAGGACTCCATGAGTGGTGGGTCTTGCCTGGGATGGCCTAGAGTGTCATCAAGTAAAAAGAACGCGTCATTTTGAATGTCCATAGCCTGCAGGATAGGTTGGGAATGCATCTTTCTTCCTTCGTAGTTGTTAGACCGCTCCCTACTCTTTGTTTCCTCAACCCCAAGCAGGCAATGCTGGCGCTTTCAATCCTTCAAATACTAACATCTAACAATTACTTGAATTGAAAGAAGAACATTATTTTCAGGAAAAAGTTCTTCCAGTCCTTCTAAATAACATTTAAAATTAAATTCATTTCAGCTGAAAGAGCACAAAACTGTTGCTACTTGCACTTTTGGAAAACAGATTGGCTAGTCAAAAGATAATGAGCTGGTTAGCTTTTTCCCATGACTTGGCCCTCGATTAAAATTACTGTAAGACCAAACTTTTCAATTAATAGGCTAAACTATGCAACTTAAGGTCAACAACTATGTAGGCCTAGGCCTAATGTAAAACTTAAGTAAAACACTTTACAGTCAGTCAAGACTTACCGCAAAGGTTTGCGGTAAGTCTTACACATTACAAATAGGTAATATGTAAGACTGCTCATAGGTGAAATTTCTCCAATATCAACTGTTTACTTACTTCAGTAACCATGTCAAACAAGTTGAGAACCGAAAAATCAAATTTGGCTCCAGATTTGGAATAGTTAACATCTCGTACATTAATTTGATGAATAAAATATGATCTTCCTTGGAGAATTTTAAACCAAACATCTGGATGTACCTAGAGACAAAATTAAATTAGGCCTAACTAAACTTAATTTAAATTAGATCATTGGTAAAGGACTCTAGGTCATATTAGGATTATTTAGGAAGGACAGCAGGCTTACCTTAATGAAGATTATTCAAGTTGAAAGAGTACACTAATATTTGAAACTCTCTTTAAATATTAGTGTACTCTTTCAACTTGAATAATCTTCATTCAGGTAAGCCTGCTATCCTTCCTAAATAATCTTAATTTAAATTAGGTAATTCAAAGCCTAGTTACAGAAAACTAGTACATGGTACTTTGCATTTAATACCTGGTTAACACATTTGCTGCCACAATTATGAGGAATTTTTATCCACATAGACCAGTGATGCATATGTGCGACGAATCGTTTCTATAGATCAGCTACACATATATATTTGTGTCAGCTGGTCACATTAAAACAGGCTGTCGATGCACACTGCATTTAACACCTGGTTAACACGTTCGCTACCACAATTATGTCAAATTTTCAACCACATAGACCAGCAATGAATAAGTGCGGCAAATCGTTTCTCATGGTAGACCACCAACAATATTTTTGCCAGCTAGTCACATTGAAATAGAGACTGTCAACACACACTTGCGTTGATGTTCCATTTTCATTTAACAGCTTATTTCTAAACAACAGCCTATTTTAAAGCCCTGATCTCTTCGCATCAGTCCAGAGGGATATCTTCCGCACATGTGCGTTGCTTGGTCAGAGGGGTTATGACAACTGATTACATCTAACAACATTTGGCAAAACTGTTGTTTACGTGGTTTTTTCTGCGGCAGCTGGATGACTTTAACAACTTTAGCTCTGTAGACCTATCGATGTTACACTGGCAACAAGTCAGCAACAGAGAATGTAGTGGGTATTTAAATGATGACATCACTTCCACAGCTGATGTAGCCAACATGGCTGCCACATCACATTCATCCTAACCTCAAAACTTCAATTTCCCGCCTTTTCAATGATTAAAAACTAATATAATTAATTATTTCTACCCAATTTTGTTTATTGACCCAAGACCAACTCTTATTGTTGATATAAATCTAATTAGGTTTTGAAGGTATATTTTACTATCCCCTCCTGGCATCTCTCAGTAAATTTGCTTCATGAGCGCATGCATCGCACGAGCCCCGCCGACTGGCGTCTGATCGTGACGTCACAAACGGACACCACTGAGCAGCGCCTCCACGAGTGAATACGCTTCGAAAGGCACTGCCGACTAGTGTACGATGTGTCGTCACACCGGAACAGCTGTCAGCCAGCCTTAACGAATGTGTCTACCGCCGTGTTGTGTTTTATTACGATGTTTAATTTGTAACCTAGTGTACGTTGTTTAAAAACATAACAACCCTTTTAATGGATTCGGAACACAACTCAATAAAAGGGGTTCTTGCTAGGAGTTAAAAATTACCAAAACGGCTAGCGCAGCATTATCAAAGTGCCTTTTAGGGGTTGTATCACTATAGTGCGGTGTTTTCAAGCATCTCCAACAGGTTTTATATCATCTTTAGGGTATAGTCATCATCCTCTAAGAAGGGTTTGCACAGACACTTAGCACAAGGGGTTGTTGCTGAGGGTTAAAAACTACCAAGACGACTATCATATTGATATATAATAACGCCTTTTAAGAGATGTATCTCCTAGTGCGGGTTTTTTAAGCATCTCCTATAGTTTTAATAATCTTTAGGGCATATTTAACATTCCCTATGATGGGTTTACACTGAATACTAGGGGTGGTTGCTGGAAGTTACATATTACCATGAAGACTAGCGCAATATTAATCAAAATGCTATTAGGAGTTGTATCTCTAAAGTGTGCTTTGTCCAAGCATCCCCTATAGGTTTTATATAATCTCTAGGGTATTGTTAACATCAAAATAAAAATCGAAATCTTTATTGCCGTAACAATTTGTACATTGCATAGCATCGTCATGGTTTTAATTACTAATATTATATCAAGATGGCTACAACGTCAGTCTTTAGGCCTATATCACAGAAAGTTATACTATAGCGTTTCAATGTCATAACTAAAACATATTATACTGGAACATTTGACAACATAAATTGCTCACTTAACAACTCACAGGGATGACTAGAAAATAGACTATAAATTCAATAACAAATGTTAGAAACTATAAATGAATAAAAACTACAACATTGAATTAAACTCACGGGGATGACTAAATCCTTCAGGGCATCCCCTGGGTCATCATAGATTTAATTTCGTAAGGCGATTCTTTGCGTCAAAATTGTGGGCGTTTGGCAAGTCGTAGAAAGATGGGAGAGGGCTCAAATTAAAGGTCTTTATTCCGTGATGGCGGGAATAATACAGAAATTGCTTGAAATTCACCAGAAAACGAGAGATAAAGTAATATATCTGCCATTTAAAAAGCATTGGGATCCAAAAACATCTTTGTTTTCATTAAACGTGTGTTGCTTATACTTTATTTAAAACCACATGCTAGACATTGATATGGTATATTTAAAATCCAGCTATAAATATGAAGGTTGAACTAACTATAACAAATAATGATTTTTAACTTTAAATTTTCTGATATTACAATTTAGGGACCTCAATATGCTCACAATTTGAAAAAAACATGAGGGATTACATACATCTGTTATGTTAATATTATGACAAGTATTAGCAGCTGATGATGTTTTATATCCAAGTGTTTTGTAACATTAACACAATCGATACACGCAGACTATACTTACAGAGAAGACTTGATCGTACTATAACAAATAACGGTTTTTACCTTTAAATTTTTTGATTTTACAATTTTGGGACCTCACAATTTGCTCACAATGCTCACAATTTGAAAAAAAACATGAGGGATTACACAGGACTGGATTTACATATGGGCTTAAAGGGCTATAGCCCAGGGTGGCAGAATTTGGAGGGCGGCAAATTTTAGAGGAAAGAAAAAATTAAAAAAGTGCAAACAAAATAATTTATTTTGCACTGACATTAGAACTTTTAAAATATTTTTTTTGTCACAAGTACTCCCGAAAACAGATCGCGGGATTCCGAGACGCGATCGAGTTTGCCCGCGAATTGTCAGCCGTCAGCTCTGGGGTAGTGGCGTTCAAAGCGGATGGCGGTATCGTTTGAAGTTGCTGCAACCGCCGGGGGGGGGGGGGGGGGCCGTCAGGTGAGCTAGCTGGGTTGCTACCCCTTCCCGACCAACCACGCGCCGGTCCTGTTCAGTTGAGTTCAGTCTAGTTTTAGTGCAATTTGACAAGCTTGACGTGAACGCCTCGTGTACCTTGCGGCGCTGCTAGGTACGATACTAGAAAGATTAAAAGAGACAGTGCGGTAAAGGCCCGATTACAACAGGTGGGTTGCTCGCGCGGGTGATCACGTGTTTGGTAGCGGCTTGCAGTAGCGCTGCAGAAACAACAATGTGTTAGTGTCTGTATCAGCGACGAATTTAGTGTTCGCACTAAGCGATTGGTCGCGGCTTCCTCGCAACACCTGATCGCCCGAGCGAGCAACCCGCCTGACAGGCTAACGGTACGTCCTGAGTGCACACCGGTTCCGATTCCGATTCAGTTTCAGATTATCGGCGCCTGTTTAGGCTGAATCAGATTTTTTGTAGATGGCCATAGTGGAGGCTTGAAAGGCTTCGCCGACTCAGCGAGCAGGCACTAGAGTTGCCAATGTTGTGTACATTATTTCACCATTGATTGTAAAGCTAATGTAATAAATAATTAGTTTAATAAATGTCATTAATAACTTTACACGGCATATTGGTAATTTAGGAAGCCTCAGAGGAAAAGATCGGGGAGTGGTAAAAAAAAACACTAAGCAATTAATTGTTTTATAATGGTAAACGGCAGCAAAGCAAGCTTAACAACAAATATAATTTATGCTCGCAACTTCGACTTAGTCAGGATTTAATTTGTGTACTTTATCTTAAGAATTTCTAGTCCGTGGAAATCGACAAAAAATATATTGAGATAGTGCGACGAGCAGATAAGGAAACAACAATGGGTTTACAAAAAATTGGAGGCGCGTATTAGGAATATTTTAACTCTCATGTTAGCTGACTGATATAATAACCTATCATTTCAAATTTGACCTTTAGTTCCTGTGACTTAAATCAGACCATTATACTTTCTAATAAGTTTCAATAAGCTGTTTTATTTGTAAGAAAATTCTTAGGCCTACAGTCATTGAACATAAAAGAAGTATTGTATGAATGATCTTGCACAAATAGGTTGTTTCACTAACCTTCAACGCCGAGCTCCAATGAAATTTCTTTCCAACATTTATCTACTGTATCTCTGTTTGAATGTTTGAATATTCTATGAGTATTTAATCCTAGATTGGTGGGTTTCTTAAAATATGAGAGATTATAGCTGGTAAATCCATTAAACTGCTGAATTAGTTAGATTTCAAAATTAAATGTTGCTACACATTAAAAATGGCGGCTGGAGCAATCGGAAACTGGAATCCGCAACCGGAATGAATAATACATTCCGGTGAGCAGGCACCTGCGCGCAAGCTCTGCTTCCGGCTGCCACAATGGCCACTTCCGTTAAAATACAAGTGTCATTCCTGTCGCCGAAAATCTGAATTTGAGTCGGAATCGGAACCAGCGTGCACTCAGGACGTACCGTAAGGAGTGAATGAATGAGACAGACTTGCCGCGCGGCTTGCTAAAAGTCAAGGAAAGAAATCCCTCTTTTCAGCTAGCACTCTTTTGCTTTGCGGAGTCTGCCCAAAATTTCGTTTTGATGGAAATGAAATGGGCTGCAACACAAGGCGTGTGTTCGTCGGGGGGGGGGGGGGGGGGGGGGGCGGCAAAATCTGGATAGCCCGGGGGCGGCAAATTTCCAAATCCGCCTCTGGGATTACATATATCTGTTTTGTTAATATTATGACATGTATTAATACATGTCATAATACAAAAAAAGAGATGTATCTCCTACATCCTTTTAAGAGATGTATCTCCTAGTACGGGTTTTTCAAGCATCTCCTATAGGTTTTAATAATCTTTAGGGCATATTTAACATTCCCTATGATGGGTTTACACTGAATACTAGGGGTGATTGCTGTTTTGTATGCTGTTTTATATCCAAGTGTTTTGTAATATTAACACAATCGACAAGCGCAGACTATACTTACAGAGAAGACTTATAATTTTTAAGGCCTACAGCTCTGGCAGTTTTATGTGCAGTCGGAAATGGTCACAGTTTTGACCAAGCAACATCAGAGTGTGCTTCTGTAACAGCGATTGAGTGCAACATCAAGTTTAAATTTCATCTTATTAAAAGGGTTCACCTTTAAATTTTGCCAATAAAAGTACATTTAATCTTTAGTCTACCAAACTAAGTTGTATTTACTCATGGGCAAACTATAAAAACGTATGGGACGAAAGGTAAAATCAATGTATGTCCTAGGTGTTTACTAAGCTGGTGGTCTCCAAACCTAACTCCCGTATGGAGTGGCGCCAACAAGGATCGTGGAAGCGTCAAGGGGAGTCCATTTTCTGATTTCATCCTTAACTGCTTGCCTATTGTAGCCTCGATCGAAGGTTTCCATAATAAACACCCTTAACTGTCAAATATATTCTTTTGAACCAGCTGGATGCTACATACGAGCTTGATGATGTCAAAATTTGTTTACATTTTTGTGTTAAAAGTTACGACTTTCCTGGGGAAAAAATCTGTGGTTAATCTTTAGAACTTCTTCAAACGAGCCTCATGTTCATGTGTTGAATTGTAAACAAAGTGAGCTGGGTTAGTTTTAAGGTAGACGGATAGCGCCACTGTTCCAAAGATTCAGCCCTATACCATTGACTTTAGTCAATGCAAATACTATAATGAAGTACTCTAATGCCCTTTCTTAAAATTCTGAGACGTACTAGCAAATCTCACAAATACCTTTAACATTACACTTAAAATCTGTCAAACTGTTTCAGAGTTGTAAGTGTATAGAAAACCCATTGCGCATCAATATATCGTTTACTAATATCTTGCATTAAATGTTCAGTATTTGAATTTTAATTTTAGGGGCTTTTGCCCCTACAAGCCACTAGTCATATATTTGATTTCGTAAGGCGATTCTTTGCGTCAAAATTGTGGGCGATTGGGAAGTCGTAGAAAGGTGGGAGAGGGCTCAAATTAAAGGTCTCTATTCCTTGATGGCGGGAAAAATACTGAATTAGCTTGAAGCTTACTAGAAAATGAGAAATAACGTAAAATATCTGCCATTTAAAAAGCATTGGGAGCTGCTTTATTTACATAAAACATGTGATATGGTTATTTTATTTTAAACCATGTTCTAGATATTATCATATGGTAGATCTAAAAGCCAGTTTATAAAGGTAGATCTTACTATATGAAATAAGAATTGTTTAATTTAAATTTTCCCTTATTAGGGGCTTATGCCCCTACAAGCCACTAGTCATATATTTAATTTCATTAGGCATTTCTTTGCGTCAAAATTGTGGCGCCTGGCAAGTCGTAGAAAGATGGGAGAGGGCTCAAATTAAAGGTCTCTATTCTGTGATGGCAGGAAAAATACAGAAATTGCTGGAAATTCACCAGAAAACGAGAAATAACTTAAAATATCTGCCATTTAAAAGCATTAGGGTCTAAAAATGTCTGCTTTGTTTACATTAAAACATGTGGTGATGATGCTTTATTCAAAGCCATATATGGTTTTTTTTTTTAAAGGCATCTATCTCTGTTCAATGTACTATGACAAATAAATATTTGAACTTTAAGATTTTCAGACTATATTAACGGGTTTGAGTATATATTTATAATTTAAAATTATAAAGAGTTAAGGGCGTTTGTTTCGTTTATGTTATAACGATGCCGATTTAATGCCAAATGATTGATATTAATATGTAAGCGAAATTTTTGCGCCGAAATTGTGGGCGCTTGGCAAATTGCAGGATAATGGGAGAGGACTCAAATAGAAGGTCTTAATGCCAGGGACTCGGGAAAAACACTTAAATTTATAAAAGTTTACAAGAAAATAAGATATAACGTTAAATATCTGCCATTTAAAAATCATTGTGATCTAAAAACGTCTGCATTGTTTACATTAAAACATGTCTTGCTTAAACTTTATTTAAAACCACATGCTCGATGCATGTTGATATATGGTTTATTTAGAATCCAGCAAAATAGGTTGAACATACTATAACACATAGTGATGTAAAATTCCCGGGAATTTAAAATTAAGGAAATATTTCAGGGAAATATTCCCAAAATTCATAAATTCCCGGGAATTTATGGAAATTTATATTGAACACCCAGAATAACTAAACATACCTTTTTTGTAATTCTAACATGGAAACACTTTATATAGCAGTTTTATATAAAATAATGACTAGGATAAAGAAAACAAAAGTGGTGTAATTTTATAAAATAAGGTGTATATTATACCATGTGTCCCAATAGTCCCACTTCCCCAGTTATTTTTTTATTAAAAAATATAAAAGTATAATATTCAGGGAATGTTTATATGATCAAAAAAAGAAGTTTTTGGTGTATGTAAATTTTCACCCCCTCCCCCACAAAAGGGGTAGTCTGGGGATAAGCCGAAATATTTAAATGTAAACCCCTATCGAGTTTTGCATAATTTTAAAGACCATAATCAAAGAAACTGAATGGCCCAAACTAGAAGTCTCTACGTCAGTCTTATCAAAAGTTATGGCAGTTCAAAGTTTTAATTTTTTCAAAATCAACGAAAATAACATTTTTTTAGAATGGCCAGACCTTACACCTCTCGATTTTTTCTTTTGGGGCTTTATTAAAATCAAAATTTATGACACAAAACCCGCTAAGTTCGATGAATTAAAAGCGCGGATTGAACGAGCATGCCAGCTAGTTACACCAGAAATATTTGCAAATGTGACACAGGCAGGGCCGTACTCAGACCGGGATAGCCGGTACAATTTTACCGGGGCCCGGGGTCAAGGGGGGGCCCGGGGCGGGTCGAAGGGGGGCCCGGGGGGTCGCAATTGGCCTCCGAAATAGTGGAAAGCCCCCGACAAGGCCCGGGGAAAAAAAAAAAGGTCACCACTTTTGCCGAGCCGGAAATTAGCTACGGTTTTGAGTGGAACAGGTGCAGTACTAGACATGAGGTGCCCGGCCGGCTTAATATCTTTACCGGGGCCCGCCGCAGCTGGGTACAGCCCTGGACACAGGCATTTGAGTCCAGTCTTTACTTCTGCCTGGAAGTGAATGGTGGACATTTTGAGCAGTTAATCTAAATTTAATTGTGGTATTTTTCCTCTTTTTTCAAATGAATAATCATTATTTCGTCAATATTTACGTAAGTATGGATTTCATTTGATTTGCAAAAAATTAAAACTTTGAACTGCCATAACTTTTGATAGGATTGACAGAGAGACCTCTAGTTTGTGCCTTCTTTTTCTTTGGTTATGACCTTTAAAATTATGTATAATTCAATAGGGGTATACGTCTTAAATATTTCGACTTACCCCCAATCTACCCATTATGGAAGGAAAGGGGCGAATATTTACATACACCAAAAACTTCCTTCTTTCATCATATAAACATTCCCTGAATATTATATGTACTTTTATCTCTAATAGTAAACAAAAATAACGGGGGGGGGGGGGGGTGCGGGACTTTATTGGCAAAATTAAGCTCATCACAGAAGAACTGCCTTTTAGTATTTGTTTTAGTATTACTTTGAGAAAGGCCAAAGCCAAACACATTTTTTTCCTAGAGTTAATTTGTAATAAATAAGCCTGAGGCTCTTATATTTCATATACTGTAAGCTGGTTACATTTTTACATTATTGTGAATTATTTTTATGTATGTTGTGGCTATTTAAAATGAGATTGGTCAGTTGGTCTGAGGACCTGATTACTTGAGGTTTTTCCCTTTGAAAGTATGAAAATAAATACAAATGAAATCATCATAGGCATAGGAAAGAATATTTCTTTCCAAATATGATGTTAGCTGAGTGTTATTTGAATGATAATGATAAATTTTTACCATTTAAAAAGATTTTTATAAATTCCCATAAATTCCCACTTTTTGACAAAATTTCCGGGCATGGGAAATATTCCCATTTTATGAGTTCCTTCCCACTGGGAATATTTCCGACCCACATCACTAATAACACATGACGGTTTTTTTCGTTTTTATATTTTAGGGACCCTAACTTTAAAAAGCAAGAGGAATTAAATACGACTGTTACTTTTAAATTGTATTTATCATGTAGTAGTAGCTGATGCTGATTCAAAGCCAAGTGATTTGTAACATTTACACAATCGAACAAGCGCAGGCTACAGGTAAAGAGAAGACTTCATTCATCATTTTTAAGGCCCAGCAAAAGATTTTTATAAATTCCCATAAATTCCCACTTTTTGACAAAATTTCCGGGCATGGGAAATATTCCCATTTTATGAGTTCCTTCCCACTGGGAATATTTCCGACCCACATCACTAATAACACATGACGGTTTTTTTCGTTTTTATATTTTAGGGACCCTAACTTTAAAAAGCAAGAGGAATTAAATACGACTGTTACTTTTAAATTGTATTTATCATGTAGTAGTAGCTGATGCTGATTCAAAGCCAAGTGATTTGTAACATTTACACAATCGAACAAGCGCAGGCTACAGGTAAAGAGAAGACTTCATTCATCATTTTTAAGGCCCAGCTCTACCAGTTTTATGTGCGGACAGAAATGGTCATAGTTTTGACCTAGGAACAACAGAATCTGCTGCACTGCTGGCCTTGAAATTTGGCCAATCAAAAAAATATTTTATGTTGAATCTACCAAGACAAAGTAGGCTAGTATGTACTCACGGGCAACCATAAAAAAGTGTTGAACGTAGGGTAAAATCCTCAATATTAACTATTTATTTACCAAGCTCGTGGTCTCCAAACCTAACTTCCTTATGAAGTAAAGTCAAAGGCTCCAGACGACTCCGCACGTTGGAGTGTGGAGTCGTCAACGGGAGATCATTTTCTGATTTTATCCTTATTTAATTGCTTATTGGGTAAAATGTTGCCTCAATCGGAGATTTCCATAATAACTACCCTTTAACTATCCAATATGTTCATTTAAACCAGGTAGAGGCTACACACGAAATTTGTGTGTTATGTCACGACTTTATTTGGGAAATAAATTAAGTGCTGCAGTCTGTGGTTAACCATAAGAATTTCTTCAAACCATTTCCATATGTTTAATTATAAACAAAGTGAACTGAGTTTGTTTTGAGAACGACAGATAGTGCCACTGTTCCAGAAAATTCAGTCCTTTGCTATACTGAAGTAACGCCCTTTCTTAAAATTCTGATACGTACTAGCAAATGTTAAAATTTCTTAAAAATTATACTTTAAACGTTTGACTGCGTCAAACTGCTACCGAGTTGTGAGTGTGAAGAAAACATTAAATATCCAGCATTTGTATGTTATTTTTAAGGGTTTTTGTCCCTACAAGCCACTAGTTCCATATGAAATCAACCAATAAAAAATTATTTTTGGACCTCACCCCTTTTGATTTTTATGATTTTTGGTACACTTATTGTATCCATAAAACAGACCAAAAATACTAAGTTTCTAATTTTTTTAATGAATGGTTTTTAAGTTATAGCCGTTCAAAAATGTAAAAAAAAAATTTGTGATGTTTTGAAACATTTAAAATTATCTAATTCAAAAACTATAAGACCTAGAGAGCTCAAATTTGCGTCATTTTCTTCAGTCTTTAATGGGCTTTTACCTGATATACAACATGAATATATTCTAGAAACTTTCATTTTTTCCAAAAAAGTAAAAAAAAACTTTAAAAGTAAAGTAAAAAAGTAAAGTAAAAATCTTAAAAACACACCTTTTAATTTTTTTAACAGACATATGTTCATTGTATACTTTCAGACTACTTGTATACCGAGTTTCATGATGGAATACTAATGGAATCCATTTAATTAAAATAAAACCCTAATATCGTGCAAGCCAAATTTAGTGAAAAGCCAGGTTAGTGCCCAAATAATATGGATGGAAATACCAGCAACACCAAACTTACTTATTAATGCCACATGTAAATGTGCACTTGATACCTTCTCTGTGTGTTTAAATACTAATGACAAAAAAATTGTAAATATGAATAGGTAATTAGAGAATAAGTTAAATTTATGTTTATCTATACTTATTTAATATGCTAGGGGTTTTTTTGTGATCATTACTCCTCCTAAAGTTCTGGGCAGAATTTAATAATTTAGGTGTCATTGGAAAGAGCTTGGCGTGAAGTTTTGCAGGAAATAAAATTTAAAAAGGTTTAACTAAAGGGAAGAGCCCTAGACGCCCTTAAAGTTTCATATTACTCCATAAGATTTAAAATGGGAAGAGAAATTTCAAATAAAGCAGCTGATTGGAGCAAACAAAGTTTTTCAGCAAAGCCATATGTTGTTAATGGAATTGAAACCATTGCATGTAGACATAGCCAAGAAATGGCCATGATATAAGAGCAGGAGGCATTTCAGTTTATGGAAGATGTAAATAAATAAACTATTATCCTAATACATACTTAGAGTCAGAATTCAGTTGTTAAAAAATTTATTTTGAATCACAAGTATGAAGATCTTTATATTCACATATGTTTAATGTTTATATTCCTAGGAATAATACTAAAAGAAAAAATAAATTTTTATGTATAGGGCCTACATTCTATAAATATAAATAAAAGAATACCCCCATTGCAGCAGACCTGCATACTCAGCAAATTTCAAATGCAAAACAACATATTTCAATCCAACATACCAAGATTCAACATGTTTTTGAAAGCTCCATAAGAATAACATGGGGAATGAGTATGCAGGTTTGCTGCTACGGGTATATTAAAACTGGGTGGTTTTAATTCAATATTTAGTTGATCTGAACTAGAAGAAGCCATTTACCAAGTTTTATCAAGATATGTTGAGAAATAATCGAAGATATAGAATTTTCTTTATTTCCCATAAGGTTAACATTGGGACAACGTACTGTGTTTACCACTTTCAATATCTCGGAAACCAATGGACATAGAGCAGTGATTCAAAGTACTAAATTGTTTGTTTTTTTTTTAGCTGAATTCAAAAATGCTAGCAAAAATTGGATAATTTTTAATTTTCTATGCAAAAAACTCAAAAAACCCATTTTTGGGGGGTTTACCCCCCTTTACCCCCCCTTCCGATGATCCGATCGGGCTGGTTCACGAACTCGTCCGAGTGATTAGCACTTTACACGTCTGTACCAAATTTGATTAAGATCGGACCATATTTACGGCCGCTATTGTGTTAACAGACATATATATATATATATATATAGATATATATATATATAGATATATATAAATACCCCAGTTGCAGCAGACCTGCATACTCAGCGAATTTCAAATGCAAAACAACATATTTTAATCCAACATAGCTAGATTTGACATGTTTTTGTAAGCTCCATAAGAATAACATGGGGAATGGGTATGCAGGTTTGCTGCTACAGGTATGTTTAAACTGGTTGGTTTTAATTTAATATTTAGTAGATCTCAACTAGAAGAAGCCTTTTACCAAGTTTTATCAAGATATGTTGAGAAATAAGCGAGATATAGAATTTTACTTATTTCCCATAAGGTTAAAATTGAGACAACGTACTGTGTTTACCACTTTCAATATCTCGGTAACCAATGGACATAGAGCAGTGATTCAAGATACTAAATTGTTTGTTTTTTTGATTTGAATTCATTGGTGCCAACAAATATTTGATAATTTTATTTTTTTATGTGAAAAGCTCAAAAAACCCATTTTTGGGGGGGTTTATCCCCCTTTACCCCCCCTTCCGGTGGTCCGATCGGGCTGGTTCACGAACTCGTCCGAGTGATTACCACTTTACACGTCTGTACCAAATTTCATTAAGATCGGACTATATTTACGGCCGCTATCGTGTTAACAGACATATATATATCTAGATATATATATAGATATATATATCTAGATATATAGATATATATATATTTATATATTTATATAAAAAATCGAACGAATGGTGTTTTTTGCTTCTGGGGACCCCAAAATGAAAAGTTAACATGGTCTTAGACTTAGTAGTGCGTGGAACAAGTGTAAAAATCTTTCATTTCCTGAAACCAGCACCATAATTTGGGAATTGACTAAATACATATAAAAGAGTGAAAATCAGCCGGGAGCCAAGCTTGAAAATATTTACGTCACGGGTAGTGACGTCATCAATATGGCCGCTCAGCCAACTCAATAATGTCACATATCTCGGAAACCACTCAACCAATTTTGACGTGAGACATCTTATTTGAAAGGTCTAATCATTATCTATAATAAAGTTATTACACTTGCAGCGGTAAAATCAGCGGTTTTTAGGTAAATTGCAAAATATTAATTTTTTATAAATATTTGTATTATGATGTATTTAAATTAAAATTAATAATAAAATATCCCCGTTGCAGCAGACCTGCATACTCAGCGAATTTCAAATGCTTAAATAAATCATTGAGACGGAGCCACGAATAAGTAACATCTATGTAAATCCCAAAATGAGAATACAACAATTTTCTCCATAAGAATAACATGGGAAATGAGTATGCAGGTTTGCTGCCAGGGGGATGTAAAATTGAGAGATTTTTTGCCACAATCCAGTAGACATCAACTACATGAAGCCATTTACAAAGTTTCATTCAGATATGTTGAGAAATAAGCGAGATATATAATTGTATTTATTTCCTATAAGGTTATCACAGTATGTTGTCCCAATGTTAACCTTATAGGAAATAAAAAAATTCTATACCTCGCTTATTTCTCAACATATCTGAATGACACTTTGTAAATGGCTTCATCTAGTTTATTTCTACTGGATTGTGGCAAAAATCTCTCAATTTTATATTCCCCTGGCAGCAAACCTGCATACTCATTTCCCATGTTATTCTTATGGAGAAAATTGTTGTCTTCTCATTTTGGGATTTACGTAGATTTTACTTATTGTGGCCCCGTCTCAATGATTTATTTAAGCATTTGAAATTCGCTGAGTATGCAGGTCTGCTGCAACGGGGATATTTTATTATTAATTTTAATTTAAATACATCATAATACAAATATTTATAAAAAATTAATATTTTGCAAATTACTCAAAAACCGCTGATTTCACCGCTTAAAGTGTAATAACCTTTATTATAGATAATGATTAGACCTTTCAAATAAGATGTCTCACGTCAAAATTGGTTTAGTGGTTTCCGAGATATGTGACATTATTGAGTTGGTTGAGCGGCCATATTGATGACGTCACTACCCGTGACGTAAATATTTTCAAGCTTGCCTCCCGGCTGATTTTCATTCTTTTATATGTATTTAGTCAATTCCCAAAGTATGGTGCTGGTTTCAGGAAGTGAAAGATTTATAGGTATTATGTTGTTTGTTCCATGCACTATAGGTCTTACCATGAGTACTACCGTAATAGCTTATTCCTTTGAGGAAATTCGCTAAAATTCAAACGAATAGTGTTTTTTGCTTCTGGGGGCCCCAAAATGAAAAGTTAACATGGTCTCGGGCTTAGGTCTTACCATGAGACCTACGGTAATAGCTTATTCCTTTAAGGAAATTCGCTAAAAAGAAGCAGACTTAACATTCATTATGAGTATATTTATTTATTGAACCATTTTAGTTTGGTTTGGGACTAAGACGGATCACGTGCTACTTAGGTCATGATTTGCATAAATTCCTACCATGAGTCGAGAGTGGCGCTGACGCATGAACCACTGGAGACCACAACCTTCGCGATCACCATGGCACAAGTACACTGTAGCTGCGGCAGGGCAAAGCCTAGCCAGCGCAAAAATGAACTCGGCCTAAACGTTACACAGTTGTCATAAAAACGTAAAAAAGGCACCAAATTTAATTGCAGTTCATAAAATTTTCCGGGGGTGGGACCTGGATAAAACTGTTGGGAGGTTTTTCATACCCTCCCGGCCACCCGGTGAGCTATAGCTGCGGTACATTTTTTGTTAGAAATTAAGCCCTGGGTATAGCTCAGGGTCAGTCCATTGCAAAAGTTGGAATTTACCTTCCCTCCTCAGTACTTTCTCATGGAGTACTGTAATGTGTCGGCAGGTTAAGCCAACTCTTTTGAGGGGCTCATAATATTCGTAGAAGGAAACACTAATGAAACATGGACATCTCCTTAAAGATGATTGAGTATTCACAAGAAATTTAGTTTAAAAAAGCTTTTGTAAAAAGTTCCAGTATAACAGGAAGTTGAACAGTATGAATAATAAAATTGTTCTAGAATACTGTACCATAATTATTTTTTTTTTAAATCAATACATAACAATTGCTCGATTTCGAGCAACGGGTTTACTAGTTTATAGTTAACTTAGGAAGCCCTCCACGCTTATCCATCATAACTTATTGCATGTTTACACCAAATACGAAATGGTGGGGAGAAAGAAAGCTAAAAAAATTCCTTAAAACTTAAGAATACAACTTTTTTATTCACCCTAATTTAAAGTGAACACAAATAGGATACTGTATTTACTACCAAATATTGCATTGGATTGTATGGAAATGATGGATTGATGAAAATGGCTTTGTTATTAGACGATTTCCAGAAATTGGTAGGTATTGATGTGTGGAGTTTGTATCCTCAATTGTTTTTGATTCATCAAAATCTTGGAAAAATTTCTTTTCAGCCTAATTTTAGTCTTCAAGTGTGCAGTATTCAAAGTCTATTCCAGAAATATGCTCAAAAGTAAACTCATATAGCTGCTTAAGGTGTTAGAATTTGATCAGTGTATGGCCTTTGCAGGCTAGCTTTGGAAACTAGTCTTATGACTGTGCACTATTAGGCCTATTATTAGCGAATTTCCTTAAAGGAATAAGCTATTACGGTAGTACTCATGGTAAGACCTTAGTCCGAGACCATGTTAACTTTTCATTTTGGGGCCCCCATAAGCAAAAAACACCATTCGTTAGAATTTATATATATATATATATATATATATATATATATCTATTTAAAGACCGTGACCATGGGCTAAAGCTTCGAAACATGTTGGTCTAATTAAATAATTTTAAAACAGGGTACTGTGTTCTGAAATGTTAAAAATAATAATATTAGTAGCCCTCATACATTTAACCTTATTGATAATATATATCTATATATCTATATATATATATATATATATCTATATATATATGTCTGTTAACACGATAGCGGCCGTAAACATGGTCCGATCTTAATGAAATTTGGTACAGACGTGTAAAGTGGTAATCACTTGGACAAGTTCGTGAACCAGCCCGATTGGACCACCGGAAGGGGGGGTAAGGGGGGATAAACCCCCCCAAAAATGGGTTTTTTGAGTTTTTCACATAGAAAAATAAAATTTATCAAATTTTTGTTGGCATCTTTGAATTCAGCTCAAAAAAACAAACAATTTAGATTTTGAATCACTGCTCTATGTCTATTGGTTACCGAGATATTGAAAGTGGTTAACACAGTACGTTGCCTCAATGTTAACCTTATAGGAAATTAGTAAAATTCTATATCTCGCTTATTTCTCAACATATCTTGATAAAACTTGGTAAATGGCTTCTTCTAGTTCAGATATACTAAATATTGAATTAAAACCAACCAGTTTAAACATACCTGTAGCAGCAAACCTGCATACTCATCCCCCATGTTATTCTTAAGGAGCTTACCAAACATTGTCAAATCTCGCTATGTTGGATTAAAATATGTTATTTTGCATTTGAAATTTGCTGAGTATGCAGGTCTGCTGCAACGGTGGTATTTTGATTATCATCATAAACATTATTATAAAGAATTTAATATATTGTGAGGTTGGCATTCTAGTAACATAATGTAAAATCAAAGCCGTAGCCAGGAAATTTTTTCGGGGGGGGGGGGGGTTCGGACAGGGCCGGCGGCCGAATTTCAGGCTCGGCAAAAGTGGTGACCTTTTATTTTTTGTTTTTACTCGCGTGTGTGCTTTCCGCCGTCTTTATCATCATTTTGGACCCTTTTCAACTGTTTCCGGGCCCCTCTAGGTTTCCTCGAGGGATTTTTGGGGGGGGGGTTTCGACTATTTCGGAGGGGGGTTCTGACCCCCTATTGGCTACGGCCTTGGATAAAATTAACCATTTGATTTGATACATTACCATACAATACAATCACTGCGATATTTGGTAAGTAAATACAGTAGCCTACCCTATTTGTGTTCACTTTAAATTAGGGTGAATAAAAAAGTTGTATTCTTAAGTTTTTAAGGATTTTTTTTAGCTTTCTTTCTCCCCACCATTTCATCTTCTATCTTCTATCTATACCTATAAAAGGCAAAGCCCTCACTCACTCACTCACTCATTCACTCACTCACTCATCACTAATTCTCCAACTTCCCAATAACACAGAAGGCTGAAATTTGGTACACTGTTTCTTTATGCATTAACTAGGAAAACTAAGTAGTTTTCATCCTGATCTGACCCTCGGACTCCGCCACAGACCCTCATAAAGATCCCATACTATCCTTATGGCAGAATATAAATTGATGAAATGTTTATATTTAAATAAACAGATGTGAAAAAGCAAGAAATTTATTAGAATGTCAAACCAGCTGTCAGGAACAGAACATGAAATAAATCACTGACTAGAGATACTTATATGACCTTTCTTCCCTGTAACAGCTGTTATTGAAAGAGCTAATTTAAACCATTTATTTTATCTACATCATTAGAAAATATATTTTGCCTTCGTCTTTTAGCGAATTTAATTGATGGAATTATTACCATAGGTCTCATGACAAAACCTAAGCCCGAGACCATGATAACTTTTCATTTTGGAGCTCCCAGAAGCAAAAAACACTATTCAAACTATATTTAAAGCTGAAAACACAGTACAATGTCCCTGTAGAAAAATTCTATATCTCGGTTATTATTCAACATATCTTGATAAAATTTGGTATGTGGCTTTTTCGGTTCAGATTCACCTGATATTGTTTTAACCCTTTTAAGGCCGACGGCCGTAATAGGCCCCCGTGGTAAAAAGTATGTTCAAGGCCGGCGGCCGTAATAGGCTCCCGTGGCAAAAACTATGTTCGCGGCCGACGGCCGTAATAGGCACCCGTCCACTTTTCCCCGTTTACTGGCTGGTTGTGTTTTCCAAAGGCCACTAAACTTGATATTCCCTTGTAGAGGGACACCTGGGCTTCATGAATAATGGCAAATACTGCCATTTTAGCCTTAATTTCCTTGTTGTCTGTATAGATTTTCATGTCATTATCGTCTGCTGGCCATGTGATGATTTTGTTGCTGTTTAATTTTCGTGTTTTGTTGGTTATGTGATGAGGTTATAGTTTTAATCGACCAAATATCATTTATTAAATGAGTTGTGTGTGCTTAACTTGTATTTTCAATGACGAATGAGCAAAAGAAGTCGAGATAAATGACCTGTAAGCGAAATCACCCTCCTGTATGCAAATAACATGGCATCAGCCATTTAGGCCTAAAATAGTGAAGTGTCAATTTTTACATTATCCCTTATAGTTCTGTTATTAATTAAGGTAGGTACTTAAAAATTGGCATACTTCCTGTAAATAAGTTGTACTTTGCAGTTATAAATGGTTTTTGGATGTAAAACAAAGTTATATATTTTTTATATGCCGTCAAAGTGGAAAAATATCAATTAGCTCATTAAAATTTTCTTACATACATCTGTAAACAAAATTTCTTTCTGATAATTTCATAATATATTCTAATGCATTTTAAAGCCCATTTAATTAGGAACAATTTAAAAAAAGAATTATGAGTATCTGATAAAAATTGTGGAAGTTATAGCCCTTTAACTAAAACTATGCACAGCACATAAGAAATGGCTTGGCCTTTTTCGCAAGTACCACAGTTTGGGAGCTGGCCTTTTTCGCAAGTACCACAATTTGGGAGCTGGCCTTAAAAGTGTTAAAACCACCAAATTTTCGCATGACTGTTGCAGTAGACCTGCATATATACTCATTCCCCATGTTATTCTTATAGAAAAAATAAAATAAGGTCATGCACATAGTCTGTAGGTCTGCTGCAACGGGGGTATTTTTATATTCAAGAAAGACCCTAAAAATCTTAGAATTTTTTTGGCATTAAATCAAGGCAATTCCTACGTTTTATGTACATGTGCTTTCATGAAACAGAAAACAGCTTTAGGATTCTCTAAGTAAGCAAGGTCTGCTGCGACAGAGATATTTATATTCCTGCTAAATGGCCACTTTATACCATGCATGCGAGCAGATTCAACGATATTGGGCATAAGCCTACCCAGGGCAGTGGCACCCTTGAGACCTTTATCGGCGGGGCGCTGAATCTGCTCACATGTACAGTGCAGGGAGGCCAAATAGAAATACCTCCTGCAGGGGGCAGCAATAGAATAGCTCAGTCGCAGCAGACCTGCGGACTTAGAGGATTCCTGGACACATCTTTCTGGTTAACGAAAGTTCCATCTTCTTTATACCACTGACCTATCACTGCACAGCCCAAACTACTTGACTTAGAACCTTGGATCTTTGCATGAACGATCTTAAGGGCGTAAGCATCAAAGCATCCGCTAAGAACGGTTTTTTAATTCAAAGTTTTAAGGGGTTTTGGCGGGGTCAAAGTTTATAAATTTTCCTTCGCAAGTGGAATGGATGAGCTTTTGTTTAATTTTCAATGTTCATTCAACTAGCAGGTGGTTCAGCTTCACACATGGATACGATTTTACAGCTGATTTATAATTTGGTTACTTTCCTAATGGTTTTATGGTTGTTTTGTTGATTTTTTAGGTGATATGTACTGTATAAAAGTTGAATTTAGTTTAGTTAGTTAAATTAAAGTCGTCATTAGTTTTTATAACTAATCTGTTTAATCATAAACTCAGTATGTGGCCCTATCTTCATTTAGGCAGCGAGAGTTACAGTTTTTATCATGAGCAAGGCCACGGGCACCTGCTAGTATTAGTATAAACATGCGATAAGTTTTGATGGATAAGTGTGGAGGGCTTCCTAAGTTAACTATAAATAAATATAAATTTAACTTATTCTCTAAATTACCTATTCATATTTACAATTTTTTTTGTCATTTAAACGCGCAGAGAAGGTATCAAGTACACATTTATAAGTAAGTTTGGTGTTGTTGGTATTTCCATCCATATTATATGGGCATCAACCTGGCTTTTCACTAAATTCGGCTTGCACGATAGGCCTATTAGGGTTTTATTTTAATTTTAAATGGATTCCATTAGTATTCCATTATGAAACTTGGTATACAAGTAGTCGGAAAGTATACAACGAACATATATTTTTGTTAAAAAAATTAAAGGGGTGTTTTTAAGATTTCAAAATGTTTTTAATTTTTTGGAAAAAATGAAAGTTTCTAGAATATATGCAAGTTGTATATCAGGTAAAAGCCCATTAAAAACTGAAGAAAATGACACAAATTTGAGCTCTCTAGGTCTTATAGTTTTTGAATGAGAACATTTTAAATGTTTCAAAACATCACAAAAATTGTTTTTTACATTTTTGAACGGCTACAACTTAAAAACCACTCATTAAAAAATTGGAAATTTTGTATTTTTGGTCTGTTTTATGGTTACAATAAGTGTACTAAAAATTATCAAAATCTGAAATGGTAAGGTTCAGGGCACTGGTTGATTTGACATGGAATGACCTTGTATGAAGGGTTTGCAAGGAGACTAAATACAAGGGGTTGTTGCTGGGGGTTAAATATTACCATGATGACTAGAACACTGTATTGAAAGAAATCCCTTTTACGGGTCGTATCAGATATGAAGGGTTTTTCAAGCATCCCCTGTAGGTTTTGTATAATCTTTAGGGCATAGTTAACATCCCCTATGATGGGTTTACACTGAATACTAGGGGTTGTTGCTGGAAGTTACATATATTACCATGAAGACTACCGTATTAATCAAAATGCTATTTGTATCTCTAAAGTGTGCTTTGTCCAAGCATCCCCTATAGGTTTTATATAATCTCTAAGGTATTGTTAACTTCCCCTATGAAGGGTTTGCAAGGAGACTAAAAACAAGGGGTTGTTGCTTGGGGTTTTTTAAGATTACCATGACGACTAGCACAGTATTAACCAAAATGCTTATTGGGGGTTGTATCTCTATAGAGTGTTTTATAACCCTAGAGATTATATAAAACCTGTAGGGGATGCTTGGATAAAGCACACTTTACGTTTCAATGGCAGCATATTGTCATACCTATACATACCTAAAATGGCCTTAATGAATCAGTTTCTATACAGTAGGCCTACTTACTTCTGCAGACGTAAACACCATACTGTACATCCCGGTTTCAACTCTTTCAGTAAGACACATTTTCCTAACTGACCTTTGATATCTTTTAACATTTCCTGAGATTCGTCATCCAATTGATCAGAGTAAGGCAAGAGTTTGTTAAATGGGTTTTCTTTTTGAGGCCTGAATCCCAATTTCTTCTTACGAGCCTCCAAGTAATCTTCATTAATTTCTTCCATTTCTCCTAAAAAAGAATGTGATGATCCAATTACTTCAGTGCATATGCCTAAAGATTCCATCTCAATTTCTGTTCTACCACAAGACGTGCAACCTATGCCTAGAAAAACACTTTTATGTTTCTTTAAAAGAACGAATCATGTCAGAAAGGCAGTACGTGTTGTATTTCTAAAACAATTAAAAGCTCAAAGTTGAGGTCCTCTGCAGTTATTACTGTACACAGTATTGCCAGTCACATAACACAACCAATTTTGAAAGTTTATTGGTTATCATGATTGACAACAATCCGTTTGTCTTTATGTCAAAGACTGACGAAGTTACATCAAATCTTGCTGAGTAGACGTTTATACCAACCGAAGAAAGTAAATAATAATATAAATACAAATATACAGTAATTTGTTTTAAATCTGTAGGCGTTTGCATAACTATAATTATTAAGGCACAATGAGACGATTTTGAAAATTAAACTATAGTATAGATAAAAATTATAAGGAAAAAAATTCTTCATCCATGGGTAAAACGTCACGAAATGTGCACTGTTAGCTATATTCATACTGTACAATATTTACTCGTTGCGTTGGCAAAATTAACCTAAGAGCTTTTTTGATAAGTTTTAGAAGTGGAATTTGGCGTCTGATTGAGGCTTATGGTTTATGTTTATTGTTTAAATTAGGAATAATGAAATACGATGCAACTGCGAATGTGGTTTGGTTTCGGGATTATGACAAGAAATCGTGTACCTATTCATTACCTAAAACAACCGTGAAAAAACTAAGATTTTAAGAAATGATTTCTGATTTTGTGATATTTTCCTATCAGTTTTATTGGTTTATTTTATTTTAATAAACCAACAATACCAGCCGGTCTATATAACTATAGTAATTCGACTCGTGTGTAGGCTAAGTAGTTTTTTAATTGAACTCATAAATTGATTAAAATGGATAATTTGAACAATTCACAATTAATCCCACGCGATATTTGTTATCAGACTATTAGGCTACTCGTAGTTTAGTTAATTAATCCACGGTGAGTTATCTTAAGTATCTTCACCGTTGTCTCTTGACACTGCTAGGCCAACAACGAGCAACAATGAAAATGGATCAGAGACAGGAAGGAAAATTCAAAGTTGTATTTGTTCGCCATGGTGAAAGTGAATGGACAAAACAAAATTTATTTTGTGGCTGGTATGATGCACCACTCAGTGATAAAGGTACCTACTAACATTAGGAATATTATAACTTCACATTGACTTACAGTAGACTCCCTATAGCCTAGTTCGGACACTTTGGGACCAGATCCTTGTCTGCACTAAAAAAAGTCTGAAACATCCAGAGGCCTATCGAAAGTGCTAAAAATAAAATAAATAGCATGTCTTTATGCAAAATAAATCATCTGGTGCAAAAAATAACGTTATTTTCAGTATTTACTGTACTATATTTATTTTTTTATTTGGATTTTTGAGGACGTTTGCCATCACTGATTAGTAAACAACAAGTTTCATGACGTTTCGGGATCTGGAATCTGATCCCGTCTGCAGGTGGAACAAAACCTAGAACATAGCAAGATTAGTAACACATGGCCAGGATAACCTGGACAAAAACTGGAGCTAAAACAGAGAACTGTAAAAGCAGTCACAAAAACACTATGCTGAAACACTGTGACTGCTTTTACAGTTCTTTTAAAACCTGGATAAAAACACAGCTAAAACGGAGAACAGTTCTCTGTTTTAGCTGTGTTTTTGTCCAGGTTTTCCTGGCTATGTGTTTACTAATCTTGTTATGTTCTAGGTTTTGTTCCACCTGAAGACGGGATCAGATTCCAGATCCCGAAACGGTCGTGAAACGTGTTTTGATTAATCAGTGATGGCAAATGTCCGCAAAAATCCAAATAATAATATAAAATCACCATCACCAACAATTAATTTCAAACAAAGAATGTACTATGTTTGTTTTGAGGCAGACTTAACAAACAACATGTTTTCTGTCTATTACTGCCATGAGAAACCTGCCCGCGGGAAAACTTTTGACGTCGACTAATTTCCGAGAATCTGTCCAAATCTTTGATTCTGGACAAGAGGGTGTCTACTGTAATAATTTGTTCGTATTCCATTTAATTTTTTTTAGAAGAAACAATGGTTTATAACTTATTTAAGTTGATCAGACTTCTCCTTTTTAATGACAAGGCCCGTTGTCACGACGAGTTCTTGGAACACCCATTTGTCCAGTTTTTTTGTTATTTGGGTACTTTGGTGATATATGGAGGCCACCCTTGAACAGCGCGCTGCGGCAGATAAGTTAGCAGCCATACCATGACAAAATGAGCCTCAGTGTCAAAATTATTTTTGCTAATTTAACAGACATTTTTAAAAGTTAAATATCTTAAGTTTCATTAACTGAAAGAGTTACCGGTAGTTATTTTTAAAAGTTAAATATCTTAAGTTTCATTAACTGAAAGAGTTAGTTATTTTGATATTTTATTTCTTTCATCGGTTTCTTCTTTTTTCTTTTCTTTTTTCGGTTTTTTTATTAGGATAGGGCCTCCCAAGGCTTTTACAGTAACTCCGCAAATGCTCCCCTTAAGTTATATTTTTTGTAAGTTAATTCAAGTTTTTTGATGTAACGGAAATTTCTATGCAATATAGAAGTGTTAACAAATCAAGTTGTTATATTTTTTATCTCCATAACTCATTATCTTGGGAAATATACATGGTTTTTTCACACACGTAACACCCGTTACTATTACTGTAACACCCGTTACCAGAAATATTTGCTCATAAATCTGAGAATAATGTTTGGATTAAATATTTTTATACATCAATTTAAAGCCTGGAATTTAAAATTGTTATGTAATTTTTTTTAAATTCTACCTTATTTCAATTCACAGAGTTTTGAAGAGAATCACTGACACCTCAAATAGCAGGGTCATTTACTGTAACACCCGTTACCCTATTTTTTGCACTATTTTTCATCGTTATTTTGCTAGTAACAATCTTACTCTATGATACTCTAAAAGAGTTAGATATTAAGTATCCTCAGGCATGATTGATACATAAAAAAAAATTCTTGATTTTTACTTGAATTTTTTGTTGTCTGGTGTAACACCCGTTACTCGTGGAATGGCTGTTAGATTAGGTTACAATAAATATGTAAGAGGGACTTTCCTCTTTTCATTACAAATCGAACGATACCAGATGATACATTTAGATACATTAGTTGAAATGGCGACCTACCCAGGTAGGTATTTTAAGCCAAGTACGAATGACAGATGAGTGGAGGATGATTGTGGCGCGATCTTGTAGTCTTGTTACCGACTAAGGCCGACATATTCCTTAGACAGGACTGTTAATTAATAGCCCAACAGTCAATGGCAACTAAAGGACCTACATTTTAACGTGGGATCCGAACCACGATTTCGCCTCGGTTAACAATTTACGTTATTCATACTTTCGCCCGCCGAATCCCGTTGACAATTGATGCACGTTCTCCGGTCAACGACCTGACCTTGGCCTACTTGGAGAGTATTTTTAGTATGACTCATCTGGCGTTGTTCGATTCATTAACGAAATGGGGAAAGTCCTACTAACATATTTATGATAACCTAACCTGCTATAACCGCCATAGCGCACTGTGTAAGGGTGGAGATCGGGTGTGGCCGCTGCGACGGCAGCGACACGTTTAACTCAATCCTCACCGACATCACTGTCTTCTGGGAGGTAGAACACAAAAACCGCACATCATGATTGTGTCACATTTTGAAACCAGCCTAAAAAGTATGTTCGATTTAAAGTATGTTAAATTAAAAAAGTCATTTAAAAGTATGTTAAATTAAAAAAGTCATTTAAAAGTATGTTAAATTAAAAAAGTCATTTAAAAGTAGGCTATGTTCTTTTTGATTATAAAATTATTTTTTTGGGGCCCAGTAAAAAAGTCTTTCAGCAAATACCTTAGGCCTAGTGGCCTCTGTATGGTACCAAAGTACCATTATTTGCACCAATAATACTCATTTTATATGTACAACAATTTTTAGCTTAAATTAATCTTAAAATAACCCTTTCTTTGAGTCTTTTCATTCTCTCTCGTGGCTTTTATATATTTAAAACAATTTTATATTTAGCAATTTTCACGAGAATCGTCAGGCCAAATCCAGGATTGCTCGTCAAGACCGGGCAATTTCACGATTCGTGCAGGCTTATTACTCTACATTCTATAAATATGTAGAATCCTATGATTTTTTAACATAAAAATATTTCAGAGTAATTTTCTCTGTAGGGCCTATTCATCATAGAGTTATTTATTCCCTGGGCTATTGTTTACTGATTTGTGAGTAACTTGAGTTATTTAATGAAGAATTAACACAAAAAGGATTTTTTTACCTCACCACCTTAGAATTTCATGGAATTTTTATCAAGGTTTAGGTACTTTAAGTAGACTTAAAAAATATCAATTTTTTCAAAATCTGTCAATTGGATTGGGATTTATAGCTAGCCTATGTTGAACCAACTTGGAAAAATCATGACTTAAAGTTATTAATGATTAGTCCAACTCAAAAAACTCCAAGCCTACAACACAATCCAATAAAAATAAATTTTTTGTCTTGGCTTGGTTCTTGATTCGCTGGATTATATCTTAACCCTTTGAAACCCAAATTATGATGCACCGAGAAAAAAAAATGTTCCTATTTTTCTTTTATTTAGGGTCTAAATAACACATTAAAACTGTTTTTTCAAATTTTCCCTCACAGGTTAAAAAAAATTTTTTTTGTTGCTTAAAAGCAACTACGGGCCCTTGTGGTTATATCGGGCTAGACCCTAATGCCAATGTCCCCTATGTCCCCCACTTAGAACACGTTGTCATCAGGTATTAATAAAAACCGTTCTATTTCATTTTCGTCCAAATATTCTTGGTCCATTGTGAAGTTTCATGTCCTATACAAAATGGCCAAAAACATGTAATTAACACAAAATATTAGCTGTAAATGAATTTAATATTAGCATGGGGTTATATGGAGAAACTGAATTAAACTAGTGAAATTTAATGTCACATCCGCCCATAGTTGCTTTTTGGCAACACGGCGATTTTCTCACATAAATTATGGAAACACTCGCTTAAATTACTAAAACTTATTAGAAACATAAACTAGAATAACTGAGGATTGATAAGATATTTTTTCTCACAATACGAAATGTCTAGAACTATAGTAAAAAATGGCTTGAAAAAGCACAAACTTACAACTAACCTCCAAACCATGTGGTCGGTCTGAAGAAAATTCTCTAATGCAAAGACAACTGGACTAAGCTCCCATCTAGTGGCTGTTTTCTGAACTAAAGGGTGTTGACAAAAGGCAACTGTGGGCTTTTGAGGTTCAAACAAAATAATTTTAGAGAAAAATCGACAGAAACATGGTGTTGCCAAAAGGCAACACTGGGCGCTAAAGGGTTATAACTTAAAACTAAATGGAAGAACATGAACCTAAATACAGCGTTAATCGGGTGGTCTGTCAACTTGTTAGAAAAAAAAAACAAAATTCTTTACAAACACGTATATTATCAATTTATAAGTTGTACAGGGTGTTTTTTTAAAACACAACCCTTTTTAAGATTGAATAGTGCACATATAAATATGAAATGAGTATTGTTTTATTGATCTTTACATTTTATACAACCTATTATTTAAGTGTAATCACATTTAGTTTACATTACGTGCTAAACAGTCCGCCATTGGCATTTGTACAAAGTTATGTTCTTTCCATCAAATTCCCAAACACGTGTTGCAAGGTACCTCTTTGAATTTCTTTCATTAAATTTGTTGTTTGTTTTGAGGTGCTGAATATCCTGTGAATTTTTTCGTAGGCCTTAATTTTTATGTATCCCCAAATCAAATAATATCGTGGGGTCAAATCTGGGGATCTGGGGGGAAATAATCTTTCACCGATAAAATAAAGTTTTGGGCTGCGTTTTTAATATGTGTGCCTTTAAGCACGATAACTTGCATAAAAGTAGTATTATTCTACAAAAACAATTCACAAGACATTCCAAGCACCTAATAAACATAACAAATTTAATGCAAGAAATTCAAAGAGGCACCTTGCAACAAATGTTCGGGAATTTGATAGAGAGAGCATAACTTTATACAAATGCCAATGAGGGGCTGTTTGAGCACATAATGTAAACTAAATGTGATCAAACTTAAATAATAGGTTGTATAAAATGTAAATATCAATAAAACAATACTAATTATATATTTATACGTATTATTCAATTTTAAAAATGGGTTGCTTTTTAAAAAAAACACCCTGAATATTATTTCTCATACTTTTATTTTTACTTTCTTAAGAACAATATTCTTGTGGGCCTAATAACAATTCAATTTCATGTGTTCTTTTCCTGGATGTAAATAAAAAAACGTCTTACAACACATAAAAGATATTTACACCTATACTGTATTTACATACAAGATGGTAAATAAGCTTATACAAATACCATACAAATATATTGTTCTTTTCCTAACATGACATTGCTGTTTAAATGCAATTAATAAAATTCAAATTCCCCTTAGCATGTTTTATTTAGGGTAAGTAAGGAAATTAGATAGGTAATTCAACAGATGTGGCGGTTCCAAAAGATACTTGTGAAACTCCTAAAACGGCAAATCTCTTAGAATCAAGCAGTCTGCATCTTCTCCCGGGACGAGGTTCACTTTGCTGGCCCAGCCATGTTTGAAAATCAATAGTTCAAACATACCACGATTTAATACTCAATTAGTACTAACTAGTACTCAAATACTACATTTAGTACTCAAAGGATTACCGAGTTATTAACAATAGTATGATGCCAGGCCAGGGAAATGCTAGCTTGGCCATGTCAGGAAACGCGGATTTCAACGGTGCCACGATTTAATACACAATTAGTACTATTTAGTACCTAAGTATTAGATTTAGTACCCCAACCATTACCGAGTTATAAGCCATAACGTATTATAGGGGCCGGAAATGCCAACCCGGCTATGTAAGAAAATGCGCATTTCGACGGTGCCACAATTTAATACTCAATTTGTACTATTCAGTACCCAAGTATTAGATTTGGTACTCCAACCATTAACGAGTTATAAGCCATAACGTATTATAGTGGCCGGAAATGCAAACCCGGCTATGTAAGAAAATGCGGATTTCGACGGTGCCCACGATTTAATACTTAATTAGTACTATTTAGTACCCAAGTATTAGATTTATTACTCCAACCATAACTGAGTTATTAGCGATAATGTATTATAAGGGCCGGAAATGCCAACTCGGCCATGTAAGAAAATGCGGATTTCGACGGTGCCACGATTTAATACTCAATTAGTACCATTTAGTAACCAGGTATTAGATTTAGTACTCCAACCATTACCGAGTTATAAGCCATAACGTATTATGGGGGCCGGAAATGCCAACCCGGCTATGTAAGAGAATGTGGATTTCGACGGTGCCACGATTTAATACTTAATTAATACTATTTAGTACCCAAGTATTAGATTTGGTACTCCAACCATTACGGAGTTATTGGCCATAACGTATGGTAGGGGCCGTAAATGCCAGTCTGGCCATGTAAGAAAATGGGTATTTCGACGGTGCCCCCGATTTAATACTCAATTAGTACTATTTAGAAGCCAAGTATTTGATTTAGTACTTCAACCATTACCAAGTTATCAGCTGAGTTATTATTGGCACCGTTGAAATCCGCATTTTCTTACATAGGGTTGGCATTTCCGGCCCTTATAATACGTTATGGCTTATAACTCGGTAATGGTTGGAGTACTAAATCTAATACTTGGGTACTAAATAGTACTAATTGAGTATTAAATCATGGCACCGTCGAAATCCGCATTTTCTTACATAGCCGGGTTGGCCTTTCCGGCCCCCATCATATGTTATGGCTTATAACTCGGTAATGGTTGGAGCAACTTGGTAAATACTTGGGTAATAAATAGTACTAATTGAGTATTAAATCGTGGCACTGTCAAAATCCGCATTTTCTTACATGGCCGGGTTGGCATTTTTGGCCCTTATAATACGTTATGGCTAATAACTCGGTAATGGTTGGAGTACAAAATCTAATACTTGGGTACTAAATAGTACTAATTGAGTATTTAAATCGTGGCACCGTCGAAATCCGCATTTTCTTACATGGCCGGGTTGGCATTTCCGGCCCTTATAATACGTTGTGGCTAATAACTCGGTAATGGTTGGAGTAATAAATCTAATACTTGGGTACTAAATAGTACTAATTGAGTATTAAGTCGGGGCACCGTCAAAATCCGCATTTTCTTACGTAGCCGGGTTGGCATTTCCGGCCCCTAAAATACGTTATGGCTTATAACTCGGTAATAGTTGGAGTACTAAATCTCATACTTGGGTACTAAATAGTACTAATTGAGTATTAACTCGTGGCACCGTCGAAATCCACATTTCCTTATATAGCCGGGTTGACATTTCCTATAATTTTCTATAATATGTTATGGCTTATAACTCAGTAATGGTTGGAGTACTAAATCTAATACTTGGGTACTAAATAGTACTAATTGAGTATTAAATTGTGGCACCGTCGAAATCCGCATTTTCTTATATAGCCGGGTTGACATTTCCGGCCCCCTAAAATACGTTATGGCTTATAACTCGGTAATGGTTGGAGTACTAAATCTCATACTTGGGTACTAAATAGTACTAATTGAGTATTAAATCGTGGCACCGTCGAAATCCACATTTTCTTATATAGCCGGGTTGGCATTTCCGGCCCCTATAATATGTTATGGCTTATAACTCGGTAATGGTTGGAGTACTAAATCTAATACTTTGGTACTAAATAGTAATAATTGAGTATTAAATCGTGGCACCCTTGAAATCTCCTTTTTCTGACATGGCCGGGCTAGCATTTCCCTGGCCCAGCATCATACTATTGTTAATAACTCGGTAATGCTTGGAGTACTAAATCTAGTATTCGGGTACTAGTTAGTACTAATTGAGTATCAAATCGTTGTATGTTTGAAATATTGATTTTCAAACATGGCCGGGCCAGCGAAATGGGACGTCGTGGCGCTGGAGAACCTCTCGTGTTGGCGACGTCTGTGGACTCAATGCCTTCTCGTCACCCCCTTTCCTTTACCCCAGGGTGCTCCCCCCACTTACTTTTCATTGTTTTGAATATCTTTGTTTGTTTCTAGTTTAACTAGTTTCAACCTGCCTTAAGATAATGACTGCTGACTCATGAGCAAATTATTGGACAAAATTACCAGAAATTAAGCTTACAGAATTATTATGTAAGATTAACTGTTGCTGGGATTACTAAAATTAAATATCGTAGATACAGACAAATGTGAAATATCAGGAAAAAAACCTAAAACCAACAAGACACAACTTTTTTGAACTGTGATTGTGACTCAATTATTTAAGGTCGAAAGCTGAAACAAGTGTCATGTTTCATTTTTTTTTCATGTTCTTATACCAACAATAATGAAAATTGAAGGTCAGAAGGAACTTCTTTTTCATAAATCTACGATAAAAATTTTGATTTTGAATAGCCTAACTCAAAATGCTGCCCTTCTAAAATTTGGGAAAAAAATCCTACAAGATATTTGTTTCGTTTTCAGTTTTGGCAGGGGTTAATTTCACTCGGAGCACAGTTCCGGTACTTTTTACGATACCAGGGCTCACCGGAGCGCGGTTTCTCAACTCACCGGTACGGCTCCGGACCCTTTTTCTGGCCAAGTAATTCAATACTGTTTAAAAAACGATTTTATAAAAGTGTACAACTCTTTCTAACTTGGGAATCCTCTAACTCAATATTACAACTCTATTTTTCTTTACATAGTTTCACGCAAGGTAATAGATGGTAGTTTTTTAACCTCCATTCTGGATACTGATCACTTGATAAACTCGAGATAGGCTTTTAGCAAGTGAGGTAGAAGTTTACTATCTTCAATCAAGGGCAAATCCAATCCAGGCCAATACAAACGTGTAATGGGTGCGTTCGGCATTACCGTACTCATTTTTACGTCGATCTTATAAGGCCAAATAGTTCGTCAATGTTTGGACAAATCAGGTGCGCCCTTGTTCGACAGTAGTGAATTCCCACCATGAGTCATCGTGAGTGGCGCTAAACACACGTATAATGCGCTGGAGATCACAACCTTCACGACCACAATGGCACAAGTACACTCTAGCCGCGGCAGGGTAAAACCTAGCTAGCGCGAAAGTGAACAAGGCCTAATTGTTAAACTGTGATCATAAACATTAAAATGCATCAAATTTAATCGCAATTCAAAAAAAATTCCAGGGGAGGGCCCCTGGACCCCCCTTTCTGCAAGGGGGTTTTCCATACCCTCCCGGCCACTCGTTGTGCCATAGCTCCGGTACTTTTTTCTTTACAAATTAAGCCCTGAGTTTTGGTAAGTTTTGTAATGAGCGCTTAATGGGAACGCATAATAATCTATCTTTAAAAAAAGCTTTACATTTGTCTCAAGAGAAATTATGTCGAAGTAATATGGGATTTTAGCGAATTTCTCCTATAGGGAAGAAGCTATTACCGTAGGTCTCATGGTAAGACCTAAGTCCGAGACCATGATAACTTTTCGTTTTGGGGCCCCCAGAAGCAAAAAACACCATTTGTTTGAATTTTAGCGAATTTCCCCTATAGGGAAGAAGCTATTATTACCGTAGGTCTCATGGTAAGACCTAAGTCTGAGACCATGATAACTTTTCGTTTTGGAGCCCCCAGAAGTAAAAACACCATTCGTTCGAATATATATATATGTGTGTGTGTCTGTAAGCACGATAGCGCTCGCAAATATGGTCCGATCGGAATGAAATTTGGCACAGATGTGTAAAGTCGTAATTTTTCAGACGAGTTCGAAAACCAGCCCAATCGGACCACTGGAAGGGGGAGTAAAGGGGGGTAAACCCTCCAAAAATGGGTTTTTTTGGGTTTTTCACATAGAAAAATAAAAATAATCCAATTTTGTTTGGCACCATTGAATTCAGCTCGAAAATATAAACAATTTAGTATGCAGAATCATTGCTCTATGTCCATTGGTTACCGAGATATTGAAAGTGGTAAACACAGTACGTTGTCCCTATGTTATCCGTATGGGAAATAAGTAATTTTCTATATCTCGCTTATTTCACAACATATCTTAATAAAACTTGGTTTGTGGCTTCATTTAGATGAGATCTAATGCATTTTAGTCTAAAATCCCCGATATTTCCATTTTGATGGCAGCAAACCTGCATACTCATTTCCTATGTTATCCTTATGGGAAATAAAAAAATTCTATATCTTCCTTATTTCTGAACAAATCTTGATAAAACTTTATATGCAGCTTCATTTAGTTGAAAGATACTGGATTATGGCCTAAAATACCCTATTTTTACATTTTCATGGCAGCAAACCTGCATAGGCTACTCATCTCCATGTTAACCTTTTAGGTAATACCTCCGTTGCAGCAGACCTGCATACTCAGTGAATTTCAAACGCAAAACAACATATTTTAATCCAACATAGCGAGATTTGACATGTTTTTCGTAAGCTCCATAAGAATAACATGGGGAATGAGTATGCAGGTTTGCTGCTACAGGTATTTTTAAACTGGTTGGTTTTAATTCAATATTTAGTAGATTTGAACTAGAAGAAGCCATTTACCAAGTTTTATCAAGATATGTTGAGAAATAAGCGAGATATAGAATTTTACTTATTTCCCATAAGGTTAACATTGAGACAACGTACTGTGTTTACCACTTTCAATATCTCGGTAACCAATGGGCATAGAGCGGTGATTCAAAATACTAAATTGTTCGTTTTTTTTAGCTGAATTCATAGGTGCCAACAAATATTTGATAAATTTTATTTTTCTATGTAAAAAACTCAAAAAACCCATTTTTGGGGGAGTTTATCCCCCTTTACCCCCCCTTCCAGTGGTCCGATCGGGCTGGTTCACGAACTCGTCCAAGTGATTATCACTTTACACGTTTGTACCAAATTTCATGATGATCGGACCATATTTACGGCCGCTATCGTGTTCACCCCCCCCCCCCCCTATGTTTGGAGGGGATATATCGGGATATATCCCCCCCAAAATTTTTGGGGATTTTGAAATTTTTTGGGAAGAATAATATCTTGTTCATAATGAAGTGGTGGTATCACTAAACTTGCTGTAAAACAGAGAAAACTCTACAAGAATTACTCACTAAACTTTTATAAGGTTTTTAAATAGTTAAAGTCTTTTGTTTTAAAGATAATTGATTGGGATGGGGATTGAATATTGGGTTATTAGGGTATTTTTACCTATTGCGGTTATCGTAAGTAATTGGCAGGAGTAGGCCTACGGCAAGCAAGCAAAAACTCCTGATAACAACAGTGGTAATTAATGGTGTCCGCTATCTAGCCGCCATCGCCATTGTCGTCACATGTGGTAAAAGACCCAACATACCTATGTATTACGTGAAATATTCATGGTAAAAAAATCACGTGATTATAGCTTTGCAGTTGCGTTCTGGGACTTGAGAAACACTGCACAAGTGAGAAAACGGCATTTTCTAATTCTATTCAACAACCTCGGTCGGATAAAGTAGGATCCGCATACTTCAGGTCTGGAAGGTCCCAGGCGTGCAATATGTGAGATATAGTTTTTACTTTGAAATTAACAGAAAAAAATTCTTTTTTACCAAGGTTAACAACGTATAATTCTTGAATACTTTCTCATTTGTCCTTTAGTGTTAGGCCTAATACATAAATATTCTATTTTTTATTGTAAAAAAATAATTTTTCTAAAATTCCAATGTAATCTAAAATTTTCAAAAATCTAATCTGCGAGCAGCCACAAATTAATTCAAATTTCGGGAGTTATTCTGTTTGTTGTTATGCCTCTAGATTGCCTAAAAACGCAAATTTTCAGATGTAATTCATGAAAATTTCCCGGGGGAGGTCCCCGGACCCCCCTCCTGCTGGGGGGTATTCCATACCCCCCGGCCCCCTGGTGCATCCCCCCAAAAAATAAATCCTGCGTACGCCCCTGTGCTACAGTGTTTTCAAGGAAAAAATGGCATTCATGAAGGTCGAAAACTTGAAAAGAATTTATGTTTAGAGGAAAAGAAAAAGTTTTGGCCTACTGTAAAAAGATTTTACCCCCATTGCAGCAGACCTGCATATTTAGCGAATTTCAAATTTAAAAGAGCCTATTTCAAACCAACATAGCGATATTTGACATGTTTTTGTAAGCTCCACAAGAATAATACGAGGTATGAGTTTGCAGATTTGCTGCAACAGGTATGTTGTAACTGGATGGTTTTAATACAATATTTAATAAATCTGAACTAGAAGAAGATCCAAAATGTGCAATCACAAACATGATAAAAACTAAACCATACACCATAAAAAACTGACTGCAGGTCAGTGGCAAACGACAAAAAAGATATAAATTTGTAATCTGTGTCATTAAGGACGAATCAAAACATAGCAAGAGCATATGCTATGCCCCCCCAAAGAGATCCTATCTCTCCTTGGTTGTTTGTTGGTCTCAATAAACATACCAAGTTTTATTGAAATATTTCGAGGAATGAGCGAGATATAGAATTTTATTTATTTCCCCTTAGAATTTTATTTATTTCCCTTTAGGATAGCATTGGGACAACGTACTGTGTTTCCCACTTTCAATATCTCGGTAACCAGTGTACTTAGAGCAGTGATTCAAATACTAAATTGTTTGTTTTTTGAGCTGAATTCAACAGTGCTAACGAAAAATTGGAATTTTCTTATGTAAAAATTCCATAAAACCCATTTTTTTGTGGGTATATCCCCTTTTACCCCCCTCCCAGTGTGTAGGATGTATATCAGTTTATCTTTACATGGCCTGTATGTATATCTTTGGGTTAGTTTAGGAGTGCAATTTTAGTTCAAAAAGTAAAAAATTACTTTTAAATTTGTCACAAATTAACCACTTTGTCTGCTGACAAAAACTTTTTTAACTGTTAGTTCTGGTGTCTCCCGCAAGGTAGCAGCACTAGCCAGTAGCATTTTACTCTCAAAATGTGACCACAAATTAGGGTCCGAATTGCCCGAGGTGTCAGTATTTCCCCGGTCTACCCTACATCCTTATAAAATGTAAACATTGAAGCTAAGGACGTTCACGTAGCACAAGTGAATTTTGAGGAAGTGAATCCTTTTCTGATATCGTCGGTGAAGAAACAATACCGCCTATCTGACAAATTTTGGGAAATTGAGATTTTGCTATCCTAGCAACCGCAGTGTTATTCTGCACGTAATGGCGGACGTAGTTCACTGAAAATCCGAGGGATAGCGTTGGTATAGGCAATGTACTAATTTGACAATATTTGACTTTATTTGTGACAATACCGCCCATCTACCAGATAGGCGTTAGATAGGCGGTATTGCCAAAACAGTTTTTCTTCTCTCCTGTAAAGTATTTATTAATCAGAGTTGGGTTTATGGTATGATAGCAACCTCAGTGTTATTGTACACGTAATGACGGCTGTAGTTCACCGAGATCCCTAGGATAGCGTTCGTAGACGCAATGTTTTAATTTGACTATATTTGACTTTATTTGTGACAATACCGCCCATCTACCAGATAGATGGTAGATAGGCTGTATTGCCAAAACGGTTTTTCTTCTCTCCTGAAAAGTTTGGGTTTTGTCAGATAGGCTGTATTGTTTCTTCACCGACGATATAGTGGCTCTATTCCTGCAAAATTTCAGCTCAGTTGGTCCAGAATTTTTCATGTAGTTGAAAGACAGATATTCACACAAACATCCATACTTTCACTCAGTGGTGGCCGGACCATAAGGACTCTCAGATGCTGCCCCCCCAGAAGATTTTCAAACATACTGAATTAAAATAGGTTTAATACGTATTCGATAAATGTGTAAAAAACTACTAATTTTCATTATACTGAGATATGATAAATTAATTTCAACTATATGCATCGAAATATGTTGCAAAAGTATTTAGGCGTCAACTGCTGTTGCGCGTATATCCCACAGACGCTGGCCGGAGCGACCCAATCCTAACACCTGCTATCTTATGGAAAATTCTGCAGACAATCGTGAGGGTGCTCTGACGTCACAGCCATGTTGTGATATAGGGCGTCGCGGGCAGCGTCTGAAGATGCGCGCGCACATCAGTAATCAGTGCAGCCACCACAATCTCTTTAGGGCAATTAGAAACTGAACCTTTGCTGCCGTTATGATTGCACGATTCATGTTGGCGAACCTGTTGTTTATTCGTTTTAGTAACCATAGCAACCCGCCAATCTCTATAACCTCCAAACATTAACCTTAACGGTGAGGCATGGGAACTAAAGTGAGGTTATTTGTGTTTCATGTATCTATTTTACTCCAATGAGTTGGTAATCAGTAATGGTGATAAGTGATTGTTCTTATTTTAATAGTGAATTCAGCGGATATTGGTAATATTACAGACCATGAAATGTGAATAGCAATCGAAGGTAGGTTTAATTTACAAAATCCCTAATATACTCTTTTAGTTTAGTAGTAAGTGAGTCCTCCTGTTCATTTAACCCACCAGCCGCCACTGCTTTCACATTTAAATATTAATTATCTTTATATTAATAGACAAGCATTTTTTCCATCAGGTTTTTGTACTCCTTTTTTCTCAGCCTGTGTGCAACGTAGCAAAAATCTAAGCACACCGATAGAATTGTATTTTCCTGTAGATGTGCAGAATCCCATTGAAATTTATATTAGTCTTTAAGAAATGTATAAAATTGAATTAAAAATTTCAAAAAATTAACATTAGCCTTATGAGTTGCTGTTTTGGTGATATAACAACCAAATCAGTGGCGTAACTAGTCTGACTGCGCCCCAATGCAAGTATTCCCCGTGCGCCCCTATTAGTTGACTCATTCTCCGCCCCCCCCCCCCAAAAAAAACGCTAAATTTTTTGACCAGTTTTTGTTTAAAAAAAATAATAATCTTTTGAAAAGGATCTATTTGTTTTAATGTCTTTAGGGAATGGCCCTTGAGGTCTACACGGTTCGGAGTTCAAAATCGGAGATTTCAATTGAAGGGGTCCCCCGTAAAACGTTCTAAACGACAAAAACCTAGTTTTGAGTAATCAAGGGTTGAAAGTGGAATTCTAAAATTTACGGTTATTGTAAGGTTAGAACTTATAATCATGTATAATCTTTTAACACCCTATTTATAACATCATAATGTAGCATTGTATTGAATTTGTACCTGCCATCAAGCATTTTAAAACATTTTACGTGTTTTTTTAGGGGTTATAGCGTTCTAAATGACTGGCGCTTGGAACGTTTTCTGACGGACTGCTCTTCTACTTTGGAAGACAACATGAGGGAGAGTAGGAATACCAACAGAAACAAAAATAAAACTGAATATAAAACAATTTTATTGATGTAAAAGTACAAAAACGTAATGTTGTTAATAAAACGTGATACGTCATTTTGCTAAAAGTTATCCACATGTGGTGCTTAAAACGTTATTCTACCCATATATTTTGGGGGCAATTTCCAAGCCTTGGCTTCTTATTTTTTGAAATATAGGGTTATCCAACTCTTCTATATTCAATCCTGGTCTTATCCTTCCACTTTCCAATATTTACTTCACGTCTTTTATTTTTATTTACGCAATTTTGGTCCTTGGGTGACAGCGCAATGACCGGCGGGGATTCCATCTTTCGGCGAATAGAACGTTATTACCCAGAAAGTCCGAGCAGTCTCGCGAAGCACGCAAACTTTGACAGACGAAATCAGGGCTACCAACTCAAATATCTTCAAAACAAAATATACCACGGTGTAGCTCATGTCCTGGAGAACCTTTTTCACTGAATATCTCCGATTTTGAAATTTTGTCGCTTAGAACGTTTTACGGGGGACCCCTTCAATTAATCTTATTCATAATATCTTCTGAGAAAAGAGAAAGAGTCTGTATTCTCTACTCCACCATCGTTACAAATTATACCTATGTTATCACTATTTTCTTACACTGTACTACTTACGCCGGTTGCTGATATTTAGAAGGAGCGATATATGTAATATTTAAATCAGTAGGCTTACTCACGTTTTGGTGGACTTCTGAATTTTGGTTATAGGCAAGAAAATTCAATGCGACGATCTCTTCTGACGTGGATATTTTACCCCCATGCCCACATTCACTCTCACCAACACCATCGTCACCTGATTGACTTTTAGAAGTATCAGCAAAATCCCGTTATTTTGAAAACGTTTGAATCTTTAGTAGTTTTTTCACTTTTTCATCTTTTCTTCCTTTTTCGGAACTCGGCACCACTAGGTCTTTTATTTCCGTCCATTTTGTTCAGTATATCATAACGAAATCCACTAAAACGCACAAATAAACGGTCTACTAATTTCATTTGTATAACAAATACACCGACAAAATTTGTTTTGTATTGTTATAAAACAAATAACACTACTGAACCGCTCGATCGTTCAACAACGACTGACAGGGACACGGGATACGTTGTCGTGGCTACAAAATAATACTGAAAGATTTTATCTGCCTGTCTTTGTAGCTAACAACGATAAATAAGAGCAGTCTATCCTTGTGATGAGAACGCGATAAGCGCAGATGTGCACCGTCGCGCCAAAGAGATAACGATAATAGTAAACAAAAGAGTCACCAAGCTGTTGTGACTGTAACGGAATGAAGTACTACGAATATTTTTTACATTTATTTTCCGTAAGCTACAGAGAGTTTTGCTTCAACATATTTTTTTGCTAAAAATTTTCCAGAATATAAGTTTTTTGCGCCCCCCTAAAGCCTGCGCCCCTTGAAGGCCTGCGCCCCAATGCACCGCATTGGTTGCATTGGCGTTAGTTACGCCACTGAACCAAATGTAGCATCATATGTAGCTGTTATCACATGCTATTTTTCGTAGAGTAAAGATTTGATGTAGAAACATTAAGCCACAGTTTATTGGGGCATGGAGTGAAAATATATAATTTGATTGAAATCAGGACTACTTAGAGAAGATTAGGGATATCATACTCAAATGTGTTCCATTTTACATATATATGGAAAAAATGTTTACTTGCTTAAATAAGATTAAGAGATAAAAATTTGCTGATAAAAAGGGGAAAAAGTACATTAAGTTTCTACCATCCAATGTACTAATTGACATGCAACCGGCAGGGCCGGCGACGGGGGGGGGGGGGGGGGGGGGGGGGCAAATGCACAGGGGTCTGGACTCACAGGGAGCCCGGATCCACGCGAGATTAGTAAAAATGGGGCCCAGAATCGAGATGAGTAAAAAAAGGCGGGTTTCTCAATTGCATAGGGGCCCGGAAATCCTGTCATCGGGCTTGGCAACTGTAGTACAAATGTACACATTATATTCAAATTTTGTTTTTATTGGTGGATAATGGGTAAAATATATATTACATTTTAGTGATGATAATAGGAAAAGAGGGAAGGAGGGAAAAAGTTCCAAATGGTAGGAAAGAAGGGAGGAGAGATGGTAAGAAGAGAATGAAGGAGAAAAGGAGGGAAAAGTGGAAAGAAGGTCGGAATAAGAAAGGGAAGTAGAGAGTGAGGAATTAAATGGAGGGAGGGAGAGAACTGTGGTAAGGTGTGTACAGGATAAACTGATTTGATGACTGAAGTTTTTTTACTTTCCTCTGATTCAATAATTAATCTTAAAAATAAACATGAAATCTTAATAAAATAGTCATTATCTTAATAAAATACCATATTAATTACTAAAAACCCATGTCATAAGTCAGAAGTGAAGTAAAATAATTAGTCAAAGATTGAGTCTTTCTCTTTTGTTTTTGGCCACCAGTTTGGTTATATTATGTGTTTACATGGAAAATATGTACTATATGAGATGTATTTAGAAACGCATTGGTTTATGCGGGGATTATTTATAAAATTACCATCCCTATTTGTCACTTTGAATATTGATCGAATTTTCGACCACTGGTGATCTCTAGTTATTATTATTAAAGTAGGATACATGTGTGTGTGTGTGTGTGTGTGTCTGTTAGCACAATAATGGCCGTAAAAATTGTCCAATCTTTATGAAATTCAGTACAGACATGTAAAGTGGTAATCAATTGGACGAGTTCTTAAACCAGCCTGATGGGACCACTGGAAGAGGGGAAAAGGGGGATAACCCCCCAATAATGGGTTTTTCGGGTTTTTCACACAGAAAAATAAAAATTACCCAATTTTTGTTAGCACTATTGAATTTGGCTCAAATAAATCAACAATTTAGTAATTTGAATCATTGCTCTATGACCATTGGCTACTGAGATATTGAAAGTGGTTAACACAGTTGTTGTCCTATTGTTAATCTTATGGGGAAAAAGTAAAATTCTATATCTCGCTTATATCTCAACCTCAACATATCTTAATGAAACTTGGTTTGTGGCTTCATCTGGATGACATCTAATATATATTAGTCTAAAATCCCTGATATGTTCATTTTCGTGGCAGCAAACCTGCATACTCATTCCCCATGTAATCCTTATGGGATATAAACAAATTTTATATCTTCCATATTTCTAAACATAAATTGATAAAACTTGGTATATGGCTTCTTCTACTTCAGATCTATTAAATTTTTTAATCAGAACCACCCAGTTACATACCTGTTGCAGCAAACCTCATTCCTATGTTATTCTTATGGAGCTTACAAAAAACATGTCATATCACATGTCATGAATAACTGAATTATGTTATTTTGCATTTGAAATTCGCTGAGTATGCAGGTTTGCTGCAACGGGGGTATTTAAAACTATAAACTAAAAATGTTACCTCAATGTGAGAATTTATTAAAAATTAAGACTGGGTACCTCTACAAATATGTAATGAACATTTTAGGTCTTTATTCAATAAAAACCTTCAGTTTTTTTTTAAATTTTGTACACATTATATTTATTTATACAATGATCACATTACACCAAGATATACTAGAGTAATACACTCACTTTGGCAGGTGATTAGTCAGTTCTAAGATGAATTTTAATTACAAGGTTATAAAAAAAAATACTATAAAAACAAATATAATGAGATTATCTTAGTCAAGTAAGATTCTTATCATTTAAGTAATCTTCTACACTGTAGAAACATCTTTGAATTAAAAAGGATTGAACATTCTTTGCAAACAATTTATCAGTTTTGGATTCTTTGATGTAATTAGGTAAGTCATTGTACAACTTCCTCCCCATGTAGTTTAAGTTATTTGCCAAAAGACTGGTATTGTGGATTGGGTAGTGCAGCGTGTCAGTATTTCAGAAATTGTAAGCACAGTTAAATCTATTTTCAAATTTTTCAACATTTTTCTTAACAAAAACTAATGATCTGTATATGTATACACATGGAACAGTTAAGATTTTATGTGCAATAAAGAAAATTCCTACAAGATGTTTTCGGCTTTACATTTGCAATAACTCTAATAATTTTTTTCTGAATATAAAATATTTTGTTTATGTCTGAAGAGTTGCCCCAGAATTCTATGCCATAAATGAGATTAGAGTAGAAGTAGGCATAATAAATCATTTTAAGCATTTCAAAGTTAACTATTTTTGAAAGAGTAAGAGTAACATAAAAAGACTTATTTAATTTCCCTATCAACTGTTCAATGTGCACCTTCCATGTAAATGAAGAATCCAACTTTATTCCCAAAAAATTGCAAGATTTTGATTGATGAATTAATCCATTCAGAGGCTGGAAATTTGACTTGAGACTTTTTTATAATTTGTGTGAAAATTCAATATTTAAGTTTTATTTTGGTTGAGGTGGAGATTGTTGGCTGTAAACCAATTCTTTAAAATTTCCAAATCATCAAGCAAGTTTTCTTCCAAACAATTAGAATTTATGTTTTGAATGAGGGCTGTTGTATCATCGGCATACATGAGGAGTTTTGAGTGGATTCATCTTAAGCAAGTCATTCACATAAATAATAAAAAGAAGAGGGCCAAGAATAGACCCTTGAGGAACTCCTTCCAGAACTTCCTGGAAAATAGATTCTTCACTTTGGTCAGTCAGTCTTACTTTTTGCTTTCTATTTTTCAGGTAAGATTTTATTAAATTCAAACTGGTCCCTTTAATGCCATAAAAAGAAAGCTTTTCCAAAAGAATCTTAAAATTCAGACAGTCAAAGGCCTTTGAAAGGTCGCAAAAAAGGCCAACCGCATAGTGTGACCTATCAACAGCATCTGTTAATGTTGAAACTAACTCAAACATAGCTTCGGTTGTGCTTCTATTTTTACGAAATCCGAATTGTTCATTGCTCAGAATATTGTTGCTATCTAGAGAGTTAACAATTTGATCATGAATGGCTTTTTCAAAAACTTTTGAGAATGCAGGCAAAATAGATATGGGGCGGTAATTTTCTAGCTGAGTTTGATTCCCTTTTTTAAAAATTGGCCTTACAATACTGTTTTTCAGAAGTTCCGGAAAAACTCCTTTTTTGAATGACAAATTCACTAAAAAAGCAAGAGGATGGCTCAATGATTTAGAACATTTCTTAATTATAAACGGTGGTATGTCATCCCATCCAGCTGACCTTGAAGGATTAATTTCTCTTAACATTTTTTTCAATATCTTTGGGCTGAACACATTTAAAGTTAGTAATCATGCAATCAATGGTTTTGTAAGCATAACAATCACTTAACATTAACAAAGCATTTTCAGTATTAGGATTTAGTTTTAAACATTTGCTTATACCTAAAAAGAATTCATTGAACAGTTGGACGATTTCTTTTGGATCTTTAGTAACGCCTTTGGTTGTTACTATTTCGTCTATTTTGTTGGGCAACTCTTTCTTATTAGTCTCTAATTTTACAATTTGCCAAGCTGTTTTTACTTTGTTATTGGAGTTTAACAATTTCTCTGAATTGCTGAGCATTTTTGCAGCATTTACTACTTTTTTAAAAGTAACCTTATACTGCTTTACATAGTTTAAAAATTGCACATCCCTAGAATGTTTAGCTAAACAATGAAGTTCTTTCTTTCTTAAGCTAGAAACTATAATACCATTTGTTACCCAATCTTTTCTTTTGCAATTAGTCTTAATTTTTTTGGTTCTAATGGGAAAGGCGGAATCAAAATATTCTTTAAATACAGTTAAAAACATTTTATATAAAATATTGGGATCAGTATTCAAGGTGGAATACAGAAAATCCCATGTCTCATTATTTAGCAAATTTATAAAATTATTTATGTTTTGTCTGCTATAATTTCTAAATTTTTTAATTTTGCTTTCAGTCTCTATACTAGATTGTGCTTGATACTATAAAAATTGATTCGTGTGGTCAGACAAATCAAAATCAAGAACTTGAATCATACAGTGCTTGAGGTCAGAATTGGTAAAAATGTTGTCTATGCAGGTTTTAGACAAATTAGTTATTCTAGTAGGTTTGGTAATAGGAATACATAGTTTAAAACTTTCTAAACATTCTCTAAGTTTCTGTGTGTTAGGTTCATTTTTCAAAAAATCGCAATTGTAGTCTCCTGCACAGAACAAAGTATGCTTAGGGTATTTCAATACTACATGCCTTAACAATTGGTTGAATTTTTGTAGGAAAATATTAAAACTTTTCTTATCATTATGGGGGGGTCTATAGATACATAATACTAACATCGGTTCAAATGTCAACACCTCCAACCCACAACATTCAATTATTGACTCTATAGTGAATGAATTTATGTCCATTTTATTTTTTACTGATAAATTTATTTGAGTCAGAATGCAAACTCCACCCCTAGTTTGACTTTGTCTTAAATATGCTGAGCTTAATTTGTAATTTGAAACTTTATGTAATAAAAATTCATTCAGTGAGGTGGCCCAGTGTTCACTCAAACAAACAATATGTGGTTTATTTGATAAATTTGATAGGTATAAGCTTAATTCTTCTACTTTAACAAGACTGGTCAGGCCTTGTACGTTAGCATGCATAATATTTAGTTTGTTACTATTTCTCAAAATTTTTTGGGATTTTTTAAAGTTGGAGATGTGACTTACAGACTTTGAAATTTTTTTACCTCTAGTATTTACACACAGGGTTTCGTCATGTCTAAAAAATCTGAATTATTGCAACTTGAAGCTGAATTTTTTGTGCCACTATCATAACGCCCCAAATTTATTTCATTACCCAACTTTAACTCACTTTCAACACACACACCACATTCTTGAGCACTCGTGTCTGGTTGCAGTCGTGGTAGGCCGTCCTCTGTTTCGCCTTCCGAAGTGACATGCAGTTGGTCAGGAACATATACCGCAGTTGACTGATGTTGGGCTGGTGTTATCAATGCTTCCTCAGGCTGTAGGGTGTGGCCTTCAACATTTCCAGACTCAAGGGTGTTGTCAGTTATAGTCTCAAAGGTGTTGGAGTTTGCGGGGGGATTAGGTGTATTGACAGCATGTGTTGGGCTGTTTTGCTGTGGTTCATTTTCTTTCTTAAGTTTTTTTGTTGCACTCGACTTGAGCTTAAAATGTTTGTTCTTTTTTATTGCATTTGCAAGGGCATTTGTGAGTTTCATCTTTCCTTTTATATTAAGGTGCAAACCGTGATTTGTGTGGTCTTCTCTACATAGTTTAACTTTACTCATAATCACCATATTAGGGGTTGTCTTAGCTAGTTCTAGAATCTTTTGGTTGATGTCATAATTTATCTTCCTAATTGTTGAGTTTAGAGAAGGATTATCATACCTGTTTGGTATTCCTGGGACTACCACATTTGTTCTTTTTGTTAGTTTACTTTTCACACCGAAATCAATTTGTATTGTTAAGTCGGGTATGTTTGATTCTTTTGTAGAAGTAGTAATATTATTGCTACCTCCCATTATTACAACATAATCCTTGTCTGTAAAATGTTTGGTTAGTTTACTAACATCACTAGTTACATGTTCGTACTTCCCATTAGGCTTAACTACAGCAGATACTTCACACATTGGTAGCTCATCTCGAAGTAACTCACCGCATCTTCGACCATGGCTGTCTGATAAAATCAGGACTTTAGTTTTATCCCTGGTTTTGCTCCTAGTTATAGTAGTTTCATTGTCCTCAATAGTATTGAGTATTTCAAAATGATTCTGACATTTCAATTTCCATTGTTGCACCTCTCGTTGTTTGCTCTTTGATGTATTGTTTGTTTGTTGCCAATTATTTGTTTTTTGAGATGGTGAGTTGCATAAGGGAGGGAAACAAGTTACGCATTTTGAAGAGGAAGAATATATTTCGTTGAGGTTTTCTTGTAGATCTTTTTTATCTCTCTCCAGAAGTTCAGTAACTGCTTTGTAGTTGGCAATTTCCATTTTCGCTGTTTTCAATTCTTGTTGAAGAATTTGAGTTTAATAATTCTGCCGTACCTCATTTTCCTTTTTCATGTTTTCAATTACTTCATTCTTGAGTGCTACAATTTTCTCAAAATCTAAGCATTTTTTCTCTAGGGAGTTAATTTATAGCTCCAAATCAATAGATGTTGTTGTGGACGTGGCTTGATCACACTTTTTCGACAGAGTATGTGTGGAAATTAGAGAGCTGTCAGCTTGTTTGTTAGTTATAGGTATTTTGCTAGATAAATTTCCTGCCTTGTAGGGGGTAGTTGAACGTGAAAAATTCTTATTTGGTGTACTGCTTATAAATGACTTGGGAGTACTTATTGCCTTTTTGTTAGACTCATACTCGCTTTCAATTTCTTTTAATGCCTGTACAAAATTTTTGTTTTCCATTACTTTGCCGTGACAAAGCCTCACTTTACTTTCTTCACAAAATTTAGTAAGACCACTAAGTGTACAAGTTCCTTTTTCATTTGTTCCGAAAAACATTACATTAAAAGTTAAAGATTTGGCTGTCTTTCTTTCAATGCTTTCGATTTTAGCTGGCCATGAGGAATGTCCCCTTACTTTTGCAAATACCAAGTCATTTTTTTTATAAGGAGTCTCTCCCATATTTCAGTAATTAATTGTTACTTTTTTGTACAATTATAACTATCTTTAAGCAGATTTTGTATTTATTTGTTATGTACACAAGAGCATAAATATTGAGACAAAATTTTATTATTTAGTGGCTACTCAATTCACCACCAATCTTTATTATTGTTCTTAAAAAAATAAAAACACAGTTTCATAATAATAAAAACCATAGAATTGTTTGTGTTATTTTAATTGTTTTGGTTCAGTATGTAAGTTAAGGATTGATGTAAATAAACATTCAGACAGACAGTCAGAGCAAATTGTCAAACATAAGTAAACAACAGTTCCGAGGTAAAACAGAGTATCCAGGATTATCAAGGTTCAGCTGATAAGACTTGTAAGACTTGTTTCCGAGCAGTGGTCAGTGGGTGAAGGGGGGGTGGCATGGGTTGGTGATTGAAACCAGTTTTAACAAAACTACCCGGAAGTTATCACCCTTGCAATCAAATCAAGTGTACCTCTTCCGTCACCTAATTATTCTAAATATCTTCAGTGACTGATAAAATTATATTATAAGTCAAAATGTGGAAACTTTTCACCAACTTGAAGTTTAATAGCATTGCCCATGCATTTAAAAGTGTCTTTAACAGTAGAAATCACAGAAATACAGTAGGCACAAAACATGTGATTCTTGATAAGAAATCAACGTGAGTACTTCAGATAATAATAATATGGTAATTCTCAGTCCTGTATTGGAACTTATTTGTCAGTCACATTAACAATACCTTACCATAGCACTATAAAAAGTTTTTACACTGGTTGAAACACTGTTAGTGAATTAATTATTAGAAACTGTTTACTGTTTTTTAGTACACACTACCTAAGGCTGCCATTTGTTCTCCATGCCATATACCAATTAATAACTGCGCAAGTAGGAGATAACGTACAATATAAACCCAATAATTTGTCTCACAAAATCTAATGCTATGTTGTTTTTAATCACCCTAAATACAGTCTAAAGCCAATGCTCTGATTAAAAGGATTGATGAGAATATTTTTTTACCTAAACACTTATTTTCTTATTTATGTATTGGATAAATAACTATCAATGAGAGCATAACATTAAGACAGTGTAATAACCATCCCATATGACTTCCACTCAATTATTTGTCTCGGAATGAATTTTTCAAAAATGATTTTTTTTCTCAAAAAGGCTTTTTTCAATTAACGATTGTCATGAAACTTACCGAAACTGTTAAAAACAACAAATATCTCTTGGGAAATTTTTCAACATTTATGAAGGGCAACGGTTTGAGTTAAATTCAAAATCTAAATTTTGATTTTGGATTTCTGTAAAAAACCTCTGACTCCAATTTTCATGATTTTATATATGAGTATGAAAAAAGCTGAAAAATTTCATCTGTTTTAGCTTTTTATAACTGAGTCACAATCACAGTTCAAAAAAGTCGTTTAACATAGGTTTTGGGTTTTTCTTGGACATTTCACATAGCTATCCAAAACAGCTTTCCCAATACAATTGAAAATAACAGATATTTTTCTTGGTCTACTTAAAGTAAACCTGAGCACAAAATTCTTCTATCAAATTTTGAGGTGGTGAGGTAAAATCACTGTGTTGATTTCACATGGAATGACCTAGGGATTAGTGATTTAATGATCTATTTTTTTACTGGTATTGATTATTAGTACCCTAAATCAATTTATAAAGAGTAAAATGTAACAGTTATAAACTTAAAATAAATTTGGTTGACTTTTATCAGGGCCGGCGACAGGGGGGGGGGGGCAAATGAACAGAGGCCCGGGCTCATAGGGGGCCCGGAAACTCCAAAAAAGGGCCTGAAACGGAACAAGGAAAAAAAGAGGTCGCCAGGTTTCAGGGCCCGGGTCTGTAGATTGCACAGGGGCCCGAAAATCCTGCCGCCGGGCCTGACTTAAAATGAGATCCTTTTTATAGGTTTCATAGCAACAGTATATAAGATAAAATCACTGTCTCTCAGCATCATCTAATAGGTGCAAAAAAGAAAATGGTCAACCTTTTATCTTTGTTGTACCAATTTTGAAAGCAAAACAAAGAAGAGCACGGTTAAAATTGATATGCAAAAAAGAGAATGGTCAACCTTTTATCTTTGTTGTACCAAGTTTGAAAGCAAAACAAAGAAGATCACGGTGAAAATTGATAGTACAGTGTAATTAGCTATAAAAAGGGGAAAACCTGGACATTCAAAAAAAAAAGTTTCTAACCAGCGCCAATTTGTTCAATACACTTCCCCCAATATGTAAACAAAAGTTACACTGATTTGAGCGTCGGGTTTGGGTGGGAGGGGGGTTAATAGAGGGGAAAATGTAGAGTTTTTGATTTTTTAGCAAATATCTTGAAAACGGTGAGTTTTTCTAAAATATTATAATTTGCAAAAATAATCTACATTAAATTTCGGACAAAATGATACTGTATGTTACCTATCGAACGTGGACGGTTATTGAGTTAATGAGGGGTAAATGTAATTTTATTATTATTTTATAACAACCAAATGTCTCAAAAGATCCATTCCACATGATATATATTGACATTTTCCATTATTTTAAATAATACTTTACTTCAGGGAATCATTACAAGTCTAGGGAAGAAAGTTTTTGGTCCTTCTAAATTTTTACTCCCTCCGTCTAAAAAGTGGGAGGTAAAACCTTTTGGACAGAAACCCTATCATGTTGAATATCATGTTAAAGGACACAATGAAAGGAGATGAATGGTGAAAACTAGAGGTCTCTACGTTGATAATAAGCAAAGTTACAGCAAATCAATTCTTTTAGTTTTACAAAAACTGCTGCAAATTTTCTTAGGATCAACTTAGAGACCTCTAGTTTTCACCATTCACCTTCTTTTATCGAGCCCTTTAAAATGATATATAACATGATAGGGTTTATCTACAAAAGGTTTTACCTCCCACCTTTTAGATGGGGGGAGTAAAAATTCAGAAGGACCAAAAACTCCCTTCCCTAGACTTGTAATGATTCCCTGAAGTAAAATATTATTTAAAATAATAATATTTTATTAAGTTAATGAGGGGTTATTCCCTCTCATTAACTTAATAAATTTTTTTTTTTAATTCAATAAGTTCCCACGGTTATTGAGTTAATGAGGGGTAAATGTAATTTTATTATTATTTTATAACAACCAAATGTCTCAAAAGATCCATTCCACATGATATATATTGACATTTTCCATTATTTTAAATAATACTTTACTTCAGGGAATCATTACAAGTCTAGGGAAGGAAGTTTTTGGTCCTTCTAAATTTTTACTCCCTCCGTCTAAAAAGTGGGAGGTAAAACCTTTTGGACATAAACCCTATCATGTTGTATATCATGTTAAAGGGCACAATGAAAGGAAATGAATGGTGAAAACTAGAGGTCTCTACGTTGATAATAACCAAAGTTACAGCAAATCAATTCTTTTAGTTTTACAAAAACTGCTGCAAATTTTCTTAGGATCAACTTAGAGACCTCTAGTTTTCACCATTCACCTTTTTTTATCGAGCCCTTTAAAATGATATATAACATGATAGGGTTTATCTACAAAAGGTTTTACCTCCCACTTTTTAGATGGGGGGAGTAAAATTTCAGAAGGACCAAAAACTCCCTTCCCTAGACTTGTAATGATTCCCTGAAGTAAAATATTATTTAAAATAATGGAAAATGTCAATACGGAGCCATGGGGAGTGGATCTTTTGAGACATTTGGTTGATATAAAATAATAATAAAATTACATTTACCCCTCATTATCTCAATAACCGTCCACGTTAGATAGGTAACATATGGTATCATTTTGTTCGAAATTTAATGTAGATTATTTTTGCAGATTTTAATATTTTAGAAAAAACGCACAGTTTTCAAGTTATTTGCTAAAATAACAAAAAAATTACATTTTCCCTCTGTTAACCCCACTCTCACCCAAACCCGACGCTCAAATCAGTGTAACTTTTGTTTATATATTGGGGGAAGTCTATTGAACAATTGGCGCTGGTTAGAAACTTTTTTTTGGATGTCCAGGTTTAGGTCTAATTGCACCGTACTATGATACAAACTCACATAAGCAACACTCTACAGGAGCCTAAAAACTCACCAAAATGCACCTACTGTTTTCGAAAATCCCTGGGGGGACTGCTACTAATTGGGATGTATTCCATTCACACCCACTGCACCCCCAGTGTTGTGTATCCCACTTTGGATGTTTGAAAATCTGGCCACCTTTTTTATAGGCATACGTCTGGATGTCCCCCAATGCTGTATATTGAAAACCTACTCTGAAAGTAATGGTAAAAGACAATAGACAAACTCGGCATTTCCAATAAATATATGGTCAACATTCCAAGAGCTTAGCTTATCTATATACTTAATACAATAAGGTTTTTTTCTGTTAGATCCCTTTTTCAGCCATCCTACTTAACCGATTTTGACGATTGCGGTGTCATTTTAAAGCTCATAATGTAGCGCACCGGCGACTGATAATTAAAATTGGCATTTCTTTTACGGCTTCGACTCCCAAGCCTTTGATTTATTTCTAGAGGGCGCTTTCAACGCTCCAGTGCTGAGCAACTTGCGTTAACATGGTTTTAAAATGTGATTGTAATTTAACAGCTGATTACCTTTAGATCGATTTTTAACCTAAGTCAGATTGTAAACAAAAATAGAAAGTCTATAAGATTTGATTCATTTGATGAACACTAATTCTTAAATGGGACACTGTTTTGGCAATTGTAGACGAATTGAGGTAGGAAAATCATTCTTAATGGTGCAGAAAGAAGTGGAAGGCAAGAGAAAACCGAGTCGATAAGATTAGCGATAAACATACGTAACCTTCGTCAAGAACAGAGAACTGCCGAGAGGCAAAGACTGATAGAACATCAGAGGGACACTGCACCACTTATCTACTTGAAGCAACTTAAAGAAGATGCTAGGGCATGAATACGCGAACAAAAACTTCCAGTATACTACTGTTGTGCCAGAAGACAAATTAAAATACCTAATGCTAAGGTGATGAACAATGTGTGTGTGTTTTTCAGCTAAGCTTTCATTTGTTTATGTCAGACCTTTAAATTGCACTTGAAAGGTCAACTTGAGTAATAACGGCGAATTCGAAGCTTTAACGCACAGACAACTTGAAAAACCAAAAACACATATGAAAGGACCTTTAAACAGAAGAGTTTTTGCAGGCTTTGAAATGAGTTTTGGTATTTAAGTTTTAATATCCATCATAGTGTTCGCCTGTTTAGTAAATATTTCTCCTACTTCTTCTTATCGTAGGCGAGTTTCTCAAGAAACAAAAATAATAATTATAAAATGCGCAATTTGCGCATGGGGCCCCTAGTATGGAATTAATGTTATATGCAAATATAAATTAAGAAATTCTTCAAAATGCAAATTAGCAAGCAGTCTATTACTTTTGTAACACACTAAATTTTCCTTTCATACAATCCTAAACAAGTAAGGGAAAAAAATGTATTTCTTATTTATTTGTTTGTTTTTACGCAAGTGGCTTTTTTGATCAAGGACAGTCCAAATCCGGGTCTTGGTACAACTTTTGCCTGCTTAAAAAGGCCCCATAAATTTGGCCTCCCAGAATGGGCATTTTGCTTGGCGGAAATTGCCTTGCGTAAAAGGGGCCTTTGGACATAGTGGCAAATCGTTTTTTAATTTGTTTCAAATCGTTTTTTATTATCCTGTTTTAAAAATTGATCTTCATTTACTAGCTATCCAATATACAGGGTGAGTCGGACCACTCGTTCACCTATTGTAACTGAAGAATGGTTTAACGTAGCAACGCCAATTAAAATTAATCATTTCTGGAACACCCTGCAGATAAATCACGATGAAAATATTTTTGCTGAATTATTTATACGCAAATTAGTGGGAATAATTTTGTTTAGCGTTTCTACGTTAAACCATTCTCCCGTTACAATAGGTGGATGGGTGGTCTGACTCACCCTGTATATCATATTTAATATGAAAGTTCATTTCAATTGTATAACAAATTCCATGAAGTGCAGTTTTAAAATTTTTGAATAGCACTGAAATGGCTTGTTGGGTCAATTCATCTCAGATCAGATCAACACAGCTCACTACCTCACCTTTTCAGAACTTCATAAAATTCTATATGCTTATTCTAAGCTATAAAATAAGTTTATTTTGAAAATTTCACATTTTTGTTCATGTATATGTTGAGATAAAATATGGCAAATAGTTTAAAAAAAAACGTGGATTTCGGTAAATGTTGTTATTTTCAAACAACATCTCACCTCCTAATTAAGATTGAGACATGCAATTTGTATAAAATGATAGCTTTTTAAAATCAGCTTTAATGTGGTGATATGCAACACAAGTACAGTAGGCCTACTTTTTCAAGTACATTTTTCTTTCCAAAAAATCATCGTTTTCAAAACACAATCTTAAAAAAAGCTATCTTTTTAAAACTTTGAATGAAAATGTCGATTTATATGAGAAAACTCATGCAAAATTTTAAGTTAGAAATCTAAGTAGTTTTTAAGTTATTGCTAAATAAGTACAAATATGTTGCCAATTTTCGCTATTTCACCCTGTCAAAGCAAAGTTAAATTAAAATTTATAGCATTTTCATATCAATAATATGAACTTGTTTGATTACCTACTTTAAAAATATATATTTCTTCCCAACTTGTTCCAATATATATTTGTTTCCAACTTGTTAAGATAATAAATATTTTATAGCAATAATTCATCTAGAATGTATTAAAAAAGTAATTACCTAATTCAGAATTCAGGCAGAATCATTTTCCTTGTGTTTATGACTCAGGGTTAGAGGAGGCAGTTTCATCTGGAAAAGCACTAAAGGATGCTCAACTCATGTTTGATGTGGCTTTTACATCATTACTAACAAGAGCTCATCAGACATTAGAAATTATAAAAAAGGAAATTGGGCAGCCAAATTTACCAGTTGTAGAACATTGGAGACTGAATGAAAGACACTATGGAGATTTAACGGGATATAATAAAGAAGAGATGGCTGAAAAATATGGTCTGGAGCAAGTAAGTGATTGCTGTTTCTCAAAATAATACGAGGAAGGTGGCTAGCATTATGGTTGTATTTTGCTTACACATTCAGGAAGTGGGTCCCCTGTTGCAGAGGACCTGCATACTCAATGAATTTCAAATTCTTAAATAAGTAATTAGACCAAGCCTCAAATTAATAAATAAAGTAATTACCATAATGAGCATTCTCCATGAGAAAAACGTGGGAAGTGAGTATGCATGATTGCTGCCATGGATATATACAGTTGAAAGATTTTAGGTCATAATAGAGTAACTATGTGGAAATCTCATATCAAGTTTAAACTAATTTACACGAAAGTTTTATCAAGATATCTTCAGAAATAAGTGAGATATAAAATTATTTTCTTTTTCATAAGGTTGAAATTACCCTCTTGTGTTTACCACTAGCGATATCTTGGTAACCAATGAACACAGGGCAATGATTCAAAATAATGAATCATTTGTTTTTTTTTGAGCTGAATTCAATATCAATGAAAGTTAGATAGTTGGTATGCGCAGCCATCTTGGGCGGTTCGCCTTCAGTTTGTAGGATAGTATTTGGGGAGTTCCAAAAACTACCCTACATACTTACTTAATAATAATCTGTCAAACAAAATTGTTATGTGTACCTGCTAAAAATAATTTAAACTGTCCAAAAGGTTCAAATCTGGAGGCGAAAGTTTGACGTTTTACCTCCCGCAATGAAGGAAAACCATAAGTACTACAAAAGTATTGTGAATAACCCCAAGTTTAAAAAACAACCTGATATACAAATTCCTGAAGTGGAATCACTTGAGACATCGATGGCACGTACTTTGCCCTTCTGGAATGATAAAATTGTTCCAGCAATATTGAAAGGCAAGAGGGTTTTGATTGTGACCCATGGAACGACTTTGAGAGGACTCGTTAAGCATATTGATGGTAAGATGTTATGTAATAAGGGATAACTTAAAATACCCCTATTTCAGCAGACCTTTATACATTCTCAGGAAATTTCAAATGCTTGAAATAGGTAATATAGAAGGAGCCTCCTACCAAACAAAATCAACATAAGTCTGTAAATAAGGATGCAAAAATATTCCCCATAAGAATAACATAAGAAATGAATGAGCATTTAGGTTGGAAGTGAGAAAATATTTTGTTGAATATTTTTGGCTATATTTAAATTGATCTCTACTAATTGAAGCTACATACAAAGTTAAAGACATTTTTAAAGTAAGCAAGATATAGGCCCTACACTATTTATTTTCCATAAGGCTAACCATTGGAGAGGTAAGTATGAAGGTTTCCTGCCTCAGGAATCAAAAGCTTTGAGTATTTTAGGCTACAATCCACTAGATAACTATAATATGTAGCTACATTCAAGTTCTATTATGCCATTTTCAGAAGGAGGTTACATAAAAAATTTGATTTATTTTCATAAGGTTAACATTGGGACAACGTTCAGTGTTTACCATTAAATCCATTTCTCAAGACTGACCACCAGTTGGTATTTTGAAGACAATATGAGTGAAGGATAGGTCAGAGATGGATGAGATGATAATTTTGTTGCTTCAACGATAATTTAGTCATAGTAAAGATAGCTATTGCATCTGTCAAATCTAATTATATCAATAATCAACGGCAGCTGAGTCAAGGCTCAAACCTTTGCAAAACGTTTTTCCAACATCATATACAGACACATCTGTTTTCTGTGCCTTACTCTTGGCTGGAAAGTTACTCTTTGCTGATAACTGCACAGTATATGAACCATGCACTAGGAAACAGAAATCACGGAAGTAAACAATCAGCTGAATGCAGAAAACTGACGTTTAATGCATGTTTGAATAGGTTACTTTAGAGGTTATATTATCATTTTAACTTTGTAATTTGACTTGGTATGTTACCTAAATTATGTGGCTTTGCCAATTGTACTATCACTGTATTCTTTTTACTTTATACTTTACTTGAAATGGCAACCTACCCAGGTAGGTATTTTAAGCCAAGTATGAATGACAGATGAGTGAAGAATGATTGTGGCGCAATCTTGTAGTCTTGTTACTAAGGCCGACATGTTCCTTAGACAGGACTGTTAATTAATAGTCCAATAGCCAATGACAACTAAGGGACCCACATTTTAACGTGGGATCCGAACCACAATTTTGCCTGGTTTACAAATTACAAACTGGTCTAATTATGAGGACAGTCCTACGAACGTAGTATTCAATAGTGCGGATGTTAATCCCCATTAAGGAAGACCGCGGCCACAAGCCATTCAACGGCAATAAACATTTCTGATTTCTGACATTAAGTGTATTACTTCCCCTCCCAATATCCCCCAATGTTAATTAACCTTATGGAAAATAAATTAAATTGTATATAGCTTGCTTATTTCTCAACATAGCTCTATAAAACGTTGGTATGTGGTTTCATCTTGTTGAGATCCACTGGATTTTAGCCTACAAACCCCCACTTATACGTGTGACAGCAAATTGGTACACTATTTTCCTTTGTTATTCTTATGGAGAATATTTTTGCATGCTTATTTACGGGCATACGGTGATTATACTTGATGTCAGGTTTTGTCTAAAACACTTAGGTGCTCATGCATTTGAAGTCCGCTGAGTATGCAAGTCTGCTCCAATGGTGGTATCATTATGGTTCCGAACTCTTTTATAAGATAAAAATAATTTTTGGACTATGATTAGATAAATATACCAATTTACTCCTCGCTGCATTTTCTGAAATTGCGAGGAAGCATATATACTCTGGTATTGGTGCGGTGGTGGGTAACTGTGTCTGGTGCAGTTGTCTGGGCTGACACTGTTGCCTTACATAGTGGCCTTATGTTATGTTAACAGCCTTGTAAACTGTAATTTGGAAGCTAGAGCAGAAGCAAGAATAGCAAATAATTTAACAATGCAAATTCACTCAACACATTATGAACTTTGTAGTAGTATAGAAAAAAAACACTTTACAAGATAAAGTTTATTGATTTTTGTAAAGTTTATTTTTGATTGGAAAAAAGTGAAAGTGGTTTGCTTATTGTCCATTTCAATGGTCTCGAATGTGCAATGACCTGCTTTCCACACTTGTTATGAAATTGCAATGTTATGTTAGAACTAAGAAAAAAACTCAAGCTAACCTATTAGTTCAATACTATTATGTATCCAAGACACCATTCTGGTCTGATTTTACTTAAGCATTAGGTGCTGATTGTAACTTTGCCTTATGAATAAAGATATTTTGATTTGATATGATTTAAGTTGAGTTGAGTTTATGGAACTTAAATGTAGTAATTAAGTACAGGTCCAGAGGGGTAGATCTGGGGGATCGTGACCCCCTAAAATATTGAATATATGTGTAATTTTTATTTTAAAAATATGCTCTAAAATATGTTTCTTTTATGTCAAACGGTCTCACTGACCATTTGACATTTATTTGTGATTGTGCCTCCATTCTAAGCATATTACTTCAATTTGATTTCAAACAGTTAATATTGTTAGTATGTTCTATTAAGTTTGTTAACAGATTAAGGAATGTGACAAAGACCAATAATAGCCATAGATTGTCTGCTTCGAATCCTCACTACTTTTATACCTCTTAGTGTTGCCACTTGGGAAATTAGCTTTTCAATTTGTTGTGTGAAAAGCTGGCTCCAAGCAACCATGGGAGAAAAACATTTATGGGAGAAAAACAACCATGGGAGTTAAGAAAACAATAATGGTAGAGTAAACTATGCAACTAAAACAATGAATACAATCAAAATATTCCATCAAAATGTGGAATATTCACCTACCCGTCTAGATATCTTAGAAATTATATTAAACGAGGTTAAACCTGATATTGTAGCACTTTGTGAGCATAAAATGTTGTATGAAGAGATTGAGCCTCTTCACATTGAAAATTATCAAGTTAGCTCACATTACTCTGGAAAAAACTTTAATGGGGGCGGTGTAATCATTTTGGCTAAAACAGGGATAACTTTCAAGAAGATTGTGATACCTGCATTGGATGACTTAATAATGGATAAGGTTTTTGAAATTTGTATGGTACAAATTAAATTAAGCAAATTTGAATTCTTATTAGCTTGTGTTTACAGTAGCCCCAAAAAATGTTTTGAGAAGATGTAGGAATAAATTAGAATTGTTGTTTGACATATTGTTGAAAAAGTTTAGCAACATTTTAGTTGTAGGAGATTTCAATATTGATGTTTTGAAGCGGGACAAATCCTACAATGATTTTGTAAAAGTACTAAAAATGTTTAATATGTGTTATTTGATAGACTTTCCCACCAGAGTAACCGAGTCATCAAAATCAGCAATAGACAACTGCATCACAAATATTAACATAAAAATGCTTCAGGTTGAGAGTTTGATTACAGCAATTTCTGATCATGATGCTCAGACAATTGCGTGGGGGCCCATATGCCGAATTTCCTTGACCGAATCCACTAAATATTACATTTGACCGAAATAGAAGTGTTACAAATGACCGAAATGTCATATGACCGAATTTTTGGTTTATTACATTTGACCGAAAACGTGATCTGTTTCATTTGACCGAAAACTTCTATAGTTAATGACATTTGACCGAAAATACGTACTATTACATTTGATCGAATTGGTGATTTGTTACATTTTACCGAAAATACAGTTTTTTACATTTGACCGAATCAGTATTTTGATTCATTTGACCGAAATATTTTCTTATTTATTACATATAACCGAAAATGAGTTTATTACATTTGACCGAATTTGTATTTGTTACATTTGACCGAAAGTTTAACTTGTTACATATGACCGAATTTGGATTTATTTCATTTGACCGAATTACTGTATTAAATAGCATTATAGAAGAGCTGACTGAAAAACTAAATATTAAAAAATACTCTACTTACGAGAGAATTTGTAGAATATTACATTTAATCGAAATAGGATTTATTACATTTGACCGAAAACGCCGTTTGTTACATATGACCGAATAAGTGATTTGTTTCATTTGACCGAAAACTTCAATAGTTTATTACATTTAACCGAAAATGTGAAATATTACATTTGACCGAATTCGTGATGTGTTACATTTCACCGAAAATACCGTTTATTACATTTGACCGAATCAGTACTTTATTTCATTTGACCGAAATATTTACTACTTTATTACATTTGACCGAAAATTAGTTTATTACATTTGACCGAAATTAATAATACCTTTTCGGTCAAATGTAATATTTTAAGTTTTCGGTCATATGTAATTCGGTCATATGACACACAGAGGCATCAGGAATGACAAATAACCGAATTTCATATGACCGAATCCACTAAATATTACATTTGACCGAAAATAGAAGTGTTACAAATGACCGAAATGTCATATGACCTAATTTGTGGTTTATTACATATGACCGAAAACGTGATTTGTTTCATTTTTCGGGGGGTTTATCCCCCTTTAACTCCCCTTCCGGTGGTCCGATCGGGTTGGTTCACGAACTCGTCCGAGTGATTACCACTTTACACGTCTGTACCAAATTTCATTAAGATCGGGCCATATTTACGGCCGCTATCGTGTTAACAGACATATATATATATATATATATATATATATAGATATATATATATATAAATTCAAACAAATAGTGTTTATTGCTTCTGGGGGCCCTAAAATAAAAAGTTAACATGGTCTTGGGCTTAGGTCTTACCATGAGACCTACGGTAATAGCTTATTCCTTTAAGGAAATTCGCTAAAACTAATTTATCAGTAAAAGAAGTTAAATATGGGGTACCACAAGGTTCCATATTAAGCCCTCTTCTTTTCCTTTGGTTAATAGTCAAATATCTTCATTTATTTCTATGTACATGTGGTACAAATAAACAGTGTCAACACTTAAGAACTAACTAAAATTCAGATACATGGATATTTGCATGTAATTAATAGGCCTCTGTTATAATACAAGGTACAAAAAACAAAAAACAAAAAAAATAATAAAAATAAAGTTATTTCAGAGAGAGGTGGATATCTCATCCAATGAATAAAGAGCTTTATTTATGAAATATTCTTTCAATAATTTGTTGAATTTTACACCTTTTTCATTTTTAATTTCTTTTCGAATATGTTTTAAGAATTTATTGCCAATATAGGAAGGTTTCTTTTCAAAGAATTTCAATCTGTGCTTCTCAGGGACCTCATTTTTCCCCCTAGTGTTATGAGAATGAGTTTGTTCTTTAAAATTTATATCTTCTATTTTTTTATTCTTTGCTACAAGAACAGTCTCAAAAACATACTGACCATAAACTGTGAGAATTTTTAATTGTTTGAAGAGATTTTTTACTGATTCGTCATGATTTAGGTTTAGTATAATTCTAATGGCTTTTTTTGCTGTTTTAAAATTTTTTCCATATTGATTTATTTTTGTTGAGCCACACAGGGCAATGAAAAAAGAAATATGAGAGTGAACATGGGCGAAATAAATGTTTTTTAACGTTTTCATGTCACAGTACATGAAAGGACTCCCTAGTCTAATAAACAGAGAAGATTGTGCAATAACTCTTTATGCAGATCAAACAAGTTTAGTTATTACTGGCTGAAGCCAAGAAATTTCACAATCTTCTAACAAATGCAGATAAATCCAAATTTATAACATTTTCCACCAAACAGTCAAGAAAAAGGTTCTCCCCAAAAATATATTTGAATAATCATGATTTAGGGGAAACGGATACAATAAAATATTTGGGTTTGTATATAGACAAACATTTAACTTGGAGCAAACATGTAGAACACATAATAAGAAGACCTCGTCTGGATTGTATGCACTAAAATGTCTAAAATTTGCAATTCAAAAACATTAAAACAAATTTATTTTTCTCTAGTACACTCACATATAAATTTTGGAATATGTCTCTATGGGTCAATATCAGCAAAAAACCTTAAAAAAATCCTACAGATACAAAAAAAGGCAATTAAAATAATGTTGAATAAAAAGAGGAAAGAGTCGGTACAGAATTATTTCACTCAATTAGAAATATTAATAGTTCACAAACTTTATATATTTGAAACAATAAAATTTATTAAAGAAAATCAAATACAAATTTTTCAGGATAATCCTCACCCATATGAAACCAGAAACCACATTTTGGCTGATCGTCATAGATTAGAATTGTATGAAAACAAACAACCTAGATGGGTATAAAGTTTTATAAAAATTTGCCAAGAGAACTAATGTCCAATTACAGTCAAAAGTCTTTTCTTAATAAACTTAAAATCAACCTGATAAATAATCCTTACTATGACATAAATGAATTTTTAAATGGGGTATCCTGATAGAATTTTACTTTTTTCCACAATTAAATAAAATATTTTGTTAACTGTAAAGCTGGAGAAAAAAACAGGAAAAATTTTAATAACACTTCATGTTAACTAAAATTTCATATAAGTTAAGGGACTTAAATGAATGATGATATATTACATATTGACCTATTTTATTTACATTTAGTTTATAAGACAATTATTGACACTATTTATGTTATACTATATGTATACAATGATAAATAAAGATGTTTTGATTGATTGATTGATTGACATCACTAGGACTTGCTCTGCTTAACATGTTCAGTCCGACAAAAGTCAACGGTCAGTTTTTGTACTTTCCATAATTCGACATGTGCCACCGGTAACGCACTGCAAACTTTCCAAAACTCTGACTTGTACCACCGGTGGCGCACTGTTCCCATTTGATTCAATGCTTTGACACAGCGCTTTCGGAGCTTTGCTGGGCTATGTTATTGGTGGGTTCGTATTTTAGGATCGTGTAGACACACCGTGGCCACCAGTGGCGCACGTGTAAACCTTTTTATTTAAAAAAATGTTGAAAAGATCAAGGTGACGTAAAAACGTCCAAAATGGCGGAAGGGGTGTAAGGGGGGGCGGAAGGGAAAGGCTTTACTCGTACAGAGGTTACAATAACTAACAGTGCATCGTTCGCCACTTCGCCGCCTGCCGCACGAACCATGCGTGTGCCACCAGTGGCGCACGTTGGCTGGCAGCCCGGCCAGTGGTGATGTATGCCCACCGGACAACGTGCGCCACCGGTGTTACACTATTAAAATTTATTAATTTCACTCAAATTACCTATTAGCGAATTTCCCCTATAGGGAAGAAGCTATTACTGTAGGTCTCATGGTAAGACCAAGCTCGGGACCACTATAACTTTTCGTTTTGGGGCCCCCAGAAGCAAACTAACTTGTTGTGTGTGTACGTTGTGTGATGTACGTTCGAATTTTTATATATATATCTATGTGTCTGTTAGCACGATAGCGGCCGCAAAAATGGTCCGATCTTTATGATATTTGGTATGGACATGTAAAGTGGTAATCAATTGGACGAGTTCGTGAACCAGCCTGATCGGACCACCGCATCGGAAGGGGGGGTAAAGGGGGATAAAACCCTCCAAAAATGGGTTTTTTACATATGAAAATAAAATTTATCAAATTTTTGTGGGCACCATTGAATTCAGCTCAAAAAAACAAACAATTTAGTGTTTTGAAACACTGCTCTATGTCCTTTGGTTACCGAGATATTGAAAGTGGTAAACACAGTACGTTGTCCCAATGTTTAACCTTATGGGAATTAAGTAAAATTCTATATCTCGCTTATTTCTCAACATATCTCAATAAAACTTGGTAAATAGCTTCTTATAGTTCAGATCTATTAAATATTGAATTACAACCACCCAGTTTTAATATACCTGTAGCAGCACACCTGCATACTCATTCCCCATGTTATTCTTATGGAGCTTACAAAAACATGTCAAATCTCGCTATGTTGGATTGAAATATGTTGTTTTGCATTTGAAATTCGCTGAGTATGCAGGTCTGCTGCAACGGGGGTATTTTAGGTATACACAAGATAAAATCAACAGATATTTTAAAGATATAGTTAAAAGTACGACCTAGGTTAGTTTCGTATTTTTGGCCAGTTTATCGATCATTGCAACGTCCTTTTAATAGGTTCTAAAATTCAGTCATGTACCATCGGTGGCGTACGTCAGGTCGAATGTGTTAAGAGGGGGCTAAAGGCCGCCCTTGGTAATATCCTATTGCGGTTAGATTTTTATCAACTTTGTGAATTTTATTTTTTAGTTTGTTACACAATCAACCTTAACTAAATAATGAACAATTATGATGTTTTTTAAGAAAATTAACATCTTTTGCAGGTATTAGTAATGAAGATATCATGAAACTTAATATTCCAACAGGCATGCCTTTTTACTATTTGCTTGATGGAAATTTGAAACCAGTTGTATCAATGCAGTTTTTCTCTGACAGAAAAGCTGTGGAAAAGGCTATGGCTTTGACGGCCTCTATATCTCACAAAGACCCATAAGGAGCCTTTTGTCACCCAAGGGCTCACGGAGAAGTTAGTGAGCTTTCAATCAAACTGAAGCTTTAATTGTACTATATATAAATACAGTATTTTACCAAATAAAAATTGTGAATAAACAGTGTATTTAATTTCATTTTTACATTATTATTTAGTTGAAGACTATTTGCCCGGTTTATGCTCCAAGAAGTGTCACTTTCTCAATATTTGGTTTTGCCATCCGGCAAAAAAACCTGAGAAAATGTCTGTGAAATCAAAAAAGTAAACTGTCTTTCAACGGACGACAAAAACAGGAATTGTGTAAGGCTTAATATACCGATCGATGTGGGTCACAGATTTGATGGCAACCTTTTTGCACCCTGCATGTTTAATATGAAACGCTATTCACTGTAAGATTTTAAAGCTGGTATGATTTTTAATGCTACTATTACAGTAGAGACTCATGCATTTTTTCTCTGAGGATAAAATATCATCGGTCTATACAGTTTTTTTTATCAAGAATAACGATCATTTGTAGCAAATTCTCATGTTTCATTCATTAATATTTTTCATGTTATTTTATGTTTAATAATCCATTATTCAGTGCAGGAAGGTTTTATGTTTAAGTACCGGGAGATCAAGCTTTGCTAGAATAAAATGATTACAATCTAAATATATAAATTTGCTGTTTTGGTTAAAAATGCCCATGACGATAACATGGGCGCTTTGAAGGGCTGTAGGACAGAAACTAAAATTGTTACATATATTTTCCCCTGTCTTGTGACCAGCTCCAATCAATTCCTCGTGGCCAAAAACGCCACATTACAAAATTTAAAATCCTTAAACAAAAAAGATGAGCCTTTACGAACAATATTTGTTTTGGAGTACAGAATATAGGATTTATTATACAATTTACAGATAAATAGTCAAGTTTTCCTTACCTCCACCCACTCAATTTAATTTTGAAAACTCAAAATTCTCCAAACTCGAAATTCTCCAGAGGATCAAGTTCACATTGTGAGACCCTACTGTATCCAAATAACAGTGCCATTTAGGTAGGTAACGTACTTAAGAAATTTAGCGAAAAATTTATATTTTACTTTAATGCTTGAATCCATAATTTTTGTATAATTTTCTTATTTAGTATTTTTTCTAGATATCTATGTTTTTTAATATCCTGTGTTTTTTTTAAGTTGTTTCCCTAATAGACCGGTCATTTTAAATAGTTTTCAAAAAAACGGGTAACCAAGTGGGACTTTTTACCATATGTTCCTTGATATGTTACCTTTGAAACCCCATCACTTTTTCGAAAATAAAACTTGTGCTCAAGCCGCCATCTTGGAAAATGGCGGCCAAAATATAGTTTTTGAGCTATATCATGATAACTATTAAGTTTAGAAAACAACTTCTTATACAAAAGTTGCGTGGTTTGAAAAGGCCTACAACTTTCATATTTAGCTTATTGTTGTACAATAATTCATAAAGCCGCCATATTGGAAAATGGCTGCCAAAAAGTATTTTTTGGCTGGTGCAGCTAAACTATTAATCTTACTAAAAAGGTTACCGAAGAGAAGTTGCAGAGATTTTGATAATCTACCACTTTTATATTTACTTTGTTATTGTAAACTCACAAATATAGGCGCCATCTTGGAAAAATGGCCGCTAATGTTAGTTTTTTGACTGGGACTTTTTTATTATTGAATTTACATTAGGTAACTAAATACAAAAGCTGTATGGTTTGAAAAGATCTATAACTTTTGTATTTAACATATTGTTGTGCAACAATTAATAAAGCCGCCATCTTAGAAAATGGTGGCCAAATATGTTTTCTTGGAATTTTCACCTTGAAAATTTAAAATAACCAAGTTTTAGTTGGCATCATTGGATTCAGCTTGAAAAAACAAACAATTTAGTTTTTTGAATCACTGGTTTATGTCCACTGGTTACCAAGATATTGAAAATAGTAAACAAAGTGCGTTGTCCCTATGTTACCCTTATGGGAATAAGTAGAATTCTATATATCACTCAATTCTTGACTTACATTAATACAACTTTGTATGCGGCTTCTTTTAGCTGAGATCTACTGGTTTATGACTTAAAATAATCTATTTTTACATTTCCGTGGCAGCAAACCTGCATGCCCATATACCATGAAATTCTTATGGAGAATGTTTTACCATACTTATTTATGAATTTATGTTTATACTATTTATCACTAGGCTTTATACTATGTTGGAATTTGTATTTACACACGTTGAAGCATCATAATATGAGGTTCTTATCCTCAGTAGAAGACGTAAAGTAAATTTGGTAAAATATTTACCCTACCTGGCCGGGTGGCGAGGCGACCCTTCCTAATCCTCCTTAATGACCGGCGCGGTTCGATGCTTTCAAAAGTACCCGAAATTCCGGCGCGGTTCGAGTACGCCCATATTTACTACTTTACACGCCTATGCCAAATTTCCGATTGGACCATTTTCCGATTGGTCGCCGATTGGTCCGATTGGACCATTTTTGCGAGAGTTATCGTGCTTACAGACACATATATATATATATATATATATATATATATATATATATATATATATATAGAGCGATGTGTGTATATATATATACTAATTTGAACGAATGGTGTTTTTGGTATCTGGGGGCACCAAAACGAAAGGTTATGATGGTCCCGCACTTAGGTCTTACCATGAGACCTACGGTAATAGCTTCTTCCCTATAGGGGAAATTCGCTAACGAGATCAGGGAGGAAAGCTACAAATGCCCAGTTATTTGTTTACTTCTAAACTCAACCCCACCCTCTTGCCTTACTGCTGATCTATTGTTTTTTGACATCTAGTCACTTGAGCACAGTGACACAGCTGCGATCAGATAAGAATAAGATATCCCACAATACAAAAATTACAAAACCTAAATCTAAACTAATTTTTATGTAAACCAATTAACTCCACAATTTTCTTCTAATTTTTATGAATCAAATGAAGCAGAAATGAAGGCTGTGTGTCATTGAAAAGATAAGCTATGAATACAAATTTGAAGTTGTTAACTGCAAGGCCAGAGCTAAATATAGCTGTAAGTTTTCAATTTCTGGATTCTGAGAGATGGTATTTCTAAATAACTGTTGAAATCCATTCTTTTATGACTTAATGAAATATTGTTGAGGTTATTGTTGTGAAAAACTCGTGGACGGCTGTGAAAAATGATAGCGCGTATCTGTCGGTCGCAAATAAATGGCAGATGTGGCTTTTCGAAACTCGCGATCTGCCGTGAAATACGATCGCGCTTATTTGCCGATCGTCAATGATCGGAAAATGTAGCTGCTAAAGTTGTGGTCGGCCGTGAAAAACAATCGTATTTGCCGATCATAAATAAACGAAATGCAACTTAGCGAAATTAGCGATCGGCCGTAAAAAACGGTCGCCCGTATTTGCCAGCCACAAATGGGCAGAAAATGCTCCTTATTCGTTAAACAGGTTCGGGACTAGGGTAAAAGGGAATTCTATTTTTCCCTGCGTCCTGTCAGTGACAGTAGCTGCAGTCTTCTGCTGCCGCCGACTGTTTTTCCTGTCAAGTCACAATAATTGTTTCTGTACCAATATCACAAGCTTATGAATTAATTTAATATATAAGATTAATATTTTCACTCCATGTATCAAAGAACAGTGATTACCAATTATAATTCCTTGTTATTAGGTTTGTATGTTATAAACCACTTCTTCGTTGAGCTTTTGGATATTTGTTTAAACTTTGGAACTTATATCAATCGTTGCCATTATTTAAGGACATAAGCTTAATGTCGCTTTGATATTTATACGTCTTTTAATTACTATAGACTGTAAGTGGCATTCCAGTTGAATATACTTACAGAATTGAACTTATAGATGAATTTAATTGTCTTGTGCCAAAATCTTATTTAGGTAATTCACTAAAAACTGAACATTTAAGCAATAACTGTAAAATAATTTATCTGAACAAAAGAGAACTAAACATAAACAATGTTTTGAAGAAATTCCAGTGATTATTTTTTCTATATGCACTGACGACCAACATCAAGGAGTTATAAAAGAGTCAGCGGAAATTGAACAATCAGTAAAAATATTTTTAATTATCTGAATACATAATAACACAGAATGATTAAAAGTCTTCTTAAAAAATGTAGCCAACATCCATAGACACTCAAATACCTAGACACTCAAATACCAAATAAAGACTCAAATACTTACAAAATAATATTTTGTTTTGGGTTACGTTTAAAAAAACACCCTATATAAATACATAATCCATATACACAGTATTTATACAGGGTTTTGTTTTTAAACGTAACCCAAAACATTATTTTATTAGAGAAGGATTATTTCTCCCAAAGATCCCCGGATTTGACCCCACTATATACTTTCTTTTGGAATACAAAAAAGTAAGGCCTACGAAAACAATTCACAGGATATTCACCTCCTCAAAACAAACATAACAAATTTAATGCAAGAAATACAAAGAAGTACCTTGCAACACGTGTTCGGGAATTTGATGGAGAGAGCACAACTTTATACAAATGCCAATGACGGATTGTTTGGACACATAATGTAAACTAATGTGATCAAACTTAAATAATAGGTTGTAAAATGTAAAGATAAAAAAAATACTTATTTCTTATTTACATGTGCTTTATTCAATCTTAAAAATGGGTTGGGTTAAAAAAACCCTGTATTATGCATTAAAATAATATAAAATAAACATTAATTAGGCTAATATGAGCATTAAACACAAAAATAAAACAGGTTCTTTTGATGGGAAAATGGTATTAACAGCCGAAAAATTATATTTTACAGTACCAGTTCTGTATAGAGTCCCGATAACCCGAAACTGCAATCCGAAATTCCGCTTAGTCCGAAACGGTATTGGGAGGGATTTTTCCCCAATCTGGGTAAAGAATTTTCAAAGTTTTCAAAGAACGTGTATTGTCTTAAATTCGACTTCGCGTAAACAGCGGGAGAAATTTCACGAACGACGACCGCACGTGTTTACCGACCGCGGGTGAATAGACGAAACGTATAGATCGCAAATAAGGGTAGGAAGGACCGTAAAAGTCACTAAAGCGTTTTTACCGATTGCAAGATCAATTTTGTAAAAGAAGCGAATGGTCGTTTAATTTTATCGCGCGTGTATACCGTTCACGGGTATTCGGCACGGCAGCGGCAGAAGTAAGTTTGCAGAAACGATCGCGAGTTTTTATCAATTGCGGGAAAACAACGGAAGTAACTCTGGCAATATCTTTGAAAAGTAAAAAAGGCGTAAAATTTAATAGCGGTATTTGCCGACAGGGAGTAAACAGCAAAATATAATGAAACAATGTATTTAGCAATTATTTTTATTTAATTAATAATTCCGCTTAATCCGAAATACTGCATGGCCAGTTTGCAGTTTGTGGCCATAGAACTTTAACTATGGAAGGCCGACTGTACTGTTGCAGGGCGGTGAGAAACGAGCCGGCAACAAGCTCGTTCCCCCCACCACTACCAGGAACAGGTACCGTTCATAAGAGAGATAGGGTAAAGTGCAACACACACTGCTTCGAATTAAAATTGCTGCCAAACTTGGACACGTATGTGGATCTCAGGTTGTGTTTTTAAAGTAAATTAAATTTCCTATTGAATGGTGTCATTTGTTCCTACGCATATTTATTTTTAATTTTAATTGTTGAAGATCAAAGTTAGAATGACTATATTATGGTCTATGAACATATGATCACTATAATTACGTTTGTGAACAAAATGATGTTCTTATCCAAATAAACAATTTATTAATGTTCCTTACGAGTTTCTCTAACAAAGAATAATATTTGAAGCAATATTTATTTGGAATATTTTTAATAAAAATAACAATAAAACTAATTTGTTGAAAGTTTTTAAGGAAAGTCCACAAGCATCTACTCAATTGCATAGAGTTGGGACAAAATAAATATCTCATTCGTAATTCTTACTATATTTTTGCATTTTTTCAAATGAGATTTATTTTGTCCCAACTCGATACAATTTCGTAGATGTTTGTGGCCTTTCCTTAAAAACTTTCAGCAAATTAGTTTTATTGTTATTTTTATTAAAAATATTCCAAAAAAATATTGCTTTATATATTATTTCATGTTAGAGAAACTCGTAAGGAATATAAATAATAGTATATTTCACTACTAGTCACGAAAGTAGCCCTTTTCGGCTGAACTGTCTATTTCAGTTTAAAGTCAGCTGGTTGAACTGTCAAAATAGAAACTTCCTTTGTTTGGGTACGGCAAAATTTGGTTTGGATACGGAAAAAGTTAGTTTGGGCACGGAAATGAAATGTTTGGGTACCGAAAAATCAGCTGGCCATTTTTTGTTGTTGTAAGGAAATCAAGGGTTATTGTAGATCTCAGCTGAACGGTAAGGGGCAATTTTTGTTTACAGAGTGATGAAAATTGTTTATTTGGATAAGAACATCATTTTGTTCACAAACGTAGTTATAGTAATTGAAGTGTTCGTGCTTCTCGTCTGTTTCAATTGCTTAACATTTATTATCATCTGTTTGTTCACAATAACAAGTTTGTTTACATTTGACTGTCAATTAGTTTTTCCATGATAAAAAGCAAGTTTACTATAGTTAAATGTTGTAATTTTTTAAGTATATGTGAATATACGTCATTGGCGACGATTCTTTCAACCCACAATGCCTAGACAACATCAAAACGATACGGATAACGATCAAGTACGTAATGAAAAAACAATTTGCAATTTTAAATGTGACTTGTTCGACCTGGAAACGGTAGAGATCGATGTGTGGCACATTAAGTTTATAACGGGTCTTAAACTAAATGGAATTGACAATGAGGAAACCAAACGCTTATTATTTATAAACTCTTTAAGTACAAATGTGTTAAGTACACTAATTAACCTTTGTAGACCGAATGATTTAAACGAATTTAAATATGAAGAACTTTTTAAACTGTTGTTAGACAACTTTAAGAGTAAAAAGGTAGCCATTGCAGAGAGGGTAAAGTTTTTCTCACTGCGTCAGGGTTGTGAAAGTCTGACAGAGTTTGCCAATATTTTGAGACACAAAGTAAATGATTGTCAATTCCCCATTCAGTTTTTTCAACAAGCACTTATTACCGCTTTTGTAATGGGGATATGTGACAGTAATATAAGATCCAAACTCATGGAGAAAGATTATGAAACATTCTCAGAAGTCATTAATGTAGCTAATTCTCTTTCCTCAGTAAAGGATGCTTCGTTAAATAGTTTTCCTCAAAAAGAAAATTGTAATATAATATCTCTGGGACCATGCTTTACATGCGGTGGTAAACACCTTAAAAAGAATTGTAACATTAAAAATCCAATTTGTTACAAATGCGGAAGTCGAAATCACATAACGCGAATATGTAAAGCAGGGCAAGTCAAGAAACATCTTAATAGTAATAGTGTTGAGAATGGTGCAACCTACAATAATGGATCGAAGGGATTCAGTAGTAACGTGGTCGAGAATGGTACAACTAAATGTAATGAGACACTCTCATTGGGGGGAATACAAGACATTCTTTCAATCCGAGAGCAAGCGTATTTTTACCCTATACTTATTCTTGAAATCTTACTCAACAACCAGATTGTAAAGATGCAGTTTGACATAGGTAGCTGCGCTTCAATAATCTCAGATCATACTTGGAAACAGATTGGAGAACCAGATCTTTTGTTGTGTAAGCAAAATTTTACTTAGTTTACGGGTCATTGTGTTAACCTTCTTGGTGAAATATATGTACATGTTTCTTTTGCAAACGTAAAAACTAAACTCAGAGTTTTTGTTGCTTCAGGTGTCAAACAAAATATTTTGGAAAGAGATTGGATTTTACCTTTATTTCTGCACTAAATGTCACTTTCCGATTTGCAACAGATATGTTCAGAACCTCATAAGCAAACTTTACAAGTAGAAAACACAGAAGAAAAACTTGCCAAACTTGTAGAAGAGTTTTCTGAAGTTTTTCAACCCAATGAAAATAAATGTTCAAAGACACCTGCTCATTTGTACTTAAAAGAGGACGCTACACCGGTATTTAAAAAAGCAAGACCTGTACCGTTAGCTTTAAGAGACAAGGTTAAAGAAGAACTCGACCGATTAAAAAGAAATGGTATCCTTGAAGAAATAGATCATTCAGAATGGGCTGCACCTTGCGTGATCGTAAGAAAACCAAATGGAGCTATTAGAATATGCGCTGACTTTTCAACAGGACTTAACCAAGCATTAAAGGTACAGCAGTTTCCTTTGCCAACTCAAGATGATTAATTGACCAAATTAGGATCTGGACAGAAATTTACTACCTTTGATCTCTCTGATGCTTACCTTTCTGTTCCTATGGACGAAGAATCTAAAAAACTCCTTGTTATTAATACAATTTTTGGTCTTATGCGCTATAACCGTCTGTGTTTTGGCGTAGCTCCTGCTACGGCAATTTTTCAGAAAAAGATGCATTCTATGCTTTCTGGATTAGGTGGAGTTGCTTTCCTACTGGATGATGTCATCATAACCGGAAGAAATGACGCTGAACATCTAAACACTTTGAAAGAGGTTTTGAAACGCATTGAGGACAATGGTTTTTGTTTAAACAGGGCTAAATGTCACTTCATGAAGGAAAAAGTCAATTATCTAGGTCTATGTATTTCCAAAGAAGGAATTTCGACAAATCAAGACAAAGTAAAACCCATAGTAGATATGCCTGAACAACAAAACATCAAACAGTTGGAATCGTTTATAGGAATGGCAAATTTTTATTCAAAGTTCATTCCAAACTTTTCTGAGATCTGTGCACCATTAAACAAACTACGGCAGAAAAATGTTCAATGGATGTGGACAGAACAATGTTCTCAAGCAGTTAATCGTATTAAAGATGCTTTAGTCTCTACTCCTATTCTGGTACCATTTAACAGTAATTTGCCTATAGTAGTGGCAGCTGACGCATCTTCAGTGGGTATTGGTTGCGCAATTTTTCACCGGTATCTTAATGGAGAAGAGAAACCGATTGCTTATACTTCTAAAACACTGAGCAAGGCCGAGCAAAATTATTCGCAAATTGAACGAGAAGCTTTGTCATTAATTTATGCGATTAAAAAGTTCCGCATCTACCTTTGGGGCACACATTTTCTGATCCAAACAGACCACAGACCTCTGTTGTCAATATTCGGATCCAAAAAAGGAGTACCAGTAACCACGTCTTGCCGAATACAGAGATGGGCTCTGTTTTTAACCAATTTTAATTTTGACATCGAGTATGTTCCCACTAAACTATTTGGAAAGGTCAACTGTTTAAGTCGTTTGCCTTTTGAGGACGATGTTGAGTTTGACCAAGCCGATGAAGGTTATAGCACCGTGGTCGGATTGATATTCTCAGGTAACATAGATTGTCTACCAGTTACGGCTAAAGAAATCAGTGAAGAAACGTCGAAGGATGCCACCCTTAGTCAGGTCAAAGAGTTTGTTTTAAGTGGATGGCCAAACAAGACAAACAATCTAGAGCTACAACCATACGAGTCAAGGAAGAATGAGTTATCCGTACACGAGGCTGCCTAATATGGGGAATTAGAACAATCGTTCCTGAAAAGTTTAAGCGGAAATTGCTTATGAACCTACACGACACGCACTTAGGAATGGTCAAAATGAAAGCATTGGCCCGAGATCGTTTTTGGTGGCCATCGATGGACAATGACATTGAAAACGTGGCAAGAACTTGTGCATTGTGCAACTTGTATGCTGCAAGAGAACCACAGAATAAGTTCCTCAGCAACTGGCCGAAATGTAATCACCCTTGGACTCGTATCCACATTGACTTCGCTGGACCTTTCCTGAATAGTATTTTTCTTTTGGTCATAGGTGCATACTCTGGTTGGCCAGAAATTATCAAGTTGAACTCTATGACAACTTCAGTAACAATCAAACAGATCAAACTATTGATATGTCGATACGGAATCCCAAAAACCATCGTGACAGACAACGGGCCATGTTTTACATCCTTAGAATTTGCACAGTTTTGTAAAGCATTTGGAATCCACCACGTAACCACTCCACCTCACCATCCGTGTTCCAACGGACAAGTTGAAAAGTACGTTGGTACTATGAAACAGGCGTTGAGAAAACTTTGCCAAGAACAGTCTCCTAAGGGATTAGAAGCTGATTTAAACAACTTTTTATTTAAATACAGAATAACTCCACAAATAACTTCTGGAATGTCACCTTCTGAGTTGTTTTTAGGACGACAACTACGATATATCTTAGATTTAGTTCAACCCCAAAGAAAAAGTGAGAATGCCACCACTAACTTTAAAAACTTTCGATTAAATGAGCCTGTGTTTTGGGCAGAAACCAAAAATGGAAGTGTCACATGGAAACCCGGTATAATCCTAAAGAGACTAGGGCGGAACGTGTGGAAAGTTGAAGGCGACAATGGAAGAATCTTTAAAAAACACGCCAACCAACTGAAATATAGAAAACTCCTTGAAGACAAGGACAGTAGTTCAGGCTCGGCGGGAAGGTGAAGTGTTCGTGCTTCTCGTCTGTTTCAATTGCTTAACATTTATTATCATCTGTTTGTTCACAATAACAAGTTTGTTTACATTTGACTGTCAATTAGTTTTTCCATGACAAAAAGCAAGTTTACTATAGTTAAATGTTGTAATTTTTTAAGTATATGTGAATATACGTCAGTAATCACATGTTCATAGACCATAATATAGTCATTCTAACTTTGATCTTTTACAATTAATATTAAAAATAACTATTCATAGAAACAAATCAAACCATTCGATAGAAAATTTAATGTACTTTAAATACACTACCAGAAAACCACATAGGTGTCCAAGTTTGGTGACATGTTATTAGAAGGATAGGGCCCACCTGTTCCTGGTAGTGGTGGGGGGAGTGGAGTAGCCGCCGGACCACTCTTGCCACATTTAGTCGCTCTTCCATATTTATACTTCTATGTATGCGGCCAGCAACTTGTTTGAGTCCGGCTACACAAAAGACTCAAAAATGTAAATAGAGCAGTTTTCCGCAATGTCTGTGTGCACTTCAGCTAGCACATTTTTCTGTGCTCGCTGGTGCACTTAGACTTCAAATTTAGGCATAAATATCTTAACTAAGTTATTTAAATGAAACTGAAAAACAACAAATTTTTTCTTTCGGAGTTTCTAACAATAAACCGTACTAAAGAAATCTATATCCGGTTGGTCATAAAGCCAACATGTTAATTTACTGTTAGACAGCCTAAAACTATTACAAGTTTCAATTTAAATTGGCAGTTTATTAAAGTATATTTTTACCCACAGTATATACACATGAGTTTCTAAAGATCGATTTTTTATCTTTGGAATTAAAAAAAATATGCCTATTTACATTTCGAGTTGGGTAAAACAATTCCGTTGTTCATTAGTTTTCACTTCTTTTGTAGAATAATCTCATTACTTTAAAAAGATAAAGGTGTTGAACAGATAAAATTTTTAATTGTAAAATACTAGCCGACGAAGCAAAGTGAGTTTTTTGAGGTTACTTTTAAGATTTATGGTCTAAAGGAAGGAAGATAGATAAGAAGTTGTTTTTCATATGGGTTATGACTCTAAAATTATAAATTTTACATCAATCCATAGTTTTAGACCAGCACAGACACCAGAAACAAATGAATTTTAGTAGAAAACTAATACAAAAATGAATATCTTTGCTAAGAATGGTGTTTATTTAAGTGAATTATTTTTTCCTAAATGAAATCAAAGTTCTGTCATTAATAACAACCCAATGAAAGATAAATAAATAGTTTTTGTAATTTGAAGAACACAAATGGTGACAATTTTTAAGGGGGGAAGGAGGTTAGTGGAATGATGATAGTAAGATAGTTTAATAATGGTCCTTAAATGGTCAGAAACTGATGACATGATTCATGGAGGGTCCCTAATGATGTTAATAAGGCGGTGCTGCCGCCGTTAGGGACAAACTACTCCACCAGGCGGCAGGACGTTGAGTCTCCGTAGGGTCCAATGTTATTCACCCACACACTTTGTTTTTAATAAACACCCATTATAGCTGTTATTTTTACATATATCTTGGTTTAATTTACTCTATTATTAAGTCTTTAGGTCAATATTTAATTTTAAAACCGTTTGAATAGAAAAAACTTGCATTTTCGAAAGAATTTTCAAAGATTTTGTGTAATAAAAGTTATGGTAAAATACACTTACATCAATCTTAAGGAGCCTAGTTGATGGATTAGAAACCAATTTTGAAATAAATGTGAAATGTGAGTGGTTTTTAATTTAGGTACCATACAATAGAAAATGCCATAAAACTGGCTCTCGGAGGTAAAGAAATAAAGTTATAAAAATTAATTTTCCATGAAATATATGTGTATGAAATATATTCACTGTAAATAAAATATGTAGAAGAATGTTTCTAATCTCAAAATTTGTAGCCACCAAACCTCAATAAATAAGATACAAAAATCCCAACATTAACACCTATCACTCATTGCTCGTTGTTTGGTAAAGAACCCCCTATAAGGGGCTAACCATAAATGACATCATTGTTTTTTATCATTTTTTAATGCCCCTTTCCCCTTAAAAAAACTGATTGTTAAAATCAGCTCTCACACTCTATTCTAACGGCCATGGCACCTGAGATATTAGAGGAAACCGTGCTTGCAAGACCCAAGGTCCACTAATCCATCAGGTGCGGCTGTTGAAATGGAGTGCAGTTTTAGATCTGAAGCTGATATTACCATCAAAATAGATATAACCTCGTAGAGTTTTACTTTTACTATTAATTAATGAAGTTGCCCTATTATATGGAAGTAAATTAATAAATATATATATATTGTTACCTCTTTTTATTAACACACTTATCCTCCTATTTACATCTTTAAAAGAAAACACAATTTTAGTTTTACTTTTCTTTACTTTTTATAAGAAACTTGTTCAACATTTTTTATTTGTTTATTTCTTCCTATACAAAACAAAAAAATAACCATCTGCTTAAATTATCAAACTGTCAAATTCATACAGACCACAGAATAAAATGAAAAATTATATTCCTCAACACCTTCCCTTAATTTTTTATTTTATGTAAACTCTTCTTCAAACAGAAAACACTTTTCTTAAACAAATCAACTTTCAAAATAGGAAACTCATAAACACAAAATTTCTGTTAATTCACTGTACTAATTGAGTTTTAAAAAGATTGAATTTAATGTTACCAAGTGGCTTTGTAAATACGTCCGCGACATTGTCCGAAGTGTTTATGTAAGACACACTGATTTTTCCTGATTTGATATTTTCTGCCAAAAAGTGATATCTTACGTCAATGTGTTTGCTTCTTCTATTGAATACTCCATTCTTCATAAGTTTTATTGAACTTTGATTGTCTACAAACAAATTCACTTCTACTACTTTGTTTGTTAGATCTTCCACGAGAGTTTTAAGATATAACAGCTCTTTTACACAATCGGCTGCTGCTATATACTCTGCCTCAGTGCTTGATAATGCTACTATTGGTTGCCTTCTTGTGCACCAACTAATTGGATTTTCTTCCAACATAATGACATATCCTGTAGTGCTTCGTCTGGTTTTTTCATCTCCTGCATAGTCCACATCACAGTATGCATTTATCTTTACAACTGAAGTTTGACTTGCCTTGGGTGTGAATACGATTCCTAAGTCCTGAGAACCTTTTAAGTACCTCAATGTTCTTTTTACATTAACAACATCCTGTTTGTTTGGCTGCTCTACACTTCTGCTTTCCAAGCCAACAGCAAGTGTTATATCTGGTCTTGTCTTGTTTGATAAGTACAATAAATTCCCTACTGCTTCCCTGAATGGAAACTTGGTCTTATCACTCTCTTTCACGGATTCAACTGACAGCGCTATTGGAGTATTAGTTGGTTTACATTCTTCCATATTATATCTCTCCAACACACGCTGCACATATCTTTCTTGTTTTAGCTTGATACCTTCTTCGGATCTTACAACTTCCATTCCCAAAAAAGTATTTAATTATTCTTCAACTTTAATTTGGAATGTTCTTGACATGTCCTCCAACAAACACTTCATCTCAGTTTTATTCCTTCCGATCAAAAGTCCGTCATCGACAAAAATTGCCAATAACATTGAGCAATCTTCATTTTTGAAAACACAGCGCTCTGAAATAGTCTGTTTTAATCCTCTGCTCATTAAAAAGTTAGTAAAGTGCTGGTTCCAAATAAATGGGGCTTGTTTTAGTCCGTAGAGGCTCTTTTCCAATTTTAAAACTTTGTTCTTTAACTCAAACCCTTCTGGTACTTCCATGAACAATTCTTTATCAATCTTCCCATATAAAAATGCTGTTTTCACATCAAACTTCATCATCTCATAGTGTTCTTTTGCTGCAAGAGCAAACATCAATCTCAAAGCCGTTGAACTTACAACTGGACTAAACGTTTCCTCATAGTCGATACCATGTTCTTGCATGTAACCTTTAACCACAAGTCTTGCTTTGTATCGTCCATCATCTTTAATAGTAAAAACCCATTTATTACTCAATATTTTCTTGTCTTTAGCTTCTGCTATGTCTACTTCCCTCCAAGTATTATTTAATATCAATGATTCTTTTTCTTCGGCAATTGCAACTTCCCACTTGTCCTTATCTGGTCCAGTGATAGCTTCCTGATAGGTTAGCATTGCATAATCGTTGAATCTAGTAGGTAATTTTGTATTGCGTTTTGGTCTTCTTTCACTATTTAGGAGTTCATTATCGTTGTTAGGACTAACATCGTCTTCTGCTATTTCTGAATCATCGTCTGGCCTACAAACATTGTTTTCTGGCTCTTGTGTAGTTTGTATTTCTGTCTCATTTGTACTTTGGTCTGATTCTTCATCATCAATGGTTTTTATTTTTCCGTTATGTTTCTCTGAACAGCTTTTCTTCTTTTCTTTGTGTGTTGTTTCCTCTAAAAACCTCACATCTCTTGATATAAGTATTTTCCTTTCATATTCATCCCATAGCCGATACCCATTCGGAGCATAGCCTACTAGTACATACTTATTACTTCTTGGGTCTAATTTCTTAAGTGGCTTATTATTCTTTGCGTACACCTGGCTGCCAAACAAGCGAATTCTAGATAGATCAGGTTTTACAGAGTTCCACATTTCTGCTGGTGTTTTCTCAACCGCTTCTGATGGACTTCTATTTATTAAGTAGGCTGCTGTCAATACTGCCTCTCCCCACATATCTTTTCCCATTCTTGCATCATACAACATAGCTCTTGTTCGTTCCATCAAAGTTCGGTTTAATCTCTCTGCAGCACCATTTAACTGTGGAGAATAAGGGACCGTGTAGTCCAAAACAGTTCCTCGTTCTTTACACCAGTTTACAAGTTCTGAACTTATGTACTCTCCTCCATTGTCCAATCTCAGTTTTGCAACTCTACTACTCCACTTTGCTTCCACCTCTGCAATGTAGATTTTTACAAACTTTGTAGCTTCATACTTTCCTTCCAGGAGAAATACCATTGTAAAGTGGGTATAATCATCCATGAACGTCAAAAAATATTTCTTCTTGTTCCACGTTGCAGGATCTATAGGACCACAAACATCAGTATGAATCAATTCCAAAGGACGAGTTGCACGTGTTCTCACGGTGTTGAATGGCAATCTAACTTGTTTAGACTGGAAACATATGTCACAATTTGAGTCAAGAGCTTTAACATCTTCTTCTCTTATCTTCATTCCTTCAGATAGACTAACCAGTTTAGATAAGTTTGCAAGTCCAAGGTGTCCTAACCTTCGATGCCAAATCAATACTTCATTATCTTTTTCCGTTGCTAATGAGCTTGATTCCCCTTTGCTTTGAGTCAAATTAACAATAAAAATTCCACTTTCGTTTTTATGACCCTCAAGAACTTTTTCACCACATTTAGTTATTTCTACTCTATTGTTTGAAAACAAAACTTCACCACCAGCTTTAGTTATGGCATTCACAGATAAGAGATTTTTACTTAAGTCAGGAACATACAAAACATTAATTAGATTACATTCTTTAGCTTCAAACACTCCCATTTTACATGCATCCATTGTTTCAGAACTTTTGGCAACTTGAATGCCTACCGAGACTTTCTTAAAATTTTTCAATATTCCCTCACTGTTTGTTAAATGTGATGTGGATCCAGAGTCGACAACCCATTCACTTTTTAAATTTTCCACATGAGATAAATTATCTTTAGTTTCATACATGTTATTACTTAAGAATGATACACTGTTGCTTTTAGCTTTCTTAAAGTAGCAGTCTTTATCTGTATGGTTGTTTTTCTTACAAATTGTGCAGATTTGAAATGGTTTGTTTACAGGTTTTTTACTTTTACAATTGTTAGCAAAATGTCCTATTTTATTACATTTAAAACACCTCTGTTCACCTTTGAAACCTCCTTGGTTCATATTACTTCTACTATTTTCAGAATTATATTTACTTGCATTCTTACAGAAACGAGCAATGTGTCCTTTACTTTTACATAGAAAACAAATTTTCTCATTTAAACTCACTTTAAAAGCTAAAGGTGATTCTGTCAAATTGGCATTACTCTCATTTCTTGATTCCTCTATAAGAAGCCTAGCAGTCAAATTTGTTAGTGTTTTTTCTGAACATTGCATTGACTCCCATGCACTGATAAAATATTTATACTTTTCTGGCAAGGTAACTAAAATTTTTGAAATTATCATACTCTCATCTATATCTTGGTTCAATGATTTTAGTCTATGTGACAAGTTTTCAATTTTGCTTACATGGTGAGACATGTCTGCATTTGCATCATATTTTAAATTAAAAAACTCTTGTAAAAGTGCATACTTTTGTTGGTCTGAGTCCCTCTCATAAATCATACTTAGTTTTTCAAACATTTCACAGGAGTTTTTACAGCTTAAAATATGAAGCATTGGACCCTTTTCAATGGTTGTAATAATAAACTTTTGAGCTTTTGCATCCCTTTTTAACCAATCATCCTTTTTCTTTTCATCTTGTATATTCTCCAATTTATCTTTCCCGGTCACGATACCAAAAAGATCATAAGATTTTAGAATAATTAATAATTGAAACTTCCATAAATGAAAATTACTATTGTCTTTTAATTTTTCTATATCACATGTTTCAGAACTCATTGTTTTACTTTTTACTTTTTACAATCAACAAAAAACAAATACTTCTATGATAACTGTAAACATAAATGTCAAAAAACAGTTTTTATTAGTTTTCCTTTTTACTTTTAACAACAAAACACATCAAGGTTTTTACTGCAACTGCTTGCATCCTAAATTTTAGTATTTTACTATGATTGATAATCTGGGCCCATAACCCGTAGAGTTTTACTTTTACTATTAATTAATGAAGTTGCCCTATTATATGGAAGTAAATTAATAAATATATATATATTGTTACCTCTTTTTATTAACACACTTATCCTCCTATTTACATCTTTAAAAGAAAACACAATTTTAGTTTTACTTTTCTTTACTTTTTATAAGAAACTTGTTCAACATTTTTTATTTGTTTATTTCTTCCTATACAAAACAAAAAAATAACCATCTGCTTAAATTATCAAACTGTCAAATTCATACAGACCACAGAATAAAATGAAAAATTATATTCCTCAACACTATAAACAACGTGTATACTTTGTGAATAATTTTCAAATCTGAGTAAATTAAATTAACATAATTTCACATAAAATGTTTATCATTTTCCCATTAAACTATCAATATATTATAAACTATAAACCCAACTAAGTTTTGAAAAAGCTGTCAGAAAAACTAAATGACTTAAGTAAAAGTATATTAGCCTACTTAGTGCAGATAAAAAACTCAATATAATCAACCAGTACATTTGTCCAACAATGATATAATATCCTTTACATTCAGCAAAATTAGGGGAGATCCCAAAGAACTGTCTTAAGAGGGCTCTAAAGGTTCGTGGCCACAGAGGAGGACAACGATCTGTGTCCACCACAGCTCCTCGTAGTTTCAATTTTCACCAGTGGCCGCGCTAGGTGAGCTACCCTCAGACCGGTTTTACGCATTGCTGCCAACTGTTAGGGAGTCCATGAATTCGTGAGGGAAGTTGAACGAACGAACGAACAACGCCAATTCCCGACACCGCTGGTGGCAGGGTGTTGTCTTACTTTCACCTCATTGCTTCTATGTTCCTTCGAAATTCTCTTTGAGAATCTGAATTAAGTCCCAAACTCAAACTGGTTATCACGACCACTTTGAATTGATAAAAATATATAAACTCTAATATACTTTGTATTGAAATGTATGAATGCATCATGTTGTATAAGGGATGAAGAAAAACAAATTATTGTGAAGTAAAAACCCGACTGTATTACGTATAGATTTTGTACTCAATGTACAGTAAAATGGAACAGAATTTTTCATATTAGACTAAAACATTTTAACTTGTTAACATGAAAAGTAACCCGAGTGTAACAATCACTAAAAACATATGACTAAATACACGCACCAAGTTTTCACACGTGTATACAATTAAAGACAAATATATTTACAAACAAGCATGAATTACTGATTAACTGCTGTAACATATACTCTTTAACGGATATATATGACCTAAATGACGTATAAATGCCAACAAAATTACCTATAAATTTTAGGAATTTTTAAAAGTCGAAAAGCCTATCGCTAGAACGTACTAAAAGCAAGCATCAGATATGTACAAAAAATACAGCAATGTTTAAAACCACGCTGCAATATAGTTAAAAAATACTAAATAAAAAACATTGTAGATGAAAAGTAATAACAAACGACTTATTTGAAACGTTGTATGGAAACAAATATTATATGTTTAAAAATGGAAAAGGAACACTGATTGGCAAAAATGAGTAAACAACGCTCGAAATATATAACATAAAGAAAAACAATTAAGAGATCATCTCATTGCAAGAGCATACAATTAAGTAAAGCATCAACTAAGTACAAAGAATACAGCAATGTTTAAAACCGGGCTATAATACAGAAAAAAATTCTAAATAAAAAATATTGTAGATGAAAAGTAATTAATAATATAACGATTTATTTGAAAAGTTGTCGGGAAACAAATTTATTTTTAAATCTACAAAAAGGCACTGACTGGCCAAAATGGTGACACAATGCTCGAAATATACAACATAAACCAACAAAGACACAACATAAACCAAAAACAAAGAAGCAACTAAACCTCATAGCTAGAGCGTACAATTGAGGCATCAAATAAGTGCAACAAAATAAAGTAATATTTCAAAGCGGGCATAATATAAATTAAAATTTACTGAATAAATAACATATTATATATAACAAGTCATTAAACAATTAAAATTGGATCATTGAATAACACTCATATTCTGTGCAGTTCAAGTTGGCCGGTGGACCCGGGACTACGTGAGGGCACCCCTGTAATCCCTCGCCACGTCCGGCGGGGCTGTCCGCTGCCTAGACGATGAATCACCAACAATAATGGTACACAACAATGGCTGTGTTTATACAATGGTACACTTTTTTAACTGAATACTAATTTAAAATTTTTTAAATCATGTTTCAAATCTACTAAAAAAGTTATGAAAAGTGATATAAAATTCGACCTATTATTATAGCATTTGATCTCATGTTGATAAACGAACAAATCTGGTAATAAGTCTATCTGGGTCGAATTTTATATCACTTTTCATAAATTTTTTAGTATATTTCAAGTATGCTTTTAAAAATGTTAAATTATTAATCTGTAAAAAAGGTGTACCATTTTATAAACACAGCCAGTAGGTGACTCATCGCCTAGGCAGCGGACAGCCCCGCCGGACGTGGCGAGGGATTACAGGGGTGGCCTCAGGTAGTCCCGGGTCCACCGGCCAACTTGAACTGGACAGAATAAAATAAAACTGTATAAATAAATACAACTGTAAATAATATAAAAAATAGCGGTCAAAATGGTCCGATTGGAATGAAATTTGATATAGATGACATCTAATGTATAAGTTTTTTAGTAGTCTTAAATCCCCAATAATATGTCTATTTTTGTGGCAGCAAACCTGAATATTCATTCCCCATGTTATCCCAATGGGAAATAAAACAAATTCTATATCTTTCTTATTTCTTAACGTAATATGTTAAAATATACTATTATGATAAAACTTGGAATATGGCTTCTTCTAGTTCATATCTATTAAATACTGTATTTAATTAAAACCACCCAGTTAACATACCTGTTACAGCAAACCTGCATACTCATTCTCCATGTTATTCTTATGGAGCTTACAAAAAACATGTCATGGATTGAAATGTGTTAATTTGTATTTGAAATTCGCTGAGTATGCAGGTCTGCTGCAACGGGGGTATTTATGTTAATAACAGATATGTGTGTGTCTTCGTTTCGTGACCATCTAATTTAAAGCTGCGGTCAGGCCATTAGAGCAGTATGCATTGATCGTGTGCGCAAAACGAGTATGCCCGTCAGCCTTGCCAACTAACTACAAAAGGTGACAGTGCGGTGTGGCCAGGGAAGACAGGGGCGGCGTATGTCAAAAGGATTATTACGATGCCGAGAAGCTTTTGAGTGACGGGTTGTAAAACTGCACCGCTCCCTTAAAATCAATTTGTATCTATATTTGAACTAAGTATCTTTCTCGCATAAAATCGATATTTTTGAGTTGTAATTGAAGTAAACATTCTAATTCGCCAACATTTTGGGAATTTATAGCCGTAACAATGTCAATTATATTTTACACTAAAATCTAAATTGTTTGGGTGTATTTTTTATCCAGGAATAGTGTGTAAAATAATATTGCCATCTGTGCTGTACTTACATTTCGCGCTGGTTAAAAGAATCAGCAAAAATGGTCGTGATCGTGATTATGCGACTTTTCCTATATTTCAATGTTATATCGTTATATCATAGATAAAATATACCCAGCAGGGTATATTTTATCTAAGGTTATATCCTCCAAATTATTCGGGGGGCGGCCGCCCCCCTCCTTGCCGCATTACGCCCATGGAAAACCTCTAATACAGTAATGACTTTGAATAGCTCTGTAACAACTTATAAGTTACGATATTTCAGAAACTATCCACAGCACCTCAATAGTGATTGCAAACTTTAAAATCCTGCGATTATTGAAGTTATACTTTTTGTTGTAAAATTAACTGGATTAAACAAATTATTGTTAAGGAAGGTCTAATTTGGTTCAAATTTTGGTGTACAGTATTCCAATCAATGAGGTTTAATTATTTTTGATTTGATAGCATATTCTCTGAATGGTTAAAGACCGGTTATAATGTCATTTTAAATTTGATTTACCTATATATCAAGAATGACGAAATGGTGTGATGGACAAATTGTATCTTTAGAGTCATTGGATTCAAGGACACAGACACAGAGAACCCTCCCCGCTTCCTTCCCTTTCCTGGGATTCACGCCCGCCCGATGTCTCAATGGGCAGAGAAACAGGTTGGCGACACTGACGAATGTCTCCTCGGCGGTCGTAGTTCCATCAACGCTCGCCAGGGCGTCCTCTGTACGGGGGTGTTTTGAGAAGCACTTTTCAGAAATAACCCTCACAAATTACTCGATTTACGAGGTAACTATTTGTTTTTTTGAAGTCCTACCCAGCGGGAAATCATCTCGAATATCTAAAAAAGGGTTTAAAACAAAAACAACTTTCGCATTTTATTTTAAATGTTATGGTTTATGTAGAATAAAATGACCAATTTTCACTAAGTTTAACCCTGAATAAAATATGTCTAATAATAATTAAATACCCTAAAAAAAGTTTTATCTCCTAGTTCATTTAATGAAAAATACGTTCTCGTTCACCGGAGGTCGCTAGGTGTTTTAATAATCTCAGAATTTTAGTAATACAGAGATGCGTTTTTCAGCCGCTTGGCAAAGGTTTAGAGCCCTCTTAATGATGGAGATAAACTTGTAAGAAGTTGTGTAAAAGAAATTTTACAACTACTCAATGATACTCCTAACAGTTTTTTTTAATGTGACAAAAAATATAAAGGATTAGGTATAATTAAACTTGAATGGGAAGCTTTTACACAACAATTTAACAAACTTATCCTTCTGGAAAATTCAAATTGAAATCTTATCCCTTCATCATACGAAGATGAGAAAAATATAATTTTAAAAACAGAGAACCTTAGTTACTCTGAGTTTTCTGATATTAAAAAAGAGAAGATTAATGGAACCCACATCAGGAAAGTTCTAAAAGAAAACAATTTGCTGTATGGGAAAGCCATTCACAAAAGGGCAAAGGAGTGGTCCTTTATAGAGAAGTCCCAAGTGCAAATTTGTGTTTATAGAAAAAATGGGCTTTCCTCTTCAGAAAGGAGGGGCTGTTTAGAAATGACTTCAACACAAAGGCCTCAACACAAACCGTTGCAGACACTGCAACGAGTTTGAAACTCTTGCACATGTATTGAGGTCTTGCAGGCATAATGAGCTCCTTATAAACAAAAGACACAAAGATGTAAGAAAACGAATTGCAAATGGACTGAAGAAAGTTAATTGGAGGTTTATAAACTGAATTGCCTATCAGAAGAGGGAAGTACCTGCAGGATAGACACTTTGGCAATAGACAGAAAGAACAATGAGGTATGGATTGTTAACCCTACTGTGAGATTCGAGTCTTCTACCTATCAACCAGTAGAAGTTGACGAAGAAAAAAAATCAATCTACGAACCAACAATAAAATATTTTCAAGACAAATATAATGTCAGAAAATTATCAATGATCGGCCTACTTTTTGGATCAAAAGGAACTTTGACCAAAAATTACACTATATTCAGAAAGACATTCAAAATTCAAAGGTCTATTGGTGATTTCAATATTGAAAAATTCAGTCTCAATTTTAATAAATCATTTGTATAACAAATAAACGGTATCAGGAAACTGACACATACTTACTCCATTTAAGTCATTTAAACCCAGAAAACATATATAGTGAAATAAAAAAATTAACAATTAATTATCGCACAAATATATACCAAATGTTATCAAAATCGGTTAGTAAATAACGGAGATATCGGTTTTTAAATATTTGCCATAAGAATAACATTGGACAACGTACTGCGTTTACCGCCGAACTAATATATCAATTATCTCCGCAACCAGTTGACGTAAACTAATGATTCAAAATACTGGATTATTTAGTTTTCAAGTCGAATTTAATGGTTGCAATTACATTTTTTTTTGATTTTGTGAAATTAGAAAAATATTAATCTTTTAACACTTAACCCCCATAACTTCTGAACCTGAATTTTTACAGACATGCGGGTGGTGTCATTTTGTTTGTCATCTTAAGCACTAAAAACCATGAAATTTTTATCAAAATCGTTAGAGCCATTTTGAGAAATTTGGATTTTTGTCATTTTTATGGGTTTTTGTGGGGTAAATACCCTGAAAATCAAAAATTCAAAAAAAATGAAAAATACGCCTGGAGATACCACGGCTTTATACCTACATGCCAAATTTCATGAAAATCGGACCACTGGTGACGTCTCTAGCTTTGTTTAAATCCACACACACACACCCCACACACACACACACACACATACACACACACGCACGCACGGACGGACGGACGGACAGGCAGACAGACAGACAGGCAGGCAGACAGACAGACACCACGCCAAAAACCACTTTTTTGGATTCAGGGAGCACTAAAACGAATATATCCACTAACAACTCAAATTCGAAAATTTTTACGAAAACAATACTTTCTCCATATACATTGTATAGGGGGGAGAAAGTAAAAAATCACTGCAAAATTCCTTTTAAAATAATAAAATTAATAAACGAGAAATCAACTTTATTATGTATACTGGATGTCCCATAATAGTCCCCCCCCCTAACATTTTCCTATATTTTTTTCAAATATCAATTGCACACCACCCCCAAACATTATTGGGTTGTTAATACTTTATTTTGAGGGGGTACCCAGTTTTGGCCACTATCTTGGATCCGCCATATTGGATCCAAAACAATTTTTTCAAATAAAAAGTGGTGTTGTGACCCATTATTTCAAACTAGATTTTCTCACTGATTACAATAACGCAATCCGTTTTAGCGAATTTCCCCTTTAGGGAAGAAGCTATTACCGTAGGTCTCATGGTAAGACCTAAGCTCGGGACCACTATAACTTTTCGTTTTGGGGCCCCCAGAAGCAAAAATCACTATTCGTTTGAATTTATATATATATATATATATTAAAAATATAAAGATAAACTGAGTACCCTTTTTAAAATATTTTTTATTGAGCAACATGTTTCGCCTTTATGGGCATTTTCTAGCTCTAAGTTTAACCTAATTTATTGACATATTACAATAATATTTACATATCATATGACTGCTTCATTTTTGTTCTTTTTTGGTCTAGTTGGTTTTTAGTCTTTTTTATATGAATTCTTTATTTGTCTTATTTTTTCAAATATAGGGTTGCTTGTAGGGATATGGCTATTCAAAATGTTTCTTGGTTTTTCTTTGTGCTCAAGGAATATATATAATTGTTCTTTTGAATCCATTTTGCTTCCTTTGTTTAATACTTCTATTATTTCTAAGTTTTCTTTTAAACTTTTGTAAGTGTGATTTTTATCTAAAAGGTGTTCTGCAAAATTGGATTTCATAGATGTTTTATTGTTACTTTTCAGAGCTTGTAAATGTTCTTGGAACCTTGATTTGAACGTTCTTCCCGTTTGGCCTATATAAAAATCTTCACAGTCTGAACAGTTTATTCTGTAAATTCCAGACTGGTTGTATTTGTCTTCTGTATTATTTTCTAATTTTGCCTTTTTCTTTATTATGTCGAAAGCGTTATTCTTTGTTTGATAGCTTAAGTTGTATTTTGTACTTGGAAAAGTTTTACGAGTAGCTTTGTTAAGTGTTATGTTGTAAGGTACACTAATGTATTTGTTTTCAGCAGTTTCTTCTTTTCTTCTTATGTTTACATTAGCTTTTCTCTTCTTTATGTTTTTTATCATTTTGTCAATAAGTCTGTGGTTATAGCCATTTTTTGGCGCAAGATAATAAATCGTTTTCTTTTCTTTTTCATAATTTTCTTTGCTCATTGGGATATTAATCAAGCGGTTGATCATTGATCTGAATCCTGCCATTTTATATTTCCATGGGTGGTGTGAGTTACATGGTATCAATAAGTCCGTTTGGGTAGGTTTCCTGTATATTTTAAATGAATGTTTCTTGTTTATTTTTGTTATGGTCAAGTCTAAATAGTTAATGGACTTATTCTTGTTTTCTTGGGTAAATTTGATTGAATTAGTTAATGAGTTTAAATAATTCAAAAACTCTTCACTTTCTTTAACACTACCTTCAAACAGACAAAGAATATCGTCTACATATCGATACCAATATTTTATTTTAGTTCGGAATGGATTTGTATCGTCGTTTATCTTTTTTACTTCTAGATGATGCATAAATATGTCAGAAAGTAGGCCAGAAAGTGGGGATCCCATAGCTAATCCGTGTCTTTGTTGAAAATATTCATTGTTATATTGAAAATAATTTTGGTTCGTACATGTTTTTGTCAGTCTAATTATTTCATTGATTTCCGATTTGTTCAATATTTTGCTTTCTATTAAATCTTCTTTTAGAATATTTATTGTTTCTGTTGGAGGGATATTACTGTACATGTCTTTTACATCAAAAGAGACAAAAATGCATCCATCAGGGATTTCAAGATCTTTAATTTTATCTACAAGTTCAATATTATTTTTTATACTGTAATTATCAGTCCAGTTTAAGCTGTTTTTTATTTTATTGTTTAAGAATTGGCAAAGTTTATAAGTTGGGGCCGTCCTAAAATTTACTACAGGTCTTATTGGTACATTTTCCTTATGGGTTTTTGGTAAACCTGTTAATGTAGGAGCTTTAGGTTTTATTATTTTTAGTTTATTTTGATCAATTTTCGAAATGGATTTACATTTTGATAGTAAACTATTTGTTGTTTTAGAAAATTCTTGAGTTGGATCCTTGTTCAGTTTTTCAAAATTATTGTTACTTATAAAATTTTGAACTTTTTCGTCATAATCATTCTTAGTTATTACTACTGTTGTATTACCTTTATCTGCTTTGATTATCATCGCTTGGTTTTCTCTTAGTTTTGCAGAAATTGAGTTAATTAATTGCATGTCTTTTCTTGTTGTTTTCGGGATTGTATTTTTTCTTAACTTAAAGTTGGTTTTCTCCAGTTCATGTATGAAGTTGTGTTTCATCGGATCTTGAATATCTTTTTCAATATTTTTAATGGCTGCATCAATGTGTACTAGATCATTTATAATGTTATTTTCTTTAAAGTCTAAATTTATGTTGTATTTTAAAGACTTTTCAAGTATACTCAATTCTTCTGTAGAAAAGTCAATGTTAGTTAAATTATTTATTTTTGGATAGAAATCTTGTGGAATTTCTTGGATTTCTAGATCTTCTTGTATTTGAATTTTCATCAATTCTTTTAGTTTCTTGGTATGTGTTTCACGTTTTTTCTTTAAGATTGGTTCAACCCAATTATATACATAAATCATTATTTCATCTAATGATTCTGGGTGATATAGTTCTGAAAGACGTTGGAGGGTTTCTTCTTTTATTTTCTTGATGTTATTAAGTTTAATGTAATGGCTGTTGATTTCTTCTCGAATCCATACCTTTTTTGCAACTTCTGATGCCTTCTGTGCAGCTCTTGATTTGCATTTCATTTGTATTTGAACAAAACTTGGAATGATATTGTTTGCCAGACAAAATTTGTTGAATTTAATATCTTCTATGATTGTTTTTGTTTTCAATGTTAGGTATTTAAATTTGTGAATTTTTCTTTGGTTGTTAGCCATTTTTAATATATTATAATTTTCACAATGAAGGGCTACTTTTATTATTAAAAATATAAAGATAAACTGAGTACCCTTTTTAAAATATTTTTTATTGAGCAACATGTTTCGCCTTTATGGGCATTTTCTAGCTCTAAGTTTAACCTAATTTATTGACATATTACAATAATATTTACATATCATATGACTGCTTCATTTTTGTTCTTTTTTGGTCTAGTTGGTTTTTAGTCTTTTTTATATGAATTCTTTATTTGTCTTATTTTTTCAAATATAGGGTTGCTTGTAGGGATATGGCTATTCAAAATGTTTCTTGGTTTTTCTTTGTGCTCAAGGAATATATATAATTGTTCTTTTGAATCCATTTTGCTTCCTTTGTTTAATACTTCTATTATTTCTAAGTTTTCTTTTAAACTTATATATATATTTATATACATATATATATATATATATATATATATATATATATATATATATTTCTTTTAAATATATATATATTATTTATATATATATATATATATAAATAAATATTTAAAATTAACATGAGTACCCTTTTGTTTTAAAAATAATTTTATTTCACTGACACGTTTCGACTATAATAGTCATTTTCAAAGTGTGACATGTTTTACATAACCTCTTATCAACTGTAAATAAATACAATATTTTATACTTAAACAGTAGTCAGCTGTCCGTTATTCTTTTGTGGTGCAATTGGATTCTGTTTTAAATTCATGATTTTATCAAATATAGAGTTCTTGTTTTCTATTAGCATGGTATTTAAAATATTATTTTTATCTTTTTTATGGTTTTTATAAATATGATATTCTTCCTGGATGTTCATTTTGTTGCCTTTCTGTACTATGTCAAGAATAAACATGTTATTTTCGTAATTTTTGTATTTGTGGTCTGTTTTTAATATGTGGTCGGCAAAAGTAGATTTTTGTGTAGTTTTATTGTTTGATTTTATTGCCTGTATGTGTTCATTATATCGTTGTTTGAAACTTCTGCCAGTCTGGCCTATATAATATTTTGGACAATAACTACACTTTATTTTATAAATGCCACATTTTTCGTATTTGTTTGAACTGTTGTTTGTTTTTGACAATTTATTGATTAACTCAAAGGCGTTGTTTCTTGTTCTGAACGCTATCTTAAAATTTGACTTCTCGAAAGTTTTTCTGATGGATTTATTAATTGTTGTGCTGTAAGGTAGACATAAGTAATCATTTTTTGATTCGTTTGAATTTACGTTGTTATGGTTGTTTTTCTTTATTTTCTTTCTCAGCATGTTGTCTATTAAGTTTATTTTATAACCATTAACTCTTGCTAGCATTTTTATTGTTTCTTTTTCATCATTATAGTCTTTTTCGTTCATAGGAATCCTAATCATTCTGTTAAGTAGACTGTGAAAAGTTGCCATTTTGTGTTGCCATGGATGGTTAGAACTCGCTGGAATTATTAGGTTCGTTTGTGTTGGTTTTCTAAAAATTTTAAATATATGATTATTATTTTCATTTTTGATAGTTATATCCAAAAAGTTGATTTCAGACTTTTGTTCCTCCATTGTAAATTTTATGGAGTTAGAAATGGTATTTAGGTATGTAAGTACGTCATTCGGAGTTTGTTCATCATTTTTATATAGACAAATAATGTCATCCACGTATCTATACCAGTATATTATTTTATTTTTTAGAGGATTTGTTTAGTTCATTATTTTAGTTGATTCTAAGTATGATAAATAAATATTAGCTAAAAGACCTGACAAAGGTGAGCCCATAGCTAATCCTTCTTTTTGTTGGTAGAATTCTGATTTATATTTGAAATAGTTTTGTTTCACCGTTATTTTTGTAAGAGACATGATATCTTTAACATCTCTTTTGGACAGATTGATATTTTTTGATAAATTGTCTTCGAGAATTTTCATTGTTTCATTAACTGGTATGTTTGAGTACATGTTGGTAATGTCAAATGATATAAAAACAGAATTTTCTGGAATATCGATATCTTTGATATTGTCTATTAATTCATAAGTATTGGTTAAACAATAGTTTTCTTGTGTATGGATATTACTTTTTATTTTGTTATTTAAGAACTTTGATAAATTATAACATGGTGCATTACAATAATTCACAACAGGTTGTATAGGAATATTTGTTTTGTGAGTTTTAGGTAGACCTTTTAGTTCTGGTGCTTGTGGTTTAATCATTTTTAGTTTTATTTTCTCTTTATTTGGTATTAGTTTGGTGTTTGATATAATTTTATTTGTCTCTTTATTATATTCTTGCGTAGGGTCGTGAATGAGTTTTTGAAATGGATTGTTATTAATAAATTCCTGTACCTTTTCATCATAAAACTCTTTTTTAAGAATTACTGTTGTATTGCTCTTGTCTGCTTTTGCAATCATTGAATTATTTGATTTTAATTTATTTGCAATACTTTTTATCGTATTCATTTCTATTTTCGCTTTTTGAACTTTCGTTTGTTGTTTTGTAAAATCAGTAGTTTTCTCAAGTTCATGGATAAAATTATGTCTTATAATTTCTTGATCGTCTTTATTTTTATTTCTGATAGCTGCTTCAAAGTCAAACAGTTGATCTTTTAATACATTAGATTGGAAATCTAAATTAACATTATATTTAATTGATTTATTTAGCATTTCTGTTTCTTCTTTAGTGAATGTAATATTTGTCAGGTTTTCGATATTTGAACTGGCATTATGGATGTTGTTTTTATTTATGATAGGCCTTTGTTTTGATATTAATTCGTTGATCTTTTTATTATGTTTTTCTATCTTCTTTTTCAGTATGGGGTTACACCATTTATCTATATATTCTTTAAATTCTTCTATGGAATCAGGATGGAATTTTGTATTAATCTCATCTTGAAGTGATTTTATTTCATTTTTCAAGGAGTTAAGTTTTGTATACAGGAAATTAATTTCTTCTTTAATCCATATTCTCTTACCTGTTTCTACTGCTTTAGTAGCTGCTATTGTTTTGCATTTTGTGTTTAGTTGAACATAGTTTGGAATAATATTTTCTTGAATACATTTTTTGTTGAATCTTATATCTTCTTTTATTGATTCATGTTTCAAAGTTATGTACTTTAGCTTGTGAATGATCTTAGGGTTGTTAGCCATTTGTATTGTTAAATAAAGATCACTTATAAGGGCTACTATTAAATAAATATTTAAAATTAACATGAGTACCCTTTTTTTTACCAGTTCAAACAAATACGAAAAATGTGGCATTTATAAAATAAAGTGTAGTGATTGTCCAAAATATTATATAGGCCAGACTGGCAGAAGTTTCAAACAATGATATAATGAACACATACAGGCAATAAAATCAAACAATAAAACTACACAAAAATCTACTTTTGCCGACCACATATTAAAAACAGACCACAAATACAAAAATTACGAAAATAACATGTTTATTCTTGACATAGTACAGAAAGGCAACAAAATGAACATCCAAGAAGAATATCATATTTATGAAAACCATAAAAAAGATAAAAATAATATTTTAAATACCATGCTAATAGAAAACAAGAACTCTATATTTGATAAAATCATGAATTTAAAACAGAATCCAATTGCACCACAAAAGAATGACGGACAGCTGACTACTGTTTAAGTATAAAATATTGTATTTATTTACAGTTGATAAGAGGTTATGTAAAACATGTCACACATTGAAAATGACTATTATAGTCGAAACGTGTCAGTGAAATAAAATTATTTTTAAAACAAAAGGGTACTCATGTTAATTTTAAATATTTATTTAATAGTAGCCCTTATAAGTGATCTTTATTTAACAATATATATATATATATATATATATATATATATGTGTCTGTTAGCACGATAGCGGCCGCAAAAATGGTCCGATCTTTATGAAATTTGGTACGGACATGTAAAGTGGTAATCAATTGGACGAGTTCGTGAACCAGCCCGATCGGATCACCGGAAGGGGGGGTAAAGGGGGATAAACCCCCCCAAAAATGGGTTTTTTGAGTTTTTTACATAGAAAAATAAAATTTATCGAATTTTTGTGGGCACTATTGAATTCAGCTCAAAAAAACAAACAATTTAGTACTTTGAATCACTGCTCTATGGCCATTGGTTACCGAGATATTGAAAGTGGTAAACACAGTACGTTGTCCCAATGTTAACCTTATGGGAAATAAGTAAAATTCTATATCTCGGTTATTTCTCAACATATCTTGTTAAAACTTGGTAAATAGCTTCTTCTAGTTCAGATCTACTAAATATTGAATTAAAACCACCCAGTTTTAATATACCTGTAGCAGCAAACCTGCATACTCATTCCCCATGTTATTCTTATGGAGCTTACCAAAACATGTCAAATCTTGCTATGTTTGATTGATATATGTTGTTTTGCATTTGAAATTCACTGAGTATGCAGGTCTGCTGCAACGGGGGTATTTTAATATCTCAATTGGTTCTCAAGATATGAGTACTTTTAATTAATTTATTTTCAACCAATTTAAACATTAATAAACGGTATCAGGAAACTGACACATACTTTCTCCCTTCAAGTCATTTATAACCAAAAAACATATATATAGTGAAATAAAACAAACTAACAATTGATTACCACACAAATATTACCAAATTTTAACAAAATCGGTTAGTAAATAACGGAGATATCGGTTTTTAAATATTTGCCACAAGAATAACATTGGACAACGTACTGTGTTTAACGCCGAACTAAAATATCAATTATCTTTGCAACCAGTTGTCGTAGACTAATAATTCAAAATACTAGATTATTTAGTTTTTCAAGCCAAATTTAATGGTTGCAAGTATATTTTCTTTAGAGGTTACAGATTTTGTGAAATTTGAAAAATATGAATTTTTAAACACTTAAACCCCCATAACTCCTGAACCTGAATTTTTACAGACATGCGGGAGGTGTTATTTTGTTTGTCATCGTAAGCACTAAAAACCATGAAATTTTTATCAAAATTGTTAAAGCCGTTTTTGAGAAATTTGGATTTTTGTCATTTTCTATGGGGTTTTATGGGGTATATAGGCCTACCCTTAAAAATCAAAAATTCAAAAAATGAAAAATACGCCTGGAGATACCTCGGCTTTATACATACATGCCAAATTTAATGAAAATCGGACCACTGGTGTCGTATCTAGCTTTGTTTTCATCCGCACACACACACACACACACGCACGCACGCACGCACGCACGCACGCACACACACACACACACACACACACACACACACACACACACACACACACACACACACACACAGACACCATGCCGAAAACCACTTTTTTGGATTCAGGGAGCACTAAAACGAATATATCCACTAACAACTCAAATCCGAAAATTTTGACGAAAACAATACTTTCTCCTTATACTATGTATAGGGGGGAGAAAGTAAAATTTATAAAATAGGCCCATAACCACAAAATAATGCTAGATAGCGACGAATAAACACCATCAGTCATTGTTGAGCGATTTACATTTAACTTTCACCAATTTAAATTTTTTGGCCGCCATCTTGGATCAGCCATTTTGAAATGAGGTAAGTTATTTCAAATATGAAGTTGGCATTATGACCCATCATTTCAAACTAGTTTTTTATGCCGAATTCAATTCCGCAACCTGTTTTTAGCTATAAAACTTAGTTTTTGAAAAATTCATATTTTTTGAGATTTTTATTAGAAACGTGTCAATATTGTGAAAACTAAACACTATAATTAAAAACGGGTTGCAGCAGTAAATTCGGCGTAAGAAACTAGTTTGAAATGATAACAAAATTTAGTTTTATAGTTAGTTTTATAACAAAATATTGTATTTTAATGCTGACAAACTGCTTTAGGAATCACATTTCATCGTCGATACAATTAATTGTTCAACTTATTAGGTGTAATATTTCAGTTGAACACAGTAAGTTATTCTTTTAATATAAAATAGTTATTAATTTTTATTTAATTTTTTTGAATTTTCCTTTTGCTTCTTTTTTTCCAAAAGCGATAGGAAAAGTCCAAAAAAATTAAATAACAATTACAAATACTTTGCTGTTATGAATTTTAAAAATAGGTATCACTGTGTTATGGGAGAGGGCGAACTGCAAACTGACAAGGCATCTCTGAATTGCAAATAAGAGGGGGGGGGGGTATAAATAGCTTTAGGCAATTCTTGGAATGAGGGGCGTAAAGTATGGAGCCGGACACGACCGCCAACCCCCATTATGTCTGTTTATTTTAAATTAAAAAACATGTGCGGAGGAAAACTCCGCATGCATCCGCTCGAGGGTTAAAAGTACTCATATCTTGAGAACCAATTGAGATATTAAAAAAACGAGTGTGGCATTGTAATCAGTAAAAAAATAGAATTCTAAATAAAGGGTCACAACACCACTTTCTCATTTGAAAAAATTATTTTGGATCCTATGTGGCGGATCGAAAGCCGTAGCCAGGAAATTTTTGGGGGGTTTGGGCTCCGCAGTTACTGGAAATGAAAAAAATAACTTTCTAACCTTTAATTTAAATGCAATTTCAACATTTTCGGGGGGGGGGGGGGTTTGGCCCCCTGACCCCCCATTGGCTACGGCCTTGGGCAGATCCAAGATGGCGGCCAAAATTGGGTATACCCCCTCAAAATGAAGTATTAATAATGTTTGGGGGTGGTGTGGAATTGATATTTGAAAAAATATAGGAACAAGTTGTGGTAGGGGGGGGGGGTAACCATTATGGGACACCTGTTATATGTTCAAAATTTTACCCCTCGAAATTCGATGATAATTAATTAAATAAAAATATTTTTTTTCAAATTCACACCAAATGTTCTTTAGTACACTTTGTTTTTTGACAAACCATATATACATGGTAAGTAGACAACTTTGTTTTTCTCTCTTAAGAAATTACATTATCTGAGCGTCAACCTCTCCTCCATCAAGGCACGGATCCTTGCATGAAACTTAAAAAGGTAATGTTAAGGTTTGTATTTAATAATCTAAGCCTAGAGACTTTATGTTGAAGATTTATAGGACTCAAATCTGATTTTCAATATCATAAAACAAATAAAACTATAAATTATTTGTCTTAAAACACAAAATTCATAACTTCTGTCATAATTTTTGTGGCATCAATAATGACCAATTTTGACATTTTCCTAGCAGACAGTAACAGACGACAGGATCTATGATGATTAATGACGTCATAGAGGTCCAGAAGTCCCCCGTGTGCCCCGTCGGCAGAACGCTTTCTGATTGGCTGATCTACTGCGCATATTGTTTATGATACTTACCGTATAGATGTTCAAGTTACTGTGCGACAACGTGATTTAGACAGCGCAGCGAGCACATATGACTGCAATATTGCGGTATGCAATTCTAGACCTTAGTCTGCGATTTATAAACGTCAGTATTCGTTGCTGTTTGTTCTGATGTTTGTTTTTGAGTTTTGTTGTAATTTAAAAGTTACTGTGCCTTTCTCCGCTCGTGGAATGAATGTAAGTTAAGTTTATTAAATAATAATGGTAGAAGACGCGGATATAGTTAAATAAAAATAAAAGAACGACCGTTCAGTTTTCTTTGTTATGAATGGAAGCTATGTAATCGAACAATTCAAATTGGCAGACCATGTCCAAATCTGCCAAATTTGTCTATCGTTGTTCCCGATAGGAATCGGTCGTAGGCTACAAAAGTAAGGTGACCAGATTTTGGGACAGCCAAAACGGGACGCCGACCTCCGGGGGGTGTGGGGTATGGGTATGGGATACCCCACCGAAAGAGGGTGGTCCGGGGGCTCTCCCCTGGAAATTTTTGAAAAATTAAGAGCATTTTGGTGCGTTTTTAGACTCTTTCAGATTGAAAATATGTGCTTGACTCCAGTTCATCTTTACCATTAATTTTAAGTTACCAGAAAACTACAAAAGAACCAAAAAATTTACTTAAGTGTTTTGTACATTAAAACGTTTCCATACCCCCAAAAAGAAAGGGGGTCCAGGGCCCCCTCGGAAAATTTTGAAGAATTAGGAGCATTTTGGTGCGTTTTTATACTCTTTCAGATTGAAAATATATGCTAGACTCCAGTTCATCTGTACCATTAATTTTAAGTTAGGAAATTACAAAGGAACCAAAAAATTTACTTAAGAGATTTTACATTAAAACACATTTCCATACCCCCCACAAAGAGAGGGGGTCCCGGGGTTCCCCCCCGGAAAATTTTGAAAAATTAAGAGCATTTTGGTAGTTTTTAGACTTTTCAGATTGAAAATATGTGCTAGACTCCAGTTCATCTGTATTATTCATTTTAAGTTATTAGGAAGCTACAAAAGAACCGGAAAAATTTATTTCAGAGTTTTTTATATTAAAACGTATTTTATAAGTATTTTTCTTACCAATACCGACAAAACGGGACAAATGGGCGTTCCGAGAGAGTTTGTCGGGTCAACGGGACACGTCGCTAAAAAACAGGACTGTCCCGTTCAAAACGGGACGTCTGGTCACCTTATACAAAAGACATTTTACAGTAGTTAAGCACGGCAGACTTTTGACTTTGACAGACGACGCCGGCGCGTCGGCAAACAGTGTAATGGCTTACCTAGTGGAAATAGTAGTAGTTTAGCAGACGATGAAGAAACAGCAAAACAGCCAGTCTTATTGTGGATTACAATAACTCTAACAATCTATTAACATAACAAGAACAATACTTAGGCCTAATGTACGTTTTTATATTATAAATCATAAATAATTTCGTGATTTTTTGCTTTATTTCCCTAAATTTGCTCTCTTCCATTATTGTAGAAATAATTAAGTATGCGCTGACTTAGCAAAAACTTCACGCCTCGCCACTGCATCCAAAGAAAGTTTCACTGTTAATACAGTAAAACATCAATAAACCGTCACTCTCTGTTATCTCTGTGCTCCGAACACAGCACAGAAGAAAGTGTATGCGGCATTGCAATTGATGGTTGAAAAGAAAAAACATGTCACATTAGGGTTTATTTTCTTCCAAAACTTTTTAAATTTTCTTACTATACACGTATATCAAAGAATTTCTGTTATCCATCTATTCACTTGACCAGACAGTCAACAGAGGCTACATTGTATGTCCTGTGAAATTTTAAAGTTGGCTGGCAGTCAAGGAGCTGTTAAAAATATTGACATCTCAAGAGGTCAGATACTAAATATAAATACCATTTTCAATAATTCAAACTCAAACTTAAAATCTCTTTATTCACAATATATAAACATGGTACATGAAAATAGCATCAGTAAACTTAACCTAAAGGTGGAAAATACAACTAACCCTACAATTTATAAAACTCTTCAAATGAATACAATGGTTTCTCTGATAAATAATTTTTAATGTCATTTTTAAATTTATTAACATCACTTTCTGACTTTAAATTATTTGGTAGGTTCTAAAAACATGTTGTCCCAATATGTTTTGGTTTCTTATAAAATTCTAAATTATGATGAGCAGGTATAATGATCCTAATCAAATCAAAAACATCTTTATTCATAAAGCTGTACAGTTGTATCAGATGAATAGTGTCAGACGTTTAACATTAAAAAATAATTCTATTCTAAAAACTATTGTTTGAGATAACTCTTAAAAGGAGTACAGTGGATGTTCCACCAGAAAAGGTTTTAACTTTTTGAAAAACTATGACAGATTTTGAATTTTCCTTAGTTCATCAGGAATTTGTTTGAAAAGTGTTATTCCCCTATAAGTTACATTCTGTCAAAAATCCAAATTATTTGAATTCAGCTTTGACAGTCTTTTTGTCTTAATCCAAGAATAATCCTTATAGCTATTTTGCATTTTTAAATGGATTTTAAATTTTTTATTGACATAGCCCCATAAATACTAACTCCATAAGAAACATGTGAGTCTATTAATACAAAATATTAAATTTTGAAGGTTTCCAAATTACAAACTTTTGACATTCCACGGAGTGCAATATTCCAGTCTGGAATTTCCATATGTAGTTTATTTTAAATGTTCTCAATGTGGCTATCCCCACTCAAATAGTTGTCTATTACCATGCCCAAAAATATTGTGCTATTTTCTTGAGTTATTTCATTTTTATCTATTTGAATAATTGGATCAATTTTTGTTTTTTTTGTTTGTTTAGTGGAGAACAGTAGAAAGTTTGATTTATTTGAATTTACTAAGTGGTTTTTACTTTCGAAAAACTGCTTGACCAATGATAAATTTCATGAATGATGACACTTCAACTGGTTCCATGCTTTTCCCAGACATGGCCAAATTTGTGCCATCACCATATAGGTAAACAGAGGTACCGTTCTAGTGCATGGAGTAACAATAAACAGTAGGGCACCCAAATTGGATCCTTGGGGCACCCAATATTTTACTGTTCTTAGGACTGATAAAACATTGATTATGAAATAATATTTTGTCTCTACTACTTGGGTCATTTCAACACACTGTTTCCTTTCATGGAGATACGATTTGAACCAGTTAAGTTTTACTCCACACAGATGGTGAGATTTTAATGAATCATTTAAAGTTTTGTGAAAAGGTTTCGGTTAGATATAAACAAACACCTACAACTTTCCCCCTCATAAATTCCATCAATGATATTTTACACAAATTTACTACAAGATAACAAAAGAATAAAACTATAATGGGAAGAATCTTTGGCACAGTATAGGGTTTGCATGTGACAATTTAAATGCACTGATTTCCCTAGCTTTAACCTACTTTTTAGTCTTTTTCCAGTCTTCCATTTATTTTCAAAGCAACATAAGGCACTAAAATACAATTTAAAAAACTCTAAAAATACAATTTCTCCCGTAAACCATATTTTACTAAGTTTTTTTTTTCTGTTATAATCTATCCTAAATGTTCACTACTGCAACTAATTATTGACATTGCCATTATAGGGTGTCTACTGACTTCTGATTTTAAAATTCCAGTATATTTCCAGTATTTCAAGTACAATTTTTTTTAATTCCAGTATCACTCGCCAATCATTTGTCTTACTAAGGAGCACCATTAATAATTTTTTTATTAATATGAATAATGTTAATTGTTAAAATTAAGTAACTGATTTACAGCATTGAAAAATAAGATAAATAATAGAATAAAAACTCATCAAAGAAAAAACATATTTGATTTTTATCAGGGCATCCCAAGTTCCCTTGTAGACCTACATTCCTCCCACTTTATTATCCAAATAATCAATAAAAAATTACAATCACAAATTAAAAAATTCAAATTTACTATGAGTGTCTTTCGACACAGACTCTCACTTTTATATCACATCATTTGTTTAAGAAAATTGATATAAAAATGTTAATATATGAATATAGGAAATGTTGAGAACATCTCCAATCTTAAAAAAAAATACCACATATAAAATTGTAAATCTGATTAAGAATGTTTAGTAATGGAACTGAATTACAAGTGGGTTAATTTAGGTTTACAAACACAAATTGCTAAAAAAGTGTTGTCAAGCTTTTTATATCTGAATGTATTGGACACAACTACAGTGGAACCTGGATAATTCGAACCTCAAGGGACCAGCTAAAAACTTTGAATTATCCATAAATTCGAATTAAAGAAGTTCTAAAGAATGAGGCCAAAACATTAAAAATTCACATTGTGAATTTAACCTCTTTATGAAATTGACACTCTAAAAGAATAAATTCATCAACAATCGCTAATTACAGGGGTTCAAAATCAGTAATCATAAAACAGAAATAACTACCCTAAAGTATAAACTACGTACGACGCGACGTACGATAATACAAAGAAACATTTCTGCTAGAAAAAATACAGTACGTTCTGCTACTTCTGAACTTGATACAGGCTACCCAACTTAACTTCGTGTAACATTGACAATTGCACGCTCATTGACTTTCCGCTAAAGTGAGTGTTTTATAGGTCCGAGATTTTATCGACATGGTCACTTCACTTATTTAATGTTACGTAAAAACTTTTTAACACTTAAAAACAAGACACTGCACAAAAAAAATTTTGTTCGAAGGACGATCGAAAACAACGGAATGCTGCAGTCGAATTCGGAAGTTAGTTTGGCTGGTGGGGGAAGGGAAGGGGGTCGCAGTGTTGAGCAGCCTTTGTGTCGACATAGAAAACTGCGCATCAGGTCTGGCGCATGGCTCGTCTGCCGGGAGCCGTTCTACACAGAATCAAGCGCGAAAAGACTAGTGGCGCTGTCACGGCGAGCGCAACCCTTTTCCGAACCCAGTCAGCGTTCTATACTGTTTAGTTTACATTATTGGTGTCGAGTTACAAGCGATGTTGGGGCAGGGTGGGAAGCCTGGGAGGTGGAAGGGATGAGTCATTTGACCATAACCTGACACGCCATAGGTCTGGCGTTACTTTTTTAATGAACGTTGTAGTAAAACGTGTTTTCCAATGAATTTTTAACTATTTCCAGTAGTGGAATGAAATTGATGTACCTTAATTTGTAACTTTAAAATTCGAATTATCCACGATTTTTTAGCATTGTTTAGATACAAAATGCCAGGGACCAAGAAAAATATTCGAATTAAAGAAGATTTCGAATTATACAAGTTCGAATTATCCAGGTTCCACTGTATTTTTAAGGGATTTCATCACTTGTATTTCAACAAAATTCCAGTACAAAATTGAAAATTCCAGTATAATTCCAGGATTTCCAGTATCAGTAGACACTGTATTACTATATAGTTTTTATAAATTATTTTCCAATATAAAAAGTATAACTAAGCAACTATTCTATGGCTATCATGAGCATATAAATATGTATTAAAAAAATGTATATTTTTTGTCCCATGTGCCCTTTGAGGCACATGGGACTTAAGTAACATACAGGATATTTAATGAATAAAAGCCTTTTGCATTGAATTGAATTAAATATGTTATTATATCAGAGTATTGATGATTTCGGCAGTGGCGACGCGTGACATTTTTGAGTGGTCATCGCTGATAGTATAGAAGTACACGGGACTGCGCCGGCGCCGCGCGGCGGAACGGCTATATTGCTATTTATGGAATAGTCGCGACAGACCTGCGCTTGACCGGCCCGGATATCCGTCCCCCAGCGTCATTCATAGACCCCACGACCATAGATAAAAACATCCATGACTCTACTGAAAAGGCGAATGGAATAATACTGATACTTAAAAGCTCTCGGATGAAAGTTTAACATTGAAAAATGCAGCTAGCTATTTTATTAAGCAGTTTATGATTTCATTTTTATAATTTTTTAATCAGTTTAGTTTTATTTTGATAATTGTTTCAGTTGAACAATTATATCACCTTCCCCTTCAGTCATTGTTGTGCTCATCGATTAATAATAAAACATGTTAAAAATTTAATTAAACCACTGCAACTTCACTCATTGAAACTACACAAACACAAGCACAGCGCGCGGCGCGAGAACTGTGCGCATGCGCGAGTAGCGGAGCAGGTCTCTCTGCACTGTGAAGTGAACTATTTTAGGTCTCTTTGCGCATGCGCGAGTAATGGAGCAGGTCTCTCTGCACCGTGAAGTAGCACTGACAGAAGTCGAGAGTTGCTCGTTACGTGGCGAAGGCTGCCGAGTACAGCCGAAGGGAGCCGGACGCCAACCAATTCTCCAGCGACAGAGAATCGCTTGGCCGCCTGTACAACAGCGGTGTGAGTGGTGGGGATGGAGGCGGGGAGGTGGGCGCTCCACTCGATTGGATTCTCCAAACTCGGAGAATCGGTTCGGATTTAGTCAATAGAGAACTACGGACGCGGCGCATCTGGCGCGCAAAGCAAAACGCCGTGCATAAAAATAGCCTGATACTCCGAAAATTTATGATTTTCTTTTGAAAATAATCGACATTTAGGCTTCTAACATTATGTTATTTGTAGTTTTATCTCAAATATTTACTTTTAAAATTTAGTTAGTCATCGGCGAATCTGTAGATGACCGCACGCCTCGCCACTGGATTTCGGTAGGAATTTGAATACTACCACTAAGAGTGCCCAGATGGTGATGCATGTTTTTTTTAGTAAATACCATTTTTGAACAGAGAAGATAGGTTTAGGTAGGGGTGTTTAGGCATTGGGATGGGGTTAGGAGTTTGTAAGTACATGGTGGAGTACAATAGGGCTTCATTAAGCTCTGAAACTCAAAAACAAAATGCAGCCTCAAACTAAAGTGTCGCCAGCTCTATTGCAGTAAATAACCATGCTAAACAAGAAGTGTGCTATCATTCACTTTCTTTAGATTAAAGAAATTTAACCTGTGAATTTCAATCGGATGTAGTGTTAAGTTTATTTGGAACATTGACGAGCAACAAAGCAGTATGACAATTGCACAGTTTGCTTAAAGAAAATCGCACAATTGTTGCGTTGAAGAGAAGATAAGCCAGCCATGTATAGTAAACCCATGATCTTGTCTTGATGCCAAAAGTTTAAAAAAACTGAGAACCTCACTATTTCTCTTCAATCTGAGAGTTTCTCTGAAATTTCTAAACCCTTCTGTCATGGATCAGAAGTGAATATATTTTTCCAAACTTTTGGCAGTGACATCACTGGTTACCACACAAGGCCTGCCACTCTTTTAGTCTCAACAATAGTCTGATTTTCTTGAGGGAAACAGTACCATTGTTGTACTACTCATTATTATTCCCCATAAACGTAACACAATTCCTAATTGATTTCCACAAGTTTTACTTTTTTCACCCAAAGAAAGTGAATAAACACATTTCTCGTTCAGTATATTTGCCACAGCGGCAGAGCCAGAGGCACTGCAGCTTGAGGTAGCCAATTTGTTTTTGAGGTACAGAGCTTAATACAGCCCTATCAACAGATTCGTAATGAGTCTGTCTACCAAATGCCAATGGCCAAACACCTCTACCTTTACCCCTTCCTTCTCTATTGAAAAACAGTGTTAATTAAAAAAAAGTCTCGTATTAAGAACTAGTTTGAATTATGTTTCTATGGTCCATTAAGTCCTACTTTTCTTTCTCTAACACAATTTTCACAGCCTTATGAACTGTTAAAATTTGTCTATATATTTATTTTTTATAAATAGTTTTAAGAAATTAAGAAGATTGATAAGAAAACATTTATAAACTAAAAACAATATTTAACTTTACATTTTACATTGACTAACATGACAAACATTTTAGCAAAGGCATTTTGAAAATTACATAAGATTTATGGAACTACTTAACATTACTTATTAGTACATCTATACAGGGCGAGGCAGACCACCCATAATGAGAAAATGAGAAAATGGTTTAAATTAGAAGTGCCAAATGTTTTTTAGTTATGGGAAGACATGTAAAACTTAGCAAACCATAACCATCCATTGTAACCATTAATAGTCTACTGCACAACGAACATTCATTAAATAGGGGGAAAAAGAGGTTTTGGCCCATAGTAAAAAAACTGGAAAGGACAGAATACATTAGTAATTTACAAAATTTTAGGATTTTTGAAACCTTTAAAATGATATGTTGCTTGACAAATGTTGCCAATTGACTTTATTATTTTCAAGGTACTAACAATTTCAAAAAAGTAATGTTTTTTAAATGTGATTTTGTAAATTGTGACATACAGTTAAGCTCTGTTTTCAATGATTAAAAATTTTAAATCTGAAATAAAAATTTTTTTGATATTTTAAAAAAATACAGGGTTTTTGTAACTATTTAAAGATTTCACAAAAATGGCCACCTTTTGAAAAACATTGAGTTAATCTAGTTATGTTTTCACCGAAATGTTCCAACCAACAAGAATAGTATATTTTGCACCTAGGTGAAAATGAGGTTTTGCGGGCTCGAGATCATGTTTCAAATTCGAGACGAAGTCGAGAGCTACAAAGCCCTCGAGAGCTATAAAGCCCTTTCTGCCAGGGTGCGAACACTATTTTTACCACACTACACAATGAAATAATCCCTGTATTAGATGTAGAACCTGAATATTTTCTTTGACACAACGACACCACTGAAAATGAAACTTCCAGATTACGAGCGATGATACAACTTATTTTTCATGGTTGCTAAGCAACGATGGCAATGAAAATCTCCACCAGCCTGTCGTTCAAAACTGCTGAATGTTGTTCAGCCATGTGATGTTTAAAAGCTTTGTGAGCTATGTGAAATACAACATACAGTAACTGTAATCCTATAGCCCTCATTGTCACATAAAAACTTATACAATTGTGAGATTTTAACATGTGGCCTTTATTTCTGGAACACCGTGTGGGTATATTACAATGTAAATATTTTAATGAATTCTTCATATCCAAATTGGTGGGGAACAGGGGCGAACCCAGGATTCAATATCGGGGGGGGGGGGGGGGGGGGGGAAATCCTATAAGAAGGGAGAAGGGGGTATTTAGGTACTCACAAAAACCTGTACTAATGTGACGGTGGACAAATATCGTCGTCTCGGTAGAGTATCGCGTCACAATAGACGAATATGGACGTCACAGTAGACGAATATTGTCGTTGCGGTAGAAAAATATCGCTGTAGCGGTAAGCGAATATAGTCATTGCGGTAGACGAATATCGTCGTTGTAGTAGACGCCACGATAGACGAGTATCGCGTCGTGGAGGACGAACATGGACGTCACGGTACCAGTAGGCAAATATCGTCGTCGTGGTAGCCAAAAATCGTCGATGTGATAGATGAGTATCATCGTTGTGATAGATGCTTGGTAGACGAATATGGTTGTCGCAGTAGATGAATATGGTCGTCGCGGTAGACTATTATCATTGTCGCAGAGGACAAATATCGTTGTCAAGTCGTAGTTGAGAAAAATTGTCGTCGCGGTAGACAAAAATCGTTTTCGTGTTGCGGTAAACGAAAATAGTTTTTGTGTTGCGGTAGACAAAAATTGTCTTCGTTTCGTGGTAGACGAAAACCGTATTCGCGTCGCGGTAAGTAAACAAAAATCGTAGTTGCGTCGCGGGACCCGGAAATCGTTGTCTTGTCGTCCAAAATTTCAGTTCTCCAAAATCTCGAGGGGGATATATCCCCTTTATCCCCCCCTGGGTTGGCCCCTGGTGGGGAAGGATTTTACTTGGCATTTCTAGGTTTAACTGTTTTCCCATTGAGCTATGTGTACACCCGTATACAGGGTCTGCCTCATCCTGTATACGAGTGTTCCACCTAAAGTGAACCAATATCTAACTTTTAACCATAAACAATATTACAACAAAAATTTAAATGGGGGACTCCCCTTAATTTTATTCCCCTTTTTGGGATGGCTTCTAATTTAAAAATATGACTGCCATTTTCAAACAAGGTGTACAACTTAAAATTGTTAAATTTTTCTTACATAACAACCTTAATTTGATGATGTTTTTGGATTCCACAGTTTATTTTAAAAATCTTTTATTCCTAGTGTTTTTACCAAAAGCTGACGGTTAAGTCATAGTCATAGTCATAGTCAATCATCTTTATTCATGTTCATGTACATTGGTGGTACAGTGAATAGTGTCAAGACAAAATAAGTTAACTTTAAATAAACAAAATAATAAACAAACGTACAGAATACAAATATTTTTGTACATAGAGTTATCTTTGGGAGGTGGAAAACTCTTCTAATGAATATAGAGCTAAATTTATGATGTACTCCTTAAGTATTGTCTTAAATTTTGTCCAATTATTTTCTTGTTTAATGTTTTCAGGTACATGCTTTAAAAAAACATTACCTGCATATGACGGCTTTTTCTCATAAAATTTTAATCTGTGAGGCTGAACTATCTCATTCCTTCTCAAATTATAAGAGTGAGATAATGGTATTGATTTGGAGTCTAATGTCAGTTTCTTGGCAATTAGAATTGTTTCAAATATATATTGACCGTAAACCGTGAAAATTTTCAAATTTTTAAAATGTTCTTTGGCTGAATCATCACGTTTAAGTTTAAGCATAATTCTGATAGCCTTTTTTTGTTGCTTCAAAATGCTATCCATATTTGATTTTTTTGTACATCCATATAATGCTATACCAAATAAAAGATGAGAGTGTACGTTGGCAAAGTATATACTTTTTAATGTTTTCAGATTACAATAAAAAGACATTTTTGATAATGCATAGATTCCGGAATTAATTTTGATTAAAATTTTCTGTACATGGTCATCCCAATTTAAATTCTCATCTATTGTTAAACCTAAAAAATTAATTTGATTCTCCTTTTCAATGTTATTTGAGTTATAAGTTATTGTTGGTTCTTTTGAAATTTTGTTTTGTGCGGTTTTAAAATTCATATATTTGGTTTTTTGGGCATTCAATAATAAGTTGTGGTTGTAAAAATAGTTTCCAATATTCTCCAATTCAACGAATGATAAAATTTCAGTTTCTTCTGGAGATTTGGATGATATGATTAAGTTAGAATCATCGGCATATAGACATAATTTTGTATTTTGTCTGTAGAATAAAGTATCTTCCATGCCCCTAAGATAACACAAAAAAAGCAAAGGCCCTAAAATTGAACCTTGGGGCACCCCAAATTTGATTGGTTGATAAGTTGAAGATGATTTGATAATCCTATTATGATTTGTCACATGGGTAATTTCTACAGATTGATATCTATTTGTCAAATAAGAAGAGAACCAATTAAGTGACCTTTTCGACATTCCAATGCAATTAAGTTTTTCTAACAGTTTACAGTGTTTAACACTATCGAACGCTTTAGAAAGGTCCATAAATATACCGGTTGTATATTTTCCTTTGTCCACGGACTCAATAATAGATTCAATAAAAGAAACAGCAGCGCTCACAACTGACCTCCCATTCCGGAACCCATGTTGATTATCATCTAAAATTTTAAATTTTTCTAAAAATTCTGATAATTGTAAATAAACCGCTTTTTCATATACTTTAGAAATTGAAGGGAGCACAGATACTGGATTTGATATATTTTCACGGTCATTTTCACGGTAATACAACTTCATTATATTGAGGTTTCCGGCCAAAACTTTGATTTATAAAGGTGGTTAGTTCGATATATAGAGGTGTCCCAGCCAAAACTTGGATACATTAGAGGTGAAAAGTACATGCCCAGAAACCATGAATATTCGTTATATCAATGTTTTCAAAGTCAATGCTTCGATATATATTGGTGAAATTAGCATTGGGAAGATAGGAAGGTTCAAGGGGAATTGAAAAACTTCGATATATCAAGGAATTCCATATATTGAGGTTCCACTGTATTCATGGTTAAAGTTTAATTGTCCCCATGAGAGAAACGTAAAGGCATTTAGAAATTATTTTTGCCTCTTATGTTATTTAAAGTCAAGAATTCATATAAATGTTGGTTTTTGAAAGTAGTACTAAATATAAAGGTTCCTAAAATAACCTGTATAATCCAAAAACGCATAAAATACATACTGGGTTTTAGTTCTTTTGTCCCTTGTACATTCGGAAAACATCCTTCAGTGTTACATTGTCACTCAGTAATGACCTTAGTTCCTTAATAAAAATTAAAGACTGTCCACCATATTGGAAAATGGCGGCCATATGTTGAAAGTTCCAAACCATCCCAAAAAGCAGATTGTAAAATAAAATCCATATAACCGTCCGTAATAAGTCCGCAAAGTGGAGTCCACCACTGGAAGTTAACTGACAGTTTTATAGTTGAAAGGTTGAGTAGGTAGTTTTGGTTACTTTAGGTAAGTCACCTGGTATATAATTCTGCAACTAAAAAAAAACTGTGTCAGATTATAGAATAATGGGAGAGGACTCAAACAAAAGACCTTGATCCCAGGCACTTGAGGAACAAAAGTAGCATCTCAAAGAAAGTACCAGAAAACGAAAGTGCAATGTAAAATGTCCAACATTTGAAAAGCAAGGATGTTTAGTTTAAAGACTCACTACATGTATTTTGATTTATCTAAATAGTCCAATCAAAATGTAGTTTTCGCGGGAAAGTTTTAGGTTAAGTTTGATTTTTGTTGTTTATCATGTTTTTTGGGGTACTGAATCCAAATCCGATGTCTGTTAACAAAATTTCGAGACGGAACATTGTAAAAAATGCGAAATAAGACAAAAAATCTGATTTTTTAACATATTTTTGCTTATAACTCAAAAACCGTAAATTTTATGTGATAAACATTGATTTGCAAAATGAAAGTACATAAAATTTCCTACAAGAAACACTATTTGTTTTTATTTCTATGACAAAGCCTATGGGCAGCACTGCAAATTGGAAATTGACAATTTTTTTCCTTAAGAGCTAATTTCTCTATAAGGAGTAAGCTATTCCAGTAACTATAACTTTTCATTTTTATGTCCCCAGACCCCAAAAACACTATCCGTTCAAATTCTTTTACACATGCATATACATGTACAGTTGTTTACATATAAATTTACACTATTTTCTATTATTGAAGATAACGCTCATAAAAATAGTTTGATTACATTCAAACTTGGTGAATATATTAAAAATATGGTGCAATTACACCAGTTAAAAAATTAGCCACATCGGCCAATTGTTTGTGATCCATCAATGAATAAAAACTAAGTTAAACTAATATATTACTCCAACTCACTGACTGTGTGGCATACAGTTAAATTATTCATTTTTGTGAGCTAAATTCAAATATGAAACCTTCGAATATACTACACTTTACACGTGAAAATGCCAAAACACCCATTTTTGAAACACAAAATGTGAGGTGGAAAGCGAAAAGGGACCTCTTGTCGGGAATTTTCGATTTTGAGTTATTAACCTCTTTGAATTCCTTATTAAATTCCTAACAATTTGGCGCAAGTCCCATGAGTCTAAGATGTTTTTTGGTAAAGTTATAGGAATTTGAAATTTTGTGATGGAAACGGGTCATTTTGAGAAAAATCTATTTGAAAATTTCAAATAAGCATAGAACCTTTATTTTTCATATTTAAGAAATGATTTTGGTACAGGGTGTTTTTTTTAAACGCAACCCATTTTTAAGATTGAATAATTCACATATAAATATGAAATAAATATTGTTTTATGATTATTTACGTTTTATACAACCTATTACTGAAGTTTGATCACATTTAGTTCACCTTATGTGCTCAAAACATCTGCCAGTGGCATTTTGTATGAAGTTATGCTATCTCCATCAAATTCCCGAACACGTGTTGCTAGGTACCTCTTTGAGTTTCTTGCATTACATTTGTTTTGATGTACTGAATATTCTGTGACTTTTTTTAGGCCTTTCTTTGTATGTATCCCCAAAGAACATAATAATATAGTGGGGTCAAACCCAGGGATCTTGGGGAAAATAATCCTTCACCAATAAAATCAAGTTTTGGGTTGCGTTTTTAATGTGTGTGTCTTTAAGCACGATAACTCGCGTAAAAATTGTTTGATCTGAATGAAATTTGCCACAGACATGTAAAGTAGTAATTATTCTACAAAACAATTCAAAAGCTATTCAGAACCTCAAAACAAACATAACAAATTAAATGAAAAAAAACTTAAAGAGACATCTTGCAACACGTGTTCGGGAATTTGATTGAATGAGCATAACTTTATACAAATGCCAATGGCGGACTGTTTGAGCACATAAAGTAAACTAAATGTGATCAAACTTAAATAATAGGTTGTATAAAATGTAAAGATCAATAAAACAATACTCATTACACATCCATATGTGCACTATTCAATCTTAAAAATGGGTTGCGTTTTAAAAAAAACACCCTGTATCAAAAGAATGCTCATAATGTCTTCTTTCAATGGAATATCAATTTTTGTCTTAACTCACAGTTGATTTCGAGAAAATAATATTTTTATCAAAGTATGTCGTAAAAAGTCGAATTCCAGAAAAGGGACCTCTTGTCGGCCCTATGCTATTCTCCATAACGACAAGAGGTCCCTTTTTAATACTGTATATTTTACTATCATCTCATTGTTTTATTAAGTTTTTTTATCATGAAACAACTGAAACCAAACTGAAAACATCACCTACCGACCGCGGTTTTGGTTCACCTGACAGGCTGCTTCGCTATCAGTGCTGCAACCACGAAAACCCAATAATATCTTTTGAAAGCAAATTACCCTGTTTATATTTAATTTTGCTCATCATTGAAGCATTCAAGGAGCAATAATATATATGTAATTGCTCATTTAATACAATAAAAATAACTATTATTACCTTACACATCTCTTGAAAAGACAAAGTTTAGTAGCCAAAATATTGTTTAAAAAGGGACCTCTTGTCGGGACTGTATGAAATTGGTGAGAAATTTTGTTCTCTTTACACCAAACTTCGTTGTAGTTCTCTAAAGTTCCGCTAGAATGCAGGAGAGTTAATTTTTTGGTCCAAAGTCTGCTTACGAAGTGCACATTGGAAATGGGACCTCTTGTCGTTATGGCGAAATAACATTGAGCGACAAGAGGTCCCTTTTCTCAAGCCATGCAGAGGCTAACAAAATAATATATTTCGACCTTTTATGACTTTGATTCGATATTTTAACCGATACTGGCCTGTTCTATGATAAATGAGATATAATAATCGATCGAGACCCGAAAATAGATATTTTTGACCCTAATCGGTTAAATTGGCTGTACTGAAAATTTTACTTCGCCAACAAGAGGTCCCTTTTCGCTTTCCACCTGACAAATATCTTAAAGAAAATACTTTCAAAAATTAATTTTTTAACCCCCTTAGAATTGACTGATCTGACTAATTTTTTAAAGGTCTAATTAGATTATATGTTTAATATATTCACTAAGTTTGAATGTAATCAAACTAATTTTATGAGAGTTATCATCCATTAAAGAAAAAAGTGTAAATTTATATGTAAATAACTGTATATGTATATGCATGTGTAAAAGAATTTGAACAGATGGTGTTTTTGGGATCAGGGGACATCAAAATGAAAAGTTATAGTAGCCTTTGGGCCTAGGTTGTACTATAACTCATACTGAAATCCGTAGGTTATTCCGTATTGGGAAATTAGCTCATTTGGAAAAAATTGCCAATTTCCAATTTTCAGTGCTGCCCATAGACTTTGTCTTAGAAATAAAAACAAGTAGTGTTCCTTGCAAGAAATTTTATGTACTTCCTTTTTGCACATCAATCACATAAAAAACACACAAAATCACATAAAAAAACGAAATCACATAAAATTTACGGTTTTTGATTTATAATCAAAAATAGTTAAAAAATCAATTTTTTGCCTTATTTTGCATTTTTGACAATGTTACGTCACGAAAATTTGCTAACAAACATCGGATTTCGATTCAGTGCCCCAAAAAACATGAGGAATAACAAAAATCAAACTTAACCCAAAACTTTCCCATTAACTGGTTTTTTGAAGAAAATTTTACTGGACTAAAAAGCCAGTTCACAAGCTAAGTACTATGTCTACAATGGTGAACAATTTTTGGTATGAGTTTTGTATCTGATCTTCTGCCTTCACAGGTAATATTTACTCTTGATTGTTCACACCAATGGTTATTAAACTAGTTGGCTGGCGAACCTAAAGCTCTTTCATGACCCACCATTGGTATAAATTATATACACCAAACCCAACAAAAAATAAACCAAAATAAAACAATAAAATGTATAAATTTAACCTATAACATCGTAGACAAATATGAGTGTTGAGGAGCCTATCCTATTTCTATTGCAAGAAAAATAACACTCATTTTGGATGAAAGATTGTGCTTTGCAGTTTGTTAAAAGAAATCTTTCTTTACTGATACTGATGTGGTTTAAAATATAACCCAAAAACAGCTTCCATAATCGTCATTTTTTTTGGCTGTTGTGAGAGTACAAATTATTTTAGTCTCTCCCATGTGTGCTGCTTCCATAACACTGGTTTTCTCCTTTTATATGCTACTTTCAAAACTTTGTTCATAAATCTAATACCCCCCCTGCATACTCAGCGAATGTCAAATGCAAAATAACATATTTCAATCCAACATAGTGAGATTTGACATGTTTTTGTAATCTCCATAAGAATAACATGGGGAATGAGTATGCAGGTTTGCTGCCACGAAAATGGAAATATCGGGGATTTTAGATTATTAAACGTTAGATTTCATGTAGATGAAGCCACAAACCAAGTTTTATTAAGTTATGTTGAGAAATAAGCGAGGTATAGAATTTTACTTATTCCCCATAAGGTTAACATTGGGACAACGTGCTGTGTTTACCACTTTTAATATCTTGGTAACCAATAGACATTGAGCAATGATTCAAAATACTAAATTGTTTGTTTTTTCGAGCTGAATTCAATGGTGCAAACCAAAATCCAATTAGTTTTATTTTTCTATGTGAAAACCCAAAAAAAACCCATTTTTGGGGGGTTTATCCCCCTTTACTCCCCCTTCCAGTGGTCCGATCGAGCTGGTTTTCAAACTCATCCGAATAATTACTACGTCACACACCTGTGCCAAATTTAATTCCGATCGGACCATTTTTGCGAGCGCTATCGTGCTTACAGACACATATATATATAGATATATATATATAGATCTATATATATATATATCTAGAAATTTGAACGAATGGTGTTTTTTGCTTCTGAGGGCCCCAAAACGAAAAGTTATCATGGTCTTGGGCTTAGGTCTTACCATGAGACCTACTGTAATAGCTTCTTCCCTATAGGGGAAATTCGCTAAAAGCACTTCTTAAAAGAAAAGCATAAGAGAAATTACCTAAAATTTAGGTTTTTATGATAAAAATGTATCTTTTGAGCTTTGGAGGGTTCTGATATGGCAAAAGGTAATAATCAAAATAATTTACACTAAACCAATTCCTGCCTTGGAGCAGAAACATATTAATAATATAAAACTATGAGCAGTGTTGAATACTTGATGTTTGAAAAGAATCAGATAATGTTAACTGTCACATGGGTTTTGTTATTGTTTATGTTTTTGTTTTTACTGAAAATGAATGAATCATGTATCAATGTAATCAAACAAAGTTTAATTTTTGTTAATGCAATTCTCAAAGTGATTTTGTATCCTACGGTCCTCCACAAGGTAAAATTTAATATTATAAGACTCAATACAGAATATTATTCCGTCCTGACCGGATATGTAGAACCACAATATGGAAAAAAGTCAAAGTTAAGCCTCTCAAACTCCAACACTATTTTACTTGAATTAAACTCTCATTTTCTCCTGTCTTTTTTTTATAAGTAATATTTATTGTGTTTCACATTTTTATTTGAAGTTTTATTTCTCTTGAAGATGACGTTTGCACTATTTAAAAGACAAAGTTCGTTAATCATTAAATCACTTAATAGGATCAAGGATCACATTGAAAATCTTCTTACTGATGCGACAATACTTGAAGTAGGCAAAGAAGACATAAGTAAGCTGGTATTTTATGAAAGAGAAGCTGACAGCAAGCACAATGATTTTAAATGTATTATTAAAGAAGTAATGTCTTGTGAGGAAATTGAGGCATTTGATGAAGAACAATTTTTAAACATTGAAGATGAAATTGCAGAGATTTTTCTCTCAATTCAGGTACTAACAAAACCATTCACTGACACGGTTAATAATCTTCAAGTCAATGAACATGTTTCCTCAATTGGAATCTCTACTCAAAATTTAAAGTTACCTTCTCTTTCATTGAAAACGTTCAATAGGTCCCCTGATCAATGGCTATCATTTTACAATTTATTTGAGGCCTCTGTTGACATAAATTGTGAACTTGGAGACTCAAAAAATGCAGTATCTTTTGTCATCCTTACAAGGTGAACCTTTGAATATGATAAAAAATCTCCAAATCACCCCTGAAAATTATCAGGTGGCTTGGGATATTCTCAAACAAAGGTATCAGAACAGTAGGAAAATTGTAAGTTTCCATGCAAATAGCATAATACATTTACCACAAGTTGTATCTCCTACCTCAAACAACCTAAGATCTTTCCTTATCTCTCGGTTCCAAGAAAATGATCAGGCCTTGCTTGCACTTAAACATGACATCAAGAAGGATAACATTATCCTGCCTTCTCTTTTGTTGAGAAGTTAGATAATAATACTAGAAAAAAGTTTGAAGATAGTAGACCAGACTCACAAAAGTTTCCTGACGCTACTGAATTAATGTATTTTTTGGAAAAAGAGTGCTCTCATTTGGAAGCTGCTAGTTTTTAACATGTAACCCTGGTTCAGTCCCTCAAAGTAATGTCTCATCTCAAAGCTCTCCTCTCAATATGAAAACAGGTAATCAGAAACATAACCGAACAGTACTTCTCTCTTCCCCTAAAGCACAATGTAAATTTTGTTCAAGTTCTAACCACTCTATATATCACTGTCCAAGTTTCAAAGAGTTGTCTTCTCAAAATAAATATGATTTTGTATAAGAAAAACACTTTTGCTTTAACTGCCTAGGCTCTGCCCACTCAGTCAAAGAATGCAAATCTACAAAGGTGTGTGCTTTTTGTAATAAGAAGCATCATTCATTGCTTCACTTACCACAAAACCCAAACCTGAGACAACGTCAGGTTCTAATAAAGAACAAAACATTAACAAGTCACCTAAAAGCTCAAATAATTCAAAAATGCAATAGTGGCACTCTCCCAAGCGGAAAATGGTTCCGACAGACCCACCACTATATTATTAGGCACCACTTTGGTATACGTAACTACAATTAATGGTAATTCTCTGGTTATCAGAGCGGTAGTAGATTCAGCTTCCATGATTTCATGCATAACTGAGGAAATTGCTCGCTTACTTTCTCTTAAAAGGTCCTCAGACAAATACAAGCAGGTTGACGGTCTTTCCTCGTGTCATATTAAAACTAAAGGTATATCAAATTTGAACATATCGGCTTTAAATGGCACTCAAGTGGTCAATGATCATCCTGTGGTAATTTTGGATCGAATTACTTCAAACTTACCTCACACCCAAGTTCCACAAGATGTCAAGCAAAAATTTACTAATTTAGTCCTTGCAGACCCAACTTTTGATTCTCCTAGTAAAGTTGATATGCTATTGGGAGCCGATCTCTATGCAAAGATAATGATTGGAGACAGGTTTATTGTCAGTGACAATCTGCCAGCCGCCATGAACTCCGTTTTTGGCTATATTATCATAGGTTCATGTCCAGCACTTACATCTACAACTGAAGAACAAGACACTCTATGTGTTGGAATCACATCCCTACTCACTACCGATACTCATGATCTTCATCAAGCTGTACAAAGGTTTTGGACTCATGAAGAACCACCATTAAAAGTAAAACCTACTCCAGATGATAAGTTTTGTGAGAATCACTTTAGTGCGACTCATTCACGAGACTCTTCAGGCCGTTATATTGTACGACTGCCATTCAAGGAAGGTCATGCAAAAATAAGAGACACTTCAGAGGTAGCAAAACAGAGGTTTTTCTCTCTGGAAAAGAAATTCAACTGTAACCCAGATTTAAAAATGAAATATATCGATTGCATGGATGAATTATTAGATTCAGGAGACATGGAACCTGCTACTTCAATCATTCACAACAACAAAGAATGCTTTTTCCTGCCTCACCACGCTGTGATCAAAGAGGAATCGTCTTCAACCAAAGTTCGGATTGTCTTTGATGCAAGTATGTGATCCTCTACAGGTGTATCCCTCAATGAAATTCTCCATGCAGGCCCCAAGCTTCAAAATGAAATCAGTGACATTCTACTTTACTTTCGATCTTATCCGTACATTTCATGTAGCGATATTAAACAAATGTTTAGGAGAATCCTTGTTCATCCAGAAGATAGAAATTACCAACTTCTATATTGGCGAGAAGCAATTTATCGTTTGACTACAGTTGTTTTTGGATTCAGCAGCTCTCCTTACCTTGCTATTCGTACTCTAAAACAGCTCGTCAAGGATGAAGGTCATCTGTTTCCAGCAGCAAGTGAAGCTATAGAAAAGCAGATCTATGTCGATGACTTGATATAAGGAGTGGACACTCTTGAAAAAGCTATGATTCTTCAAGATGAGGCCATCCAACTTCTATCCAAAGGTGGTTACAACTTAAGAAAATGGTTCAGAAATTGCCCTCAACTCGTACGAAATGTCCCTGAATCACACAGAGAGAAGCTGCTTGCTTGCTCCAATTCAAACTGCTCTTTGTACAATGTACTAGGTGTTAAATGGGTTGTAAATAGTGATGAATTTGTATACCGACTCAGCTTTCCAGAGACGAAAGTGACTAAGAGACTTATTTTGTCATCCGTCGCAAGGATCTATGACATTTGTGGATGGTTGACACCAGTGATGTTTTGGACAAAGTCTCTTCTTCAGGATTGTGCGAGGAGAGGTCTCCTTCCTTCCTCTCTCCTTGAACATCATCTCTGGTGGCAAGGACCTTCATGGCTTCATCAATCTCAAGAACATAGGCCAAAATCTAGTTTCATTCCTACCAAAATAGAGGAATTGCCTGAAACTAAACAAGAACCTCTTCCCTTATTAGTCACAACACAAAAACCTGAAAATGATCTTCTAACCAGGTACTCTTCATGGGAGACTCTAATCAGAGTTCTTTCTTATGTTTTACGCTTCGTGAAAAACTCAAAAGAAAGAGAAAAGTGGAAAGGAAATCTTAAGTTAGAAGAACTTAATCAGGCAAAAACGAAAATATGCCAGCTTGTTCAACAGTCAGCATTCCAAGAAGATATAAAAAATTTGAAATCTGAACGACAGAGCACATCCCGACTTTGCCACTTGTCTCCATTCATTGATGAAGATAGTTTGATTAGAGTAGGAGGTAGGCTACAACATTCAACTCTTGCTCATAACTCAAAACATCCAATCATACTACCTAAGAATGATCATATTACCAACTTGATTATTGACTATTATCACATAAAATATCTACATGCAGGACCTCACTTCTTACAAGCACTAATCTCCCAAACATTTTGGATTCTTTCAGCAAGAAGTGCTATCAGGAGCAGGATCTTCAAGTGTGTACGTTGCATTCGATGCAAACCAAAACTTGCATCTCAGAAAATGGGGGAGCTTCCGCCAGCAAGGGTATTCAGTAATTGTGGTACCGATTTCGCGGGTCCTTTCCTAATTAAAGAAACCTCTCTCCGCAAAGCCAGAAAATTCAAAGTTTACGTTTGTTTATTTATTTGTTTTTCTGTGAAGGCTGTTCACATTGAAGTTGTGACTGACCTTACCTCTGAGGCGTTCCTCGCAGCTCTCACAAGATTTGTTTCAAGAAGAGGTCTTTGTAAGAATAAACTGTGTGTCCCAAAAGTCCCGGACCGGTTTAATATCTTTTAAAGTAAGCCAGATATCAAAACAATATTTCGCATACCTTTTAGTACTAAAAAAAACTACTTTTTGATGTATGTGTCATTTCTGCCCCAGCCCCCGAAATTGGAATTTGGGGGGGTAGCCCCAAAATTTTAAATGTAAACCCCTATCGTGTGACTGCTTATTTTAAAGGGCTTGTTAAAAGAAACACAATGCCGCAAACCGGAGGTCGATATCATGCTCCAGTCCAAAATGGAGGTCATTCGAAAATTTAAAAATGTCGTCCGTCAATTAAAATTGAGAATTTTCTGAGTTCGGGAATTCACATTTAAATTGAATAAGAATCACCAGAACACATTTTAACTACTTCAAAGATACAAAAATAATAATTCCTTGTTGTCATCATCAAGGTTCAACCCTCCAAAATGGTTTGGGGGGGGTGGGGGTTTGTCCAACCAACTCCAATATCAACTCACATCATATGACCACTCATTTTAATTTGCTGAGTAAAAAATAAGCCAAAGCTTGTTTTAATGAAATTTCAAAAAGTTACCTAATACTTATAAATTTTGTAGGGTTTCCCCACCCCCCAAAACTATTTTGGAGGGTTGAGCATTGATAATGACAAGAAATTATTATTTTTGTATCTTTTAAGTAGGTAAAATGTGATCTGGTGATTCTTATTTGATTTAAATGTGAATTTCCAAACACAGAAAATACTCAATTTAGTAAAAAACGTTACTAATAAATATCCGCCTTGATGTGACCTTTAGCTCAGCGGCAAAGGTCGATACTTGCGGAGGGTCGTCTATGCGTTATCTTTTAGGAAAACCCCCACAAATGAAGTACCAAATATTTGCCACAAAAATAACTATTTTTTTCATTTTATTAAAACAAGCTTTGGCTTATTTTTTTACTCATTCAGCATATTAAAACGAGTGGTCATACGATGTGAGTTGATATTGGAGTTGGTTGGCCAAACCCCCTCCCCCAAACCATTTTGGAGGGTTGAGCCTTGATGATGACAACAAGAAATTTTTTTTTGTATTTTTTACGTTGTTAATATGTGTTCTGGTAGTTCTTATTCGATTTAAATCTGAATTGCTGAACACAGAAAATACTCAATTTTAATTAGACGCATGGCATTTTTAAATTTTTGAATGGCCGCCATTTTGGACTGGAGCATGATATCGACCTCCGGTTTGCAGCATTGTGTTTCTTTTAACAAGCCCTTTAAAATAAGCAGTCGCACAATGGGGGTTTACATTTAAAATTTTGGGGCTACCCCCCCAAAATCCAATTTTGGGGGCAGGGGCAGGAATGACACATACATAAAAAGTAGATTTCTTTGTACTAAAAGGTATGCAAAATATTGTTTTGATATCTGGCTTACTTTAAAAGATATTGAACCGGTCCGGGACTTTTGGGACACACAGTATACTGTGATTGAGGAACTAACTTTGTAGGCGCATCTTCAGAGTTACAAGACATCAAGAAGTCCTTCGAACAAAATGAAACTAAAAAATCTGTTGAGAGATTTTACAGCCAACGTGAAATTAAGTTTCATTTTTTACCACCTGCTGCACCCCATCAAGGAGGTCTATGGGAAAGAGCCATACAAAGTATGAAACATCATCTTCGACGAGCAATTGGCAATCAAGTACTCACATTAGAAGAATTTATAACAGTATGGCTTCGAGTAGAAGCCATACTGAACTCAAGATCTCTCACAGCAATCTCACCTGATCCAAGTTTAATTTTTGTTAATGCAATTCTCAAAGTGATTTTGTATCCTACGGTCCTCCACAAGGTAAAATTTAATATTATAAGACTCAATACAGAATAAGCAGACTAAACTAAAAATATTTCTGAGTCATACTTGGAAACATTTTTCCACTTAAATCCCTCTTACTAAACAAGTATACTTTTGTAGGTACGGTAATATTTTCAACAAGATCCAGTTATGTATTATCATTGACTCAAAGTCAAAGGTATTATTCTTTTGGCAAATCACACATACTTAGAAAGACAAAACTTCTGATTCTTGAATGACGTGTTGCTAGGTCTCATTTCTACATTGCATTTTTATGCGGGCTTTAGATTGAAAATAAAAGAAGTACTTTAAAAATGAAGAAAATGTAGTGTTAAATGCAAATTTATCTTCAAAACCCAAAGAAACAGCATGACATCAACCTTCAGAGCTTGACTAATGCTGTCAAAAGTAGGGGATTCGACTGGTGGTTAGATGCCTCCCTCATTAACTTTCTTACACTGCCTAATCTTATTCTTTAAATTTGACTCAAGGGAAAGAGTGACATTGTAAAAGAAATAAAAAATTATGACGGGAAAGAGTGACATTGTAAAAGAAATAAAAAATTATGACAACTTTTCTCAAGCTAAAGGGGGTTTTAATTGTTGATAACGTTTTGCCCAGGTGTAGTAACTGAACTTCTCAATATAATTTAACATATGTGAATGTTGTTCTTGTGTGAATGTACTCAATAACCGTCTATTCTATAATCAGATACTAAACCTGAGCCATAGTGGTAATCTGATTTATACTATTGATGTATCATTTTTGTGTTTAGTTGATTAATTTGATGTAATAATGAAGAAAAAACAAAGACATATTTTATCATTTGATTCTCTTACAAACAATAAAACATACCTGAATATGATAAAAGTATAAACTAAACTAACACATAATAAAGCTAACCAAAAACTAATTTAAAATGGGAACATGTGGATGTGCGTGCAGAGGCGGGTTTCAAATTTTGCCCATGGGCTATCTAAATAACTTGAAAATTTTTCTTATAACATGAAAATTGCTATGATAAGTATACTAAAAATTCAGTTTGTGCCAAAATAACTTTTCAACTTATTGGTAACCCTTGGATAGTGGAGGGTCAAAGAAAACTATTATTTTTCTTATACTGCAACATACGTTTAAGTGTAACAATACACTTTGAACACTGTAAATATTCATAATGTATTTTAAAACATGATAATCTGATCATATTATTAAATGATAGTGTGTATACAAAATATTTTAAGTACAGTTTTAAGTGTTTTGTAGCCTAAAATGCATTACTCAGTTGGAATGTAAAAATTTGGAAAGTATTGCAAAACCCTCAAAAATATCTTCTCAAAAATGGTTTTTAAACAACACAAGTTAGTTATATGGGATATAGATAAAGGCACAAAGTTTGAAAACTGCGTAGTAAAAAAGTAGTGAAACATTGTGTCCATGAGGTTAAATATAACAGACAAAATTCTAGGACAAACATATTTTTTGGTTGTCCTTAATACTCCATGTGCTCAGGCTGCATACGCAATGGATGTCAAGTCCCAAATCCTAGTTCTGAGATTTCCAAAGACAAGGTCACAATTTTGTGATGCCTATACTACAGTATTATATCTGTGGTCACATACTATTAGGCCTGCCAAGTAACAAGTTTATATTTCAACCCCCTCAAATCAATCCTCGGCTTAAAAAGAATTCGTCCTTTTTAATAATAAATCTCATCATAGGTTCTGTGTGGTATCCATGAAAAAGTATCCCCTGAATTTAAGTAAGAACTTAAAGATTATACAGCTTATGATACATATTAAACTTGTTTGAATTTGGCTTTAAGCTAAGAACAGCAAGCTAACCGTCGGTACAGAGGTCGAGGGGTCAGTTTTATATTCTCTTCTACAGTCATTTCTTCAAGATTCTCGTGTGAATCCATGAAGTCATCAACTATTGTTTGGAACATTTCATCTAAAAATAAATAATGTATGTTTAAGTATGAAGCACACAGTTATTGAACAGATGATTGATTCTTCCCCTGCCGTCCTAAAAAATTAGTTTCCTGGGATAAAGACACATATATCCATCCAAATAAAAAATAATACAAATCATCTATACTACGAGAATAAACACTGTAATGCCTTTTAAAAGGGTAGTTAAAATTTTGCAGTTGGCAATGTTAATTCCAGCACATTTTTCAACTGTAGTTTCTTGACTAAGGAGTATGTGAGAAGAAAAATTGTGCTATGTCATTTTAGTGAGTTTTTTTTATGTTGAATTGAGGGGTCCCCCGTAAAACGTTCTATGCGACAAAAACCCAGTTTCGAGTAATCAAGCATTGAAAGTTGAATGCTAAAATTTACGGTTTTATCAAGGTTAGAACTTGTGATCATGTATAATTTTTAAATACCCTACTTATATCATCATAATGTACCCTTATATTAAATTTTTAATTGACATTAAGCATTTAAAAAATTTTCATGTTTTTTTCGGGGTTAAAACGTTCTAAATGACTGGCATTTTAAACGTTTTCTGACAGACTGCTCTTCTGCTTTGAAAGAAAACATCAGGGAATATAGGAATACCAACATAAACGAAAATAAAACTGAATATAAAAACATTTTATTGATATATAAGTTCAAAAACCTAATATAACTTATCAAATAAATAAATGCATCTCTGAAAGCCCTTATTCAGAATGATTGAATAAAAGAGAGTAAAATACTTACTGACATGTTCTCCTGTTTTGCTGGACACCTCAAAAATTTTGGCTTGTATCCCTGAAATAAGAGTTGTATCCAAAATAAAAGCCAAACATGCATATTAATCTAATATTACAAAAATCAAATTTGTGCATTGCTCTTAAAATCATTGTATTATAAGATTGGTTTCTACTCCAGTGTTGCTTATTTGTGCCAATGTTATCATTTAAATCTGAGAAGATTATGCTGCCAAATTCGAGAAGATTAGGATTGGTGGAGTTCAGCCGCACTCGACAATGGAAAACTTGCCATTATTGTCGATTACTGTCAGTGGATTTTCTTTAGGTGACCAGTGAGTGCAGCTTATCTTCACCATTGATGAAGATAAGAAATCACTAAGCTACATTGCTAAGCTAGAAATTAGAGGAATGACCAGCAGGTTAAATGTCAAAGCTTATAATGTACTATATATTACCTGTGGCTTCACCCACGTTCAAAACTATAGTAGGATATAAAAAAAAGTCAAAAGTCAAAATCAGTTTATTTCCACAAAATATTAATAAACAGATTTACAATGAAACTTATAAATATCTTGTTAGGCTATGATAAATTAAGCATAACAAGTAATGCTAACTAAAATATCTAAACATATAAAAGAAAACACTAAATAATAATGAAAAATGTTTAAAATTAATTTAAGCTTCATAAAAAGAAAAAAAATAATTTATGGAAATGAGCCTACATGGACCTTAGTGGTCTGTGCGTAGACTCGAGTTGAAAATATATCGTAGTTATTAAGAAAAGAGGCAAGATTTAAACTTAAGAACTAAGAAATCGGTCGGAATTGTGAGAGTTGAAAAAATTAATAAGAATATTGTTATTAGAAAGGCTAACTAATGGTGATGATGCTAAAAACGCTATTAATGGGTGTACAGGCAGGGAAGGTGCATTCAGTGCAGTAAGTAGGAAGTTCATGTCAGTTCAGGTCGGTCAGTTTGTTGCAGGTCGACCACAATCAGCTGAGATAAGCAACTCTACCTCCTCATCGCTGATAACCAACAACCACTCCTTTAACCTTTTTTTGAAAATATTTAATGAGGGAGAATCGAAAAATGCAATATTATTATAGCGAGAAGAGAAATTTCTGTATAAAATATGTGCAATATAAAAGCTATTAGTTTTTGAAAATGATTTGTGTTGCTGGATGGTTAAAATTCCAACTTTATTTGCATATCTTGTATTATGAGAATGTGAAGTGAAAGAAAAGATTAAATTAAAATATTTGAAAATGTAGGTCAATAAATCTTTAATAAACAATTTATGAATGGAAAAAACTTGGGTTTCATTAAATAACAGGTCTGAGGGGTATCTTTTACATTTTTTATATCCAGCTTTTAAAATATACTTTTGAATCACAGTCAAACTATGAAGGTGTGAGTTATAAGCCCTGCCCCAAGCCAAAATTTCATAAGAATAAATTGATTGTACATATGCAAAATAAGCTAATTTAATTACATTAAAACTTAAAATATCACTTAATTGTCTAAATGCAAATATATATTTTCTAGTTTCATTTTTTAAGAAATTAATATGCTCCGTCCATTTCATGCGTGAATCAAAAATTATACCTAGGTATTTGTAAAATGAAACTTTTTCAATTGGCGCCCAAGAGCATCCACTACCCAGGTGGTTGTTGCAGTCATGCAAAACTAAATCATTTAAGTTATAATCTGTTTGAGATGTAAGGGAGACGGGCATAAATTTAGTTTTGGAAATGTTAAGAGATAAAACATTTTGATCCAGCCATTTTTTAACTAATTTCAGGTCAGACAAAGACTTATTTCTAACATTTTCCCATGACTTGCCTTTTATAAAAATTAAAGTGTCATCTTCAAAAAGAAATAATTTTCCGGAAATTGGTAATTTTGAAATGTTATTTATGTAGATCAAGAATAATATTGGCCCAAGGGTACTTCCTTGGACCACCCCACACTCTACAGGAAGCTCATGACTGTTAATACCACATACAAAAACAGTTTGTCTCCTGTCAGTGAAATAACTTTTGAACCATGAGAATGCATTTCCTGTTACCCCTATAGCAGATAATTTTGAGAGTAATCTATTTCTGTCCACACTATCAAAACCTTTTTTCAGGTCCAAGAAAATCAAAACGGAACGCATATTGTCGGACAGAGCATGAAAAATTTCTTTATTTACATCAAAAAGATACATAAAGATACATTTTCATCTCTTCTGAACCCATACTGGCAATTTGCTAGGATTTGACTATGATTCAAATAGTCTACCAATTGCTCTTTAACTATTTTCTCAAGAACTTTAGAGCACTCAAGAGAGAAACCGGACGGAAGTTGTTTTTGTCTGTGAATGAGTTAGATTTATGCAGTGGAAAAAATTTTGCAAGTTTAAAATGTCTGGAAAAATTCCATAAGCTAAACTTAAGTTAATTAGATGTAGTAGTGGTTTGGAGAGGAAATTGATGTTATCTTTGAGAATAGTAGCAGAGACAACATCGTAGCCGGGGGCCGACCCACCACGTATTGTGGTAACGTGTCTGATAATTTAGTGTTCAGTAACAGTCCGCAGTGTAAACACAGTGTCCTGCCTGTAATCTGCCTCGTTTATAACGAGCGGACCTCCACTGTCGATCGAACTTGCCAGGTTATGCCCAATAGCAGCAAAGAATGTGTTGAAGTCATCAGCAACTTGTTTGCAAATAATAGGAGTAATACACAGTACATTTGGAACATATTTATGAATCGGGAAGGAATCTTTCTTACTCCTTCTACCTGATAATTCATTAATGATCATCCAAAATTTTTTAGGAACATTTTGAAATTGATTTAATTTTGATCTGTAGTAAACACGCTTAGAATTCTTAATGGTATTCGTTACTTGTTGTCTTAAAATACGATAATTATTTTTTAAGTCGACATTTATGTAAGGCAGTGGCGGCTGGTGGGTTAAATGAACAGGAGGACTCACTTACTACTAACTTCTAAAAGAGCATTAAGGATTTTGTGTATTACACTTACCTTTGATTGCTATTCACAATTTCATGGTCTACCAATATCCGCTGAATTCACTATTAAAATAATAACGATCAATTATAACCAACCCTGGTTACCGACTCATTGGAGTAAAAGAGACACATGAAACACAGAAGAATGTAAACAAATAACCTCACTTTAGCTCCCATCCCTCAACGTTTAGGTTACGAGGTTAGAGAGATTGGTAGGTTGCTATGGTTACTAAAACGAATAAACAACAGTTGCACCAACATGAATCGTGCAATCATAACAGCAGCAAAGGTTCAGCTTTTTAATGCCCTAAACAGATTGTGGTGGCTGCACTGATTACTGATGTGCGCGCGCATCTTCGGACGCTGCCCCAGGCTGCGTATAACACAACACGGCAATGACGTCAGAGCACCCTATCCACTGTCTGCTAGATTTGCCATAAGATAGCATGCGTTAGGATTGGGACGCTCCGGGCAGCGTCCGCGAGATAAACGCGCAACAGCAGTTGACTCCTAAATACTTTTGCAAAATATTTCGATGCTTATAGTTGAAATGAATTCATCATTAATGGTCAGTATAATGAAAATTAGTGGTTTTTCACTCTTTGTCGGATACATATGTAAATTAATTTAATTCAGTAATTTGAAAATCTTCTGGGGGGGCGGCGTCCGAGAGTCCTTATGGGCCGGCCGCCACTGATGTAAGGCTGTTTTTTAACTTTTTTACTTAATTTATCTCTTTCACGAAATAATTTAATAAAATTATTTGAAATCCATGGCTTTAATTTTTTTAATCTTGTTGATTTTTTAATAGATTTTTTTGAAACATTTATTTTTTCCGCAATAATTTTAAAAATTCAAATGAGCAAGAATTGACATAACTATTACAGAAAAATATATTCCAATCGATTTGAGAAAGATTACAGGACAGCGGTGCAGGGTCAATGACCCAAGTAGTAGTCATGTCTGTGGGGACCGACGGTGTACTTGTAGGAAAAGTGATAGTCACAGCAATACTAAAGTGATCAGTTGTTTCTGTTTGTAACACAGCTGAGTGAACATTGTTAATTTTATTTTAACGGATAAAAAAGTGGTCTATGCAAGATTGAATATTGTTTGTTATGTATATTCTCATAATACATAATAGGATTCTATTTACATTTGTTATATGTACATGTAAAATATTCTTAATGTTTTTGATAAAGAAATAATTTAGACTAGCATCCCGCATCACTTCGTGGCTGAAAAACAATGGTAAAATAGGCTTTAGTTTCATGTTGATAATGTATGGAGTTTTTCAGCGTAAAATACCTTTTAATGAGAAAGTGTGTGAATTTTTGTGATTTTTTTTAATTTTCTAGACTAATTCTTTGTGTCATAGCACTAGAATAAAATTGCCAGTAATTGAACTTCTCATCGGGGCAAACGTTTAAAAATAACTCATTACTTTTGACTTGAAACTTCAATGTGGGTAAGAAATTTCTCACAGAATTTGAGAAGTTCATTTATTTAATCTGCTTTAAAAGTGTCTATGTATATGTTCTATACTTTGAAATTTCGACAGTGCACCAGAATTAATTTTGCATGAAATGGCGGTTAGTTTTCATTGCTTGGTGCAACTCCATATCTCTGTTTTAGAGTTTTATTTAAAAAAATATTGAATATTTATGTTAATTCTACATAGTATCTACGCGTCAGTTCCTTCCATTCATCTTTGTTAGGCCTTAACAACAAATGGTAAGAAGATGGTCAAACCACTGATCTACTGAAAAACTAATTTCTAAATACATTTATAAAATAGCCATTCTCCGTAATAACTAACTATTCAATGCTCATAACGACTGAAAAATTAAGTTTTAAAATTGACCCGCATTTTTGTTTCACATCTGGCAAAACTTTACCTAAGCAAATATCATAACTTTCTATGAAATGCCTTCATTAAACAGGCTTATAGATTGGTAAATTTCAAAATTGAGTAAAATAGGCAGGCTAACTGTTAACACTTTAATATCCATCGCATTCCAAGTACAGTACACACCCGGTTATCTGAGGTCTTCGGGACGGAGGCTACCTCACGATAACACGAACCTCGGATAATAAGGAGTTTACGTGTGTTTTGAGGCTGGGCTGTAATAAGACCACTTCAAAATGCTTTATTAGATATCCTATTTACCCAAAAATATGACGATGAAACTCCTTTCGAGTTGCAAATAATAGAATTTTAAATAGAAACTTTTTTCTCGCATTATTATAATGCTTAGTAAGAAAATAAAAATGTATATTTAAGCTTAAAGCTGCCACGGATAACCAGGAGTCTCGGATAACCGGGGCTCGGATAATCGAAAAAATAACTGGTTTCAAATTTATATTGCACTAGCAGTTTCCAAGGCTTCGCTCACGATAAAAAAAAACAGTTATTCTCGTATTACAGTAGAAAGGGTAGGTTTTCTTTTCCCAGTCATGGCTCAAAAACGGCAAGACTGATTTTAACGTGAAATGTGTCAATTTTAGGGTATTTCTACGCATATTTGCCAATAAGACATCTAGGATTTCTTCAGAAACTTTTCTAAAGATCTCGTCTCTTCTAATCCCAATCTGGCATCTATATCTATTGCGCCCGACAGCACACCTCTTCAACGGACTTATCTTGCAAACTTGAAAGTTGAACTTGAGCGTAGGGTCAAGAATGGTGAGAAGAACCTGATGTTAAAGTTTTTCAAAGGCACGCCTAAAATTATAAACTCATCGTCTGCTTCAAAAAACGTGCAAAGCTAGGCACTCTGCCCTGGTCCAGGTTGAGCGTCTACTTCCAAAATGCCAATGGCCTAAGGTCCAGTACCCATGAACTTTGTCAACTACTACCCACTACCACTTACGACATTATTGTATTTGTGGAATCTAATCTCTAGCCTGACATCAACAACGTTGAACTGGGTTTTATTAATCACAATGTATTCAGATGTGACAGATTGCTGGCTTCTACCAGCAAGGAATCTGGGGGAGACGTACTCGTTGCCATTCATAAAGGAATCAAAGCAACACTGATCTTCTCGCAACAAGGTGATTATGAGGCCATTTGCGTGTCAGTTGATCCCGGACATCAACCCTTAATAATATGTGCAGCGTACATTCCACCTATTAAGCCGTCTACCACTTACTCCAATTTCACAAACCATGTAACTGCCACCTTGGCTGACCGTCCGTCCCACTCTTGTTACTTAATGGGGGATTTCAACCAACCTAGCACTGACTGGACTCTGTCTGCAGTATCAGCTTTGGCCTCTTCTGCTCAGCACTTGATCGATCTTTCAGACACCTTTAACCTCAAGCAAATAAACGAAATAATACGAGGTACAGCCAAAAAGTTCCCGGAATGAATTTTTGTAGACATATAGCGCGATCGCCAGCGGTAAATTTGTCTTGCAGTAGTTGGTACGACTCCTTGGGAGGGCATATCGGTAGTGGTGGCATAGCTGACTTGCCAAAGTGCAGCATTGGGAAGCGCTTTTCGTGTACCTGCAAATCGATGTTGTCGGATTTTTGAATAATGGCATTTCATGCACAGTGCACTGGGTGATGCTCATGAAGAAAATATTGGGGGATTTCTTCATCGCCTCTTCTCCATAAGCTTGAATTAACAACTCAAGAGTCTCACTAGGTGATTTTTAAAGTAAAACAAGAACAATGTTCGTGAGCTGTTCTTGAAATGCCATTTTTCAAAAATCTGACAACGTAGACTTGCAGGTACACGAAAAGTGCTTTCCAATGATGCACTACGGCAAGTCGGCTATGCCACCACTACTGATATGCCCTCCCAAGGAGTCATACCAACTACTGTAAGACAAATTTACCGCTGGCGATCGCGCTTTATGTCTACAAAAATTCATTCCGGGAACTTTTTGACTGTACCTCGTAAATCTCCATGGGAAAATACTTGACCTCGTTTTCTCTCCCGATCATTCTTTGACGACTGTAAGAGCCCTTGATCTTATTGTTTCGGAGGAGACACACCATCCTGCCTTGAACTTCAAGATAACCCTCATGGAAGCTGTAACCCAAAACCAAAGTAGACAGTCATTGATTCCTGATTTCTGGCGCTGTAATGTCCAAGCTGTGAGGCATGAGCTAAGCCATTCTGATCTTTCAGTGGACTTGACTACCTCGGATGTTAATGGAATGTTTCAGGTCTTTACGGACAAAATTCAAGAAATGGTTCTTCAAAACACACCCATGAAGTGCCTGGGAACTCCACGCTTTCCAGTCTGGTTTAATAAAGAGCTGAGGAACCTTCCTATTGAGAAAAAGATTACTCGTAAAGAGTTTAAATATAACCGTAAATTTTGTGATTTGGCTAGGGTCAGATACTTAAGGCGCAGATGTTCTGACCTCTCCAGAGCCTGCTACACAAACTACATTCAGCTCTTGGACTCAACTTTCTTGAACAATCCCAGACCACTTTGGAGCCATGTTAATAGGCTGAACCACAGCGCAGAAACTCCTCCAAAGATCAAGTACAATGGTATTGAGGTGTCTTCCAAACACTCAACCCTTCGATTCCACCTCTGGACTATCAATCAGCTTTTGCCAAGTTTGTCAAGAGGAAGTTTTAAAGCTCCTACAAGGTCTTGATGGTACTAAGGGATGTGGTCCAGATGGAATACCCCCCCTGGTATTGAAACATTGTGCTGACCTCCTGGCTCCACCGTTGATGGGTCTGTTCAACAGATCTTTGCAAGTTGGGATCTTTCCTGAAGTATTCAAGGATGGGTTTATTGTGCCAATACCGAAATCCGGTGACTCCACAGAAGCCACAAATTTAAGGCCGGTGGTTATTCTCTCTTCTCTCTCTAAGGTATTTGAGAGACTTGTCCTCACCCAGTTAATACCTCCCACCAGAAATCTCATCGCTGAAGAGCAACATGGATTTATGTCGGGCTGCTCAACAACTACGAATCTTCCAGTCCTTCAGAGTTTCATACTGCAGGCCTTTGAGAGGGGTAATCAGGTTGATGTTGTCTACTTGGACTACGCTAAAGCGTTTGATAAGATAAACCACTCCTCGCTCTTGATGAAATTGGAGAGTTACGGGATCTGGGAGCACTATTGAAATGGTTTGGGAGCTATCTGACTGACAGAAGACTAAGGGTAAAATTTGCTTCGGCTCTTTCTTCTCCAATCATGGCAACATCGAATGTCCCTCAGGGCTCCCTATTGGGATACTTACAAATGAAGCATTACACGATTTAAATAATAGACTTATTAATGAGAACTGGTTGGATTTATTTAACAGACCAATATGCACAGGTGATGATTTAGATAGTATTTGTGAGTCATTTCTTAATAGGTTGATACTTTGCTATAACATTAGCTGTCCAGTTAGGAGTCGAACAGTAAAAGAACGTAAATGTAAAAATAAAAAATAGTTTTCTAATGATCTTTCTAAAATGAGAAATATTGTGATAGCTTTAGGAGATAGAGCTAGAGGTGGTGACGATGGCAGATTAAATTACTTAAAGGCAAGGGCTCAATATAGGAAAGCAATTAGACAGGCCAAAATAAAAAATAATCAGGATTTTATTTAAAAATCTAAAAATAAAACTAAAGCTGCATGGTCTGTCATAAAGAACAAGATTGGTAGCAAGCACAATCATAATAAACCTAAAGTTTTGTCATCAATAACAGCCAATAAATTTAATGACTTTTTAATTAACTGTGCAGAGTATACAAGTGCATCTAGTAACGGGGTTCGTTTCCAACCACTTGAACTTATGAAAGAAGCTAAACCAGCAATGGAATTTAAATTGAATTGGGTTAGTAGTGAAGATATAATTAAAGTTGTAAGGAAATTCAGTAATTCAAAAAGTGAAGACTATTATGGTTTATCCAACTTTGTGATAAAACATATAGTGGATGCAATCAGTGTTCCTTTAACTTATGTCATAAACTTAAAATTAAAAATCGGCCACTTTCCAAAAAAAAAAAAATTTCTAACGTTACTCCAATTTACAAAAAGAATGACTGTAATATCCCTTCTAATTACAGACCAGTAACATTAGTGCCGATTATTGGTAAAATTGCTGAGGTTTTTAAAAAAGATCAGTTATTTTATTACTTTTCTTCAAACAATCTATTGAGTCCCTCACAATTTTTGCGAATATATATATATGTATCTTTAGGCACGATAACTCGTGTAAAAATGGTCCAATCTTAATGAAATTTGGCATGGACGTGTAAAATAGTAATTAGTCGGAAGAGTTTGTGAACCAGCCTGATCGGACCACTGGAAGGGGGTAAAGGGGCATAAACCCCCCTAAAAAGGGGTTTTTTAGTTTTTTACATGGAAAAATAAAAATGATCTAATTTTCGTTAGCACCATTTAATTCAATGGTAAAAAATGGAGCTTAATTCAGCTTGTGATGGAAGTCCATTGGTTCATGGTCGTCCATCAATGTGGGCAAGGAGGCTCTCACGTCTTTCGTGATATTACTCCATTCACCCGAGATCAGGAAAACAATCCCATTTTGGTATTTTGATAGAAGTCAAGACAAATCACGCCCAACAAACAAAATTTTAATTTTTCGAAATTTCAGGAACTAATTCTGTTTCTAGGTTATTTCTGATTTATAAATTTGTTTTTACTACTTTCTTTTTTAATAAAAAAGTTTAAAAAGGGGTTCAGATTACTTAGAATTCCTGGATTTGGATTCACCTGTAGCATTTAGATACATGAGCTGAGGCCATTTGATCGATAGTATTTTCTGGAGCATGTTTTGTCAATCGGTTGAATTCAGGCCTTCAGCATTCAAAAAAATAGAAGTTTTGATTTTGCAATAAACCAATCGAAATAGTATGCATAAATTAACTTAATAAAAATTACATATTATATACTCATTAAAAGGCTATGTAGGAAAAAACTTCTATACATCCTGAATTCTGATTGAATAAAATCATAAGTCAGTGCCGGATTTATAGATGATCCGGCTAAAACTAGAAAACCCGTTCAGATTTACTAAATTTTGAACTAAAATCACCCAGTTTTAACATACCTGTTGCAGCAAACCTGCATACTTATTCCCCATGTTATTCTTATGGAGCTTACAAAAACATGTCAAATTTTGCTTTAATGGATTGAAATATGTTTTTTTGCATTTATTTGAAATTCGCTGAGTATACAGGTCTGCTGCAACAGGGGCATTTACTAATATTAACTCTTGATAAATGGAATCAAATGCCTGCGAATAGTCCAGCAGTAACAGAGTGCTCCATTTACCCTTGTCTTTTGTATCAATTAAATCACTGAAGAGATTTACCAGGGCAGTGCAAGTACAGTAGAACCTCGATTAACCATCACTCTTTTATCCGTCACTCTCTGTTATCCGTCACTGCCTCCGGGCTCGCAATATGTTGTAAATTGACATCGTGCAAAGCACGGAAGAAAATGTAAGCGCCATTTTGATCAAACGCGACTGTCCGCGGCTAATGACCTTGAGTTTCCGCCGATAATCACCACTCCCACGCAAGGAGTGGTATGGGGGTGAGCGAGTTATTTATTACTCATTGGCATGTTGATTTTTTTGGTTATACGGCACGCCTCATAGTTCAGCGTTACATAGTGTTTGCTGTTACACAGTGTGTAGCTAGATATCTACTGGAGTACAGTAACTGTTGATTGTTAATGATGGCTGAAAAACGAAAATGATTCGTACTAGTGCTTGACCAATAGATCAAAATCATTAAACGTTTGAGGAAGGGCGAAACAGCTACAAGTATCACGCTGATGTATGGTGTTGGCGGACTCATTTAAAAGATGACGGGCTTTCTTCTAATTTGAGGTTATGTAATCCACCTACGAACACTGAATGAGCACAGTATACAGTTTAGAAGGTCTGTAATTATCATTGTATGAATGTAATTTAAATATAAATATGTATTATCCACTGATACAGGGTTTAATTTCTTCCAAAATATTTTAAATTTACGTATTGAACAGGTTTATAGCTAAATTTCTGTTACCCGTCTATTCTCTTAACCGTCACACTCCCAGTCCCGAGAGTGACGGTTAATCGAGGTTCTACTATACTATGGTTTTATCTAAATCCGTATTGTGTTTTAGGCAATATATTCTCTAGCTTCAGACGCTCATTTATTTGGTAGGCTACAATCTTCTCAAGAATTTTCTAGATGACCGGTAATATTGAGATGGGTCTTAGTTAATGGACTTCTTTAGAGGCAGTTGTTTTCGGGAGTGGATGTAAAATACTTTTTTCCCATTTTTTTGGAAACGTACCACTTGTCAAAGATTTATTCATTAAATGAGTCATAGCCTTGGTGAAATGTTGTGCCAGAACAAACCAGAACTGAGGTGGTGTGCCAAGTCAAATCAAAACTGAGATAGTGTCCAAAAGAAAAGCAGAACTGAGCTGATGTGCCTAACCAAATCAGAGCTGAAATGGTGTGCCAAAACAAGCCAGAGCTGAAATGGTACCTATGTTAAAACAAACTAGAACCGTGGTGGTGTGCTAAAGCAAATCAGATCTGAGATGGTGCCCTAAACAAAACCTGAACTGAGATGGTGTGCCAAACAATCCAGAACTCTATTCTACAATTCGAAGTTTGCAGAGGCTAAATTATTAAATGTGCTAATACGATGATTGTATATACTTGAAAAGTCAATATTTTACCTGCAGCATGTTTGGCAGTAACTTCAAAATCAATGTCCCGAGGTCTAATACCATCTTTCACCAGATCCTTCTTCGTTCCACATAGGTATATTTTGCAATTCTAGAAAGAAAAAATCCAAAATTCATTTGTCACAATTCAACTAATGAAAACTGAATATACTCAAATTTATCACTAAAATGAAACAAAAGATATTGTTTACAGTATTTTTTGTAATTCAAATTCAGCTTTGAAATTTATTATACCTTTATTGTTTTCAGATGAATCAACAAAATAAACCCGATTCAATATCTGACTAACTTTGTTAAAGAATTATGACTTCAATTTTTCTAACAATAAATGTCATGACACAGTTCCCAGTAAATTTAAACAAACCTTGCGAACACATATAAATCTCAGATTTGTTTCATTTTAGCGAATTTCCCCTATCTGGAAGAAGCTGTTACCAAAGGTGTTATGATAAGACCTAAGTCTGAGACCATCATAACTTATGGTTTTGAGGTCTAAACCTCAAAGGTTGCTCAAAATCTTAAAATAAGTTTTTGAGCAAATATAACGTAATCCCAAAATGTTAAGGAAACCCCTGGAGCCAAATTTTAGACAATTGTGCAAGCATATTGCTTAACACATTCACTGTGGGTAGCACAGGACTGTGCCATGAAAATCAGAACGCTCAAGCTGATGGTACAATATTGCACCATGGTACAATGCAACACCCGATCACTGGGTCAGGTTAGCCCCAAGTGGATTCGGTCGAAACCTTGTAAGCTGATCTGTAGGTCTTGATTGACCTTCAGACAGCTTGGTTCCTATGTCGCCGCCATCGCAGCTCTGTAGTAGATGGAACAGTAAAGTGCCATGCCGGGAAAAAAAACTAAAAATAATAAAAAAATTAATATAAAAAATAAGACAAAATAAAACAAAGAACTTTGTAATTACTCAATGCCTAAGCAGAGTTAGGAAAAGTACCACGCTTATTGAGGAATATTGAGGAAAGGTTAGGGTGGTTAGGTTAGGGAGGGGAAGGTTAGGGTGTTGTACATAAGCAAACAACTTTCGAATATCCATAATTGTTTTTACATAAACTAGTAATTTCTATGTTGTTTTCCTATAATATAGTGAAATTTTAGTTAGTGTTCTGTCCCCGAGTGCGGGAACACTGCTGTGCAATAGATGTGACATCACAATATTATGTCATACATATGCTGGATAAACTGTTTGGACATCATTTTTGACCACATATGAAGATATGTTTTAGTGTAATAAATTTTTTGACATTATTATTTGATTTTTCAACTTCATTACTCTCAGTGAACGTGTTAAATAAGAGTAATATCTTATGGGTTATGAGGAAAGAGGCAAAAATATCAAAACAATACCCTCTTTGCAGCAGATGTGAAGAGCTACCTCTCTCACTCTCCTTATCCGGCCTTGAAGGGGCGGTATAAGGTAAATTCTCGTCCTACCTAACATACAAGAAGCAGGTCCTGTCTATTGGTGGAACCACCTCCAAGCCGTTGCCCGTGAAGCATGGTGTCCCGCAAGGCTCGGTAGTGGACCCTATTGTCTTCCTGGCCATGGTCAATAACCTGGGGCTGCTAAGAAATATATTAATGTTCGCAGACGATACCACCATCTGCTCAAGGGGACCCACAGCTGAGGCTGTGCAGGCCCAGGCCCTGGAGGTCTTTAACTCTGCTAAGGGATGGTTTGCCAGCAACAGACTCTGCTTAAATGAGACCAAAACTCAGCAGATGATACGTAGCCTTAGTCGCAACATAGCCGAACACCAGCTTTTAGAAGTGAAAATTCTGGGGTTTACTCTTGACTCAAAGATGACCTGGAAAGCCCACACCAATAAAGTGTACACTAAACTGGCACATGTCACTTTCCTACTACAGAGACTCAAATCAGTCGTCCCTAAGAACTTTTTTGTGTCAGCCTACTTTGCACGCTTCCACAGCCATGTGACATATGAGCTGCTGCTGTGGGGCCATTCATCTGGCTGTGGAGAGGTACTTAAGCTCCAAAAAATGACACTCCGCATCATCAAATCTGCTGGCTAATGGGACCATTGTCAGTTGATCTTTCAGAGGCTGGGTATCCTCACGGTGTTTGGCAACTACATCCTTTAAAGCCTAGTCCATAAATATCAAAAACACCATTGGTAGCTTGGGATCTCGTGCCGATCGGCACGCCTATAGTACAAGAGAGAAAGGTCAGCTCAACATACCCTACTGTAGGTTGGACAAGAAAAAGGATGCTTTCCCAGTTCTCGCTAAGCGAAAGTATAACATCTTGCCAGATACCGTGAGGAGCCTTCAGGGACCCAAATTTAAGAGAAGAGTTGAGGCTTGGTTAAAGTTAAACCCCCTTTATTCCATTGGGGAATTTTTTGGGGCCTGTAAATCAAATATGTAGGTCAATCCTGCCGCCATTTTAGTTGTGAATATTACAGTATATATACAGTATGTTAGTATATTTTAGTTTTGTTCATTGATGCAATCTATCCACTCTGTGGTCATCGATGAAGAAGGAGGTAGGAGGTATGAGGTATCAGTTGTCAAAGTGGGGGAGGAATGGAGTTTCTTTGCATCAACTAGTCCCGGTTTCTTATCACTGTCTCACTCCCGGCGTGGGTGCGTCCGTCTGAGTGTGTGAGTTAGTAAGATTAGAAGATAAGGAATCTCTACTACAAAAATGAAAAATACAAACTACTTGCCATAACAAATGTAATGGCTCATAATTTTTGTCTTACTTTAAAAAATGTAAATGTCAGATCTAAATCGTAAATAAAATGAGACAAAACTGAAACTTGTATCATATGCTATTCAGGAGACAAGGCATGATTAAACAAGATTACATGCTGTATTTCACTGCTCTCCAAGGTCAACTAACTATAGCTGAACCTCCAATTTCTGTCTAATTGGAGATAACATTCCAGTTATTAAGGACCTGTCAGCGTCCTTTCCTCAACACTTCAGGTTCAGGGAATGTTGTTTGTTTATGTTTTTCGTGGGAAGGAAACGCTCTTCCAGTTTAACTTGACCAAAAATAAATCACAATAATTATCTTCTTGATAAGAACTCATGTATCAAAAGCTCGGCTCGAACTTTGAGCTTTTTTAAAAAGACTCGAACCCATCCGAATACTGAAAAGCTCAATGACTCAAATACACACACACCCCTAACATTTATTATTGTTTATCTTTATTTCCAATTGCTAAGGTAAAGTAAAAATTACGTCTATTTTTATAATGAGAATTAGTACAGGTAAAAGTAATAATTATTTAAATTTTGCCTTGTTTTAGTGTTTTGAGGCTTTTTAGCTCTTGTTCTAATAATATCGATAATACAGGGTGTTTTTTTTTTAAACGCAACCCATTTTTAAGATTGAATAATGCACATATGAATGTGTAAAGAGTATTGTTTTATTGATCTTTACATTTTATAAAAATTATTATTTAAGTTTGATCACATTTAGTTTACATTATGTGCTCAAACAGTCCGCCATTGGCATTTGTAAAAAGTTATACTCTCTCCATCAAATTCCCGAACACGTGTTGCGAGGTACCTTTGTAATTTCTTGCTTTAGATTTGTTATGTTTGTTTTAAGGTGCTGAATATCTTGTGAATTGTTTTCGTAGGATAATTACTACTTTACATGTCTGTGGCATATTTCATGCAGATTGGACCATTTTTACACGAGTTATCGTGCTTCAAAACACACACATTAAAAACGCAACCCAAAACTAAATTTTATCGGTAAAGAATTATTTCCCCCCAAGATCCCCGGATTTGACCCCACTATATTATTTTATTTGGGGATACATAAAAAGTAAGGCCTATGAAAACAATTCACAAGATATTCAGCACCTCAAAACCAATATAACAAATTTAATACCCCCCAACAAAAAGGGCCCTCCCCCGGAAAATTTTGGAAATTTTAAAGCAAAATGGTTAGTTTTTAGGCAATTTTAGCTGTTAAATTTTCATCAGCTATCGTACCATATTTTGTAAAGGTTGGCCAAAGGAACTTCAAATAATGAAAAAGTAATGTTCACTAAACATAAGTAGCTAATTTTATTGAAAACATAATCACAACAAACTCGTATTATTAACTTGTAATTTGATTATGAACTCGTCAAATCATTAATAGTTTAATCTTATTTTACTTAATAATATAAAACGCCTAAATAATTTTATAAATTATAAACAAATTTTATGTTTAATCATACAGTAGTAACAACATTCTACTGTTAAATACTAAAATCTCTCATACATTGAGACCAAATCCGACCACCAAATGCGATTGAAAATTCTGGCCTACAAATTGAACAGTAGACTAAATCGTCGTGTTCAATATCCTACCTCGCCTTCTTAATAAAGTCAAACTCCTTCTTCAATTCATCATTAAAACTACATTTCCTTTTCAATCTACTCGACATTGTAAAATCAAAGTCAATTCAACTGTCATTACTTATGAAATTGAGGATACACAGACCACAGACCGAAACACCACTCCACTAAGTTTAAAGTAAAAAAAACAATAACAACACACACTGTCGACACTGTCGTCTACTCAGCAGAAAACCGATGCGTTGAGGCAAAGGGGCGGGTTTTGCATGGGAGCGCATGCGTGTGTGTTCTTCTCTGGGGCGGGCGCCGCGCTGAATGTCAAGCTTACGTTACGGTTGCGGTCACCAGTCACACCACCCTCACCCATGGTTTGGCATGCTGATTCCCTCCGTCCTCTTGTATTCAACGTTGCAATTTTATTGAAATTGATTGAGAGAAACTTCAGACGTCTGACTCACTGTCGGTTACTAACTGGCTCGCGCTTAATGCTATTTTTTCCGACCTTTTAACTGCCGAAAATACGGACATTTCTCATTTTTTTGCCTTGTACGGTACGGACACGGTCAGGGACCCAAAAATACAAACCGTCCGTACAAAATACGGACATATGGCAACCCTAAGAATCTGCTGTCACTTTCCCCTATTATTCTCATATTCCTAAGATGTCTCTTAAGTCTACAATGACCAGTGAGGAATCCTGTCAGTATCCCCAAGTCCTTCTTGTTGTTATGTATAGACTCACCGTCTTAAGCAATCCAGTTCCAAATTTAATCTATTGGACAGCTGTTTCGCACTTTTGTCTTAAGGGCATCATCAGCAAAATCTTGAGGTTAAAACATTGCAAACCAATGGTTTTTGTCGATATAACTAATAAAATAAAACGAAGTTGGAGATACAACTGACATTTTCACAAACACTAACTTTAAAAGACATATATTTGTTGGGCTCGAGCCTAACCTAAACCTAACCTCACTTCTGGACATCTGACCGCGGTCAGCAGAACCGGCCGACTCAAGTTTGACAGCTTAGTCACAGCCTTCTAGATCACACGCCATCGTTGCCACTCCGCACTAGTCTGTCATATATGGCATTCGCTGTGAAATTTGTTTGAACATTTATAAGCTCTTGAGGTTGGGTTTTATGGGCGCGGTATATTTCCACTTCTTCCAACCGATCTAGCCTCTGTGACTTTCTGCAATTGTGTAGGACCTCGAGGCTTTCATTCATGCTTTTATATTCATGGCTTAGATCACGTATGTGAGCGGCGAAGTTGGACTTTGGTGTAATAGACTGTGAACTGCCTACGGCTCTAACATGCTCTTTGTACCTGGCGGCGAAACTTCGCCCGGTTTGGCCTATGTAAAAGGAGTCACAGCTGCCGCATTTAAGCTTATAAACACCTTGCTTGTCACTAAAGTCTGATGACCTGTCAGCTGGGGGTTTAAGGACTTTAGAAAGGTTGTTGTTCGTCCTGTAAGCAACAGTGACAGGGGTGTTTTTGTATAAGTACCCGGCCACCTTTTCTGCATGTTTGCAGTATTCCAGTGTCACAAACTTTTTATTTCCGGTTGGTTCTGATGGGGCTCTGGTTTGCAATTTGTTGTACAATCGGTCAACAAGTGTGGGGCTATATCCGTTTTGTTGGGTTATATATTTGATGACCCATTCTTCATTCTTCATTCTTATCATCTTCAGAGAGCGGAATTTGTACAAGACGATTTAACATAAATCTAAACACTGCTGTTTTGTGCGAGTATAAGTGGTTTGAATCTGCATGTATGACTTGGTCAGTGTAGGTTGGCTTCCTGTAAATATTGAACTTATGGCGACTATCTTGTTTCAAAATTGTAATATCCAAGTAGTAAGTTTGCTGTCCTGTTCTATTTCCTGTGTGAAGTTGAGATTTGGATGTAGGCTATTGAGATATTTCATAAATACACTGATCTGGCGAGCGTTACCTTTGTAAAGGCAAAGCACATCGGCGACATATCGCTTCCAATATACAATTCGGTCACGGTATTTGTTGTCATTTAATATGTGACGTTGCTCAATATCGTGCAGGAAAATCTCTGCTAATATCGATGACAACGGTGACCCCATAGCTAGTCCGTCTCTTTGGCTAAAATATGAGTTGTCAAATTGAAAATAATTCTGTGACAAGATCATCTTTGTTAACTCTACCAGCTCAGTTCTGTTCAGAATAGAGTATGTTTGCATCTACGAGGTTTTTCTTAAGCACTTCTAATGTTTCTTTGACTGGTATGTTTGTATACAGGTTGACGATATCAAACGAGACTAGTGTGGCTGCCTGTGGTATTTCAACATCACGAATCTGATTAATTAAGTCCAAAGAATTCTTCAATGATGAGTTGGAATTAAGTACTATGGATGTTTTGATTATGTTGTTAACTGCTTTGGCTAATTTGTATGATGGAGCGGTTTGGAAGTTAACTAGCAGTCTTATGAATCCTTCAGCGCCAAAATTAAAAGGCCTTCCCAAAATTCATAAAGCTGATTCCCCAATAAGACCGCTAGTTAACTTCCAAACCGCTCCATCATACAAATTAGCCAAAGCAGTTAACAACATAATCAAAACATCCATAGTACTTAATTCCAACTCATCATTGAAGAATTCTTTGGACTTAATTAATCAGATTCGTGACGTTGAAATACCTCAGGCAGCCACACTAGACTCGTTTGATATCGTCAACCTGTATACAAACATACCAGTCAAAGAAACTTTAGAAGTGCTTAAGAAAAACCTCGTAGATGCAAACATACTCTATTCTGAACAGATAACTGAGCTGGTAGAGTTAACAAAGATGATCTTGTCACAGAATTATTTTCAATTTGACAACTCATATTTTAGCCAAAGAGACGGACTAGCTATGGGGTCACCGTTGTCATCGATATTAGCAGAGATTTTCCTGCACGATATTGAGCAACGTTACATATTAAATGAAAACAAATACCATGACCGAATTGTATATTGGAAGCGTTATGTCGCCGATGTGCTTTGCCTTTACAAAGGTAACGCTCGCCAGATCAGTGTATTTATGAAATATATCAATAGCCTACATCCAAATCTCAACTTCACAGAGGAAATAGAACAGGACAGCAAACTTAACTACTTGGATATTACAATTTTGAAACAAGATAGTCGCCATAAGTTCAATATTTACAGGAAGCCAACCTACACTGACCAAGTCATACATGCAGATTCAAACCACCCATACTCGTACAAAACAGCAGCGTTTAGATTTATGTTAAATCGTCTTGTACAAATTCCGCTCTCTGAAGATGATAAGAATGAAGAACTAATGGTCATCAAATATATTGCCCAACAAAACGGATATAGCCCCACACTTGTTGACCGAATGTACAACAAATTGCAAACCAGAGCCCCATCAGAACCAACCGGAAATAACAAGTTTGTGACACTGGAATACAGCAAACATGCAGAAAAGGTGGCCGGGTACTTATACAAAAACACCCCTGTCACTGTTGCTTACAGGACGAACAACAACCTTTCTAAAGTCCTTAAACCCCCAGCTGACAGGTCATCAGACTTTAGTGACAAGCAAGGTGTTTATAAGCTTAAATGCGGCAGCTGTGACTCCTTTTACATAGGCCAAACCGGGCGAAGTTTCGCCGCCAGGTACAAAGAGCATGTTAGAGCCGTAGGCAGTTCACAGTCTATTACACCAAAGTCCAACTTCGCCGCTCACATGCGTGATCTAGGCCATGAATATAAAAGCATGAATGAAAGCCTCGAGGTCCTACACAATTGCAGAAAGTCACAGAGGCTAGATCGGTTGGAAGAAGTGGAAATATACCGCACCCATAAAACCCAACCTCAACAGCTTATAAATGTTCAAACAAATTTCACAGCGAATGCCATATATGACAGACTAGTGCGGAGTGGCAACGATGGCGTGTGATCTAGAAGGCTGTGGCTAAGCTGTCAAACTTGGGTCGGCCGGTTCTGCTGACCGCGGTCAGATGTCCAGAAGTGAGGTTAGGCTCGAGCCCAACTAATATATGTCTTTTAAAGTTAGTGTTTGTGAAAATGTCAGTTGTGTCTCCAACTTCGTTTTATTTTATTAGTTATATCGACAAAAACCATTGGTTTGCAATGTTTTAACCTCAAGATTTTGCTGATGATGCCCTTAGGACAAAAGGGCGAAACAGCTGTCCAATAGATTAAATTTGGAACTGGATTGCTTAAGACGGTGAGTCTATACATTATTACAGCAATTCCTGGTAAGCCAACAAACCCAACCTTCTTGTTGAGTCTAATGATGGCCTCTGATCTCCTATGGTTGAAGCTGCCAAGTAGTTCCTTGGCCTGCCTGCAGCCAGGAAGAGTTTTCCACCTTTGTGTTCTTTTAATCTCTTTTCTCTTTCTTTGTGTTTGTGTGCTTTTTTTGTGTTCTTTTCTCTTTTTCTTTGAGTTCTCTTTTGAAGAAGGCATCGCCCAGTCCACAGCCTGGTTCCGGGCCAGTGAGAGCTGCCCCTTCTCTCACTAGCATGTCTGCCTTTTCATTCCCTTCAATCCCCTCATGCCCAGGCACCCACAGGAAAGATACTCTGTCTATTCTTCCGAACATATTTAGACCTTGTCTACAACTCCACATCATCCTAGAGCTGATAGTCGGGGAACTCAGCGCCTTGATGGCTGCTTGGCTGTCTGATAGGATCGCTACGTCCCTCTTCTTGTAACCCAACCTAAGGTTGAATTGTACACATCTCTCGATGGCATTAATTTCTGCTTGGAAGATACTAGGGTATGTTCCCATGGGCTCTATCCATAGTATCCATAGTATCTGGTTCTAGGCCCAAACACACCGATCCCAGTTCCCCCACTTGTCTTTGACCCATCAGTGTACCATTTGATGGTATGACTTTTCAGTGGATATTCCGATTCTCCTTCCCAGTTTCGCTTATTGCTTAGCCCAACATCGAAGTTTATCTCAAAGTTGTACTTTCTGATCATAGAGTCCCTCGGGAAGTTCAGTAACTCTTGCAGCCCTTGCAAGAGAAAATCTCCATAGGATCTGGAGTTGATCTCCATACCTATTTTCTGCATTCTCAACAGACCCTCTTTTGCCACTATCTGCACAACAAGGTGTAGAGGTGAAAGGTCCAGGATTACTTCTAGAGCCGCTGTGGGGCAAGATCTCATGGCCCCCGTAATGATGACGCAGGCCCATCCTCTGTACCTTCTCTAGAGGTTTCTTACCATTCTCAAGCTCAGTTTTACTTGCCCAAGCTACGGCCCCATACGTGAGGATTGGCCTTACAATCATGATGTACATCAACCTCCATATTTGTGGATTACAACCCCATTTCTTCCCTGCATAGGATCTGCAGGTCATTAAGGCAGATGTAGCCTTTTTTGTCACTACTTTTTTGTCATAACTGCCCTGTTTCAGCGTGTGGCTCAGCGCAACAATGGACGATTTTTCACCAAATTATGTTACCTAGTAGGCTTAATTCGACCATAACTCAGTTATTTATTAACGGTTTTTAATAATTTTGGTGTCATTAGATTGGAAGTTAAATTTCATAAATCTCGCTATCATTTATATTTTATGTAAAATGTACCATTTTTTCAGTATTTCAATTTAGAGATTTTAAAGTGCTGCCATTTTTGAAAATACTATTTGATCATGTTGATTATTTTTTCATAGACTGAATCCGATTAGTTGTAGGGACATACCAAGTTTCGAATACATCGGTTGAAAAACTTCAGAGATAAAAAATATTTTGTGAAAAATACAAAATGGCAGATATCTGGGGAAATATGAATTTTAGGACATACATTCACAGAAACTTTTTCTTAGTTTAGATGTAAGGAATCACCTCCCGAAAACCTGAATCGTTTTTAATGGATACCCTGTATATACATGAACAAATTGTGTTTTTGACTTCTGGGGACCTCAAAAAAAAAGAAAATCATGATGGTCTCGAGCTTGGAGTTTACCATGAGACCTACAGTAACAGCTTCATCCCTATAGTGGGAGTTCACTAAAAAAAATGGCAGCTGCTCCTATATTATGTGACTCTCGACTCCTGAGCTTCACAAATTCAACACAACGCGGACTTTGACCCTGTCAGGTCTGGGTAATTTAAAGTTTTTTAGAATACATTATGGAGGATGAGGAAAATCAAAGAAAAGCTTTAAACTGCATACTGCCTTAAACATAAACATATTTATGAACTTGATACAGGCTTATTCAAACATAAAACAACTACATACTGTAATTAATTACTTGAACTGGAAATAGGAGACAAACTAGACTGTTCTTAATGCTAGGAATAAAGTTTTGAACTAAGCGCTAATTAAGGTGTCGAGTTAATTTAAGTAGATCGAAATAACTTAAGTAGATTAATAATTTCTTTGGAGAAAATTTGCCAAAATGAATAGTAAGAGGGTTATACTGATTTTTTGTCCCAAAATACTTATCACCAAAATTAAATGTTATTATATGTATATTCTTACCTTTAGTTAGATGTTATGTTATTCAGTTTTGTTATGTTGGTATCATGTAGGTCAAGTTGACTAATTTATTGTAAAAATTGAATTCTAACCGTCTTTATTCTCATTCTTAAAAGGGGCAGCACAAAAGCAATAAGTTAATTAAATTACCATTCGTGAAATGTAAGTAAAATTAGAAAAGATTCTTATTGTGACCTTGTTTTATTTGTAAAATCAGCGTAAATGAAAATTGAATGTAGCAATGTTAAAATAATGTGATTCAAAAGATTTATTGTACTTAAGATTTTAAATTTGCAAATTGTAATAATTCATGTTAAAACCATTCTCATTGTCTTCACGTATCCATTTCTGATTGATTGTAAAGTTTTGTTGTATTTCAATTTATTTTAAATATCAATTTAATTTACCTATTATTTACCTATTATTGCTTGTTTGCAGACGAGTTCGAGTAGTAAATTAGAAAATGCTGTGCTGAAACTCCCCATCTGTCTGTAAGACCTAGGCTATTTCAATTAGGGCAATCAATAAAGTTTCATTATAAAATCTGGCTAACTTTCACTCCAATCCTCCAAAAAAAAATTATAAAATCTGTATGCTAATTTGGCCGCTAAGGCGTGAAGGGTACACCTAAAACAGTGTATGAGCGGTAACTAAAAATGTTTCAATTCCTCGCCAAAATAAAACAAAATCAACTTGACTTGGTATCTTAGAGATAAGTTTAAATGAAATTAAGCCAGACATTGTTGTTTTAACAATATAGACAATGATGTCTACTATCAGAAAAAATAGGCATAGAGGTCAAGGAGATATAAACACTCACCTCTTCGTGAAGCCTTAGTTGGCTCAGCCAATATTTTGAGTCTTGCCATGTACGGGAATCACAAATATCATAACACACAATTGCTGCTTTTGCACCTCTATAAAACAATTGGTTCATTGACCTGTACCTGAAAAAAATGTTAACATGATAAAAAAATTGATATTTCGATCCCAAGTCTATATTACATTGTCATTTACTCCTTTAAATACTAACTATATTTTTTTATATAATAATTTCAAAATTTTATAAAAAGATATGACATTAATAGATTTAAAAAAGGTATAAGGTGAAAATAGTGCATCTTAAACTAAAACTCACTTTAAAAAATCAACTAACAAGATTTCAGCCAACTTCCTCTGTAGGGAAGAAGCTGTTACTATAGGTCTTATGGTAAGAATTATGCCCAGAATTATGATGACTATTTGTTTTAGGCAGGGCCTGATCAAGAAATATAACGCCCCTAGGCCTGAGTTGATTCCCCCACCCCACCATGACTATAAATGTGGATTACTTTTCAGAAGAATTAATTAAACATTGCAAGATGAATGTTTTTGTAATCTCCATAAGAATAGCGGAATAGGGGATGAGTATGCAGGTTTGCTGCAACATGTATATAAAAATTGTGCGGTTTTAATTCAATACTTTAGTACAGCTGAACTGGAAAAAACGTATATCAAGAAAAAGTGAATTTTCCCTGTAAACAAAAGCTATTATCATAGGTCTCATGGTGTGTATATGCATATATATATATATATATATATATATATATAGAGGGTGTCCCGTAACTGTCTGGACAAACGTATATAGCGTTATAGCTTAGGTCAAGACAAACACATTTCACCATAGGAACATAGGTCTCTGGTGCCTAGTTTTCCGTCTGTCTGTCTGTATGTGTTTTTTACAAACAAATTCATAATTCCTAAACGGTTTGAGGTGCAGCGTTGAGATTTTGCACAAATGTTTATCTTATTAGGATGTATCTTCGTTTAAATTTATACCAAAATATCATCAACCGTTTCAAAATGGCGGCCATTTAAATTATTTGATGCCAAATTTCACAAAAACCGCTAATTTAAACATTGCAAGATATATAAAAGTAAGTCCATTTTATGTAGTTTTCAATGATACCTCATTTGTTAAGATTGGATAGAGATTTACTGAGAAATTAGTTTTTTTGGTAATGCATGACCACTTTTCCCCACATAAACAATGTTAAAATACGGGGTGTTAAAAATCAAACTTTAATGGCTTTTAGCCACTTAACTATTGTGTTTAGGAAAAAATGTCAAGGAATAAAAAGTTCTTAAAATTAAGCGTAGAATCTAAATACGTCATAAAATACAGGGTGTTCCATAAGAAAAATCAAAGTTGTCCGCCATTTTGGAAAATGGCGGCCATTTACAAAAAAATTAAATTCATATTTTTAAATGGCTTAAAAAAGTAAGTGAAGACCCCATTTAAAGTTATCTCTAAATCCAATAGTTTCTGAGATACCAATGGTGGCACAGTTAAGTTGGACACACCTTAATTTTAAGATTGTTTAAATGGAGAAAAGTGGTCAAGCATTAAGAAAAAATTTAATTTCTCAGTAAATATTTATCCAATCTCAACAAATAAGGTATCATTAAAAACTACATAAAATGGACTTACTTTTATGTATCTTGCAATTTTTTGTTTAAATTAACGGTTTTCGAGACATTTGGCATCAAATAATTTAAATGGCCGCCATTTTGAAACGATTGATGATATTTTGGTATAATTTTAAATGAAGATACATCCTAATAAGGTAAACAATTTTGCAAAATCTCAACGCTGTAACTCAAACCGTTTAGGAGTTATGAATTTGTTTGTAAAAAACACATACAGACAGACAGACAGAAAACTAGGCACCAGAGACCCATGTTCCTATGGTGAAATGTGTTGGTCTTGACCTAAGCTACAACGCTATATACGTTTGTCCAGATAGTTACGGGACACCCTGTATATCTATATAAATAAAATTTGAGTTTTGTCTGTACATTGCTTAGAATTATGAAATTTTTGGTTATTTTTGCGTTTTGAAGGTCAGAGAATCCGAATCAAGCCTTATCTCAATTTATGTCACGATGTGTGTTGGTAACGCTCAACATCACACTTTAGACCGCTTTTCATGCAAAAACTAGATTACCATTTTGGCTGAAACTTTTCTCCTGTGTTGTATGCACATATGAGAAGGTTTTAGACGACTTAAAACGAGCGTATGTCTTTATGAAATCAAATAGTAAGCTTCTAAAAACCGAGTTTTATTTGATTTCGACCAAGTTTGTTTTGAATTTCCCCATAATTCAAGGGGATGACGTTTTGATTACATTTTCAGTGTTCCAAGCAGATGGTATTACCTTCACTGATGGATTCGTCGTTACAGATGTTTTATGATTTCATTCAGTTTTATGTTTTGGTTTACAATATTTATTTTCAATTGACAAGGTATAAGGTGAAAATAGTGCATCTTAAACTAAAACTCACTTTAAAAAATCAACTAACAAGATTTCAGCCAACTTCCTCTGTAGGGAAGAAGCTGTTACTATAGGTCTTATGGTAAGAATTATGCCCAGAATTATGATGACTATTTGTTTTAGGCAGGGCCTGATCAAGAAATATAACACCCCTAGGCCTGAGTTGATTCCCCCACCCCACCATGACTATAAATGTGGATTACTTTTCAGAAGAATTAATTAAACATTGCAAGATGAATGTTTTTGTAATCTCCATAAGAATAGCGGAATAGGGGATGAGTATGCAGGTTTGCTGCAACATGTATATAAAGATTGTGCGGTTTTAATTCAATACTTTAGTACAGCTGAACTGGAAAAAACGTATATCAAGAAAAAGTGAATTTTCCCTGTAAACAAAAGCTATTATCATAGGTCTCATGGTGTGTATATGCATATATATATATATATATATATATATATATATATATATATATATAAATAGAGGGTGTCCCGTAACTGTCTGGACAAACGTATATAGCGTTATAGCTTAGGTCAAGACAAACACATTTCACCATAGGAACATAGGTCTCTGGTGCCTAGTTTTCCGTCTGTCTGTCTGTATGTGTTTTTTACAAACAAATTCATAATTCCTAAACGGTTTGAGGTGCAGCGTTGAGATTTTGCACAAATGTTTATCTTATTAGGATGTATCTTCGTTTAAATTTATACCAAAATATCATCAACCGTTTCAAAATGGCGGCCATTTAAATTATTTGATGCCAAATTTCACAAAAACCGCTAATTTAAACATTGCAAGATATATAAAAGTAAGTCCATTTTATGTAGTTTTCAATGATACCTCATTTGTTAAGATTGGATAGAGATTTACTGAGAAATTAGTTTTTTTGGTAATGCATGACCACTTTTCCCCACATAAACAATGTTAAAATACGGGGTGTTAAAAATCAAACTTTAATGGCTTTTAGCCACTTAACTATTGTGTTTAGGAAAAAATGTCAAGGAATAAAAAGTTCTTAAAATTAAGCGTAGAATCTAAATACGTCATAAAATACAGGGTGTTCCATAAGAAAAATCAAAGTTGTCCGCCATTTTGGAAAATGGCGGCCATTTACAAAAAAATTAAATTCATATTTTTAAATGGCTTAAAAAAGTAAGTGAAGACCCCCATTTAAAGTTATCTCTAAATCCAATAGTTTCTGAGATACCAATGGTGGCACAGTTAAGTTGGACACACCTTAATTTTAAGATTGTTTAAATGGAGAAAAGTGGTCAAGCATTAAGAAAAAATTTAATTTCTCAGTAAATATTTATCCAATCTCAACAAATAAGGTATCATTAAAAACTACATAAAATGGACTTACTTTTATGTATCTTGCAATTTTTTGTTTAAATTAACGGTTTTCGAGACATTTGGCATCAAATAATTTAAATGGCCGCCATTTTGAAACGATTGATGATATTTTGGTATAATTTTAAATGAAGATACATCCTAATAAGGTAAACAATTTTGCAAAATCTCAACGCTGTAACTCAAACCGTTTAGGAGTTATGAATTTGTTTGTAAAAAACACATACAGACAGACAGACAGAAAACTAGGCACCAGAGACCCATGTTCCTATGGTGAAATGTGTTGGTCTTGACCTAAGCTACAACGCTATATACGTTTGTCCAGATAGTTACGGGACACCCTGTATATCTATATAAATAAAATTTGAGTTTTGTCTGTACATTGCTTAGAATTATGAAATTTTTGGTTATTTTTGCGTTTTGAAGGTCAGAGAATCCGAATCAAGCCTTATCTCAATTTATGTCACGATGTGTGTTGGTAACGCTCAACATCACACTTTAGACCGCTTTTCATGCAAAAACTAGATTACCATTTTGGCTGAAACTTTTCTCCTGTGTTGTATGCACATATGAGAAGGTTTTAGACGACTTAAAACGAGCGTATGTCTTTATGAAATCAAATAGTAAGCTTCTAAAAACCGAGTTTTATTTGATTTCGACCAAGTTTGTTTTGAATTTCCCCATAATTCAAGGGGATGACGTTTTGATTACATTTTCAGTGTTCCAAGCAGATGGTATTACCTTCACTGATGGATTCGTCGTTACAGATGTTTTATGATTTCATTCAGTTTTATGTTTTGGTTTATAATATTTATTTTCAATTGACAAGGTATAAGGTGAAAATAGTGCATCTTAAACTAAAACTCACTTTAAAAAATCAACTAACAAGATTTCAGCCAACTTCCTCTGTAGGGAAGAAGCTGTTACTATAGGTCTTATGGTAAGAATTATGCCCAGAATTATGATGACTATTTGTTTTAGGCAGGGCCTGATCAAGAAATATAACACCCCTAGGCCTGAGTTGATTCCCCCACCCCACCATGACTATAAATGTGGATTACTTTTCAGAAGAATTAATTAAACATTGCAAGATGAATGTTTTTGTAATCTCCATAAGAATAGCGGAATAGGGGATGAGTATGCAGGTTTGCTGCAACATGTATATAAAGATTGTGCGGTTTTAATTCAATACTTTAGTACAGCTGAACTGGAAAAAACGTATATCAAGAAAAAGTGAATTTTCCCTGTAAACAAAAGCTATTATCATAGGTCTCATGGTGTGTATATGCATATATATATATATATATATATATATATATATATATAAATAGAGGGTGTCCCGTAACTGTCTGGACAAACGTATATAGCGTTATAGCTTAGGTCAAGACAAACACATTTCACCATAGGAACATAGGTCTCTGGTGCCTAGTTTTCCGTCTGTCTGTCTGTATGTGTTTTTTACAAACAAATTCATAATTCCTAAACGGTTTGAGGTGCAGCGTTGAGATTTTGCACAAATGTTTATCTTATTAGGATGTATCTTCGTTTAAATTTATACCAAAATATCATCAACCGTTTCAAAATGGCGGCCATTTAAATTATTTGATGCCAAATTTCACAAAAACCGCTAATTTAAACATTGCAAGATATATAAAAGTAAGTCCATTTTATGTAGTTTTCAATGATACCTCATTTGTTAAGATTGGATAGAGATTTACTGAGAAATTAGTTTTTTTGGTAATGCATGACCACTTTTCCCCACATAAACAATGTTAAAATACGGGGTGTTAAAAATCAAACTTTAATGGCTTTTAGCCACTTAACTATTGTGTTTAGGAAAAAATGTCAAGGAATAAAAAGTTCTTAAAATTAAGCGTAGAATCTAAATACGTCATAAAATACAGGGTGTTCCATAAGAAAAATCAAAGTTGTCCGCCATTTTGGAAAATGGCGGCCATTTACAAAAAAATTAAATTCATATTTTTAAATGGCTTAAAAAAGTAAGTGAAGACCCCCATTTAAAGTTATCTCTAAATCCAATAGTTTCTGAGATACCAATGGTGGCACAGTTAAGTTGGACACACCTTAATTTTAAGATTGTTTAAATGGAGAAAAGTGGTCAAGCATTAAGAAAAAATTTAATTTCTCAGTAAATATTTATCCAATCTCAACAAATAAGGTATCATTAAAAACTACATAAAATGGACTTACTTTTATGTATCTTGCAATTTTTTGTTTAAATTAACGGTTTTCGAGACATTTGGCATCAAATAATTTAAATGGCCGCCATTTTGAAACGATTGATGATATTTTGGTATAATTTTAAATGAAGATACATCCTAATAAGGTAAACAATTTTGCAAAATCTCAACGCTGTAACTCAAACCGTTTAGGAGTTATGAATTTGTTTGTAAAAAACACATACAGACAGACAGACAGAAAACTAGGCACCAGAGACCCATGTTCCTATGGTGAAATGTGTTGGTCTTGACCTAAGCTACAACGCTATATACGTTTGTCCAGATAGTTACGGGACACCCTGTATATCTATATAAATAAAATTTGAGTTTTGTCTGTACATTGCTTAGAATTATGAAATTTTTGGTTATTTTTGCGTTTTGAAGGTCAGAGAATCCGAATCAAGCCTTATCTCAATTTATGTCACGATGTGTGTTGGTAACGCTCAACATCACACTTTAGACCGCTTTTCACGCAAAAACTAGATTACCATTTTGGCTGAAACGTTTCTCCTGTGTTGTATGCACATATGAGAAGGTTTTAGACGACTTAAAACGAGCGTATGTCTTTATGAAATCAAATAGTAAGCTTCTAAAAACCGAGTTTTATTTGATTTCGACCAAGTTTGTTTTGAATTTCCCCATAATTCAAGGGGATGACGTTTTGATTACATTTTCAGTGTTCCAAGCAGATGGTATTACCTTCACTGATGGATTCGTCGTTACAGATGTTTTATGATTTCATTCAGTTTTATGTTTTGGTTTATAATATTTATTTTCAATTGACATGTACTATATAAAGTTAATATTTTCCCATTCATTATACATTTATCAGGATTTTCATCCTGATCTGACCCTCGGACTCCACCACAGACCAAGGCCGCGCATAGACCCTCTCAAAGATCACATATTAATATCCAATGACAGAATTATAAGTGATGAAATGTTTATATTCAAACAGATGTTAAAAACAAGACATTTCATAGAATGTAAAACCAGCTGTCTGTAAAAAATAAAATAAAAAGTCTTTCCTTCCTTATAACAGCGGTTAATGAAAGAGATAATGTAAACAATTTTCTAAAAATTGCGGGACGGCTATATTATTTTGTTGTTGTTCAAAATAGACCCTACTTTGGTGGCATTTAATCAAGGCATTTTCTACTCTATGTACATTAACTTTCATGAAACAGGAAACTGCTTTAAGATTCACTAAGTACGCACGGTCTGCGAAGAGGGTATTTCCTGCCTCAGGGTCACTCTATACTATAGCACAGATTCAACGATAGGCCTACTGAGAATAAGCCTTCCCAGGCAGCGACACCCTTAGGGGTTTGTCGGCGGGGGCGCTGGAATGTGCTGGCAATTGTAGAAGAGGCCAAATAAAAATGCCTCGTGCGGGGGGGGGGGGGGGGCAGCAATATTTCTAAGTACTCCCGTCGCAGCAGACCTGCGTTCTTAGCGGATTCCTAAAACATCTTTCTGACTGATTAAAGTATATCTACTTTATATTGTCATATACCACTGACCTATCATCGCACAGCCCGAACTACTTGAACTTGACTTAGAATCTTGAAACTTTTCATGGACGTTCCTATAGGGCGTGAGCATCCGCTGAGAATGGGGTTTTCAAAATTCTAAGTTTTCAGGACTTTTGGGTGGGGTCAACGGTCTAAAATCTTTCCGACAGCTGAAAGACCAAAGCTGAACATAAATAGCCTGAGCTGCCCCCCCCCCCAAAAAAAAGGGCCAGGCCAGGGGCTAGGGGTGTTTTTTATTGGGCCAGGCCTGGCTGGTTTGTGGGGGTGCTGGGCTGGGCTGGGCCGTGTCTTTCAGAGCTGATTGGTTTTTACAGCTGATTTATAGTTTGGTTCCTTTAATCATGGTTTTATGGTTGTTTTTTCTTTTGGGTGATATGTACTATATTAAAGTCACCAATAGTTTTGTACCTTATCATAAACTCAGTATGTGGCACCATCTTCATTTAGGCAGCGGGTGTTAAAATTGTTATCGTGAGCGAAGCCACGGGCAACTGATAGTATATATATAATTGTGTTAGCGAATTTCCCCTATAGGGAAGAAGCTGTTACCGTAGTACTCATGGTAAGACCTAAGCCCCAGACCATGATAACTTTTCGTTTTGGGGCCCCCAGAAGCAAAAAACACCGTTCGTTCGAATTTTAGCGAATTTCCCCTATAGGGAAGAAGCTATTACCGTAGGTCTCATGGTAAGACCTAAGCCCGAGACTATGATAACTTTTTGTTTTGAGGCCACCAGAAGCAAAAAACACTATTCGTTTGAATTTTTATATATATATATATATATATCTTGTATATCTATATATATATTTGTCTGTTAGCACGATAGCGGCCGTAAAAATGGTCCAATCTTAATGAAAATTGGTACATACGTGTAACGTGGTAATCACTCGGGCGAGTTCGTGAACCAGCCCGATCGGACCACCGGAAGGGGGGGTAAAGGGAGATAAACCCCCAAAAAATGGGTTTTTTTGAGTTTTTTACATAGAAAAATAAAATTTAGAGAATTTTTGTTGGCACCATTGAATTCAGCTCAAAAAAACAAACAATTTAGTATCTTGAATCACTGCTCTATGTCCATTGGTTACCGAGATATTGAAAGTGGTAAACACAGTACGTTGTTCCAATGTTAACTTTATGGGAAATACGTAAAATTCTATATCTCGGTTATTTCTCAACATATCTTGGTAAAACTTGGCAAATAGCTTCTTCTAGTTCAGATCTACTAAATAATAAATTAAAACCACCCAGTTTTAATATACCTGTAGCAGCAAACCTGCATTCTCATTCCCCATGTTATTCTTATAGAGCTTACCAAAACATGTCAAATCTCGCTGTGTTGGATTGAAATATGTTGTTTTGCATTTGAAATTCGCTGAGTATACAGGTCTGCTGCAACGGGAATATTAGAATTTAAGCAGATTTTACTTAATTTGAGGCTCCGTCTATGTGATGTATTTAAGCATTTGAAATTCGCTGAGTATGAAATGAAATGAAATGAAATTTGTTTATTCCTTTCAATAACAGTCTACAATGTTATTAAAAAAACATGATTTCACAGTAGGAATTAGTTCCCCACATGGGTCAAAGCCTGTGGGTGGGGAACGAGTCAATAATCAGCCACTGTAGAGGAATTTTTAGTTTCAAAATGAAAAATAGTAAATTTTAGTCAAACAGAAAAATACAAAGATAAATTTAAACAAATATGCACGCAAATACCACGGGGACAGTAGTTTACACTAAGGACGGAAGTTAATGAGTAAAGATATACAGTAATATAATAGCATAAAACTCCATTGAGATATCCGAGAACTCGGACCAGTCATGCTCACTCACACACAGAAACACGCGCTCGACATATGGACGGACCCTCACTCACTCACACACGCACTCACACTCACACACCCACACATATGCAGTTGCAATCGCTCTGTGACCTTGACCCTAAGTATACAGGGAAGTAAAGAAAGTCTTAATTTGATCATGCCCTATTTCCAATAGCCATTTGTCAATAATTTTTGGCTTAAAATTCATCCCATTTCAATAATTAATGGCTCGAACTAAATCTTGTTCATGTGCAGCAAGTTATTAGGTCAAGGACACTTGTTAATGTTTTTAAAAAAAAAAACAATCTTTCAGTATAAAAACTTCATAATAACTCCAATTTATCAACCCTCCATATCACTCTAATGACTAACATCAGATCACCGACCTCTTAACACCTCTTTTATTACAACAATCCTTTTGTTGTTTTTTAAACTAAAAATACTTTTAATTTGAAAGTTATAAGAGTTCTACAATAAACACAAACATCAATACGTGAACTGCAGGACGCACACACACAGCAGTGTTTGCATGGAAAAAATAATATATTTCTTTTTCCATTCATGCATACTAAACATTCCACATGTGATTTGTTCCCTGCTGATGATGATACTGCGATATCCTTCGTAGAAAATCTCTTCTTGACCATAGCATTCTTGTCATTTCGACTTGCCATTTCATTGACAAAATCCGGACCTTTTTTTCACTCATATAAAAAGAACATTTAGGAAACCACTTTGCATGTTCCTCCCATGGCTCGTCGATGTCCTTCCATTCGTGTAAGCCTCCTCCACAAAAGTAGCAAATTGTTTTATCTTCCTTCCCGCCGTAAAAAAATCCAGCCTCAGCGAACACATCTCTGAAATCACTAATAACACTGTTTGTTGGAGAATGAAGGTATGACTTTAATCTAGCTTCTTCTGAACAGTATTGTGGATATACAATTCCTTTGCTTGAAACTCGTAACATGTTGCTAGAAGATTGAGCATCACCCAAATGGCGTACATGCAACTGCAAATTCTGTTCTTTTGCTGATCCCACCTCCCCTCAACTATTCTTTTTAAATTATATATTATTTTTATCGCCTAAGAATTGTTAGCTCATGCTTATTTGATTATAACTCAAGAAATCTGTGTAAGGCTGTTTTCACTTTGTCAAATCAAATAAAATCAAAATATTTTATTGTAGTAGGACAATTATACAATTGCATTACAAACGTCTTCAGGGCCGGCCTCAGGCAGGGGCGGGCAGGGCAGCTGCCCAGGGCCCCAAGCTTTTGGGGGCCCCGCGCTTTCGAGAACCCCACACGAAAAATCTTTCACTATCAAATTAAAATTATGAATGATATTTTATTTGTTTTAAAACGTGAACATCTGTCCCGGTCATTACTTTCGTTGATTTAAACTTATAGTATGGTTAAAATTTCAACAATATAAATTGAAGGTAGCGTGAGACTTTATAATGATTTAAAAATATTCCGGCAAGTTGATTTCTTGCACACTCCCGCCATGATGCGGATAGCTCTTTTCTGCAATCTAAAAACACGTAAAAAATGTGACTATGACGTAGACACCCAGAGAATAATATCGTACCTTAATCTTGATTCCATCAATGAAAAATAGATTAACTTCATAAGAAAAAGGTTTTGACATTTAGAAAATCTGTGAAGCAAAAATAATTGAGAAGATAATTTTTTAACACAACGCATTAATGTGTTCAGACCAAGAAAATAGAAAAAATTGTTACTACGAGACCCTTAGTTATAGTTAAAAACAACAATTATTAAGGGCCTAAATTTCATATTTACTGTCAACGTTGTTTACCCTTAATTTCAATACGAAATGTGTTAAACAAAAGCCATCTTTAGTAAGGCCGCGGCCTTCTACTTGGCAAAATCGCTTCTCAAGGGTTTTTTGTATAGTAAAACCATTGACTTTCCCCTAAAGAGCCAGCTGGTTTCAAGTAAACAAAAATTAGTGCCTTAAGAGAGTATGGATAACCAAATCAGCTGAACCCTTAATCAGCTGAACCCTTAGGCGCGATGTTGCCATTTACTAGCGCCGCGGCCTTGTACTAGAGATGTTTATGGTTAAACTGACACCCACGAAATGGCTAAGTCTTTCACTATATGCGTGAGGACGCAAAACAGACAATAACTGTAAACCATATTATGTCCGAACGAGCGATAGATTTGCATAACTATATATTTCTTATCAGCCTGGAAGAGTGGTTAAAGCCCATAAGTGGTCGATGTTACCGGGAACTTGCTTAAATTTAACTGTGATTAATTTTAGTTCTTGACGATGAGCCTTGAATTAAATCTATAAGCCCCCTCTTAACCGATGAACAAAGAGAAATAATTCAAAAATGCCAAATTATTTGTTTTCCAAGCTGAATTCAACGTAAACCTTAATTGTTTACCACATAAAATTTACGGTTTTTGAGTTATAAGCAAAAATAGGTAAAAAAGCAGATTTTATGCCTTATTTTGCATTTTAACAATTTTTTTGTCACGAAATGTTGTTAACAAACGCCAGATTTGGATTCGGCGCCACAAAAAACATAAGGAACCACAAAAAATCAAACTTAACCCAAAACTTTTCCGTGAAAACTACATTTTGAATGTACTAAACATATTTCAAGCCACCCAAACTTTATCGTTGATGGATATATAACAATACGATAAATGTTAATAAGTTAAATCATCTGATGGTCTACGTATTTAAAAATATGTTTAACAAATATCAAATCGTTTTACCGTGAATGGCAAAAACCCCCTATTTAATTTTACACTGTATTCATAACTCGATAAATCTGTTTAGGGCTGTTTTTTTCACTTTGTTACTACGAGACCCTTAGTTGGTTTTTGATACACATCTCTGGGATAGCCCAGCTAATGTATCATTGAATGAGAGGGGGGGGGAGATTAGGAGAAGAGTGATGTAGGACCTAGTAAGTCCATACATCGGGGAGAGGATGGGGTGAGAAAGATATATTGTGCTGGTTCAGAAAAGGTTGATCCTTGAGTTTTCTGTCTGCTCAAACCCTTCACCACACCCTAGAACAGATGTTAGTTTTTTCACCCTTTGAAGTGTTGTTAGTCATGCACCAAACAGTGGCCCATTGTTAGTTGGTCCCACAATGAACAACCTGTTTTTTTTTTTTGTTTTGTTTTGAAGCCAAGCAATCGTGCGAGCGTGTGGGCATGCATTGGTGTTGTTCAGTGTTTGGGTTCGTGTGTGTGGGTCAGTGTATGTGTTTTGTTGTTTGTCAGTTTGGAGTTGATCTTTTCAGTTGTTGGCCCTGGGTGTCAGATGTGATTGTGATTTGTTTGTGGTTGGCTGGTGCTGTTGTGGCGTGTCGAGGTGGTGGCTGTTTTATTGTTGAGAGTCGTCTGAGCTGACGTAGTCAGAAGTTGGTTGGTCAGGCAGTTCGAAGACTTGGTTGGACCACCAGTTGTTTGCTGTGTTTGTTCCTGAAACCACGGTTTGGTCATGTGTTGTTCTGGTTTCCCCCCATGTTTTGAGAGTGAAGGAAGTTTGTAAAGACATGCTAGTAGGACTCCCAAAGGTCACAGATAGTTGACAGAAGAGTTTCTGATCCCTGAGCCAACATTTACTATTTCTAAATACTTATGTGTGGGCGGTGTTTTGTGGGGGAGAGTATTTGTGTTCTTTGTGCTTTGTCGCTTTCGTGTTTCAGGTGCGGTACATTTCCCTGGGCATGTTTGGTGCAGCAGCGCCGTCGGATCAATACCCCATCGGTATCGCCGTTCAAGGCTCCATCGGTATCGGCACATGAAACAGATAAAAGACATGGTATTAGACATCTGAAATGGTGAGATTTTGGCACCGCCTCTGGCTAGGCACCTGGCTGTGCAATGGTGCCATACCCAGCCCCGGGTGAGTGCGCCACTACTCGGAACCAGCGGTGCCTGGGGGCCAACGAGACCCTTAGTTATAGTTAAAAATACAACAATAATTAGTGCCTGGATTTCATATTTACTATCAACGTTTGTTTACCCTTGACTTCAATACGAAATGTGTTAAACTGACGCCCACGAATGGCTAAGTCCTTGACTATATCCGTGTCTGATCGGCCTGGTTTTCGAACTCATCCGAATAATCACTACTTAACACGACTGTGCCAAATTTCATTCCGATCGGACCATTTCTGCGAGCGCTATCGTGCTGCCAGACACACACACAACCACACACACACACACACACACACACAGAGCAATTTGAAAGAATTATGTTTTTTGGTATCTGAGTTCCCAAAATGAAAAGTTATGATCGTCCGGGGCTTAGGTCTTACGGTAATAAAGTAACCTATTGTTGCAGCAGTATATATATATTTAATTTGCGCCGTAAACGCTACGCTCACTATAACACTATTGTTAGGAAGTACCGTCAAACTACTTCATCGTAAAATCACTTTTCTTCATATTTCGTACAAGCTGCATTGTACTAAGTCTCGAACGACCTGTCAACGAACAACTTCATGAAAATAATTAACATAGTTTAATAATTTATCACTCATGATTATATATCATAGTATTAATTTTTTTTAATGTACCGTTATGATTTTTACGATGATGGGTACAGTTCAAAGAACCCCTCTATAGTGACCTTGAAGCAGTGTGCCCCCTCCCACTCCCCCCTTCTCTCCCCCTCGCGCTTAAATACGCGGCGTGTACGTCGCCAGACGCCATTCCTCCCTCAGCAGCGGACCGGCCAACATCAGCGATCCCTGAGACCCCGCTCCGCCGAGCACCTTGCAGTTCCAACTGGTCATTTGTGATGAGGTCAATGTAGAAATTCTACATGAGACACTTCTACATTTGATAGCGGACCATCCACCGATACAACTGAAGGTCACCGTGGAGTTCGACAGCAATCTCTGCGGATGGGTAGATTCTACGTCGTCGTCTTGTTCCCAAAACGCCCCCGAATGGTCTCCGGATCCCACAGCGTCACCTACAATTGAAGTGTCAACAACCGAAAACGCTCGACCGGAAAAATCAACAGGCACCGACGACGATGACGGGACTTCGGATCCCGTTCACTTGCAAAATACCGAACAAGACCAACCGGATGAATCCCAAGTCTAAACATCACAATTTATTCAACTCACTAGGTTTATCATTGTTTTCCCAAATTCGTAAATTACAAACGTAGGTATTCGCAATTGTAGTTTTGAAAAGTAACTAGTAAAAAAAACAGCCCTTGATGTCCTTGACCCATATTTTACAACAGTACGGTAAAACTATTCCGTTTATTTTACAAGACCAAGTTTTCCGACCGGTAATTTCGACGCCGACGATACGCCAAAAAACTATTTCATTTCTGTGTCATCGGAAAGCAACACTTGTGTTTTGGCGACATTATGTAAAATTTGCTCCGACGACGGCGTTACGCTTGGCGTCAAAACTCACCTTAACACTAAGTTCGACAGTACGGTAAAACTACTTGAACGGAAAATCCCTTTCCTTTATATTTCGACTATATCTCATACTTTACGATAAAACCTCGATTTATTTTCCAAGTCTCAGTTCTCCGAGCGGTAATTTTGACACCGACGATTCGGTAACCGCCCGGCACCGCACTGCAACTCCGACCGTCCCACGTCGCACCGGCCTCTCGGCGGCGCCGTCCACCCCGACATCGCCTCTGTGACGTCATCACTACGTCACACATCCGTCATCAAATACCTCACCAATACGTCAAAAATACGTCACCCATACGCCTCAAGTACGACACTTTTTTATCATTTTGACCTAATACGTCATAAAACACGTCACCCATACGCCACAATTACGACACTATTTTACCATTTTGCCTATGTCAGCTGGTCTATACCAATCCAACCACATCTACTCCGCTTATTTCTCAACATATCTGGATAAAACTTGGTTTGTGGCTTCATCTAAATGAGATCTAATGTTTAATAGTCTAAAATCACCAATATTTCCTTTTTTCGTGGCAGCAAACCTGCATACTCATTCCCCATGTTATTCTTATGGAGCTTACAAAAACATGTCAATTCTCGCTATGTTGGCTTGAACTATGTTCTTTTACAATTGAAATTCGCTGAGTATGCAGGTCTGCTGCAACGGGGGTATTTTTGCTTCTGGGGGCCCAAAAACAAAAATTTGTCATGGTCTCGGGCTTAAGTCTTATCATGAGACCTATGGATTCATTCCTATAGGGGAAATTCACTGAAAAGATGAAAAAGCTTTATTCATCACAAACAACAGACATGATTCTACAGTTTGCGCATTATTTCTCCGGCTATGGCTACTATGCTATTAACCGGTTCATATGATATTTTTAACATATGATGTCAGGAAACACAATGTTTGACTAACAGCGGAGCTGTAGAACAATGTTTTCAGAATCCTGTAAATGGGATAAAAATCCCTAAAGTGGAAACAACATCGATCTCAACGGAGTGGGACAGCTTTATTCGACCCAAAATGGCGGAGTTCTGGAGAAGAAAGAAGAAGAAACTGCCTGATGCAGGACTGTATCAAGACCAAGAATTCGTAAAAACTTTTTTTTTGCGAAGGACAGTACCCTTTAAATTTAATGGATTTATTTTCTTCAATAATTTGAATTAGGGAGTTTGCGAAAAATGTTTCTCAAAAAAGTGTTGTTAAAAAAATTACTGACGATTGGTTTTTGTGTACAATAAAAATTTATAAAAAAAAACAAAAGATTTTTTACAATATTAAAAGTGAACGGTGATTACTATTATCTCTTAAATGTAAATGTTGCAATAGCCCTTTGGGTTTTTAAATTAGTTTCCAGCACCGGGATCTAATTTATTTAAAAGTTACGTACTTATCTTAAACAGCTTAAAATTGTAATTTTTTTCTTTCCCGTTCATGTACAAAGTTCTATAAAGTGAGAATACAATCATTGGCTTTGGACTTATTACCCAAATAAAATGATATTATGTAATTGAGGAAACATACGTTCAAAATACGTTAAAACATAAACATTTAAATCATCAGTAACAATAATAATGACAGAATATGATTTTTAACAGTCACAAAAAGCAGAAATTTATGCTGAGGTTTAAGATTTACGTAGAATACTTTAATATGTTTGTGTTTATAAACTGTTTAAGGTTTGAAATACACTTTGGGAATTGAGCTATGATTTTGGCCCAAGAGGTTGTAAAGGCAGCCTTAGCCTATTACAACTTTCAAGAATACGTATGGACTATATGGACTGTTTCCAAGCTAATATAATAGGAAAATTCAATTAAAAATACGTAGAAATCTGTGATTTTCATTTCAATTTTTGAAAAATTTTTCCCCGTTTTCCCCGTTTCTGGGGGGTATTCCATACCCCCCAGACCTCTCAGTAGTTTTGTCTCCCCAAAGTAAAATACCGGGTACATCTATGTCGCCCAGTGGAATTCCTTTAAAATATGCTCTGAAATATGTTGTTTTGCATTTGAAATTCGCTGAGTATGCAGGTCTGCTGCAACGGAGGTATTAGTAGATCTTATGTAGAAGAAGCCGTATACCAAGTTGTATCAAGATATGTTTAGAAATAACGAAGATATGGATTTTTTTATTGCTCATAAGGATAACATGGGGAATGAGTGTGCAGGTTTGCTGCCAAAAAAATGTAAATTTCGGTGATTTTAGACTAAAATACATTAAATCTCATCTAGATGAAGCCACAAACCAAGTTTTATTAAGATATGTTAAGAAATAAGCGAGATATAGAATTTTACTTATTTCCCATAAGGTTAATATTGAGACAACGTACTGTGTTTACCACTTTCAATATCTTTGTAACCAACGGACATAGAGCAATGATTGAAATTACTAAATTGTTTTTTTTCGAGCTGAACTCAATGGTGCTAACCAAAAATGGATTATTTTTATTTTTCAATGTAAAAAACCCATTTTTGGGGGGGTTTAACCCCCTTTACCCCCCCCTTCCAGTGGTCCGATCGGGCTGGTTTTCGAACTCATCCGAATAATTACTACTGTATACCTCTGTGCCAAATTTCATTCCGATCGGACCATTTTTGCGAGCGCTATATATTTATATATATAGATATATATAGATATATATGTATAAATTTGAACGAATGGTGTTTTTTGCTTCTGGGGGACCCAAAATGAAAAGTTATCATGGTCTTAGGCTTAGGTCTTACCATGAGACCTACGGTAATAGCTTCTTCCCTACAGGGGAAATTCGCTAAAATGATGAGGTTGTACCATTAAAGGATTTAAAATGATGAGGTTGGTTTCCTTATACGATAACATAGAGAAGTAGTATGCAGGTTTGCTCCATCTTAATCATAAAAAAGGGGGTTTTGGACCAATGTAAATTTACAATAAATCTCAACTACAGATAAAGCTACATGCCAACTTGTACTTTTATGTTGAGATATAAGCAGGATATATACCGTAATTATTTCTAATAAGGATAATATTGGGACAGTGGACTGTGGTTACCACCAAACTGTAATGTATTTAATTACTGATTTAAATAATTATAATTTCCAATTTAATAATGTTTTATAAATTAAGTCAGATTTATGAAAAATTGTAAAATCTCCAGAAATCAATTCAGTACTGTATCACGCCATCAGGCCACATATCGTACGATGTGACGTCATGTGCATCATGCGATTTTAATAAAATCCTATTGGCTGCCGAGATCACCTGATGCCTGTGCAGACCTCATCCCTTCCTCCAACCACCGGTCAGTCCATCATGAACCTCCGAACACCCCGGTCCGTCAGCCATAGGCTCAAATGTATAAAGTAGTGTTTTTATTTAACTCCCGATCAGCTGATAGTAATAAGTACCGGACACTTCATTGGCGACGGGTATTTTTGCGTATCTCGCGCGTGAATGCGGTGTAACTGTTCGTCGTATTTTCGTCTCGGGAGGAAGGAAGTGAATGTCCGACAACGACAATCCTGTGTTAGTTTTAGCCAGTGCATTTTTCGAAGATCAGACGAAAATGTCCGGAATAATAGGCGGAATCGGCGACTTTGACAACACCGAGGAATCATGGAAGTCATACGTGGAAAGGTTCGAGTTATTTTTCGAGTGTAACTGTATTGACGACTCAAAGAAAGTAAGTACACTACTGACTGTGGTAGGGAAACGTACAATTTGCTATGTGATCTGTGCACGCCCGATAAACCGAATACAAAGACATTCGACCAGTTAGTGACTTTGATACAGGACCATTTGTACCCCAACCCATCATTCATCGCCAATAGGTACAAATTTAGCGTAATCAGTTAGAAGGCGAGTGTATTGCAGACTATATTGCTAATTTAAAGAAACTTTCTACTCATTGTGATTTTGGTGCTTCGTTGAACGACTAACTTCGAGATCGGCTCATCAGCGGAATTCAAAGTGACACCATAAAACAAAAACTGTTGGTGGAAACCAGTCTGTCTTTTAGCGACGCAGTGAAAATCGTCACCTCGGCGGAAGTGGCAGAGAAGAATGCTGCAGCCCTGGCGATCGGCGGGAATGGAAGCAGCGGTAGAGTGCTCCGAGTGTCAACGGCGGCGTCCCAGCAACACCGAGATCGACCGACCAACAGCGGGAAGCAGCACTACAACGCATGGTCAACACATCGGCAGGAGAAAACCCAGTGTTATTGTTGTGGAGCTTACGACCATGTGAGAAATCAGTGCAAGTTAATGGTTAACGGTGTAGTGTGCTTAGGGTTCTCAATCCCGGTCGCTTTTGAATACCTGATAATCCCGGGATCAGAGTCTCTCAATCCCGGGATGGACGGGATTACAAAAGAATCATTATTTCTGAATTTTTTCGTGATTTTAATGTTTTAGCTACTGCAAAAGTCGCCCTTTCTAACGTATAAACATAAAAATGTTTTATGAAATTAATATTCCAATACTAATAATTAATAACGTTTTTTAATTTTTTTTTTACTTACGCCCCTTTAGACTGTTACTTACCAGTCCCAAAGTTCACTTTGTCCAAAATCATAATTCAATTCAACAATAACCTTCTTACTCCTGGAATATAACGGGACAGACCTCAATATTTTCCTTATCACTCCGAACTTTCTTTGCAGGCAATACCCACGATTCGTCGTATCTTAGATTCCACGCCCACTCAGGGGGCTTAATTTTGATACGTTTTATATTACTGAATTCGTATATCTATCTGATCACCAACACTCAGTTGCTATCGGGCTTTTGTTTAGCGAACATGAGCGGTCGGGACAATTTTGTGTAGTGAGTTTCATCAAATTGATATTTTAGTAATAACCTCCTGTGATCTGTGAATTATTTGTGAATAATGAAGTAATACGAGTGACCAAAATGTTCTTCTGGCCCTTAAGAAAGATTGTGATGTTTCATTCGTTTGTTATCATCGTCTTACACAGAAGGACGGGAAAACAGCGCAATATAAGATTTACAAATTTGTTAAAAAAAACATTAGGTGGCTCCACGAATTGACTACACACTCATTTGTCAACCACACATAGCATAAAAACCATTAAAAAATTTGGAACAACAGCAAATCAGCCGTCAACAAGCTCATAGTTGACGAGTTTGTAAGATAAAATTATAGGTAGTTTAAATAAAAAATGTCATAAGCATTGTTCTCACACAGCAATATATTCTATAGAATATCTGATAGGCCTATATAGAAAACGGGGATCCCGGGACTGATCCTGGGATCCCGGGATTGGCCTGTGTCAATCCCGAAATCCCGGGATTGGAATTTATGTCCGGGATTGAGATCCCTAAGTGTGCTATTTCTGTGGTAAAAAGAATCACACAGCGAAAGGTTGTAAATCTAATTTAGGTAAGTCAACCAACAATACTATTTCTAGAAATAATAGTAAGCCTGAGGACAGTGGCCAGCGAGATAAACAATCCAGTTTTAAGAAAAGTGGCCGCAAATGCAAAACTTTTTTTCTGATAACAGTGAAACCCAGGGTAGTTCTAACTCTAACTATGATAATTATGTAGATATCCCTAATTTATTTCAAATTCAGAGTAATAAAATAGAGAGAATAGCTCCTTTGCAAATTGATGCTCTTGTAGAGGGTAAAAATGTTACATTTGAAGTACATACAGGAGCCAGTGTCAGTGTTTGTAGTCAGGAATTTTATGAGAAAAATTTTGTTTTTAGTAACTTGCTTCCTAACGATGTTTTTCTCAGTTAATACACTAACGAACCAATTGTGCCTGTCGGTAAAGTAAATTTTAAAGTTGAGTATAGAGATATAAACAAACGACTAGATCTGTATGTCGTTGAAAAGGGTTCTCATCCGTTAATGGGGCGAAATTGGCTTAAAGTTTTGGGAGTAGGTATCTCATTTATAAGTATCACAACAAGTGAGAAAAATTCTAAGTTATTATCACAGAGTGAACAGTTTGATCAGATTGTAAATAAGTTAGAAAAAGAGTTTTCAGAGGTTTTTAGTGACAAATTGGGCCAGTTCAAAGGCGACCTAGTAGAATTAAAGTTGAAAGAGAACGCCATTCCTAAATACTTTAAGCCAAGGCCAATCCCTTTTTCACTAAAAAATAATGTAGAGAAAGAACTAGAAAGGTTACAAAACGAGGAAGTCTTAGTTCCTGTTATTAGTGCAGCTTGGGGAACTCCCATTGTCCCAGTTTAAAAAAAGAATGGGGAGATAAGAATTTGCGGTGACTTTAAAGTTATGTTAAACCCTTTCTTAGAAGTAGATAAATATCCATTACCTAGAATTGAGGAACTTTTTGCTACTTTACAAAGAGGTGAAACTTTCAGTAAGATCGATCTCAGTAAAGCTTACATGCAGCTCAAGTTAAATGATGAAGCTAAGAAACTTTGTACTATTAGTACGCATAAAGGGTTATTTTCATATCAGAGAATGCCTTTCCGAATTTCCTCAGGTCCGAGCATTTTTCAGAAGGTTATTGAACAAACACTTCAGGGATTGGAAGGTGTTGCAGTCTTCCTCGACGATATTTTAAATACAGCTAATGACACAAAAACTCATTTGAGTAGATTGCAGGAAGTTCTTAAACGCTTAAAAGAAAAAGGATTTATAGTAGAAAAAAGAAAGAAAGTGTAAGTTTTCCTCAAATAAGTTGGACTATTTAGGTTTTTGCATTGACAAAGAAGGCTTAGACACCTCCCAATCAAAGGTTGAAGCTATAGTTAACGCACCTGTCCCTAAAAATGTAACCGAAGTAAAAGCTTTTATTGGCCTAGTAAACTATTATGGGAAATTTATCCCTAATCTGTCAACCATTCAGTACCCAGTATATAATTTGCTTAAGAAATAAGTCCCTATTGATTTTAATGATGAGTGAATGCAATCATTTAATAAGGTGAAAGAACTGTTAACAAAAGCTCCTATTTTAGCTCATTACGACCCTAGTTTGTCGGCAACACTTGCAGTAGACGCCAGCTCTACAGGGCTGGGTTGCTTATTGAGTATCAAAACAACTGAAGGCGTTGAGAAACCAGTAGCTTATTTCTCACGTACTTTATCGCCCACTAAAATTAAATATAGTCAAGTTGAGAAGGAAGCTTTGGCAATTGTTTTTGGTAACAAGAAATGTAATCAGTTCTTGTATGGTCGAAGATTTACCTTATGTACAGATCATAAACCTTTGTCTTTGGACCAAAGAAAGGACTGCCATTGTTTGCAGCGAGTAGGTTACAAAGGTATGCTTTGTTTTTATCTGGGTACACTTTTGAAATTAAATATGTTAAGTCAACTAGTCATAGTAACACAGACGGATTGTCACGTCTTCCTTTGGAGGTTAATCACCCTGTAGAAAATACAGAATTTAAGTGGCAAGGTACTTAATTATTTACAGTGCATTCAAGAAAGCTCAGTACCATTAACTTTTGAACATGTCAGGTCTGAAACACAAAAAGACCCTGTTTTGAGTAAAGTGTGTAACTACGTTTTGTATGCGTGGCCTAGTTTTTTGCCGGAAGAGAAAAACGAGTTACTTCCTTATTTTCAAAGGAAGGAAGAACTGACTGTAGAACTTGATATTTTAATGTGGGGATATAAAGTAGTAGTACCTAGTTCAATGAGGGACTATGTTCTTAAAGAATTGCATTGTAGTCACATGGGAATTGTAAAAATGACGTCTGTTGCAAGATCGTATATTTGGTGGCCAAATATCGACCAAAACATTGAAACCATAGCGAACAGCTGTTCCTCCTGCCTTATGGAACGTTCTAACCTGACTAAAAGTCATTTGCATAATTGGCACTATCCATCTATGCCGTGGGAAAGGTTGCATTTAGACTATTTTGGACCGATTAAAGGCAAAATGTTTTTAATCATAGTAGACGCACATACTAAGTGGCTGGAAGTTTTTGAAGTTAACTCTACCTCAGCTAAGCAAGCCATTGTGCATTTACGAGATTTGTTTGCTAGATTTGGTTTGCCTGTTTCATGTCACAGTGACAATGGTCCACCATTTACCTCTAATGAGTTCAAATACTTTTTAAAGTCAAATGGGGTTAATCAAACGTTTTCACCCCATTACCACGCTCAATCTAATGGCCAAGCCGAAAACTCCATTAGGTATGCTAAGACAAAACTGAAATGTGCTCTTCATGACAATACAGATGTAAATATAGCTTTAACTCGTATTTTGTTTGACTACAGAAACTCTGTACATAGTGTAACTAATGAGAATCCCGCTAAACTCATGTTCAACCATCCATTAAGGACAAGGTTAGATTTGTTAAGACCAAACACTGCCCGGAAAGTTGAGTCTAAACAAGAGAAACTCTTTAAAGTTGAGTCTCTAAAGAGAGTATTTTGGTGGCAATAAATCTAGAGAACTTGTCACTAATCAACCAGTGTCAATTAGACTATCGCTCTAAGAACAAATGGATTGAAGGTACTGTACATAAAAGATTAAGTAATGTTTTGTATGAAGTTAGCTTAAGTTCTGGTGATATTTGGAGGGGACACATTGATCAATTAATAGGTCTACAATCGCATAGTAAGAGCGAGAGCGCAGAGCCTTTTGTTAAGAATTGGGAGACTGTAGTAGCGCGGTCAGCTGATCCTTCTCCTAGTCCACCCAAAAATAGATACAGCGTCATCAATCCCTCTCCAGATCCGAGCTCCCCCTTTCCACGCAGCTCTCTCTCTCCCTCACCACGTCACTCAAACCGCTACTCCCCACGTGTGTCACCTATTGTGCACCCTCAGTCACAATCCCCTGTCACTACAACAGCTGATACACGTAGGTATCCTTATCGTATTAAGAAACCAGTCGAACGTCTCAACTTGTAAAAGTGTTCTGATGTTTTTTGTTTACGTTTTTATGTTATTTGAAAAATATTTGTGTAATTTTTTATTATGTTTTAATGATTGAAGATTTATCAAAGATTTAAGAGGGAGGAATGTAATGTATTTAATTACCGATTTAAATAATTATAATTTCCAATTTAATAATGTTTTATAAATTAAGTCAAATTTGTGAAAAATTGTAAAATCTCCAAAAATCAATTTAGTACTGTATCATGCCATGCATCAGGCCACATATCGTACGATGTGACGTCATGTGCATCATGCGATTTTAATAAAATCCTATTGGCTGCCGATCTCCTGATGCCTGTGCAGACCTCATCCCTTCCTCCGACCACCGGTCAGTCCATCATGAACCTCCGAACACCCCGGTCCGTCAGCCGTAGAACCAAATGTATAAAGTAGTGTTTTCATTTAACTCCCGATCAGCCGTTAGTAATAAATACCGGACACTTCATAAATAAATTTTCTCCAAATTGGTTGATTACACTAATAACTCAAAAGATTATTTATTTTTCAAGCAACATTTTATGGTTGTACTTATATTTTGGTTGATTATGATCCTAGGCAAATTCTAAAAAATGAATTTGTTAACACTTGAATTCCCATAACTTTTGAACCTACATTTTTGGTTTAACGATTTAAACTAAATCGTAAAATTTTAGTTTGAAATCCGAGCTAACAAACTGGATTAATATTGGCTAAAAAACGTTTTGCTTTCAAGGCCAAAGGCTCCCTTATCCACAGCCATAAGGGCCTACTTAAATTTTGTAAATATTGATGTTACATTGTGAGTTGTGAGTTACACTATTAAGCCTATATTATTTAAGAAGGTTATCAAGCCTCGCTGTTCATCAATCAATGAAAAAAGAATGAAGCACTTAGCATCATGTGTTCCTCAAAGAAGCATACTGGATCTAAGATTAATATTAGTTTACCTTTCTGTTCCAACAGTATCCCATATTCCAACTTGGACTGTTTGGCCACGAGATGAACAAAATTTTGCTCTAAAAACCCCGGTAACAGTCTGAAAAAAATGTTAACTAAAAAATACACAATAAAGTTCATTAACATTAGAGCTCATCTAAATGAAGCCAAAAACCAAGTTTTATAAAGATATGTTGAGAAATAAGCGAGATATAGAATTTTACCTATTTCCCATAAGGTTGACATTGGGACAACCTACTGTGATTACAGTAGAGCGCCGATTATCCAAACTAATTGGGGACAAGGGGTGTTTGGATAACTGAATATTCGGATGATCGAACTTAAAAAGACAACATTTTAAAATTATATATGTAACGTAATTCTTAGTAGTAAAAAAGCCAACAACTTATCAAACAAAAATTATTCATGTAATTTTATTATGAAATGTATTTTATTATGAATGGATATCCTGGCGCGACGGGAGTTTCGGTTGGCGCGCGAATTTGAATTTTTTAAGAATCATGTTCAAAATATGAATTATTACGGCGTTCGGTTAACCGACGGTTCGGATGACCGACGTTCGGATAATCGGCGCTGTACTGTACCACTTTCAATAACACGGTAACCAATGGACATAGAGCAATGCTTCTACTAAATTGTTTGTTTTTTCGAGCTGAATTCAATGGTGCAAACAAAAGTTGGATTATTTAAATGTTTTATGTAAAAAATTAAAAAAATCCAATTTGGGGGCTTTTAGCCCCTTCCGGTGGTCCGGTTGTGCTGGTTTAGGAACTCGTCCGAGTGATTACCACTTTGCATGTCTGTACCAAATTTCATTAAGATCGGACCATATTTATGGCCGCTATCGTGTTAACAGATACACACAAATATAAAATTGTGTTTTTTGCTTCTGGGAGCCCTAAAACGAAAAGTAATCATGGTCGCGGTCTTAGGTCTTACGATGAGTACTACGGTAATAGCTTCTTCCCTATGGGGGAAATTCACTAATGATAAAGGAGATACCTCACAGATAAACCCACAAACCACTCCCACTTTTTCAGCGTGTTCTTTTGGATTGATGCCACTTGTGGTATGCATGCGGCGACTACGTGTCGGCATAGTTCGTATTATGTGGAGTTTCACTATGCCTCTAGATTGCTAAAAATGCTAGTTGACAGTTACATATTTTTTTATTTCCTAGTGGTGTACCCTCAAGACCCCCTGGCAATATCACCCCCTTGTCAAATGTTTATTTAGGCCTAAACCGCTGAAAGTAGTTTACTGTAAATTGTTTATTTTTATATATTTTAAATAAAGAATCAATGTTTTCTTTATCTCATAACAAAAGATAAGGCTATCTGGGAGGGTAAGGAACCAACCAGAAAGTAGATCAGTGGCAGGATAGACATGCAAACTTTATGTTCATGAGTCATGGTGAATTAATCGCTGAGTGTAAAGTTAAATATGAAGTTGGGTATTATTTCTGTTGAATTTTACGTTTAGATTTGATTTATCTTTTTAGACATCATGTTTTAACTTTATTAAAGTGTCATCATACATTTTTAATAGTTATAATGTGAAATTGCCGTTTAAGTGTGTATGTTTTATTAGTTTGCTTTTTAATTACTAACACTGATTACATTGTCATTGATATTTTTTAATTATGGAATCAATAACATCTACTTCAGGAACATCTGGTGGATCTAAGATAATGTGTAAGGTAGGAACTGTGTTATTGTCTACATGCTCATAAAGATCTGACAACCCATGAAGAAGTGTACTTTATAAATGAAAACTTACTCAAGAAGAGATTGAATTATTACCATGGAGAACAGGCTTTCAATATACCAACGAAGACGATACTATTTGTTCTCATCACATGTATTATTTCTTGATACACTATGAACAGAGGCAAAAATCATGCTTTCCCTACAAAAAGCATTCAAAGCAAATTATCAACAAGAAAAATTTAAGAAGGGTCTCTGCAAAAAGCAGAACATTACAAAAACCTTCAATCAATAAATTTGGTCACTGGCCAACTTCTGTGTAATAGTTATCGGAAAGCATTATTAAAAGAAAATAAGGTAGAGCAGCAAGATAGCAGTGCGGGAAGTGTTGAAGAGTTAGGAACTCTTCCTATTCAAGTGTGTGAGAATAATGAATTAGAATTAGCTTCAGGATTGTTAGAAAAAGATAAACTAAACCTTATCAGCCATAGATATCACTCCAGTAAAATTAAAGTCGGTTTCCACTCATGAAGAACTTTTCATTGCTTTTAAACAAAAGTATCCCCACTTAAAAATTGAGCTTTCAAAATTCTGTAGTTTTCGACCCAAATGGTGTGTATTAGCTGGGTCCCAAGGTACCCATGCAGTGTGTGTTTTGTGTTATTCACCAGAATGCTTACCTCTTAGCTGCTGCATTAAAACTGAGTGACAAAGAAGCTGTCCACCGACTTACGGATAAACTTGTTTGTAGCAGAGAGAGTCGGGCTTGTATGCTAAGATGTTGTAAGTATTGCCCAAAGAGCAGTGATCCTTTAAGAAACTACCTAAATGATCTATTAGAATATTTGATAAAGATGAAGGAATTACTTTGTCACAATGGCTCAAATGAAGGCCGTATGAAGCTACAATCAATAATTTTACCGATTCAAGAGTTTGTGGAGTTATTACTTGAAAAAATAGAAGCTCTTCTCCCTCACTCATACATTACTAAAACCAAAATGCCTACTTAAAACAAAGAAAAGAAACACTGACTGAAAGTGAAGCAATCATATTAATGGACTGCTGAAAATTACAGTTTTATCCTGCAAAATGAGGTTCAGTCCTACCACTGAAGTCATTCAAGCTGCTCCTTGCATCCGACAGTTATAAACACCAGGGAAACGGATGGATCTTTAAAAGAAACCACCCTATGCTTCATTTCTGATGATTTAAATCACGGAGTCGGATTTGTATACACTGCACTGAAAAAAAACAACAGAATTGATTAAGGCTAACTACCCATTAGTGAGGAAAGTTGAATACTTCACATATGGATGCAGTGCACAATACAAAAACTTTTAAAGTATGATGAATCTGTGCCATCACGCAACTGATTTTGGATTAGATGCCTGTTGGTCATTTCATGCCACCAGCCATGGCAAGACAGTTTGCGATGGGATGGGAGGTTCCGTAAAAAGAACTGTGACTAAAAATAACTTACAGAGTGCACAATAACCAACACAAATTACAGATGCCAATAAAATGTTTGAGTTTCACTATTTAAGAAATATGTTTGATAAGGGACTGTTAAGATCTCTGTATTTTGCTTTGGTTCACTATCGAGTACAATATGCAATTCATTGCTGGGTAAACAATTTTCAAAACATTATGGGTAATATAGAAAAAACATAAAAACAGTTTATTGGGGCTTTTTTATTTAAGAGAAGACGACATGCATCGATGCCGTTGTTTAGAGAGCTGAAAATTCTTCCATTACAATATCTGTTTGTGTTTAAAGTTTTAAATATATTTTATCAGAAAAGTGGGCAATTGGGCAATTAACATAGATATCGACATAAGTATGAAACTCAAAATTATTCTTTAGGAGTGTATCGGCGACCAAAAATCAATAGAGCCTTTTTTGAAAAATCTTTTGTATATCTGGGTCCAAAATGTTTCAAGGATTTACCTATTAATATAAAAAATAGTACTAACCTCAAAACATTTTCATTCAGTTTAAAAGAATGTCTGTTTACTGTAGACAGTATTCAAGAAGTAATTAAAATATTGAAGTAGTAACTGTAGTTATAGTAGTAGTATGTTAAAAGAAGAAAAACAAGATTAAGTAATACGATGGTGGTAACTATAGGTTATTCTAGCCTCAAGATTGGAATGTAAATGATAAGGACATTCGACACAGGAGCCGCCCGGTATCAGTGATAATTAAAATTGACTGCGTCTGATATTTTGTGTTTTAATATGTAACTGCCATCAGTACCTGATGAGATGGCATGTTTTTCCCAACGAGGTTTGTGAGCTGATCTAATGGATGATCTGATGGTTGGAAATAAAACATTTCTTTCTTTCTTTCTTTCTTTCAGTTTTGTTGTATTTTTTTCAAAAATATGTTTCTTTTTCTTGAGAGAAGAGGAAATTAACGCAAATCTTGAAAAAAGATTGTGTGAGGGGAAGACTATAACTGGGACCAGAAGTTTTCATTACTTCGATCCAATTTCAGAAGACGAAATAGTAGCCAAACGAACAATTTTGGACCCATCAATCAGCCTGTATTGGAATTTTCAATCAGAAGGCTTATCACCAACACTTTACCTGTTGTAACACCCACTTTTAAATCATATATAGCATGTACGTACGAGGATAACTAACTGGTGGCTAGGACTGGTACGTAGCATTAATGATGAAGAGGGGGATTACACTATTTTATTTATGTACCCTCATGGACCATCAGAAACATTCTTCTGGCCTCAAAGAGAGGATAAATGTCCACTACCCCCTCAACACGTATTGTGTACAATTGAAGCAACTACAGCAACAAATTTGGCTAGATCCTTCAAAATCAGACTGGAAGCAAGTAAAAAAATAAAGAAAGCTATAAATGAAGATTTAAAAGGAAGTCATTAAACTTTATGAATCTTAAACAATTTTATTTCAATAAAATATTAAATTTTTTTAATGTTATGATAATGTTTATTGTTATATGACATGTACAAATTAGTGCCAAGTCCAAAATGTTACCAGCTCAAATCATCAGTAGGTAAGTAGGCCTAAAAGAATTAATAAATCAATTAACAAAGCTTAAAAATTACAATTATAGTACCTATTGTCTTCACAGTTTGTTATACAGGCATTAATTCTTTCAGAATTATGATTAAAATTTAGACTAATTTTTCTCTATCTAAAACCCAGAAGTCCACCATTTTTATTTCAAAGTTTGATAGCATTTTCAATCTACTTTTCAGAAATATGAAGGTTGGGCGGGGTTTTAAGGTAGAATCCAGCTATTTCCCAGTTTTGTAACTCATATCATGGTTTTAGAAATAGACAAATTTGCAACTTCGAAGCTGTTTTGATAAATTAGCATATATTATGCCTTAACATCACCAAGTTTTTGGTTTTACAATTTAATTATGAACGAAATGGTAAAACTTAAATCATTGTAGCTCTAAAAACAACCAAGTTATTGCGGAAAACGTAAACTTGCTCTTGTAGAATTACAAATTTGACGTTCAGGGTGTGTTTTGGCCAAAACTTTGAAATGCTATAGCTCAAAAACTAATGGACATAGACTATCTAAATAAAATTTTGTATTTACTTTTACCTCCAAGGTTGGAACAATCACACCATTTTTTAAAAATTCGGATAACCTTGGGTATCGGCATCTGAATGATTTGATATGGAATGGCCCCAATTTGATTTTGAGTAGGCCTATGGTAGTTTTCATTGACCCACAACGTTTAGACAAAACTTTAATTTCATCACGTTTGGTAACTTTTGGGTAGGCCTAATTAAAAATTAATTAATAATTAAATAAATTAATTAAAAAATATTAAGTACTTGGTGGACCGAGCCTTGCTCGGTGTTATTTCATGTTTACCTGTTCATTCAGTTACTATAAAATACATCAGCGTCATAAAATTTATAAATAAAAATATTTTTATTACACTATGCAATATTTATGCCACATGCTGTATTCTTGGTGGAATTAGTAAGGTGTGCTACTGCACATCCAGTGTCAGCTGATTGTCGAGCCAGATGTTGTCATGACGTCATGTGGGGGTCAACGGCTACAACATCAAAATGGCGAGAGATTGGGCGAACTCGACGCGCGCTGCTTTGAATTTAAAATATGACCAAACCAAATCTTCCATCTCGTCTACCGAGTGCATTTTTCAAAGAAAATAAAATTCTCCATCGATTGGTATAACTTGTTTTTACGTATAGCCTTTTTTATTAATCATTACAGACGACTAAAGGTGGAAGAGTTATCCTTATTTAAGATAATATCACCACTCCAATTACGATTTTTGTAAAAATAGGAAGTTTTTTCCCTTTAAGAAACTATGCATTCTTTTTTCTTAAGAGGTGCTCGTAATATTAATGATCAATTTAACAATTTTTATCCAAAAAATACATCAAATTAAAATTTAAAAGCAATTCTCTTTTAAAGCATTTAAATACCAGTTTACTAAAATAAGGCTAACGACAAAAATACAATATAAGTGGTAAAATAAATATATTTTTCCTCCACCTACTATCTATAGTCGTCTTTTAGTCCCTGGAATAGAATACTAAAGTACTGGTTTATACTCCATGGGATTTACTTACTTACTTTTAGTCCCACAGGACTAAAAGTAAATCTACTTTTAGTCTCATGGGACTAAAAGTAATCTCATAAGAAATACATGGGAAGAAATCCGGTGGACAGTGAGAAAATATGGTAACACAATCGATTTTAATTTGTTTCTCTATGCTGAAGAGAGTGTCACAGCATCTGAGCGTCTGTTTCCGTTGTTTACAGGACAGCGTATCCATTTTGAGTTTGCTGTAGTTTAGGCTATATTCCTGCATATTTGTGAACAAATAAGTTAGGCCTAGAGTATTTTTAAAAAAGAGTGTGAATAAAATGGTTAAGATTAAAGCCTAAATACCTTATATTATTCATTTATATAGGCTATGTGACTTTAATGCAGTTTGTTGAAGCAAAGGATCATCTGAAGGTAAAGTTACAGTGTTATACCTAGTTATTGTTAACGGTGTAGGTGGAGGAAAAATGTTGTGTGTATCACGGGACTAAAGTACTTTTTCTCCCTCGGGAAATTGACAACAGTTTCCCTCAGGGAGAAAAAGTTGCACTTTAGTCCCTAGATGCACAAATAACTAATTCTTGTATCTTAACGTATACACTCACTTCTAGTGAATTTTTTCGCTAGCTTTAGGATCTGTATCTTAACATACACTTGGACAACTTTCAATACATTTTTTTCGGTAGGCTTAAAATGTTTATGTGTAAGGCAAAAGGCAAACAAGGAAAATTTACAAAAAATATACCAAGCCGCGCATTTAATTGCGTTTGCGTCCGTTTAAAATAGAATGAAAGCAATAAAAAGTAAAGGACTGCCTCACCTAAAAATGCTTGAGCTTTTAATGCTAAAGTTAAGCGAATTTTGAAGTGTGTGATGGCTGATCGATGTGTGTTGGCAGTGATGGTTCAATCAGTTAGATTTGGGTAGGGTTGCCATACGTCCGTATTTTGAACGGACGGTTTGTATTTTTGGGTCCCTGTCCGTGTCCGTACCGTACAAGGCAAAAAAATGAGAAATGTCCGTATTTTCGGCAGTTAAAAGGTCGGAAAAAATAGCACTATGCGCGAGCCAATTAGCAACCGACAGTGAGTCAGACGTCTGAAGTTTCTCTCTATCAATTTCAATAAATTTGCAACGTTGAATACAAGAGGACGAAGGGGATCAGCAGGCCGGACCATGGGTGAGGGTGGTGTGACTGGTGACCGCAACGTAACGTAAGCTTGATGTTCGGCGCGGCGCCCGCCCCGGGGAAGAACACACACGCATGCGCTCCTACGCAAAACCCGCCCCTTTGCCTCAACGCATCGGTTTTCTGCTGAGTAGACGACAGTGTCGACAGTGCGTGTTGTTTTTGTTTTTTTACTTTAAACTTAGTGGAAATGAAATGAAATGAAATGAAAATCCTTTATTTAACCATGCAAAGTTAGGGCCACATGGCCCTTTCTTACACTTAACATGGATGAAATAAATAAATACAAGATAACAACAGAAGGATGAGCTACTGAATAACTTGAAATATTTACATAAAAAATATAACTAAAAAATAAACTTATCTGAATATTTACAGAAAATATATACAAAAACGGTAAAAATAAAAAAAATATTTTCCCAATCACACACTTAAGCACACATGAATCAGCAATCGCGCAAACACGGAAACCCTAAGACGCGCCAGCCATGACCATCCGCTCAAGATAAAGTGCTTTCAGTGCCGCCACAAACTGGGAACGCTTATCAAAGGATCTGATCTCCAAAGGAAGGGTATTCCACAGACGGCAGGCGGTAACAACAAAACCCCTGTCATAAGCTGTGGTCACATGATGAGGTATACGCAAAGTGATTGAGGAAGACCGTGAAATACGAAAGCTATCTTGAGACACAAATTTAAAATCGGTTTTAAAATATTTCGGAAAATTTGTTTTCAAAATTGAGAAAAGTAATGAAAGAATTTTAATTTCTCTTTGATCGTGCAGTTTCAAAATGTATGCCTCAATATAGCATGGCTTTATACGCTCATCGCGTCTCAGACCATATACATATCTCAGGCAATAATTCTGAGATCGCTGGAGCATACCCGCCTGAGCAACGGTCATGTCATTGATTACAGAGTTGCAGTAAGTAAAGTGGGGTAGTACTAATGATTTAATCAAGTGTAGTTTAGTATGTTGTGGTAAAAAGTTCTGTAGTTTTTTTAGAGAATGTATAGAGGCAAAAACCTTTTTACGTATGTCAGTAACTGCATCATCCCAAGAAAGTGTGGAGTTAAATGTCACTCCAAGATTCTTTACTTTGTCATAGTACGGAAGTGCATTGCCATCAACCGTGATAGGATTGATGGAGTCAAAGTCAATGGAGTTTTGAAGTCGAGAATGGCAAATTAAAATCGGTTTAGTCTTTTCGTGATTTAGTCAGTCCATGGTTTTCAGTCCAAGTAACTATTTTATTTACATCTACATTTATTTTTTCAACACAGTCGTTTACGTTATTTGCGGTAAAATTGCAATATATTTGCAAATCGTCAGCGTACATGTGGTATTTGCAGTGGAGCAGAGTTGTGTGTATGTCATTGACGTATAGTACGAATAGCAGAGGTCCAAGGATTGATCCCTGAGGCACACCGCATGTAACAGTCTCCCAGTCTGATCTTGTATCTCCAACCTCAACACATTGCCGCCGATCTGACAGATAAGATCTCAGCCATTTAAGAACATTTTGAGAAAATCCTATGGCCCTTAATTTCTGCACTAATAAATCATGGTTGACACAGTCAAATGCTTTAGAAAAGTCAAATAAAGTTAGAATCGTTCCCTTTCGTCGTTCCATAGAAAGTCAAATGTCTTCAGTCACTCGAAGGAGTGCTGTTTCCGTGCTGTGTGCTGTTCTGAAACCAGATTGATAGTCAGATAAAATGTTATTGTCCGTGATGAATTCCGTGATTTGACAGTGAACGATTCTTTCCAGGCCTTTAGATAGAGCGGGCAAAATGCTTATCGGCCTAAAATCACGACAGGTTGTCGGGGCTGAGACCTTGTTTAAGGGACGGATAATGGCAGACTTCCATAAAGAAGGGAAAGAACAAGACCTTAAAGATGCATTAAAGATGAATGTGACAGTAGGGAGGATAGTAAAGAGTATGTCTTTGATCAGACGAATGGGAATACCATCAGAACCGACAGCGTTGCTTCGGATTCTGCGGATAGCCAGAGGATAAACTTAGTGGAGTGGTGTTTCGGTCTGTGGTCTGTGTATCCTCAATTTTGTAAGTAATGACAGCTGATTGACTTTGATTTTACAATGTCGAGTAAATTGAAAAGGAAATGTAGTTTTAATGATGAATTGAAGGAGTTTGACTTTATTAAGAAGGCGAGGCAGGATAGTGAACATGACGATTTAGTGTACTGTTCAATTTGTAGGTCAGAATTTTCAATCGCATTTGGTGGTCGACGGGATATAAATAAACATGTTGAAACAAAAAAACATACTAAAGCCTTGCTTGCTAAACAGGTGAGCAAAACTGTTGATGCATTTTTTTAAATTGTTGCCACTTCCAAAGATTTACTGTGCGCGGCCAAAGAGGCTACGCTAGCCGACCACACTGTGCGGCACGATCTTAGTTTCAAATCATGTGACTGCCAATCAAAATTAATTTGTAAACTGTACGATTCAAAATTCTCATGTGCTAAAACATTTATGTAAACCGTATGTATATCTTCTGTACTTCCGGATGTATATCTTCTGTACGACTGCGTTGACCCGCTCAATCTCAAACATAAACTAGCATTGCTAGGTTTCATAAATAAAGCCCTTGATTGAATCGAATCATACATGACAGGCAGACATCAAATCAAAGAAATCACGCACGAGACAAAATTCCAAATTAAGTCAGTTTGTTCGGTCCCAAGGATGGTCACCAGCGGTGTCCCGCAAGGTTCCATCCTTGGTCCTGTCCTCTTCCTCATCTATATAAACGACATTGATCAAAAAATTCCGACTGACAACCTCTTCATGTACGCCGACGATACTACCCTTCTGATAAGGCAAAAAGACATTGACAGACTTGAAATTGACACAACGATAAAGATCAATAAACTTGCTCAATTTTTCGGTGAAAACCAATTGGCTATCCAAAAAAAAAAAAACAAACTACCTTTGCATCCAATCATCTCAAAAAAAGGACTCAAAATTTCACAGAACTCCGGAAGTTTTTATAGATGAGGACCAGCTTGAGGGAGCAGATGATCTCTGCTTTCTAGGAGTTAGGCTGGATGAGAATCTAAATTGGGGAGAGCATATAAAATCTTTGGAATCAAAATTAGCTAAGGGGATTTTTGTAATAAGAAGATTAAATAAGATAGGTAACATCCTACTCCTCAGGTTAGTTTATTTCAGCCTCATTGAGACACATATTGCCTACTCTGTAATCCTGTGGGGGGCAGTTAAGACACACTTGACCAAAATTTTCACTTGGCAAAAAAAATCAATTAGAGCCTTGTTAAGACTGCCTCCTCGTACAGGTTGCAAGGAGGCATTCATAAACTTGGGAATGTTGACAGTCCCTAGTCTTTATATTTTGAGGCTGTCATCTACATCAAACAACAGAACCTCCACATTCAAATTCCAGTGCATAATTACAACACCAGAAACAATTGGGTTTTTTCTCAAAAACACAGGCTAAGTAAATTTGAGCATCAACCTAAATATAGCGGCAAAAAACTTTTTCAGGCTCTTCCAGCATATTTAAAAAACATAAACAGGATAGATAAATTAAAACAGGAAGTAAAAAAAATACCTTAAAGCCAAATGTTTTTACAATTTAGAGGCCTACCTGTCCCCAACTAACAATGCCTGACCACAAAATCCCCCCCCCCAAAAAAAAACCCCGCAGCCTACTAACTTTTTGTCAAACTAACTCACCTAGCCTAAGAAGGTCAGTGATCCTAGCCTATTGGGACGCTATGACGCCTTCAGTGCCTCAGTGATGACGGCCTATGAAGAAGAGGATATGTTTGTATGTATGTTTGCATTTATAAGGGAAAAAAATCAAGTGCTTTTTTTCTGGTAATAATAACTTATTCAGAAAAGGTTATGTTGTAATATTTTTGGCAAAAAAGTTGTCCTGCAAAAAGGAGATATGTTTGTTTTCTACCAACCTTGGTTTTAAACTCATTTGTTAAAGGAACTAGGAACTTTAATTTATCATTGTTTAGCATGAGTAAGTTTAATTTTTTGGAGACATTAACCATTTAAATATTTCTCAATGTAGTATTAAGTTTGCGGAGTTAATGGGCGAGACAACCCTTTACTTTTAATTTTAATTTGATTATAACGGACACAAATATAATGAAGTATGCGCGACTAGTAATAGGCCTATTTTTTTTAAATTGTCCTTAGTAATATTGTTTTCTTCATTCACAAAACACCTAAAACAAGCGAAAATGTATTGAGAGTCCAAGAGTAAGATAAAATACAAACAAATATTTATATTGGCCTTAGTTTTAATTTGCTGTTGGCCTAATTATAGTAAAATAGTATTTAACTAGTGGATCCGAGCGCACGGAATCGTGCGCTACTCTAGCAGAGCGATAATTCAAATGGCGACAAATTTAAAACACAATCATGCTAACACGATCCGTCTTGAGGGTTATGTTTACACAAATTAAAAAATAACAGCAATTAAATTATCCAGCTGATCAAAATGTAAACAATTATGTTCTTCATAAGGATAACATGGGAACTTTAAAAGCCAATGGGGCAGAGCCCAAGGGACTTTTTCAAAAATGTAAGGCCAGTTTGCAAATCTACGCGACACGCTCTTTCCAATGAGCCGTCAATGATCAAAATCGGTTAAGAAATGACGGAGGAGTTCATAAGACAAATTTCGTGTTGGCGTATTAATTATATAGAAGACTGCATTCAAAACTAAGTGTATTTGAAAGTGTGTAAGTGCATTTAAAATTGTATTTGGTGTATTTTTCAGTAAAAATGGACAAATTTAGCATTGATATTTCGAACAACTCTTGAGAAACAAGAAAAATAGTGTTTTTATAGAGAAAAGCTTCCTATTTTTTCAAAAAAACGTAATTGGAGTGATGGCATTTTCATACCTAAGGATAACTCTTCTACCTTTGGTCATCTATAATGATGAATAAAATAGACTATTCCTAAAAACAAATAACACCAATCGATAGAGAATTTTATTTAGTTTTAAAAATGTAATTGGTAAACGAGATGGAGGTTTTATTTAGGTCACAATTTAAATTCGAAGCAGCGCACGTCGCGTTTGTCCAATATCTAGCCATGTTTTTGACGTAGCCGTTGACCCCCATATGACGTCACGACGTAACAACTGATCGACATGCGCAGAACGGTTCAAAACTCGTCCAGCTGAGTATCACACCTTATTCAATAGTAGGGGAGAGTGGGGCACGTTCATACAAAATCACATCACTCAACTTTAAGTATTTTTAGCTCCCTTATTTCCAAACGAAATGTGCTGAAATTTTATTTTGATATTGCGTATCATCTAACCATTATGGTGGAAGTTTTTAAATTAATTTATCTTTCATATAAATGAACAAAATACTTTTTTACCAAAACACTGCATTTTGTATGAAACTACCCCAAATTTGGGCAGTTTCATACTTCATTGGGGTAAATTCATACAAAGGGAAAATAATGAAAAAAAAAAATAGCATTAAATCTTTTGTTTGTTGTTTCAAGCTCTTTAAAAACTTAATACTAACAATAAATAGGCCTAAAATTAGGGTTAACACAATGTTACTTGTTAAAATATTAATGAATGAAGTCTTGTTCCAAAATACAAACTGATGAAGTTTTGGGACAATTTCTTGCAAATTCACAGCCCTATGACTTATTATTAATGAAAGTTAGACCTGAAATTAGCTGTGAAAACACTTTCATCTGTGTCAGCTCTATTAGTTTATTTCCTATAATTTCACACTGCCCCAGTGCAGGGTTTAAGCTGCGGTCGCATTTGTCGTAAAATGCGACATGCTCCACGAAAATGCGACAATATTCAGACAGGCTGTCGCCTTTTTGCTACAAAGTAAAGAGTGGAAATTATTTAACTTTATTGCAGAAAATAAAGTTAACCAATAACAAAGTTAACCAATACAAATCTCAATAAAAGTCCATTTACTTCCACAAATTACTTTGTATGACTTTAAAATAAAATAAGAGTTAATTGAAGGGGTCCCCCGTAAAACGTTCTAAGCGACAAAAACCTAGTTTTGAGTAATCAAGCGTTGAAAGTTGCATTTAAAATTTACGGGTTTTTCGAAGTTAGAACTTACAATCATGTATCATTTTTTAATACTCTACTTATAAACATCATAATGTAATCTTTTAATACATTTTTATTTGCCATTAAGCATTTTAAAACATTTTACATGTTTTTTGGGTGGTTAAAACGTTCTAAATGACTGGCGTTTGAAACGTTCTCTGACGGACTGCTCTTCTGCCTTTGGAAGAAAACGTCAGAAAGTGTAGGAATACCAACGTAAACTAAAATAAAACTTAATATGGAACAATTTTATTTATATAGAAGTAAAAAAACGTAATTTTGCTTCACAACGTGATATGTCATTTTGCTAAAATAAGTTATCCAAATGTGAAGCTTAAAACGTTATTCTCCTCCCTTCTTTTAGGGGAAATTTTCCAGGCCTTGACTTCTTATTTTTTAAATAAGGGCAATCCAGCTTTTCTACATTCCTTCCTGGTCTTATCCTTCCGCTCTCCAATATTTACTTCACGTTTCTTAATTTTACTTACGAGATTTTGGTCACTTGGCGACAACGCAACGGCCAGCGGGGAGTTAACTTTCGGCGAGTAGAACGTTATTCCCGAGAAAGTCTGTGCAGTCCCGCGTAGCACGCCAACTTTGACAGATGAAATCAAGGCTGCCAACTCAAATATCTTCAAAACAAAATATACTACAGTGTAGCTCGTGTCCTAGAGAACCTTTTTCACTGAATATCTCCGATTTTGAAATTTTGTCGTTTAGAACGTTTTACGGGGGACCCCTTCAATTATAGAATGTAGTCGTCAATGTAACCCTCGATCAGAAGCCGCGTCATTAAGATCCACAGTCAAAAAGAAGACTATAAATAGACTCAGAGAATGTGTACACGTTCTATAAGTTCTCTGTGCTAAAGAGCAGTTGGGGCGCAGTCTGCAGTAGCCGAGTCACCAAATCTAGCCGAGCGGTGGCGAATGCGAGAATGTGGGGGGCTAGTTCGCCAACGCTTGGAATGATATGGAGTCGAATAATCAATATAGTCATTCGATAATTTCGGACTCAAGTCATGAATATCCTATTTAAGGGGCAAGAAACGGTGCCGTGGATTATGCGGGGATTTTTAAAGAAACTGCGGTGTAAAAGCGGGGATTTTCGAAACTCACGGTGGGTAAAATCTCATGGCCAGTCTGGCGACACTGGCGAAAACAGACATCTCGAAAACGATGATGCGAAATATAGTTTGAGGTTATGTTGTTCGATTAAGTTGTTTTGGTTTGATGACATGTGCTATAACTTAATGACATGCGATAAAAATGCTAAAAGGAAAATAATTTTGCTACTAGTCTCAAAGAGCATATAGCATTTTTTCTCAAAGAATTTTTTCCCAGCTTAAACCCTGCCCCAGTGCTGTATGAAACTGCCCCGTTTCAATGAATGAAAGTGCCCCAAGTGTGGTTATGTTAAATCACCATGTAACTTTTTTATAAGTTAGAATTGGAGATCTACACTTAGTGTATATGCAGTCCAAACATTGAGCTGTCTAATAATGCATTAATATCAGCAAAAATATTTTTAAAAATTACTTAGACCTCCCTTTTCCCATATAGTCATAAAAAAACTTTATCCTTGGATTCCAGTAAATGTTAAATATCTCTCAATTGAAAAACACCGGAGAATTGAAAATTTTATAGGACGTAGTAGGTACATGATGAGGCCTATAGGTGGTATGAATGATTTGTTTCTTGCTCTTCTGTAAGGCGGGAAATTTTAACTGTATGAAAGTGCCCCTGTGTGAAACTGCCCCACTCCCCCCTATATTGATATTCCTTCCACCATGCGCTGTATTCTCCCTAGATGGCTGCAGTTTGCAAACAGCTATTGTGATTATTTCATTTGTTTACACTTTCCTTGTTTATTTCGTTGCTATTACAGCAACTTATAAGGCCAATGTTAAAAGTTTACAACTTCCAAATTCGTTTTATTACGTTAATAGATTTTCTCTGGCCGAGTTATCTGCATAGAACACGTTTTTAGTCATAAATTACTTAAAAAACTAAGGTAAAAATGCTTTCTTTATAAACCTCAAGACATGTTGTCAAAGAATCTGCCTTCCGACTCTTATTTCCAGACTTTGAAGGAAATCCTCGGAACCATTTTAGAGATAATTGTGCAACCAAGCAAGCACGCACGCAAGATAACATTGCTCGTATAAGAGTATAGGATACCTACAAGATTAAAAATGTAAACATACCATTTGATACTTATCTGTGAATTTATCGTAAACCATTCGATTCATCAAACAAGTCTTCCCAACACCTTCTGTTCCAAGGATCACTACCTTGAATTTAACATTGTTGCTCATTTCAGTTGATGATTAAAATTACTTAACAACCCTTAACATTTGAAGGGAACGCCACTGAAAAAGAACAGTCGATTACAATTTATTTTCAAAGTTGTATAAGCATTAAAACAAAATAACAGTACCAAAAATCACTTCTTTTTTATTTCGAATACAATATCAAAAGATAAGAGGATGACTAAAAATTACTTTTAAACATGTCATGTATTAATGTATCTAAACACAACAATCATTCCTTTAGTTTACTGTTTTGTTTACAGCTACATTAATTCCAACCTAAATTTGTTATTAGTTTTTGACAGATTGAGCTGGTAGCTGTTGGTAAACCATCATTCCAGGGTTGCCATTGGCCAGGCCACTTTAGTTTGAACTAAGGAGGCCCGAACCTAAACTGGAGACATCGCTGCTATGAATTTAATTATGAAAAAGCCGCCTTTTGATTTTGTCAGGCTGGTAAATTCGGATTTACGTAGTAATTTAGAATTTAAAAAATAGAATCTAAAAGGAACGAATCAATATTCGAATTAGGACTTGATAACCGCATTAGGAAAGTGAAATATAAATTCTCCTCGTGGGGTCCCATAGCGTCTAATCCCACAGCGTCTAAAACTGAAATAAAATGAAATTCGTCGCACAACGTCTAATAACGAACATTCCCATAGCGTCTAAAAATAGCGGGAAAATAAAAAGTTCAAATCGTCTCATAGTGTCTAATAATTTGCCAGTGAATCCCATAGCGTCTAAAAATAATAATTAGACGTTGTGCGACTCACTGACAAATTATTAGACGCTATGCGACAAATTTACATTACGATTCCCATTGCGTCTAATCAAAAAATAACTATATTCCGGTTAATGTCTGAAATTAGAAATCGTCCCATAGCGTCTAAAGAACGAATCGTTTTCAGAAAGAACAAATCAATAAAAAGAGTTGTTCCTTCAGAGCTCGGTCTGAGGCGGGCAGCATTGTGTTGTTAACCATGCAACCACGAAGTAAACTTTATAGTTTACTATTAGCAGTACTCAGTAGTACATGATCTTTCTGATTTATAGCTTCACTTATGTTAATTACTTTATAAAATACATATAAATTATGTTTTTATAATGGATGTTAAGTTATCCCCATATATCGCCGTAATATTTCATTGTTAAAACAATGTGCCTGTCACGATGTTACTGAGTGTGTTTGGTGCACATCTTACTTAGGGAGTGTATCCTATACTCTTATACGAGTAGTGTTATCTTGTATGTATGCTTGCTTGCTTGCTTGCACAACGATCTCAAAAACGGCTCCGAGGATTTCCTTCAAAGTCTGGAAATAAGTAATTTATGACTCAAAAACGTCTTTTATGCAGATTACTTGGCCAGAGAAAATCTAATAACGTAATAAATCGAATTTTAAAGTTGTAAAATTTTAACATTGGCCTTATGGGTTGCTGTGATAGCAAAAAAAAATAAACAAGGAAAGTGTAAACAAATGAAGTAATCATAACAGCTGTTTGGAATCTACAGCCATAAGGGAAAATACAGCAAGTGGGATGAAGAGCAATAAAAAAGGTTTCTATTTATCAATTTTATGACATTGAAATATTTTATAGTAACTGGATGAACCGGTAAACATGAAACAACACCGAGCAAGGCTCGGTCTACGAGGTACTTTATTTAATTTTAGACAGAATCATGATAGGTTTAAATTTTCTGTTGTAAATTTGGCTCCTGGGATATTGTGCATGGCTTCAATAATCATCCCCACCAATTAAGTTATTTACTAATTAAGTTATTAAAAAATGTAACGTAATTATTTGATATCATATTGTTATCCATGACTGTTGGTAGATTTAAAATAAGAATTTTTTAATCGCCAATACAAAACGGCTGTAAGATTTTGTTGTTATAGTTAACTCAATTTTTTACTTTCTCCCCCCTATACAACGTATATGGAGAAAGTATTGTTTTCCTGGTATCTGTTTCCTGATACCATTTATTTTACTAATAAAAACATTTATGGTTGAAAATAACTTATCGCCTACAGTATATAAATTAATTCTGAGTCTATTTTGTACAAATCCCTTATTTAAAGCTCAAATGCTTGATTTCCAGCACCGGGTCCACTAGTAGTAATGTAATGTAATTGCACATTTTAAATTCGTTTTTAATCAAATCCCTGTTATTTCTATGTGCGTTTAGTATAATGGAAACTTATTTAAACTCAATTGATCATTGAAGATAATGATTAGGCCTACTGTAGATTTTAAAAGTGCGTTTTACATTGTTATTAAATGTAATATCGAAATCAAGAACAACATGCCCGTTTTTAACCCACGCGATATGGGCAGATATGGAATAGGTGCGCCCCCACCAAAATTTTTTCAACCTCGCAACTGGATAAATGGTCAGGGTTGATATTTTCCGAGGTTTTTCATGAGACCAGCAAATATAATAGAGCGATTTATCTTTTATGATTATTATTGCCATAAAAGGAATGATTTAATCATTGGAAATATATGACGGCCATCAGAAAAATTAACGTGGTTTGAGGAAGTTTAATGTAAGAATAAAGTTTGTTTTTCACATACAAAAATATTTTGAAAAAATCAAACAATTCACCCCTTTTTTAAAGTTATGAGTCCAAGTTTAATTTCAAAGTACAGATTCATATGATTTATATGGATTAACTATGAAAAAAACTTTTGCTCGCTAAACAAGATCAAATTGGCATTGTCAAAGTTGTAGATTAGCTTACAAAATACATGTGTTTATGAAGTAAATTGTATGTATTTATAGCCTAAGAGTTTGCAAAACCTCTTATCGGCGATTATTTTGTTATCATACCTTTTTGGTAACCAGCCAGAACCAGATAACAAATGTAAAACCAATCTTCACTTGCGTCCCCAAAACCCTTACGCTACGCTCCTGGGCACGTGCCCATTTTGGCCAATTATGGAAACGGGCCTGAAGAACAACATTATAGTAGATGCCCAGATGCCATGCGAAACCCTACTCCTGCTCCTGCGGGGAAATCCAAGCCGGTCTTGAGTTTTATTTAGCTGAACACTGCCTGACAGTGTTGCCAGACGTGGGGATTTTCCCCACAGTGGTGATTTTCAGCCAAGAGAATTGGTCGATGGGGAATTAGTGGGGATTTCAGCTTTGTGGGGAATTATGTGGAGATTTTTGAATTTTGGGCAATTTTTTGTTAGTTGTGAACTTGACTTATGATCAGCAAAGAAAATGGGAAAAACCGCTCCGTGAATCATGGTATTTGACTATTTTTAAATAAGCATTAGCAATCGTATATTTTATAAGTTATTATTAATTATTTTTTATATTTTAACGTCCATTGTTGTGGATAGAAGTTTGTGCGCGAGGTTTCGTTTGGTTTCGTAGGTGCCCCTTGTAATTGAATCGCTTTGTCAAGTAAGTGATTATTAAAATTTAAATAAAAGCGTTAAAAACTTAAAATGTTTCAGCAATTGTGAATTTGAGTTGTTATATGAGTTTTTCTCTAGCCTTGATAATAACGTACCCTTTTACTAAACTTAGAAAGGGGGGGCGCCAAACGATACTTTCGCCTAGGGCGCCTAAAACTCTTGAGCCGGCCCTGTATGAATCCGATTAAAATGGCGGGTCTAATAAACTTTTGAAATATCTAATCCATTCCTCAGGTGCAATATTTCCAACTACTTTAACACTGCTGCGTTTAAAACTATTTAAAGCTAACCAGAACGATTTTGCGTCAGATACAATATTTTAGTTGTCAATTGTTTTCTCAAAATACGATCTTTGTTTGGCCCTCCAAATTGACTTAAATTGCCTCTTAACATGTAAATAGTTTGCCTGATCCTCTGCACAGTTAGATTTACGAAATGATTTAACAATTTAAATTGTCGCTTTCTTATTGATAAACACTCACTACATCAAACCATTTATTTATATTTTTAAAATTTAAATTAATTTTGTCACTTTGTTTTGATTGAGCTGAATCAGTAATAATTTGCATTATGTTGTTTAGATTCTCTTGGTTATCCTCAGCAAATTCAAAGCCGCCACTACACTTACGCTCAACTCTAGCTCGATAAAACTTATTGTCGTTTTTAGTCCAATTAATTTTGGGTGATATAGTAGTTTTCATCACTAGGAACGAAAGTGGCTCTTTTTAGTACGAGATCGTAATTTACAGGCGAGGCGCAGCCGAGCTTGGAAATGCGATCGAGTACCAAGGAGACAATTTTGTTCCGTGTGATGAACAAATATTTTCATCATTATGCATAAATGATTGTAAGTTGGTAATTGTAAGTTCTTGCTTTATGCGGACGATCTAAAAATCTTTACGAATATCGAAGGGGTATCCGATTGTTTTAAACTTCAAGGTGACTTGGATAATTTATTTCAATGGAGCCAAACCAATTTGAAGTTTCATCTAGATAAATGTTTTGTAATGCGTTTTTCTAGGAAGTCTGAAGGTAATCTTGTTAATTTCAACTACAAAATGGGTGATGCATCACTAGAGTCTAAGCATATCATCAAAGATCTAGGTATAATGTTCGATGAAAAGTTCACCTTTGTGGAACATGTTTTATCAATGTGTAGATCTGCTTTTGCAATCTTGGGCTTCATTTGTAGGTCAAGTAACTTCTTAAATAATATTGAGATCATCAAACTTCTTTATTGTTCCTTGGTACGATCACGTTTAGAATTTGGTTCAATTGTTTGGAATCCGTACTATGCCTATTCTCCTGATTTAATTGAGTGTGTTCAAAAACGATTTTTAAGATTTTTATACTTCAAGAAGTTTGGTCACTACACAACAGATATTCCTCACTCTAAACTCTTATCTATGTTTGAGCTTGACTCACTGAGGAAGCGGCGGCGGGTCGCTGTGTTGGTTTACCTGCATCAACTGGTCGGCGGCGCGCTCGACGACGCAACTCTCTGTTATCTAAACTTCAGTTCAATGTTCCTCGACATAATTCCCGCTGCCGTCTGATGTTCTCTCCCCTTTACTCTCGAACTAATTTAGGTCTCAATTCTCCGTTAAATGTCATGGGTAGAATTTTTAATTCTTTGCCAATCGAATGAGATATTTGCTGCATGTCTGTTAATAAATTCCGTAATCAAGTTTTACAAAATATATCAGATTGATAATTATATGTATGTTATTTATTTTTCATGTTTGTAGAATCTATTTATTGGTTTACTGATCGTTACTGATTCAATGTTTATTCATTTGAACTACACGTTAAATTTAGAATTTAATTTATATTTAATCTATTGATGCATGTATTTATTTATATGTTTTTTTTATTTGTGAATGCAATTAAGGCATTACAGTGCATGTATTGTGTGACTAAGCATGAAGATATTGAAGATGGACATAAACAATTTTTCCGAGCATGAATGAACTGATTGTTTTTTAACGCTACATTGTAATTGGATTTTATACCTGTTTTGTAGTGTTTTGTCATTAAATAAATAAATAACCATTTAATCGTTAAAAAATTAGACTACATAATTTTGAGTTATCCAAAATAGTCAACGTCATTTACACATCTGTTAGTTGTTTACAAACACAAGTTAAGAAATCGTTCAACCAGACGTAAAATAAACAAATTTTGACATTAGAGTACGGAAAAACTCACCATACCCTGTTCGAAGTGATCCAAAAACGATTCTAATCACTCTAATCATTCTTAATAAGACAGGTACCTCATGGAGGACGTTACCCTGAATATGAGTGAAGGATGAGTGTGATGATCGTGATGGTAGTGGCGCGATCTTGTAGCCTTGTTACTGTCTGCATTTTGCGTACGATTTAGAGAACTAAAAAAAGGCTGTTTTCCGGACAGTATGATGAAAAATGAATTATGTGTTTACAGTCGCTTAAAGCCACACTTTCGTAATTTATTTTACAACTAAATTCAATAGGCAAATGATCTGTCCCTGTGTGATTGACAACTTTTAGAGTTTTTATTTAATAAGACTATTGTACCCCCCATATTTCTCCCATAGTTTGCCGTTCTCTCTGCAAATTTGGCTCTTAACTTAAACTTGTGTAATTTTTGTAGCAAGAAATGTGAATCACCCTCTGAAATAAACGTTTCCAAAAGTATAACAATATCATAATTTTCTAAAAATTCTAAAAAATATAAATCATTTAGCTTTTCTTTTAGCCCACCCACATTATAAGAAACAATTTTAAAATAACCTAAAATACTTTCTCTAGTCCATTTCTCTGGGTGGATTGGCGTGGAGTCCTCAGTGCCCCTGCAGTGCCGCTGATGAGTAGCTGCTCCCCTGCATCCCCGCTGGAGCCTGGTTGCTGGGCGTCCTCTCGCTGTTGGTCTCGGTCCCGCCGCTTCCAAGTAGGTTAATAAATAGCAATAAAGTCTCATTGAGCTCTAAATTTGTGTGTTTTAATGCAATCATCAAATTGATGTGATGTTATGCATGTCATGTTTGGGGGTTTTTAGATAGCGACAACATTGAATCTGTGCAAACGTTACTTATTAAAATAGTTTTCCGGTTGCCAAATAATACCAATAATTATTCTTTATTTAAAAAAAATGGTGTCAGCAAATTACATATTTACACTCTCCAAATAAATGAATATGAAGTATATTTTCAAGGTGTTGAGTTAGGAGTCGCAATGTTTACCGATTATATTAGCTGAAGAGGTGATAAGGAAAAATGTTAGTTGGTGTAGCGTTTGGAAAAAGTTGGGGATAAAATGTGGTCTTCCGATTAATCTTAATTTACAAAATATTAATTTGGATTTAGGTCGAGTCGAGGCTCAACTGATAAGCGTGGTAGATGCATTGCGAGATAAGTGGAGGTCAGAACGTTTAGGCAGAGCGCGCACATCGGCGTTTCACTCTCAATATTATTACAATCGACTTTGATCTTGGTGACGGAAGGTTTCTCTCAAATTTTTTGGATATAAATAATATTTCACGAATAATCAAATGTAGAGGAGAACTTTTGAATATAAATTTTAAACCATGGATTATTGGAAAAAAAATTATTCTTGTTCCATTTGTAATCTAAATGAAAATGAAACAATTTTTCAATTAGTGGAAAGGTGCCCTGTGTTTAAAGACCTAAGAAATACTCATTTAGGGAAATCAATTGTAGATCATATCGAGTTTGTATTGTACCTCAACGGGAAGGATTGGCGGGGTTTAGGGAACTACATATAAGTCGCAGTAAATATAAGACGGGAACTAGTGCAAGAATTTAACTTTTAGACATTTCTTAGCCGTTCATAAAAAGTGAAAATACTTTTCTTATCTTTTATGTTGAATACCTTTTTATGGTCTTTTATCTGAAATAAACTTTTAGTTTATTTATAAATAATGTTTCTTCTACCTTTGTAGGTTTTTTCACTTTTGTGTAATTTATTTTTATGATAACAGCTTTTAATAGTATATGTATGAAAAGAAATAAATTGTATTTAATTTATTAGTAGTTTTAATCATTTTATTGTATTCTTAAGGAGCATTGTAGAGTGATGGGAAGTTAGCCAACCAAACATACGGTCCATTAATTGACCATTGTTTAATTGTGCTACCTGTTTTGTTTATCTTGAAAAACTTATGTAAATAAAGCACCTTTTCTGTTCTATTCTATTCTTATCGAAAGTACAGTACCCTCGATTATACGAGGTCTTCGGGACCGAGGCTACCTCGTATAACACAGAGTTTACATGTGTTTTGAGGTCGGGCTGAAATGAGACCACTTCAAATTGTTTTATCAAGTATAGTATTAACAAAAAATGGGACAATGTAAGTCCTTTCGAGTTAAATATAATGTTATTTTAAATAAAGACACTTTGTTTTACACATTACTGTAAAGCTTAGTAAGAAAATAAAAACGTACATTTAAGCTTAGAGCTGCCTCGGATAACCCAGAGTCTCGGATAATCGAAAGTGTACTGTAATCGAGAACAGTTGAAAACCAAACTCAACATCACAGAGCTCTATCTTAAATTATATCATTGTCATGTGTTTGGAAACACAATTTTATTCATACGGACTAACCCCATATCTACATGTGTGACTGTTGGAGACTTCATGTCTAAGTAGACTGGAGCTAAGCTAAGGCTGCTTGAAGAACTAATCATCACTATAGAAAAAGTGCTGTTTGCTTTCTCATTTCTGGCACTTGGGGGAAATGCAGTATGATAAATGAATAGTAAATCATCTGATAGTGTTTATAATGTGCATTGGTTTACTGTAGAATTAAAAAGTTTGATTGTGATACACACTGGCACACACCCACCACTACGTACCCATTACCATTCTACTAGGTAGCTGGATCTGTATATTAATCTCTTTTTATTTCTTGCAGAAATTTATGAGCTAATGTCTAAATTAGTAGCGCTACATTTGTATAAAAACAAAATTAAAATTTTTAACTTAGTTTACGGCGACAGTTTAATGTTGCTAAAATAGGTCAATACCTAGTGAGTGCAACAAAGTACATGGCATGCCTCATCACTAAAAACCAATTGAACACGTGCTTGTAAAATATGTTCGCCATCTCAGGGAAACTCTTGGAAAGGTTTACTGTCGCCATTAGATGTTGGAAGGAAAGTATAACAATAAATGGTAATGCTAATATGTAACTCTTTATTAATGAGCTGCAGCCCTTAAAAATTAAACACACAATATGGAATTAGGTAAGAAGTAAATCAAACAAAAATTATTCACAATAATTGCTTCCCAAACTTGGAAAAAATCATCTGTTGGGGTTTATGTGAATCACAACCGGCTTCAAAAGAGTTCTCCATGGCGTCCTCCACCATCCTGCAAAAAATATGACATTGATTATTTTAAAAAATTAGTTACAGTTTTTTTTCAGGCATAGTATGAATTAAAATAAATAAAATTACTCAGGCGGTAGCTTAGAAATAAAGAGCTCGCCAGGTATGTCAAAAGTCGCTAGCTTGATGCCAGCCTCCCTCAGTAATCGTGCTCAAAGTAATTGTTTAATTTTTTGTTTATAAAGCATAATATATTTTTTAAGTCTTCATAACTCAATGAATTACTAACTGCAATTAAAGTTATTTTTAAATAAATCAAAATTCATTTCTTAGATTAATAAAACGGTAAACATTCAAGCAAGCATATTGTTCACTTTTCATCAGATTATTAATTCAAATTTTGAAAATTATGATTGTTATGGTTTTGATTTTTTATGATCCAATGTCATAATTTCTCCCAACACAGCACTAGCAGTTGTATTTTAGTGCGGCCTTGATTAGGGTCTATTTGTGTCTGTAGTATCACTATGTCAAAATGCTGGCCTTGTAGACACCAATAATTTTTATCCGAATGCTCGATACCATTGATTGCTACACCTTTAAATTCATTCAATGCGACCAATCAATGACATGTTAGATATTGATCAAGTGCACAAAAATGTGTAGCAAAACAGAAGAACTATGAAATAGGGGAAAGTTGCCAATATCGTACCACTTTTTGGTTTTCGTTTTTTATTTCATAATGTTAACATTAAAATAGATATGGCCTTGTTTTTTTTTTTAAACAGGTACCTTTTTGGAACATTAATATAGCAAAACTTGAAGCAAATATTGATTTTTATAACTAGGCCTACTGTGATTTTTTTGTAAATCCTTGCAAGTGGTAGAATTTACATGGTTCCCACTCAAACTGAATTTTAAAATTCACGGCTCTTTCACGGTTTTTAAGGTCCAAAAATTACGAAATTTACGGTCTAAATATAGGAAAAAATTTTGCCGCCCGCACAGTTTCACAAAGAATAACAGGTTGGGGGGGGGGGGGGGGGGGGGTAGCGAGGGAAAACTCGGCAGACGCATAGCTCCGGTGGCGGCGCCAGCACAACGGAGAAGTAATTTCTGTACCAATAGAATTAAACTGTGTAATATTTTAGGTAAAACAAACTATACATGACGGAAAAATAATTTGAAATACAATGCAATTAAACAACAACAACTAATTTTAAATACAATGCAATTACAACTATTTCACAAAATACAATGTGATTTTAACATTATTGATTACTTAAGAAAACAGAAAACATTGTACTGGCAATTGAGGAACACGCACGCAATTTAAATATTTTTAATTTTTAACGCCATCCTCTCTTCCTTCCTTCCTTTCTTCCTGTCTTTCTGCTTTCTATCCGCCCACACAATGCGCAGAGTCCAGTGCGCACTGTCGCACTGTATGTTGCCATGACAACCGTGTGTCGTCATAGCAACGAGCCAATCACGCACTGCATTTTAAGACAACAAACAGCCGTGTAATGAAAGACAATATGATAGTCTGCGCTTGCGTATGTTGCCAACCTTTCGATGAATATTCGATAGTTCATTTATTGCGTCTTGACCGAGTTGAAGTTCGTGATTATCAACTCTCTAATCATCGAAAACTCGAAATATGATCTATACAACACGTATTAAAATAATGTTGTGTTTGTTTAAAAATTAATTGCAAGTTATTAAATACACTTCAATTACATTTTTTTTTGTGAAATAGTTGTTTTGCAAAAGTTGAAAGTAAAAACGTGATTAAAAATAATTCTTGTTGCCAGTTTTGGACACCGGTTAGGCGCGCCGCCTGGTTAATATGCCCCCAGATAAATCGTTGTTCTACTGTCCGTAAATGTTAGTTAATGACACAACGTTGGTCGCCTGCAGGCATGTTTTCCAGCGGCCGAAGTTAGGGCCTTGTTGTCATTCAAACAGTGCAATGGGTAGTGAGTGTTAAGTAGAGGTCTGTGGGTACCCGAAAATTCGGGTAGCTTCAAGGAATTACGTGAACCCGAGTGGTCGGGCGGGTTCGACACGTCTCAGGCTTAATTCGGCGGGTTTTTATTACACGTCGGGTCGGGCGGGTACCTACTACCCGAAAGAAATCAGGTTGACGATACCCGACACACTACCCGAAAGAAACCCGGAACTTTAAAAATGTTCAACAATAAATGATTCGCGCCAAGCTTCTGACTTACGGCGTCCACGCAATATTATAACGTGACGAACAAGGATGGTCGCGATCGCGATGTCAAACTTCGAAGCGATCTTCACTACACGTCTCAAAGTCAATGGTCTCAGTCAGACAACCAGCCGTCCCCTTGCCGACTCAAAACTATCGTGCGCTTACTGCTTAATATCGTATCCTCGTATAACAACTTAAAAGGACCGTTGCTCCTTTTGACGCAATGAAATAGTCGTACAAACACTAAAGAGCTTTGAATAAGGTTGAATTTCTAGCCGAGCTTATGATACGAGAAGTCTTATCGAGAAGATGATTTTTGTGATCTATTTTTGGTCACGTTAAAATGGAAGAGCGTGTCCTTCCCACGAAAAACGTACACAAACAATAATCCTGAGTGATAAGGAAAGGGTGTTGACAGGTGAAAAAATATCATCTCCAATTAGATGGAATTCGGAGTTTCTGCTATGTTTAGTTGACCTTGGAGAACGACAAAATATACACCAGTTTATAGTTTGATCATAGAATTTCTCTTGAATGACAAGAGATCAAAATTTCATTTTTGTCTCAATCGATTTATACTAAAAATTAGACAAAAAATATTAGCCGTAATATGTTGTTGTAGGACAAGTCGTTTGGATTTTCGCATATAGAAAACAAAATACGCAACAAAGACGTTCGTTCTGGCGTCATTTTTAAAGAGTTTATTTATTGTCACAAACATCTTGAACGATGATACAAAAAACAGAAAATTATTAGAAACAAGCAGCGGAGACATCGATGCATTAATCGGTAGTTGAAAACCGATGAATCGTACAATAGAAGGAATGTAAAGAATAAGAAAACTATAAAAACACACACATTTGCTGCATACACAATATTGATTAATAAATAAATAAATATTCTAAAACTATGTTGTCTTTCATGATTCTTAGTGATTTGACCAGGTATTTGACTTTATTCAGTAGTTTGACAAGTTAGTTCACCAAAGGATACCATGTAGTGTTTGACACAGTAAAGTGTAAAGAAGAAATTAGTATACCCCTAACCTACCTAATAAATGAATCAATGAAAACTGGCCAATTTCCTAATATTTTGAAAAAATCCATTGTGAAACCTATTTTTAAAAAAGAGAATCCATACGACTGCATTAATTATCGACCTATATCCATCCTCTCAACATTTAGCAAAATATTTGAAAAAATAATCCTAGAACGTTTAAACTTATTTCTTGAGTAAAGAGTAAAGATGACAGAAAAATAACCCTTGAATTGAATGAAACTATAATTGAAAGTACCGAGAGTGTAAACTTTTTAGGAATTACCATTGATACACATTTAAATTTTAATACCCAGATAGAAAAACTATGCATGAGACTAAGTAGTTCAAACTTTGTGTTGAGAAAATTGTCTAAATTCTGTAACGTACAATTATTACTATCTACTTACTATGGACTGTTTTTTCAACTTATGAAATATGGTGTATGTATTTGGGGCAACTTAACCACAAGATGTAACCAAGTCTTTATTTTACAAAAAATGGCAATAAGAATTATATTCAAGAAATCAAGACGACATTCTTGTAAAGACCTATTTTAAAATAATAAAATAATGACATTTCCATCGATTTATATTTATGAAGCAATACTATTTGTAAAAAACAACATACATTTATATGAAGTACATGACAATTCAAATTTACGAAGTCAATCCCACCTTGTCATACCTCATCACAACACAGAATTATTTAAAAAACACTTATAATACAATGGAATTATTTTCTTTAATTAATTACCAAACAAATTAAAAAAAGAAAAAATATTAAAATATTTAAAAATAAAATAAAAAATATATTATTACAAGAGGCAATCTATAAAGTTGAAGACTTTATGAAAATGCAGATAAAATTGTGAAGAATGATAAGAAAACTAAGAATTGATTTTATTAAGATATATAAGTTAAAAATTATGTATGCAATGCAATTGTACAATTGTTTAGCAATAATTATTATTATTATTATACAAAAAAAAAGTACTGAACCTTATCTTATTATCTATTATTTGTAAAAAAACAATTTTACAATAAGAATAATGATTTATTCAAGAAATACAAGAGCATCTGATTGAAAAAGGGGACACATGGATAGTACAATAATGGGTCTTATAATTAGGCTGAAGGCCAGATCAAAATTGAAAAATGTCTCTATAAATAACAATTAATTATTGTTCCAAGCTATACTCAGGGTAAATATAGGCCTTTCTCAGGGGGAAGTATCGTGCCAGCTAGACAAATTCAGTTTTGAAATAAAGTTCAAAAAACATAAATAAGTCCAAATAGTTAATATATTCCTATGTATATAATATAGGGTATAGTATAATAGGTATGACGTACCGGTAAATATTGTATGAAAATACTATATGAAAATTCAATGATTCGATTTGAGAAACCATTGGAGGTACGATATGGGCAACTGGGACTTTTTTCAAACAAAACCTCAATTCCAACCTCAAATAAAAGCTATCATGTGATCAATACTACTAAAATAAAGTACTTTAGAGTTACTTTTAAAATGTATATCGGAAATTAATCAGAACCTAAGTTGTAAATCACTATTAGCTTGCGTGTGGCAGCTGAAAACTACATCAGTTTCTGACAAAACATAAAAACTAATTTAAAATTAAGAATACTGCAAACAATTCAGAGTAAACTATTGCCCACTATTCAGACTCATAGATAGTTTCGTTTTAAGGCACGAGAGCTCTCCTGTATCGCTTATTGTCTGAAATATCGCCATGGTATGATTTAGGAGGCGGTACGATAATGGCAACTTTCCCCTATGTGTTTGCATTTTTCATTAATAACTGTGGATAAAATGTATCACTAAACTGTCATTTGGGAAAAAATCTCAATTTTGTAACAGTTAACTTCAAATTACAGTTATCAAGTAACACATTAGCCAATAATAGCTAATAAATAGACTATGTGAAGAGACTAACCTGTCCATCCAACCCCAGACATGCGTTGCATTGTGGTTGTGTTTGGAACTGCCAATCGTACGGAGTTTGCTATAAACATTGGCGCAGCAATGGGGATATCGGCCAGTGTTGACACGCAGCCTGCACAAACAATAACTCAAACTCTTAATTGGTCATATTACATTTATTTTATTCCAGCATAGCTGGTGGAAGACATGACAAGCCAAAAACTGAGGAACTAACATTATTGTGTTGATAAAATTGTCTATTCCTATTAGCTTTACCGTTATAGACTCCAGAATATCTACCTAAATGTTATAATTTTCAAATACAATTCCGCAGACGAACCCAGAGCCGAGGAGAGCGGTTGCGGGCCATGGGGCTGAACAATCACGGACCTCTACTGTACCCGGCCCCTATACGATACACAGGTACAGTAGAGCGCCGATTATCCGAACTAATTGGGGACAAGGGGTGTTCGGATAACTGAATATTCGGATAATCGAACATGAAAAAAGAAAATTGAAAAATTATGTATGTAACGTAATTCTTACCAGTAAAAAGGCTAAAAAATTATCAAACAAAATTATTCACTAATTTTATTTTGAAATCGATGAGAATACATGGGTATAAATTTTTAAAGAACAATTATACATAGATACAGTACACTATATAATTTTTATTTAGGGAAAAAGTCCAAAATTTGTTTTTACTTTGGCCCTGACACTTTTTTTGGCGCACAAATTTGAATTGCTTGAGTATCATGTTGAAAATATTAATTATTACGGCGTTCGGTTAACCGACGGTTCGGATGACCGACGTTCGGATAATCGGCGCTCTACTGTACATCAAATTGTCACACATTGAAACAACTTATATTAGAGTATTTTAATTAAGCCATACCATAACTTGACAGTAACTGTTTTATTTTGTAATTAATTTAACTCTTATAATAAACTGTAATTAAATGCACTTTATGATGAGTCCAGGGGGAGGGGGCTTCCGGGTTGAAGCCCCCCCTTCAAAGTACTGGAAAATCAAATGTTAACAGGGAAAGGAAACTTTTCTATACAACTATCGAATCAGTAACATCATTAAAATCGGTACAGTAACCACAAACTACTTTAAAAAACCACCTAGGCTAAAAAGTAAGCCATTGTTTTGAAATAGGCCTTTCTCAAAAAATCGGAAAACTAAACAACAAAGACAAGAAACATAGAATGATGAGATGATGAAATTAGGTTGTTGGTAGTTTTTTTATAGGCATAGCCTACAAATACAGTTTAATCATATAGTCAGTTAATTTTAATAAAATATAGTTATAATCATTCATATATAGGCCTAATTCAAATTCAACTTATAAACTTATTTTATTTAGTTTTAATAGGTTAATAACAATGTTTTTTCGATAAAGAAGTTTCTGTACGTAAGTTTAAGTGTATTATATAGTAATCTATTGTGTAATACATTTTGTCTAATTCTAATCAGCATTAAGTTAGTAAAAGGTATTTTCAACAGGTAGATCTATGTCTAGCCTATATCGTTTGAAAAAAAAATTAAAATGTGAATGAGGTTAAAAGTAATTTACATATCATAGCTCGATAATCACAGATTGGTAATTTGTTTTACTCGTAATTTTTAAAACGAACGATTTCATTTTAGATCTTAGGTTATATTTTAAGTTATTTAATAGGCTAAGTGACGATTCAAAAAATATCGAATCGATCAATAAATTATATATATCAATTCGATAGCTAAAACTATAATGGTTACGGACATGAAAGCGTCACCATACTAAGTCTGAATTGTACATTAATTTTACCAATATCATGCAGTTCCTTTTGCCATTTCATTAGGAGCTCCTTGAAAAAGGTTAAATGCATCATTTCATTTATACAAACAAAAAGAATTAGGTAGGCTATTTGAATATTACAAAATAAAACATCTTTACTTTACTTTACTTTAATACATTAATCTGAAATGGCGACCTACCCAGGTACTTAGTTATTTTAACTCAAGTATGAATGAAAGATGAGTGTAGGATGATTGTGGCTGTTGTTGATCTTGTAGTCTGACTAAGGCCGACATGTTCTTTAGACAGAACTGTTAACCTCTTAAAGTCCGGGTATTTTTACTACCATATACATGCCCGGTCCGGGTTATTTTGGAGATTTTTGGAGACTGTCAATCGGTAAAAATAGCACTTCATATTCATGATCACTTTCACTACTCTCAGATTCGTCACTAAATCTATCATTAGTTATAAATTCCGCTATTTCACAATCGCGAAGAAAACGCCGGTCACTTGAAGCCATTTAGTTTTGTTTACGAACTGAGCAACAGCTGACGATGCAACTAAAAATGTGCAGTTCATTTCGTTTCCCAGTGTTCCCACCCGGGAAAATAACAAAACCAAATATACCATTAGAAAGCTCGTTTTCTGGCAAAAAAAATACATATAACTTGTGACAGAAACTTTGTTGGTCTGTGAAGTCAAGGACCGCTGAAACCGAACGATGTCTGATCCCGCCTATAAGCGGGCGTGGACCAGCGGCGGGCTGGGGGTCATCCCGCATATGCGCGAGCGTGGACTTCAAGAGGGTTATTAATAGCCTAACAGCCAATGGCAACCTACAGTTTAATGTGGGATCACAACCACAATCTCACCAATGAATTTCGAACTGGTCTAATTATGAGGATGGGCTCTATGGATTAACGTAGTACTCACTAGTGCGGACGTTAATCCCCATTAAGGAATACCACATCCACAAACTATCGCTTATAACTATCCACAGTTCGTGACTTCCAAGTAGCTGGATTACAGGACACGCCACCATTCCATCAAAGATCATGAATGTTCGACTGAAAATATCTCATGATTTCATAGCCTACTGTATGTATCTTTAATCCTATCACAGTAGGCCTACATCTGCTGCACTTATACTCTAAATTTAGGTCATATTAAAGCCTATCCGTGCACTGTAAGGAACTAGGTTTAAGTTACTTGTACAATATAACAAATTGTGTAACTGATGCTTTAAGACAGTTATTTTATTGGTGTATTTGTATGACATAATGAAACTATGGGTCCATGATTAATTAAGGTAGGCCTAGAAAGAACTGTGAAGAAACACTGACATTGGGCGCATTCAGCCGCAGTCACCAGTGGCTAACCGGTTACCATAGTCACTAATAGGCAAATCCACCGCATATTGGCAGTCAACAATGTCCGGTTACTTACCGAATCCACCGTAAACACAACATCGGTGGATGCACAACAATGATCGGTAGGTAGTACATCCACCGCTACCGTTCACTTATTATAGGTTGGTAGATTACCCAACGGTGACTGCGGCTGAACGCGCCCAATGACAGTCAGTTATATAGGTTACAGAGGCCTATCCTCCAAAGAGGCACATTGCATCTTACATTCCTACAAGAAAACTGGTTATCTTTACCTGGTTCACTTCTACGAAGTCCTCAAGACTTGCGAACTTTGGGGTTGCAGTTCCATCTGCAAACTCGATCATAAATTATTATAATCAAAACTGGTCTAAATTTTGCTTAACCTAAATGTTAATAGAACCTACATTTACTGCCATTGCATCACTACCTAATTTCGTAGTTCCTTTAGGAGTAGACAAAATAACTGTACTAAATCAAAACACTGAATTTCTTTGCCCGAACACGATTTTCTAATCCTAGCTACAATTTAATTACAGGTAATTGTTCGACGACAAACACACCGATCCTCATCTTAATAACAAATCACCGCCATCTTTGACATTTAAGTAATCCTGACGTCATAACCGTTCCTATGTAAAGAACTATTCTTCTTGCAACTGCAGAATTGAACGACTCTTTAGACGCTGTGCGACGACTTGTACTTTAGACGCTATGCGACTCCTACATTTTTAGACGTTGTGGGACTAAATGTAAATTTATTTAGACGCTATGGTAATCCCCGATTTTAGACCCTATGCGACAGTCGTGTTTTTACTTTATAAAACAAAATTATGTTTAGAAATTACAAAATGTGGTTCGTCGCATAGTGTCTAATAAAGTTACAGTGAGTCCCATAGTGTCTAAAATCTTAGACGCTGTGAGACAAAATATTTTTAGACGTTATGGGACAGATTAACTATTAGACGCTATGGGATTAGACGCTATGGGACCCACCCATTCTCCTCACCAACTGAAAAAAAAACTGTGGTTGCTCAAAACCATTGATTTTACACCTAGGTCCATATTCAATGTCAAAACTGAATCAACAGGCTCAATTTTTAAATTCTCCTCACCAACTGAAAAAAAACTGTGGTTGCTCAAAACTGAATCAACAGGCTCAACTTTTTCTGCAAATTCGCTCAAACTGAATTAATTCTGGAAAAACTGTTAACCTCTGCTTACAAATTCAGCAGAAAAAATTCAATCTCTACAACAAGTAAGTAATTCAATCTCTAACAAGTATGCAAGTAAGTAATTTTTGTAATATATTATCAAAAGTTTGGCTTTAAAATTTAACATTGCTGGCATTATCTATTTTGTTCTCTATAATCAATGCCAAAATGCCCATATAGCTATTTTATATTTTCGAGGTTTCATAATGTACAGCCGTATAGGTGGATTATTTTAAATTATTTGTTACTGCTGTTTTAAAACGTCCAGGTTTCAAAAGATTTAGGTTATAATGTATTATTAGCTATTTCATAACGACAAGGTTTCAAAACGTCCAGCCTATTAAAAGCTATAGCAGATTGTGCTCACTGCCCGGTATCCCGTGAGACATCTCCTTTTTATCCCTTTATCTATGAAGATATCTACCGTATAAGGATATTCTAGGTACTGTGAAAGCACCTAATAAATATTAATTTAATTAGTTTTTGAAATAAGACACAACCTTTAAGTTTATTAAGGCTTTATAACACTTAAAACTTAACGTAAACAAGTTTTAGAAATTAGTACAAAAGTAAACATGAATTGAATAAATAAATAATATGACAATGATAACACAGCTGTGTTTTGATCAGGTGAATCTTTCATCTAATTCACCACATTCTCCCCCACTTAATTTAAAACAAAGTCCTTAAAACGTCTTGGTGTTCTTCTGGTCCTCGACGGTCTAGTACTTTGTGTATTCAGAAATTCATTAGTAGGAATCGATTCAGATATAGCGGTTCTCAGGTTACTTGTGGATTGAGAGTCAGTACATCCGTCGCAAATGTGTTCTTGTTCATTTGGAACACTTTCTTCATTGCATGTTAAATTTGTATCGCCCCTTGATGCCAGTTGCTGTTGTTACTAGGATCACTTTCTTCAATGCATGTTAAATTTGTATCGCCTCTTGGTGCCAATTGTCTTAGTGGAACGGTACCCTCTTTACCATTTGAAAATCGAATAAGAGCATAATTTGGGTTAGCTTCTACAAGTTCTGCTTCATCAACCAGTGGATCATACTTACTCATTCTCACATTACGCTTCACTAGAACAGGTCCTGGTTGTAGCAGCCAAGCCGGTAGTGATGACCCATTAGAAGAGCGCCGGGGATGTAAAAAAAAGCCGTTCGTGAGGGGTGAAGTTCGTAGCAGTACATAGTAACGAGCGTATTGAATGAAGTGCTTCCGGTAGTACGAATTCCCATTGATTTTGGTCAAGTCCTTTAGTTTTAAGTGAAAGTGTAATGGTCTTCCAAATGATACCATTATAACGTTCAATTTGTCCATTTCCAGTGGGGTTATACGGACTAGTCAAACTAGAGGCAACTCCTAGTTGTTTCAGATATGTCATTAACTCCTCAGATAAGAAAGACCTTCCTCGATCTGAATACACGTAAGATGTAGTTCCAAATATGGAGAATAGATTGTCTAGGCATCTTATTACTCTACTTGAAGACATGTCCTTGCATGGATACGAAAACGGAAAACGTGAGTATTCGTCGACAATATTTAAGAGATATCGGTTTTGAGTTGAAGATGGTAAGGGCCCTTTAAAGTCCATGCTAAGACGTTCGAAAGGTGAGGTAGCTTTGATTAAAGTACACTGTGTCTTGTGGAAGCGTGGCTTTACTTCTGCACATACTGGGCACGAAAGAGTAATCTTCTTTATGTCATCAAGCGAGTAAGGAAGGTTTTTACATTTAACCCAGTGATTCATACGGATTATTCCAGGATGGCAGAGCGATTGGTGTAATTCAAACAGATTTTTGTCTGAAAAAGTTAGACTACAGCTTCGAGAAAGTGTGTCAGCTGTTATGTTATCTTTCCCAGGTCGATACTCTATATCGTAAGAGTAAGGAGACTGTTCTAAACGCCAGCGCATTATTTTTCCATTTTTCATCTTGCTGGGATGTTTGTGGTCAAAAATGAATAATAGCGCTTTTAGGTCAGTTATTAGTCGAAAATGTCTTCCCAGTAAGAAGTGTCTCCATCTTTTCAAAGATTCTACTATAGCTTGAGCTTCTCTTTAGACTGCTGAATGATGTTTCTCACAATCTGATAAGGTCCTTGAAAAGAAAGCCACCGGACGACTATTCTGACTTAGAGAGGCCGCGACAGCTACATTAGAGGCATCGGTCTCCACAGTCAGTAAACCTTCACTTTCAACCGTGGCCAAAGAAGAATTTGCAGTGTCTCTTTTCAGAAGCTGGAAATCATTTCCAGCAGGAGATGAAGGTGGGATAGGAAATTGTTTGCAGTTGGCTAAGTTCCTTATTTTCGCTGAAAAATTAGGGACCCATTTAGAATAATGAGATAGTAGTCCAAGAACCCGTTTTAGAGCTTGAGCGTCTTGAGGTAGAGGAAGATTTAAAAGAGGCTTGAGCCTATCAGGATCAGGGCACATCTTCTTGTTTCTAACAAGATATCCCAAGATAGAGATTTCCTTTTGAGCAAATTTACATTTAGCCAAATTCATTGTTAAGTTGTACTTCTTAAGAACTTCCATTAAGGCATTTAAATTGTTGTCATGATCTTGCTTGGTTTTCCCTGCTATTTTCACGTCATCCAGATATGCAAATTCGCCTTTAAGGTTTTCCTCAGATATGATTTTGTTGATGGTTTTCTGAAAAGCCAATACCCCATTAGTTACACCAAATGGAATACTCCTGAACTGATACAATTAAACGAAGATGTTGTGGTCCGTGCGCCGATTACACGTGACGTAGTTGAAACGTGGTCCGTCGGGCTGCACTTATTTGCGGTGTCGCAGGAGCGCTTTCGGCCTTTCGCCATTATCAACTGCTACTAATCTCGGATTCCACATCCTGCATATATAAAGGTTTTGGTCAGTTACTAGAATGTTCGGGGAGAGTCGGGTCTTCTTGGAATTCCTGAGCGGTGGAATCTGGGGTGGGTCACTCGCCTATTGTTTACAGATTCACAACTAAATGGTTCACAACTAAATGGTTTTACAAAACACGATATCGAAAAACTTTATAAAAAGCAAAAGCCTAAGGCTGCCAAGGAAAGTGAAGAAAAATGGGTAACGTTCACATATACAGGCCCGGAAATATATAAGGTTGCTAAGGTTTTTAAGAAACAGGGTTTAAACGTTGCATTCCGCACTTCAAACAACTTAAAGAGGAAATTACACACAGAAATTGAAAATAATGATAAGTATTCCAAAAGTGGAGTTTACAAATTAAAATGTTTAAGTTGTAATAAAGTTTACGTAGGACAGACAGGAAGAAGCTTTAGACAAAGGTATAAAGAACATATTTATTCATTGAAACAAAAAGAACCAAAATCTCATTTTGCACTTCATATTTTAGAGGAAGATCACAGTTACGGGAAAATTGAAGACACGCTAGAAGTAATAGAAATTTTAAATAAGAGTAAAAAGCTGGACTTAATGGAAAATCTGCATATTTTCAAAGAAAAATACAAAAATAACATAATAAATCAACAAACAGAATGTTCCGAAAGTAAAACATTTGAAATTTTAAAAGAACAAATCATTAGAAAATAGAATAACGTTCAGGAAGTATCTAGAATCCTCGCGTCACAGGAAGAATCTGTAAACAATAGGCGAGTGACCCACCCCAGATTCCACCACTCAGGAATTCCAAGAAGACCCGACTCTCCCCGAACATTCTAGTAACTGACCAAAACCTTTATATATGCAGGATGTGGAATCCGAGATTAGTAGCAGTTGATAATGGCGAAAGGCCGAAAGCGCTCCTGCGACACCGCAAATAAGTGCAGCCCGACGGACCACGTTTCAACTACGTCACGTGAACTGATACAGTTGTCCATCGGCTTCAAAAGCCGTGTACGGTCTCTCTTCCTTGGTGGTAAGCACTTTTCAGGTCAATAGTACTGAAGAAATCGTACTGAGTAAGTTTACTTACTAGCGCTTCAATATGAGGTAATGGGTAAGCATTTAATAGCGTGAATTTGTTTATTGTTTAAGATTAATCTACTATAAGTCGTTTCTTGTCATTCTCATTCTTTGTTATGAGGACTTGAGCCCTCCATGGAGAATTGCTCCCTTCAATAACTCCATCTCGCAGTAAAGATTGAATTTCAGACCTGATAAATTGTTCATCGTCAATAGAGTGCCTTCTAGATTTTGTAGCAATTGGATGACAGTCATTTGTTAAGTACTGAAATAATCTTACAGGTTCTACAAGAGCACATGCAACATTGCATACCGAGAAAGTTGATCTAGTACCACCAATTTCTACATTGACAGCAGTATGTAGTTTCATAATATCATGTCCGATCAGTACATCAGTGCATAGATCGTTTATGATTAAGAGTTTTACCTTACTATATTTGTTGTTTTGTAAGAACAGATCCACAATAGTATACCCCTTGATAGTCGAAGAAAGTAAAGTAGAGGCCATGGAAACTTCCCTCGTATCAGGAACAATATTAAGATTGTTTTTAGTTACAAAGCTGTAATCAACAAAACTATCTGAGCTTCCAGTGTCAATAAGGAATTTAGCTCCATAATTATTTACTTTACCAATAACTACTGCTTTCGAAAGTCCTGATTGAGATTTCATGGATGCTAATGTCAGGGAAGTTGAGGTAGTCCTACCTTTTGGAACGTTTCTAGATCTACATACCTTTAGGAAATGTCCGACTTTTGAACAGCCCCTGCAGATTTCGTCCTTGGCTGGGCATTCAGCACGAGAACGATGTCTTGTACCCCCACAGAAATAACACTTTTGAAAATGACGTGAAGTATAAGCAGCGGCAGAAGCAGGTATTTTATCGGTTGATTCTTTGTTTTCTTCGTTTACTGTTACAGTGGGTCTTGAATTAGCAATGGGAGTGTTCGTACAATAGCAGTGTGTAGTTTGTTGAATATTATAAGACTCTGAGTGTTTTTGAGCTGATTCTTATGATCGTGAGATATCTTCAACCTTCTTTAGGGTGAGATTATTATGCTCCAAAAGCCGTTGTCGGATAAGAGAAGAAGATAATCCATTAATAATTGCATCTCTGACAGATTCTTCGCTATACGTCTTAGCGTCAACAGCGACAAACTCACAATCCTTGCTTAAAGTTTTTAAAATCTGTAAGTATTGGTCGTTAGTTTCACCATTTTGCTGTTTACGATTAGCAAGCACATGCTTCGCAAAGAGTTTATTATTTTTAGGAACAAATCAGTTTTTTAAACTTCAACAGCTTCGTTGAAAGTTGTGCATTCACTGTTGTATTTATAGTTCGTGTAAGATAAGAAATTGACTAACACTCCAAGTTTTTTATCTTCTGCAATCTTGGTTTCATTGATGAA